>FR989894.1:8835664-9457807 GCA_905404115.1 Pheosia gnoma | reverse complement strand
CAAAGATCACTATCACTAGTTGGAACTTGAAGGACAGATGGCTATTGCTCCGTGTAGGTATATTGGAAGCTAAGGATGAATAATATATTATAATGATAGAAAGCAAATCTATTATTAGTACGAAACTCAACTAGATTTGCATTGTGGCAATCACTGTTGCTGTATCATCATCAACATCATCTCAATAGATTATTTTACTAACAATATTTGCTATTTGTAATGGAGAGCCCACTTACTGATAGTCCCTGAGCTCTTAATTGTTGTACTACGGCCGAACTGATAACCCTCAATTGTGGCTGTTGCTGTTGTTGTTGCATGTATTGTTGCTGTATCGCTGCGATAGTCGCGGCATCGCCCTGTACATGTTGCTGTATTAATTGTGCTTGCTGTTGCTGTGCCTGTTGTTGGGCTTGTTGTTGGGCTTGTTGTTGGGCTTGTTGTTGGGCTTGTTGTTGCGCCTGTTGTTGCTGTGCCTGCGCTTGTGCTTGTGCCTGTTGTTGTTGGGCTTGTTGTTGTTGCGCTTGCTGTTGTTGTTGGGGACCTGCAAAAGTTACATGATGATTTGTTAAGTTGTTGTAACAATCCGTTTATCAGGAATAAACATTTCACACAGACTTAATTTAGCAACTAGAAGAATTGACTGCAAGTTCTGCATCAGCATGCATCAGTTGCGCTATATAGTACAACATAATACTAACTGAAGTGTTGTTGTTGGTCCTTGTTGTCCTGCTGGTCGGGGCCCATGTTGGCGCCGCCGAGCCGGCTGCACGTTGCCGCCAGAAGCGCCAGCGGCGACTGCGTACCGCTGTCCTCCTGGTAAATAGTATGTTAGTTGCATTAGAATCCTAATTCTATAATGCTTGTTTAAAGCATAGACAAACTAGGTCTATTTGCTGACCGACAAGTGATAGCTTGGAGATAGTATTTACTATGTTGAAGAGTTTTTTTTTATTGATGTCCTAAAAGTGTGATAAGGTTCATCCCATGGTATCATCGCCTCTATTTCAATTATTCGCAAAACAATATTTGAATAGTAATTTTTTCACATTTCTCAACAACTGACTTGCAATAAACTCAAACCAAAATTGCTCAAAATGCATAGAATAAATTGGGTATAATAATCAAATCCAAAGATCTGTAAATGATTGAAGCATTATTTTGTAATAACTCTTTAAGTCGCTCTTTAATTAGCTTCGTCTTATATTTGACACTGGCTAAATAGGTAAGATGGTGAGGCCATAGATTTTCAAAAGAAGATATTGGATATTTTAGTATAAGAATTGACATAGAGCCCAGTTTAATGAAAGAGAAGTTAGACATAAACTACAAACAATCTTACACCCGCCTGAGTGAGAGGGAAGAAGCTATAGGAACATATGTGTCTTATTTCTTCATACAGCTCTGTGCAACTTAATTCAGAGTTCTCAGGTCCTACTGATGGCCTCTCAATAATAATATTCACAGTATTTGTAAGCAATAAAGCATGAAGGTGTTTTGCATATTGCATTGCTTGCTGCATGCCTGTATAGATTCATTAGCATAAAAACATTATTCAATGACAAAAGCCAGCTGCACGACTCAAAACTAGTTCTTAAAGTATAACCTGCTGAGCAGACTGATGTTATTTTATCATTACTTAATTATTTTTAGGTGTATAAAGCAAAGAATTATTACTTAAATAGGTTTTAAAAATCTTTATTTACATAGGTGGGTACCAACTTGATATTGATGTACAATATGTAGTTGAGAAAAGTATTATTTGTGTACCTAAGTATAGGTATGATTGCTTATTTTGATCTGAGTTAGAGAGGACCTACTTTGATATAAGGACCAAAGTTTAAATTATTTCTCACACCGTTTTCGTTTGTTATAAGATAAGTAATACTAGGACAGAAACAGATCCACTTTGTTTTAAGAGGTATCAGGAATTCGACCCAAATAACGAAATGTAATACTTGGTAAAATTGTTATTATGCTAGCTTACCTCTCGTGCCGAAACCATTTGTAAGTTCACAAACACAACACAACATCTACACAGCCGTACGGATTGATGTCAATTCACAATAAAAATAACTTAATAATTTTTGTGAATATTTTTTTTACAAAAATAATATTTTTTGGACGGACATTAGTTTTGACTTTTGTTAAAAGAATGAAAGGGGGCATAATTGTCGTTCATTCATTTAGTTAAAAATAAATGAGTCGTTCTTTCCGTTTGAATGGTAATCGCTATTAAATTTTTATTTTGACTAAATTTCTATTTCCGGTTATTATTTCACCTTGCTGGCTGCGACGAGAAGTTCACACAATGTTTGTGTAAACTTTACGTTGCAACAGTTCTCTAAGTTTATATCGGCATAGTTGTGACTCGACACGCCTTTTCCTAACAAGTGCCGGGAGTCGTCGCACGCAAGGCCACCGCCGCCCTTTGATCCACCCACCTCAAATCGCGTGACTGATTTTTATGCAGCTGCTAAATAGGCTATCACCTCAACATATCAAACACGCTTCTTTAAAGTATGTATATTAATGTTTCCTTTTATAAATTTACTGAGTGACGCTTTATTTGCATGAATTCTGCTTTACTACTAGTATGGAGCTAAATGGCTGCCATTAGAAACAGCAAATGCTTTGAATTGTTGTAAGCCATAATGAGCCGATTTTAGAATATTGTAATAGGTAGATGTTGCTCGAGTTAAATATATCTAATGAAACTGAAAAAGGGTGGGAAGTCGAACCAGAGGAGGACACTGATGCTATTTCGGCAAGGGAGTTACTCGCGACACGGTCACAACCTCCCGCGTGTGGCCTGTCGGGCCCCACACGGCCGGGGCCGCATTCGCCCCGCCCTCCCCCTGCCCGACACGAGACCGCTGCCCGCTGGCGTCCGATCTGTTACACAATAACACTGCATCCTTTCACTTTACACTCTTTACCTTGATAGTTTTATCCTCGTTTATGTATTCCACCTTCACTTTGGTGGGCTCAGACGACATTATCTACTTTGCACTGGCAAACAATTATTTCCCTTTGTTCACGTACAGATAGCACCATCCTCACGACCGGCCGCCAAACTGCGGCGAGCTAACTGGCGAGACGCCACGAATACGCTCGGCAATTTTCGGAGATCCGCCTCCTATCGCGTTCGGTTTTGTATCGCTTGTATACAGATTTATAAAGTGTTTGTGAATCTTGAGGTTTTATAAGTGTTTACAGGGATCATGTAGGTGATGAAGTATCTTTGTTATTGTTGCTATGGTATTTTCCTTAGGTAAAACTTAAAAAGCGAACAGTACAAGTAAGGTCGTGCTATCTCCGTCTCACTCTATCCAAGACAGGTCTTGATTATTGGTAGGCAGCAGCTGCGCCTCTCTCCTCCTCCCCGTCGCGGGTGCGGCGCCGCCGCCCGATAATAATAATTGAAAGTAGGAAGGACATAATAATGGGTGTATAACCTCGCGCCCGCGGCCTCCTTGGGCGGGCAAAAAATGAACACATGTCGAGCTGGTCGGCGCACCAGCCGCGTCTAACAAGACGTGGCCTGTAAACAAACGATAAGCATAGCTATTGCACTAATGATTCTTTGTTCACATGACTCCGTACAATATGGTTACAACACACTCGCTGTCTGAGAAGTTCTTATCAGTGCCGTATCGAGTTCATCCATTGTATGGATGTTACTTGAATTTGATTCCTCATTATTCTACTACGTAGGTACTTATAATTTTAATAAGTACATATTCTAGAATATAAGTTTATTCTAGAAATAATATTTTTTACAGTAATCTCATTGATTACCGATTTATTATTATTTTAAAATAAAATATACAATAAGCTAAATAACTAACAGGAAAAAAATAATAACAAATTATAGAAGTCTCACTAACTATGTACGAGGATACCTACATAATGTATTAATTTGTCATAATACATATAATAATTATTGCAGTGTTGCGCTTCATAAATAATTAATTATTATTCAATATCACAACTGAATGTGACCTCAATACTTAATTAGGTAGTAAGTAAATACCTGGAAACTAATTTTAGTTTCAACTATTTGTACATCCATGCATGATAATATATTGGCCCAATTATTTACACGTTTAGTTGGACTGGTTTGGAATGAGAGTGAAAGTTGGGCCACGTTTTGTCAAGCGTCAGCCGCGTCGCTTTGCCCCGAGTCCATTATGCACGAATGAGCAGCCAGCCGCCCCGAGAGAGCGTGTGTCCCCGGTTTAATTATCTCGTATATCTGCCAAGTAACTTTCAACCTAATGATGTCAACTTTAAAGTTTGAATTACTATGCCGTTGAGGCATTAAACACGTATTTTGAAGTACGCAATTACCTATTCTAATAATGTTTAATTTTGTACCTTAATATTAGGTGATAAGGCTCTCTATGGATTCCACGTGTTATAAAATATAAGCCGTTTTCAAATAATTTCAAATCTATTATGGGTGTACCTCGTCGACATGACGCGGCATGTGGTAGCCGAGTGACGTAATGCTGTTTGCGTATAACTATTTAATTAGTCGATGAACAACACTAATGAAATCATCAGCGTTCATTGTTTTCGGTAAAATATTCAGTTTTCCTATCAAACTGCCGAATCTTTGGCTGTTTATACCAACACCACGCTTACATATAAATTACTTCCTAATCTACTCATATTGAATCTTTCAGAGCGTACTCATCTACGTGTCACATTTTTTTTTATAATTCATGTACAAAAACATTTTAACCTTACCTGTAGATTTTTAAAATGCTGTGTCGTGCATGTTACTTTATCCTGAAGATTGTCATCTCAATTGTACCAACTCAATCAAAATTAATCCGAGAAAAAAACCTCTGGTAACAAGCCCAAATACTATGCTTACAAAATGATTGAACAGTAACAGTTTACAATTGCCCAAGTAAATGAGATCGTACTTGACCCATTTATGCAGAAGGTAGAAAAAAAGCCATAATTTAGAGACAATTTTGGAAATTCATATAAGTATAGTAACGGCTGACATGTATAAAAGAAATCTGGAATATAATGTTGTGCAATTAATCTCAGCTACATTACTATGGATATACTCTTTGTATGCCTGACTGTTATTATGAATTACTATTCCACCATGTCTTGTTTCTCTCTCAAAACTTGACGCCTAGATGTAATGATGAGTGGTGTGTATTGAGAACAATAAATTAATATTTCCAACGGTCGTTGCTGAATAGACTACCATCAGTTATATGTTTATAACGAAAACCTTGTTCTCAATACCCACTACTCATATCACTTTGCATTGCACGAACTAACTTGCAGACGTAGAATTTGTATTAGATATATACTGAAGTGATGAGATATCTAACAATGTTTAATTGAGCTTTTACATTGATATCTACTCCTCATATGTAAAGCTGACCTGTCTAAATCAACATATCAATGATATATATTGAAATGTTGCATAAAGCCATGCATTGGAAGATGAAAACATATACCGAGATCTGTCTCGCCATTAACACGTTTACTCGTAAAATCGTTACATTATTTGGATTGACTGTCGTTTGGGTATAATTGGTAGAGCTAATCCTGTTAGTATTGCATTAAAAGAAAGCTAAATCTATACTAATATTATAAATGTGAAAGTTTGGATGGATGGATGGATGGATGGATGTTTGTTACTCTTTCACGCCCGAACGGCTGAACGGATCTGGATGAAATTTGGCACAGAGATAGATTATAGTCTGGAATAACACATAGGCTACTTTTTATCCCGGTAAAATGTATGGTTCCCGTGGGATAGATGTTTTAATTTTTCATACTTTTTATCGCGGGTAACACCGCCGGGCGCATCTAGTATGTAATATAATAAATACATCATCATCATTATACTGAGAGTTTTCTCAAAAATGGAAATAAGTTTTGATTCATTTACAATAAAATTACACATATTCAGTAGAAAAGTGATTTGTAATAGTTTGTAAAAGGAATGAAACTACAGTCAATGATTAATTAAAATCCTTTAAATGTGGTAATATACAGGTAATCTATTTCTGAGTGCAATTACTAGCGTCAGTCACCCCTTGAACATGTATACGGCTAATGCGACAAGTTGAAAGAGAGTGGGAGTTTCCATCACTTCAAGTCTAACTTTCTCACAATGTTTATTTTGTGGTTACTCTGAGGTCACTTGGAAATACTACTGGTAAAACACAACGACTATGTCATGGTACATGTTTACCAATGAAGCTCCAACATAGAATTGTAGCACAGCAATTACGTGCCAGAATACATCACTGCTGCACTTCCCCCTATTCTCTAACCTCCCCGTATTACTCCATACGTGTTTATCAAAATATTACTCTAGTGGGTGTTGCATGGTATCTATATTCCGCAACACAAAATTGTGTCTTATTAGTTAGCATCCTACCTGGTTATACAAAGGTTTTCCTATATAGTTACAGGATGTTTTGAAGTTTCAGGGTATTTTCTCGCTGCTTCACTGAGTTGTCATATTGTTGCTTACAGCTTTAAGGTAATCTGCCTTAGTTCCCAAGGGTTTATGAGCATACGGAAGCGGAAGTAACGGTGGGCGGGCCGGACCGCCCGCGCCACCCGCCCCCGCGCCCAGACACGCCCTAGCTCTTATAAGATATGGTGCATCCATAATTAATTAACGCATCAACAAAATATAAAACAATAACTGACATTAACGCGTCACCCACAAAAAAGGAAACAGGTGACGAACACCCCACCCACTTGAGCCTATAGTTCAACGCACGAAGCTATTAATCACTGTGTGTGTTATTGAATGATTTATGTTTTTTTAGTCTGAACTAAACTGTACAATGACTGCGTGCAGACTGATAGGTTGAGCATGGACCATCCGGCTAATCGGCCGATAAACGAGGCTGACTGCGAGGCAACAGGTAACAGCACTATGGCAAGGCATGTCGACGTTTACATCTAACAAGCGCTGTCAAATGCCATTGGCCTCTATGTCAGCCTGCGTGTGGCATGTGACTGACCCAGCCTCGTGAGACGCCCGCGCCGTGTGCCGCGTAACACTAATCTGGTATAAATTTGATTTTTAAACTTTTCAGCAAGTTTTAAGCTAAGTAATATAGTTTTTAATATAAAGAAAACAGATGTTACATCTTGTTAGTCTTATTTAATAAATCTAAACAACAACTAATATCTATAAACGTATTAAATGTTAAATCCGTTACACTTTACTTATTTTTAAACAAACGCAACCGTAAAGTTAATATCAATTCTCTTATATTGGCCTGTAAGGGTATCTACTGGCATTATCGTGTTAATTTTTTACGTCCGGATTGGAACGCACCCTACATAAATATAATAATTGTACTAATATCCTGTCTTCCTTTAGCTAACAAGGTACGCATCCTATCCTATTTAATAATTAGGTACCAAGCCCAACATAACGTTTGTACAGATTTACTTCTCTTCGCACTGGTTGGTTATTCTATAAGCGAAGTACAGCATGCATAAATAATTTCCTAAAATGAAATAAAATTACTAATAATTATATTAGAAACAAACCTATCTAAAACCTTTTCACTAATCTCATTCATCCACGATAAAAGAATATCCTCAAAGTTAATCGCACATCGTCGATGTTTCGAAAATATCCCCTTTGTAATCTTACCCCTTACCGGTTTTAAAAATTCATAGGAACGCGGAAGAGACGCGCCCACCCACCGACCGCCCGCGACAGAGGCCCGCGGGGGCGTAACCGCCGCCCTACACGCCGCGCCCGGGGCTCAATAACTTTTTCCCGCCAACTAATTTCCATCTAACAACTTTACATGTAAACACTCCGTATTTTAACAATCTTTATAAAGAATCCCCTATTTCCAATAATAATTGTTTACCACATTTAATTTATTGAATTGCAAAATCAATTTAAGTACGATGCATCAACATTACCAACTGCTATGATGTAAATAATGTTATTTTCGCATTCGCTGAATTTTCTCAGCACGTCATAAACGTCGTCATTGATTTTTACGGAAAAGTTTTATCAAATACGTTAAAAGATGTTCAATTGATTGATTCATTCATTTACCATTCAATCATTTTATACTTTTGTCTATGCTGCACTGATTTCTCAAGCAAGTAATCAATATTCTTCCATGTTTTTTTGTTTTTATTCCAAAATAAATAATAATGGGAGTATGCAAAAACTATCGATTTATAATCTATAATAGTCCTATAATTATTAAATATGTGTATGAATTATAATAATACACATTTGCCATAATAAGTACATCAATGATATTTCCGGGGCATTCCGTTGCTTTAGCATAATTGGTAGTCACTCTGCTTTATGAGGGTCCCGGGTTCGAATCCCGGTTGTAGCAATCTTTGTGTGATGAGCACAAATACTTGCATCCGATTCATAAGTAATTATATAATGTGATCGCCCCCTGTTTCATAATGCGTTGCTTTGCTTAGTTTGGGACTGTACGGTTGGTGTCTAGTGATATTTATTTATTAAGTCCTCCGATTCAACACACAGACGGCAAACGTAATAAAAATATTCTTCTTCTTTCTTTAAGAATCGAAGTGCTATGAAATACAATGGAATATGTCGGAATATGTGTGGGTATTTTGCCAGAGAAATATTACTTCTTCTTTCTTTACGAAATGAAATGCGATGAAATAAAATGGATATGAATATGGCCTCACCCGCAACTTAGCGGGTATTTTGCCAGTGTCAAGTAATTAATAGCAATATTAAATTCAATAAATACACATTATAAATAAAATAATGAATGTGACATGATGAAATGAAAATGGCGTCTCCCGAAATATTACTTACGTATAAAACTTATATTACGTCTGAGGTGTCAAATAAATGTCAGTATAAACATTTATTCGGCCACAGATAAAATACCCACTAAGTTGTGGATGAGGCCATATTCATATCCATTTTATTTCATCGCATTTCATATCTTAAAGAAAGAAGACGATTATGGTTTGGCTTTAAGCTTGGGTCCAAATTTTTAAATCAAAGTATTTGCCACACAATGGCCAACATGTGGACAGTTAGTTGCGGAGAGAACACGCACCATTGATAAACACCTACTCTCACTAGCAGTTTACGTCTAGCCTTCGCAATGAGTTCACGAATGATGCATGTACCCACAGACCAATAAGAGGATACTACACGCATTTATGTGCATTGTTCAGCGCGGTCTTCGTGTTGATCTCGGCGACACATAAACAAACCTATGTCCTGCGC
Source organism: Pheosia gnoma (assembly GCA_905404115.1). Classification (NCBI taxonomy): domain Eukaryota; kingdom Metazoa; phylum Arthropoda; class Insecta; order Lepidoptera; family Notodontidae; genus Pheosia; species Pheosia gnoma. The sequence goes on along the minus strand of FR989894.1, from coordinate 9,448,545 downwards.
GCACATGAACAGGGCCCCAAGTCTGCTAACACAATCGATTCATAATCGAACAACAACCGCATATTAACTGTCGCTTTCGACAGATATCCCATACAATATCTGTCAAAAGTGACAGTTACTATGCGGTTTCTGTTCGATTATGAATCGATTGTGTTAGCAGTCTTAATCCCAGGGCATCCATAGACTATACACTTATTCAAAGAAGAGCATCGACTGACAGACGCGACTCATGTGGAGCGGGGAATGACGTTATCCCGCGTATTGTTGCTTTTTATTTCCCTCGCTTTGGATTGTGTAATAAAAACCATCGACAAAAACCGACTCGATGCGGGTCGTCATTTGGACGCAAGGTCACACCAGTGTCCAAAATCTATCCAAGAACGATCGATACGTGGGTTTATTGGCTGCAATTTTATGTTGATGCAAATATGACTGGTGAATTTGACGAGCTGATTAGCTCAGTGGGTAGTGTAGTGACCCTGCCCTTTGCACTGAGGGCACCGGGTTCGAATTCTGATTTTATTATTTATTATAATATTTGTACCTAAGTCATGAATATCTATAATTTTGGGCTCGCCCCAAGTCTATTATACTGTACCCATGATCAAGTGTTACTTAGTGTGGGACGGTATAGTTGGTTTGTTCCCCTGCCGATGATATATGACCAATGTGCGGCTGCGCCATATAGTTGGCTGTAGGAGCTATAGAAATATGCTGCTTGAAGCTTGCTATGAAGATATTTATGTAGTTGCATTTTGGGTCAATGAAACTACAACATTATTTAAAACAAATTTATTGCACAATAAACACGTGATTAAGAATTGCAAAATACATTGTAAATTGTAGGTTGTATAAATAATATTTTACATGAGTAAGTAATATTTTGTAGTTAGGATATTAGTTTCGGAGATTCTTTACTTATCTAAATTACCTGATAAAGGCTACTTCGACGTTTTGAATGAAGTGATTAAACTGCGTACATATCTTGAATGGATTGTATCATAAGCGAATCTCACCTAGAAAGTCGTGTGCCTACACCAAGTAGGTACCAAATTTGAAGCTAGCCTAAAAATGTGTCCCATACAATCTTGCTAGTTATGATCTTACTCTAATAGTTCTATTCAAATAAAATGTGTAAAGTTGTACTGTCGGCCATACTGTTGATCATTAAAAAATACATAATATTTCATAACAAAACATTCAGAAATAAATAAATCGTCTTACAAATAAAACAATCACACGGTTTATCAAATCCATTATTCTTAAATTAAAGTGTAATAAATACAATCTTGATGATTTTTTATAACAATTAAATTATTTTCAATAAATTATGTAAGTATGTTGGTTATTTTAAACAATAAATAAATATATTTATTGGACGTCTTATTATATATACAACGATGTTATATAGTAGAAATAGGGTATATAAGTTAGGTTTAACAAAGTTAATTAATACTAATGTCTGTTTGTCGCCTACTTTGTTTTAATTGTTGCAGTGAATCTGTAACAAAAATACACATTGCGGTATGAAAACTTTAAGGCGCACTTGAATGCCTCTGCATAAACTGCCTGACCACCTTAATGTCATTTTCGCTTGGCTATTCTTAGTTATAATGCAACGTCTGATACGGCCTGCGGTCAAACGATAATTTTCTTAAGTAGGTGGGCAGTAAACTCCCTGATAACACCCATGGACTACGCAGAAGTCGGTCCATTGTGAAATATCGACTCTAATTCTGTTGGAAAAAAATACGACAAAACTTTTTTTAATTTTGTATGAAACTGAATTTGATGCAACTAAAATTATCGCTGTCTTGCGTCTCGTTTACGACCATGCCAAGGACCGCAATACAAATAGCTTTTCATATTAACTAAATTAGGGATGGGCCAACTTGGACCCGAGTACATGTTTTGTCAGCATACGAGAAACGCATTCGAATGTTTCAGTAGGTACGTTTACTCAGCAACACCCCTAGAGGGAATGTGGAACGTTTAAAATGTATGGAAGAATTAGAAATCATGAAATCTCTATCACCTTGTTATCGATTAGCCGCTTCGTCTGTCCGTGCGTATTGCCATTGTATAAATACTTTTATAAATATGGGGGATAGAGTACACAAGAGCTTTACCGTTACATAAAGTGACGTCTACAGTCCCCCGCCGCTCCTCTCGACGGTGATCTTCTTGTTCAGGTTCTCCTTCTCATGGTGTTCCTCCTCCATCTCTGCCATGCGCGCGAACCGGGAATACGCCACGTGACCGGACTTGATGGCTGACATCATCTGTGAGGGGATAATATTAATGAAAATATGTATTTTTTTGATAAGAAACAACCAATGATGCCTACATAGTACCTCGGTCCCAGCTCGCCTAACACAATTAACTCGCAATGGCATGACAGTGGCATCATAATTGTCTCTTAACCTCAGACCAACTAGCCTGGATATGGCATTGAAAGGGGCCATAATATAATTTGTTGTACATATAAAACTAGTTCACTCACGATCGCTGTCATTCTGAATCGCTTTGAATGTTTATCTCCCTCCCCCTCTCAACCCCGTCGCACAAGAATAGGCAGAAAAAATACAGTAAGTACACATGTTGGCTATAGGCGGGTCCATTTATTAAAATCTTTTAACATATATCCCATGTTAAAACTGGTCAAAGTGACAATTTAGATGACATTGCAATTCGATTATGAGTCGATTGTGTTAGCAGGGGGTCCTATTTTGTACTATTTGTAGGCATCTCAATGTTAGTAGTAGACCTAGTAATGTTTATGAAATTAGTATCAACACCATTATCGTGAGGGTTATAATGAGTAATGACTGGAAGCCACCAAAAAGCACAAGCTAGCGATATACTACACAATATCGTGCGGAGGAGGGCACACACAAACTTTGCTCTCATCTTCTTATTACAAATTATTTTTTAAATCTTACTTAGATACTTCATTTTCTTCACTCTATTTTCGCAAATAGGAACATAGAAATACATTTTAGTGTTCCATTTTTTTAATAGATTCACATTAAGCCAGTATCACGACTTCATTAAGTCGGTACTTGATTAAACTTTAATATGTAAAAATACAAGGCATTTTACGGCCTTAACCTTAGCAGTTTCACATGCATATAACTTCACTTATATACCCTTTTTTGGTACTGACTATCCAAAGAAGTAATTAAACAAAATAATCCGTTTAAAAAAAAATCACGCGCCACAAACAAACGAGCATGCAGTACCTGGAGGTACTCGTCGAGTTCGACTTGTCCGTTCATATTAGTGTCGATCTCTCTCAGTATTTCGTGCAACTGTTCGCCGGTGACGTCCTCGCCGTAGTTCTGTGGACACCAACCCCGACATCAACGAACGGCGGCACATGGACGCGACATGGACACAGATTGCTGAAGAACTTTTGCTATAACATCAACTGCAGGTGTTCAGAAATATTACAAACATTGTGCCAACCATATAATTATAGTCAAGTTCGTTGAACGATATTGATATTTGTTTCGTTCTTCATAAGTCCGAATTTACGTTGTGCAAGGCCAATTCCGAGCCACAATAGAATATGTGTGGCGTTTATTTTTTAAATATTTGCTTCAATCAACTCCTGATGTAATTATAATGTATACCGGCTGCTCTATGTATGTTGATGTTCAATTATAACAAGAGTTCTCTTCACAATATTGTAAGCGTGGCTTAAAATTATGCACAGAATAAATTGCACAAATCTTCGTTGAAACATTCATTCAAGACATAGGCAATCATTAAGGGGGAAGCTCAGGGTCAGGGCGCGAAATTCAAAATGTCAATGGTTTTTATTGTTTTACGAAAAATTTGGACATTTTTACGATGTAATTTTGTGTTTTGCGATATTAACATTCTGCATTGGATGTCTCGATGTATTAAGTTTGCTTAAAAAAGTACCTAAAACCATTGACATTTTGAATTTCGCGCCCTGACCCTGAGCTTCCACCTTAAAGGGAATATTGTGCGTTTCATTTTATGCATAATTTTAAATACAAAATGTCCTATACTAAGTCCCGGGTGCGTACAGTACAATGAGCCCATTTAGCCAGCCTTAAGTACCAGCGTGCGTCTACCTGCAGATAATCCTGTATTTCCATCTGGCCGTTGTAGGTCACGTCAATCTCTGACAATATGGCGCTCAACTCGGCGTCTGTCGGTTTCACACCCATGCTCTAGAATCGGCATGGTTTTGGTGAAATATCTTGTTATACATTTTATAGAGAATAGATGCCATTTACATTAGTACGACTGGTACCCTTGGCAGTCAAATACAACTACTTTTTAATATTTAGAAGAAAAAAAAACAGTTCTAATTCTATGCAGGGTCTCTATTGCCATTTACCGGACACACTTCCATAATCAAATTCATAGATGTTTTAAGCCATTTACCAATGGCATTACAAATCATTGTTTTATAGAAAGTGTTGTGTAACTTTCTATTATGTATTTGGGATTCAGACTGGGCTGATATTAAACTTTCTGTATACAAACAAAGATGGAAGACCCAGATTAGAATTTAAACCTGATGATAAATCATCATTGTTCGTCAGTAAATTTATGGATTACATTTCCTCACGATGTCTCTGCAATAGGGAGCTTAGTACGAGTTTTGACAGCATCGAATATCGATCAAGTGATCATTGTTTTTTCAATAAATTCCACAGTAGTATCCCTAGTGGAAAAAATCGATTACTCAATCTGTATACTTCGCAAGTAATGTTATAGTAAAGTGCCTGCCGAGTGTCTTCATTAACATACCTTCAAACTCCTTCTGATATCGTTAATAGACACGAATCCCTTTCGGTCCTTGTCTATGATCTGGAATCGTTTGATGTACGTCTGGATCTCCTCCTTGCTCAAGTTGATCGGGATCTTGTCGCGACTCGCGCGGTTCACCATCTGACCCATCTCGTTGGCCAGGAACTCGCCCGCTAGTTTGATTTGTCGCTGGAATTTGATAGATAGATAACATTTTAACAATAGGCGTCGCATAGGTCCGTTTGTACCCGCGGGTGCAAGGAAAGCAGGTGCATCAGGGCGGTAAAGGCCCTCTTGGGACACAGGGCGAGGCTTGCTTGCCGGTTCATCTCAATGGAACTAAGAACGAGGTAATTTCAAAGTCAAAGTCTAATCATTGTTTTCACTTACAATTTGTCTTTTAGCATTTATTTTCTGAACTCTACAACCGGATCAGAACGCGACGTCAACTGAGAAGTTCCGGCGAGAAACTCAACGGGCTTATTGTTTTTTACAAAACTTTTTGCAATCGCCATGTTTATTACATGTTATGTTTAGCTCCAGTGTGTTGCCGTGCGAGGCGCACACACGCTACACTTTGACACCTTAATTGACGCTATATTTGAGCGACGAATATTTAAGCGATCAGTCTTAGGCTACTTTATCATTCAAGTTGTCCATGATTATGTAATGACCCAATGAGTCAGACTATTCATAATGCTTTATTGGCCGAAATGCAAAAAAAACGATGGGAGCGTTCAAGTATTACGTAATGAATTGGGGGGTACCGTGGGGCGTACCGTTTTTCTTATCCCTAGTAAAACGTAAAGTCTACGCGACCATTCTGAGGGGTTAAAACAATGTTACGTAACGCGTAGTTCAAACCCCCTCCTCCCGCCCCTGTAACACATCGTAACATGGGGTCTTCTGAAACCCCCAATCCAGGGGTCTTCTGAAACGTTACGATGTGTTAAAGGGGCGGGAGGAGGGGGTTTGAACTACGCGTTACGTAACATTGTTTTAACCCTTCAGAATGGTCGCGTAGACTTTACGTTTTACTAGGGTTAAGAAAAACGGTACGGCACCTTACATGGGGGGGGGGGGGGGGGGTCAAAGAGCTCCAAAAATTGCCTTACGTAATACTTGAACGCTCCCTATACTATAGTAGTGTGGTCGGTTTCAGTGCGTACCTTCTTCTCAGCGTCACTCCAGTTGAGCTCCTCGGCCATGATGTCGACGACGGCGGGCAGCGCCTCGGCGGCGGCCTGCACGTTGAGGAAGGCGAGGCGCAGCCGCCGCGCCACCATGTCCACCGCCGTGCACGCGTACTCGCGCACGCCGTACCTGCGCGCGCCACACGCTACACTTAACACTTGGCACAACATCTCAGTACCGAGATTTCCCGACATTGTCGGTACCGGGAATTCCCGATTTTTTCGGTACCGGGAATTCCCGAATTTTTCGGTACCGGGAATTCCCGGAGATTTCGGTACCGAGAATTTCCGGGAGGATGCCTGAGGTGGGCGTGTAACGTGTTTGAACCCTATTTAAGGTTCCCGGCAATAGCCGGTTCTTAATACACCGAGAATTACTGGTAGCTGAGAAGTTTCAGCCAGTAATTAATGAATTTGAAAACAATGGCAACAGACGTTTTTACATGACATTTCGGCCATGTTTGTTTGGAAGCTGAATCGCGGACCGAGGACTTCTTACAATGCCTTAGTTTAGTTCTTACCTAATTTCAGCGTCGATGTACGGGAACTCGGGATGAATCTTCTTGCCGATGATGGGCCACCGTTTGCCGGTCATTGTCGCCATCTTGGCAACCGCAAACGCTCTGTCGCCGTACGACTTGGCCAAGTGTTGGGCTACCTAAAATTATTATTACATTACTAGCTGACACGACAGACTTTGCCCTCTCCCGAATTTCTAGAAAACTTTTAAATGTTGTCTTTCCCTAAAAACCGTATTTGGGCTATTACAAACATAAATACCATTCAGTCCAGCTGTACTCAAGTGATGCGCTTACTACCTAACAACATTATTTATGAATATAGATCACTCAGATGACTATCCAATTGTGAAATAAAACTTCGTATTACGTAGTTTCATGGATGGCGGGTCAGATCAGTTGCGCTGCATGTGCCTAGTGAATGTAGCGTCTCGATCTACTGCCGCCTTCCTACCTAGGCAAGTGTGCTCCATCGTAGATCTCATCGTCACTTACCATCAGGTGAGATTGAGATCAAATACTTGCCTATAATGTAATAAACAAAAAAAAAAAAGCCATTGTTAATGCTTTTTCACATATATCTCTCCTTTTCACTCGTATTTCTAATATCTATCCCTTTGACTCAGCGTACACACACAATAAATTTACCATTACGTGCGACCCATATCTTAAACAATAGTATGGAAATTTGCTTATCCATCCCTAAAAGGATCTATGCATATAAGCGTGCACCCACCTCCATTTCCAATCCGAAATCTTGCACTAATCTAATGTACATCGTGGGCGTCCATCCATGCGCTCCCTCTATCAGGAATCCGTCCGTCTGACAATCCTTGAACAGCGGCTTGAGATTGTTGCCTGAAATGAGACGCATACACCTCATCATCATCATCAGCTAATTGCTGTCCACTGCTAAACAAATACATACGAACTTTGACCCCCTTAGGGGTCGAATTACCAAGAATCACCCCTTAGTGCTCACCTAGGTTATGTAAACTCTTATGCAAAATTTCATGCTTCTAGGTCCACCGATCTAGACTGCGTTGTTTGTCCCTCTATCAGCCGATAGACGTCCACTGCTGGACATAGGCCTCCCCCAACGACTTCCACACATCACGGTCCTCCGCCACTCGCATCCACCGGCTTCCTGCGACGCGTGTGATATCATCGCTTCACCTTGTGTGGGCCGTCCTACACTTCATTCATTCTAGAACCTTTCTGCCCCAACGGCCATCGGTTCTGCGAGCTATGTGCCCTGCCCACTGCCACTTCAACTTGGAGTTTCTTGTTGCGTTATTTGTCAGTCAGTGCTAAGGATTTTATTAAAAAGATAGGGGCTCACTCTCAATAGCGGCGTCGATGGTCTCGGCCGCCATGGAGCGGTAGGTGGTCCACTTGCCGCCGGCGATGGTGACGAGGCCGGAGGGCGACACGTGCACGATGTGGTTGCGCGCCAGCGACTGCGTGTCCGGCTTGTTGGGGTCCGACACCAGCGGCCGGATGCCCGACCACGCGGACAGCACGTCGCCGCGACGCACTGGAATACGTTACGAAGTTTAGCGGAAAAGTAAAGATCTTCCAGCCGGGAGGGAGGTACGCCTGGCGGGGCGGCCGCTATGCCCCTACGGTTATTGTCGGGATCTTGTATATATGTTACTTGCTCCGAAAACTCTTATAGCGCGATTCAGGATTGTGACGTCAATTGTCTATTGTTCTGAATGCGTCTGCAGCGCCGTCTGTGTAGCTTGTTGTGCGGTTGAAGTGGTCGCTACAGAAGCATATTTATGCAATTTATGCGTTATGATGACTAACAGTGAAATCATTTTGAAATAAAACTATTTTTTAAGGATTTCGCGTGTATTTTTTGTTTTTACGTTCCCGACGTTTCGGCTGCTTTACAGCAACCATGGGCACGGGAGTACTGAGGTGGTTGAGTGTGAGTCAGTCCAAAATAACTTCAAGCCCACTAACCTTCAACATCAGGATTCAAATAGTTCTTGACCTCGGTAAGGATGAAGAGGATCTCGTCCTCGGTGGGCTTGGGGTTGTGCGTGACCTGGCACGGCATGTCGGTGGTGCCGGCGATGGTGCCCTTCAGCCACGGCAGGAAGAAGATGACGCGCCCGTCCGACGTCGCCGGGTCCAGCAGGCCCATGTGCTCAGGGCTATATTATAAACATCCTAGCATTTTAAAATTAACACGCATTTTGTTCAACCGGCAAATTTACTTTCATTGAGACGACCTTGACCATTGATTAGCTCGGATAGTGACCCTGCTTGCTGTGCTGCGGGTTCCGGGTTCGAGTCCTAGTTGGGATAAACTTTGTGTGATTAACGAGAATGTTTGTACCGTTGTACCGCTCGTTGGGTAAGGGCCTATTGTCATTATACCGGACCGTATTCGATTTAAAATATTTAAAACCCCACCAGAGCAAATTGCCACAAAAAATGCATGTAATTTTTTTATATAGGGGAACTTACAGAATGTCCACTTGTAATTTATGTCTCCAATCGAACGAAGTATTAAAAAAATACAACCGAATTGAGAACCTCCTCCTTTTTGAAGTCGGTTAATGATGTCGATCAAGACCCTGGGGTACTCGGGAGGTGCGGGAGGATAGACGAGGAGACAGTAGGGTTTAATGATGGACTACGTCATCTTTACAGTACGGGGCCATCCATAAATTACGTCACACGAGTTTCATGAATTTTTGACCCCTCCCCCGTCCTTGTCACAACTGGTCACATTTGTGAGATCCCCCCCCCCCCCCCCCCCCCCCCTACCGAGTGTGATGTCATATATTTTACATTCAGTAATTTATGAAATTAAAACAGCAGTGTTCCGAAATTGTTTTTATTTCCATTTAAATTATTTTTCAATGAAATCAATAGTTGTAATACTTAGATATAAAATATTATATTTTGAAAAAATGTGATGTCACTAAATTTGGGTCCCCTCCCCGCCCCTTGTCACACAATGTCACACTTCGTCGACCCCCGCCCTCCCCCTTAACGTGTGACGTAATTTATGGATGGCCCCTATTAGGGATAGGCCATGCAAGTAGCTGGTGACCAACATGATTGAGCTCTCGCTCGCTCGCATCAGCTTTAGGCCGCGTACCTGTAATATCCTGGCAACACAATGTGCACGCCCGACGAGGGGCAGCAGATGTCCTTGATGGTGGAGTCGTCCATTTTCCTGATGCTGTCCGTGAAGGGGCCGGTCGCGTTAATGATGCTCTTCGCTTTGATGTCCCACTCCTTGCCGGTCAGCTCGTCCTGGAGATACGACGGGTATATATAATAATACAAGCCCTTTATAATGTCCCACAGTTGGGCACGGGCCTCCCCTCAATGCGAGGAGGATTAGGCCTTAGTCCACCACGCTGGCCCAGTGCGGGTTGGCGGACTTCACACGTCTTTTGAGGGGTTCCCTCAGACATGTTTCCCTTCACCGTTTAACAAGTGATAATCGTGGTTGAAAATGGGATTCGCACATGAAATCCAGAAATCTTGAATAGGTTTGCAATTACTTACAAAGGATAAAAAAAACATATTTGAAAAAACTCTTCACACCGTCATGTTCATAATGTATCGGAAAAATATTTCAAATCAATGCTTCCAGCAGGCCTAGGCCTGACCTCCCCCCCCCCCCCCTCCGACCCTATCAGTACATGTGATGAATATTTTACTGATAGTAAAAATGCCACAAACCCTCAGCCGAGCGCCGCTCAGCTTGCCGGCCGTCTTGTGCAGCTTGATGACGCTGACGTGGTTGGCGATGGTGGCGCCGTGCCGCGCCGCCGTCAGCGCTATCGCCAGGTTCATGCGGGCGTCGTCTTGCTGACCTGAGAACAACAGACCCATTATAGTATACTAGCTGCGCCCCGAGGTGTTACCCGCGATTAAAAAGTATGTCTATCCCATAGGAACCGTGCATTTTTTCGGGATAAAAATTAACCTATGTCATTTTCTGACTCGCGCTTGGACTAGGTCTATCCGCAGTCGTTCCATATTTTTAGATTTCTAAATAACCGTTCCGATATACGTTCTTACATTATCAATTAGGTAGCTACTACTAACATTCCTCGATCGATATCTCACCGTCATAGTAAACGATGCCACCGCACAAATTGTCCGACTTCAACATCGGAAACAGTTCGAGAGTGTTCTTCTTGGACAAGTAGTAGGAGCTCTTCACGTTGCGATCCCCAGCAACTAGATCGTACATCTTTATACCGAACCAGTAGTAGGGGACTTGCCACCATCTGGGAAAAAAAAAATCATCAGGCAAAGTCCTAATAATAAGACTTTTCACACTATCAGCATTATCACGATCCTTTACACGACAGTATTGACTGTATCGTGAGAGTCACTAATCCCCACTTTTGGATCGTGATCCGGATTGAGATTCCAGTATCGTGATCTAGATTGACGGTCTGAACGGGACCATTACGACACTGACAAGATAGATCTAGGCGCTACGGGCAACACGCTGCGTATTGAGACTGTAACTAAGTCTTATCTACATTTATTAATTAATTCCAGGGAACCAGGTATCAGAAGATGCATAGCGTGTCCTAAGCTCAAAGCCGGAATTTTTGAGACTGTCCGTTTAAACCTCTCATATATCTGTGGTTTAAACACATATTACGGGGAAACTGCTGTACGGATTCTAATATTAATATGATGGTCAACATGTAATCCTTCGACGCGAATAATGCCGCAGCCATAGCACTTAAGAAGTTTTTTTTAAGGGCAATCCTGGATCACACAAAGATGTACTCCATCTTGAGCTCACTCACTTATAAACTGGCAGCAATATAGGCAGCGGCCTCGTCAAATGTGGCGCGACTTCGAGCATATTAGCCCTCTCGTGTAGAGCTTCCTTCACCATCTTGTACTGGTCGTAGTCGAGCTGCATGATCGCCTTCTGGAGGTAGCGGACCCCGCCATGGATCAGCTTGGTGCTGCGGCTTGAGGTGCCGCTGGCGAAGTCGTCGGCTTCGACCAGGGCAGTTCGAAGACCTGAGATGGAGTGATGGTTGTTAGAATAGTTATAATCTCGGTATTTTACGTGATAAGTGAAGACTTCTGTGCAAATTTTCCTTAGTCTGGGTGTTAATAGGATCACTTCCAGTCCGTTGCATGGTACCCATAATTTGTATTATGGGTACCGTGGCTTACTTACGGACTATTGAATTTGGTATATAAGTCATGCGATATTCATATAATTTTGTTTTTTTTTTTTTCATTTAGGCTTAAGGCGTACTTTGGCCCGAGATGCGGTTACCAGGGTTTGATGATGAATGAAATGGGCATAGGCATTCGATTAGCGAATCGACAAGATCCATCCAGTTTGGGTTCGTTTGATTGTAAAACCAAATCCCATAAAATCTAATTTGGGACAAGTCTATGGTATTTCAAATCAATTTACCTACTTACCATTTTAATTAATAAATTCGACATGAAATAGCACCGGTATTTTTACTGAATATTTACTGGGCTAACACTTGGGATCGGAAAGACGCGGTCAAGGATAGTCCCCCACTACTGGACCGACGATGACGACTTCACGCTCCTCAAAGGATGCAACCAAGGACCGTGATGTGAGGAATTCTTTTGCGGATACATATGTCCGACCAGCAGTGGACGTTATAGCTCCCTGATATTTGCAAGGTATCTACGGCATATTTGCCCTACCTCTCGTAGTAGCGTCCAGCGCGCATCCCGCCCCGGTGGCGCCACCTCCGATGATGAGGATGTCGTACTGATGGCCAGCCTGCAGACTAGCTACCTGGTCGGCTCTAGTGGGCAGCGGCCTCTTCTTACGCTCTGTCTTTGCTGCTACTGTTGGCTTGTACCATAGCTGGGAAGTAAGGGGGAGATGCATTCTTAAACCAAAGTAGAATTATAAAGACACCTACGCACCTAAGTAATATCTATCGTTAATAATAAATATCACCAGACAAACAATATAACTGTATGGTTCTAAATTGTCTCAGATGAGAAACATGAGATAGCCTCAGTGCATTATAATTATGGGTATAATGGACTGATGCCATCCCAGTTACCCTCAGACCTGGGCCAATTAAGTCTACCTAAAGATCATTATCAAAATTTGTCTAGGCAGAAATCAAGCTCGAACCTACCATGGGCAGTCGGCCAAGCCTTCGATCAAACCACTAGGTCAAGGTGGTCGTCGCAAACTTACTCGTAATACGCGTACCACAGATTCATGGGTATCTATCCCCACATGGACGTATCTGTGAGGGGATCTATCACCTCTACTTGTCATTCTGTGGATAGCGTAAAAGGCGCCTAAAGTTATACATCTTATTAATGTTGAATGTCTCTCTTAGACTAGTCTTTCGAAGATTAAATTACTGAATTATGCAGGTCTTTGGCACTCACCCCGGGCGAGTCGTCTGCGCCGATGGCCCACACGGCCACTGCAGCGCCTGCGATGCCCGCCGCACCACCAACCAGAAGTCTTCTCCGTGACATCGCTATAACTAAAACAAATACAGAGAATCAAGTAATTCCTTATATTAAAACTAAGTAGTAGATTTGGCTGTTATAAGATACGCTGGCAATCAGTCGAATTTACCGCACATTCGGTGATACTTCATAAGATTGAAAGGACGACCTAAGACACGATGGCGTGAGAGGTGGTGATACGCTAGAATTACTTAGAATATATTAGCTATGGACAAAATAAGATGGGAGAGGCCTTTTCCCCGCAATGGAATTCTGTATGCAAAATGTCTTATCGTGTCGTACCTAGTCTGCTCCGTACGAAGTTCGATCGTCTACTTTAAAATACGCGCGATTTACAATAATAACTTCGATGTTTTATTGAAGCATTGACATTCTCCCCTGTTTTAGCGTAGTGTTAGTATGGATCACCCCTCGGGGGCGCACCCCTGCCGCCGTTTAGTGCCCCCTATGTATAACAGCATAAGTAAGTGGGGAGAGCAGCGATTCCGAATATCGTGAATGGCCTTTCCTTTTGTTGGATGAAATCTGCGGGACGCTAAATAAGTAGGTATCTATACCTACCTACCTTACAATCATTCGCAGTTGCTTATGGACAACAATGATCAAGACGTTTTAAGTTTAAAATTCGTCACGTGAAGATATAATCAGTTGAGCCTCGTAAGACACTTTTTAAATATTATTTAGTACTTTTGTGTTGGGGATTTGAAATTTTTAGTTTAGATTTTAAATTTTTATTTTTATCTATGTTGAAATAATGTCTAAAGCATACCTAATTTTATAAAGTACGACAATGATGAATGCTTATTTTATTAGGTAAGTACCTATAATAGTATCATTAAAATCTTATCAATTTTGCGATAGGTAAGTATGTTACGTCAGACAACACGGAAATGTCACGCGAGTCGGTATGAGAATCACTCAGATAATCTTCAGTCGCGTAGTAGTAACATAGTACGTTATCTCGTAATCAACCTGATAACATTTATTAATAGTTTCATTTTATCTGATAATGAATCTTTAATCTAACATGTACTTATCTACAAAAAACCGGTTAAACTACGAAGGTATATTTTATGGGTAAGACTTTTGTAATAACCGAATAATAGTTAAAATCGGAACTATGACTTTCAGCGGGGTTATTTTAAAGCATTCGAAATCGATATCAGAAACGGAATCGAAAACTTCCGAACTGGATTACCGCAATCGCTATTAAAATTTCCGAATTTGATTATCTTAGATGTATCTTGATGACAATACCAAATCGATTTTCGAAAAAGTTTCCGTCGGCAATTTCGTCGGGGACGAAAATTTCAAACACGTTTCCGATGTCCCCCAACCCACCAGGTCAGTCAAAATATACTCCCACTCATTAGAGGGGAACCCCCATCCCCTCTATTGAGAGGGAGTATATTGTAATAGGACTCAATTTGTAGAACGGTAGAGTTATAAATAGGGGTCATGAGGTGTGACCTATATAACTATATCGATCCACGAAAGTAACTTTTTAATAGATCAAAACTATTTTTCCAGTTTGCAGCGATACCTATTCCTGTACTTAATGTAGAACTGCGTTGGTGGTGATGGAGTGGTCATACCCAAATTGATTTCCTTGCTTGCAGTGGGTCTGTGAAGCATGCCAGGAGCCATGACGTAATGCTACTTTATATAACATTTAATAACAACATGGTATTCTTTGCGGGTGACATGTCTAAGGTCGAATTTAGCAAAACAGTGATACTCGTGTTACTATAATTAAACACTAAGTTAAGTAACATTAATTAACGACAATTATTATGAAATATTTGTTCAATAATTATCTGGATGACTTGGTCAAATAACCATACATTACTGACTATCCATATACTAGGTACTTAGATACTCATTGCACAAATAGCACAGTGTACGTTTTTTTTGAATAATAGGTCCCATTAAATGTACAAACACAATATCTTTAATAGGAACTTACAACTTTATATTGGTGCCCTACCGATCTAAATATAGATAGAAGGTCGTAGATCTCAGCTATTTCCTTCGCACAATTGCAATTCATTGTTGCCCGCAATTTGTACTGTAAAACTACCTACTCTAGATCACATATTATTGCAATTGAAACCGGTCCATAGATCTGTAGCGACCTCTTCAACCTCGCCACAAGGTACGCAGATGGCGCTGCAGACGGACATTCAGAACAAATGACGATTCTCCATACAAACCTGGAACGCGCTATTAGAGTTTTCGGAGAACGTAAAATACATACAAGGTCCCGACAATAACCGTCGGGGCATAACGGCCGCCTGGCTGGAAGATCTTCCCTTTTTCGCTTAAGATCCATCAGACATATTCATTCATCTTGAAATAACTGATTTACAGAACTTGTTGCAAACTTATATCAAACAAATCGCTGTCATTGCAAACGTTCTAGTCTGAAAATAATATAGTAAAGAATTTTGCTGTTCTGTTATTTTGGTGTCTGTGGCAGGTATCGTAAACTTTCAACGTCTATGACTGAAAGCGAATCAAGCTAAATGCAAATTTGCGTAGGTAAGTACCTCCTCCTGTTACAAAATTATATCATACAAATTTCCTCTATTTTAACAATCAGCAATATTATGTAGTCATCCCTATTTTGACCAGCTGTAGGTAAATTGACGAATATTTTGTTATTATTGCGGTAAAGTAGCTACTATTTATGTGTTAGATTGAATCTGCTAAACCGCTTGCATTATTACAGGGGGGATTCCCGGTTTATAAGCATTGTATTTTATTTGTATATGTTCTTACTTACCTCGTACCGCTAGTGTAACTACCTATTCTTGTACAGGAAAACCAGCTGTTGCATAGCAATTACGAGGTATGGTGTAGTGGAGTGTGTGGCTAGATTTGACCGACGATATAAATTATTAGGCAAGTACCTAATAATAAGATGAGGACACAAACAAGTTACTTATCTAGATAAACATTTTGCACGCAGACCACGTTTTTAATTCTGAGATTCTGGACAAATTTCAGCGGTAGGTAAGTGGGTCCAACTTGATAGACTGACACAAACACGAACTAAACGTACCACAACGCTTATATTCTCTAAAGGGATAGGTAGAGTGGATGGCAGTGCACCCACAATTCGCTGATGTTATTTGGGCAATATAATATAAGGGGCAAGCCACAAAGAAGATATGGAATCTTTTCTCTGAGGTGTGGTAGCTATAACGAGTTACAGAAGTCGATGGAAGCCGTGTTTTTTTAAAGTGCAGTGAATTACAGAAGTCTATACTAAAACTATTCATGGAAATCGGGGAATGTTTCTAGGAAACGACATTCTTCTCTTTCGTTTTTTTTTTTTGGAGGAAATATGATAATGATCTTTCTCAAAACGCAACGTTGAATGACTAAATCACAGATGGTATGATCCTGATATGCAGTGTACTTGATTATTGTCATTAATACTTTTTCATTAATCCCATTATCGCAGTCTGGTCGGTCTATCTCGGCGCGATAATAAACAAGGTCGCATCGTGTTTGATTTGTCTGAACACAGTATATGTAGGCCGTGCATGGTTGACTGATGGAACAACGGGACACGTTAGGTAATAATGAAAACGATAGTTAGAATAACTTCTGCCCAAAATTTGTCTTGGTCTTTGGTAGACAAAATTGTAAGACGTATAGGAGTGTCATTACCAAGGCTCAAGAGTCATCCCAAACTGAGAAAAGCTTCGCTTTTATTATGGGTACAGTACAGTGGACTAGGAGCGCTTCGTACAAGACCTTAGGCCGTAGCAACTCCTTGCGTTAGAGCGAAGAAGCTATCAGTCCTTGGACTCCGTGGAAGACGGTGCTATCTCTGATAGGTGCTCCTTGGTTATTTATATGTCTGTCCTTCTTTAACGCGTTGCTATATCACTATCTCATACGAATTGGACTAAATATAAGTATGTACATTATTACATAACTTTACGTAAGAATTCTGGCACGCGATTGATACGCGGAAAAGTTATTGACCTTCCGCAAAAAGTCAGGGATAGGTCTATGCGATATTACGACATACGATGATGAATCAAATTAAATATTATATCAAACTCCTTCACCCAACGGAGATAAATGAAATATCTCCTATCGGTGCTTTAAGACTTCGTCTCAATTTAATTTATACCATTGACAGGTAATCCAGGTTTTTTTTCTATGATTACTAGGTAACCCTTAACAATTAGCGTGTTTCTGGGAATGGCAGGGTTTCAAATTTTACTACTTAAAAAAAGATGCCATGACTATAGAGGTGTCTACAATAAAATATTTTAGAAAAAAAATCAATTCTATGACACAAACTCGTCATTAATGAAATGGTAAGGGACACAGAACCGGAGTAGACAGGTACTTATCTCATTCTATTTGAACACTGTCGCTGTTGTTGTAGCGAGCACCGGTAGTAGCGGATTGTTGGCAGGTGCTCTGTGTACATTGAATCTGAATCCAATTTTATTTGAGACGAGCCATCGCGGCGAGACAGCGCTTCACGTACGCGTGCTCTTAGCTATACAACGCAACACTAACCAGGGGTGTAAATAAGTAAAATTACCTTCTTTTTAATTAAAAAAAAAATTACTGGCGCCCTAGGCCAGCGAGTCACCTTCATCGAACCATGTGGGGTTGCATGTTAACACGACACGGAGAAATGTCTTGGAACAATTTCCCATTTTCTGTAGAACGTTTACTACAACAATTTTATGTCAAATCATCAGCAAGCATTTTTTTTATTTATTCACTAGCTGCTTATACATTTATGATTACAAATAATTTATACAGATGAAAGCTTGGGTAAATGTACAACATATTATAGGCAATATCACATGGATATACATTTTGGTGCATAAAGGTGCTTTATAACTAAGGGCTAACATAGCAGCGCGAACTGTTTAATTGTTTGAAGCTATGATTACATGAGAATGACTTAGCTACATTTTGAGGCCAACGCAAAGGATTATAGCTGATACATAGCTGACGTAACTTGAGGTCTAGCCTAAGGAAAGGTAGGGGTATGTGTGTCATGGTAATCCGCGGATAAATCTGGACTATATCTGGCACTAGGTCTGCAGCCGGCCGGAACCGTGTCCTTGAACTCGGACGTAAGACGACTGATAAGCATAATATTAACGAATTTCGAGTAACTATTCCACAGCAGTATTAGCGTTTTAGCAGCCGCGAGGTGATTGACCGGTGCTTCGCAATTTTCGCCTTTAATTTCAAGGGATCGTTAAAATTATCAGCGCAGATTCAGTATGCGATTATATTGTGTAAATTAGGTGCGTCATGTATGCCACGCGTACTCAAGCCAGGACTGAAATAGCATCACCTTGTGAAATAATCATTAGTTTAACGGACACGTGTAGTCAGGTGACCGTCGCAGTTGCCGGGACACTGCGTGAATTTAATACAAAGATTCGCATTCCTGTGCCCAATTGTACCGAGAATGTTTACAATAAACTCGGCACCTACTCTGTGGACATGCGTCTTGGGAGTGTACAAGATCGTAGAAACTTCCTAGAGTTGTAAAAAAAAAAACTAAATGTCAGATCATTTCGTAGACTGCGTTAGATTTGTAGATATTACTTTATGCGATACACGTAACGTCGATTGTTAACGTATTCTATTGACCGTAGTATACGTAACGTAGGTACCGTACTTGTTCCGTAATCTGGGAGACCTTGATTCAGGTCGTCACGATGAGGTCATAACGCTGTCTGTGGCTTGTTTAGTTCTATGGTTGAATTCAAAATACTATTGATAGTACACTGCCACAACTATGTAATATAAGTATTGTATTCAAAAAAGTTTTGTTAGAAAAGTCGACCTTATTATGTCCACGGGGATATAACACCTTCTAAATAAATTATATACATATAATAGTGTCAGTTAGAAAGCCTTTCCTAGTAGGTCGGTACCTATTGTGATAATTACTGATTCATAAATGAAACTGGTTAAAAAAAACTATAAATATTAGTTCTTAATATTCAAAGAGGTGTTAGTTATCCATTATGGGCACGTTACACACTATTGCCATACAACTTACCTTAAAAAGTCTAGGTCCAAGGATAACTACGTAGTATGCATGTAATCCACTATATTACTAATTTTAGTAGACAGGCGACTTGCGATATTGCTGTATAAAAAATTACGAGTGCGACACTTATTCTATTTCACATCACTATTTTAATTTTTTTTTGTGTAAGTTTCTTTTTTTATAACCGCACTGATGTGATGTTATTTAACTAAATCGTGAGCTATACCCACAGCCCATTCGCGGTCACACGGCCGACCTACTAGCTGTACGTAGCCCGTAGCATATTCGATCCCTATGTCTGAGTCATTGTTCTCATGACATTGAAATACCCCATAAAATTGAGTCTAAAAATGCGGAAAATCCGTCCAAAAATAAATGATAGCGTTAGTGAGGACGCCACTGGTAAAATTATACGATTATCAACTCTACGGCGTTAGCGTAAATAGTTCTCGCGTTTTCCGCAATATGGCGAATCCGTCCGCATTTTGCTAGCGTTGTGCGCAACAGCGACATCTAGCGAGGACTGAGAGAAATGTAATGTTACGATTAAGATTGTGTAACAATAGATATTTCGCATACTGATATCACGTAATATTCTCGTATAACACTTAATAACAAATAAAATGCAAGTTAGCATGATTGTATTGCTGTTAAATTTTTAATGCATAGAGCTAACTCTGCAGTGATTAACGCCATCTATATATGTAGCTTTGTAAGCAACATTGTTGTAATAGTGAGCCCGCACTACAGGCACTAGGCAGATATAAGCGATATTCGCTACCGCTCGCTGTGGGTAGCGAAACCTGAGTGTGAGGCCCGTATTGTGGTTTCGCGCTAGCCACGGAAGACCATATAAATATACGGCGTACTATAGCTCGATATATTGCAATACCTACAAAGGTAGCGGATATCACTAGTCTAAATAGGCCTTTATTTTAGGATTACCAACTTACGGTTGAATCAATCGTTCAATCTGTTTCTTAATCACAGACATATACTTTTTTAAAGTCATTGGTCTTAATCAATCTCGGGTCAAATCAAAGATTCATGCGAGATTAATCATCAATACAGATCTAGAATCTATGCATGAACCAGATCTTAGATAGGTCAGCTTGTCTCTTTAGAATAGATACTAATGTGAATCTAAATGTTCAAATCATATCTCTGTCTCGTTCAAATGATTCTAATATGACCCAAAATTACATTAACAAATTTCAAATACCATACATAATCAAATCTACATCTTTTACATACTTATTATAATAAAATAATATATAAAATATCATAGGACATCAGTTTATTAAGATAATAGTATTACAATAAATGTCAGACCTTATTATACTTGTGCGACAAAGAGAGCGGGATCACTTCTCTTTTTTCTCCGAGGAGAGTGAGTTGTAGAGCTTAGTGATCTCGTTGACGACCAGGTTCTGGGTGACGGTGCCGTTGGTGTCGATGAAGTTGGCGAAGGACTTGATGATGGACGCCTCGCGGGTCTTGCCGGCCGAGTCGCGCATCACAAGCACAAGGTTGTATTTGTCATCATGTCTGTGAGATAGTAAGGTATAAGTTAGACCAAGAAGATTAGATCTCCTAAATATATTTGACAGTTGTGGGTGTATGTGAGAACATAGAAACATAGTATATTTTTAACATTTGACATGGAATTGTAAACCAAATTATAGGGATTAGGTAGAGAAGTGTAAATATATGTTTCTATAATATATGTTTCTTTGAAATGTAATAAACATATAATTTTAGTGGCTATAAAAAATAGTACAACTGAATTGACAACTTCCCCCTTTTTGAAGTCGGTTAAAATAGAAGTAATACAAAATAAAAACAAAAATCTTGACTAATTACATAAATTTGACTCTAAAAAACTGTTTTTTTAAATTTAGATAGCCAGATGCGTGTACCTCACAGTACTGAGATCTACCGGTACTTCTGGAAACGAAAATTCCCGAGAGCATGCCCTAACTAAGATGTATTTTTTAGAAGAAAAATGCAATTTCAATAGAGGAATCTATTGAAATTTAAATAAACGCTAAACTTACTTCTTAACATAGGAGCTAGCTTCCCACAACCTGTTGTTGTTTCCGAGTTTCTCCTTGGCAACAACAAACACACCCTTCTCTTTGAATGTTGTGTAGAGAGTCAGTATGCCCATGAGAACAAAGTATGATGACACACAGACAATCAGTACCAGTCTGAAATTTAAAAAAAAAGCAATCATAAAATCAACCATCATAAACAGGACAAGCAGTGGTGTGAATTAGGTCCACAGGTTACAAATGTTGAAACTTTAACTATTTACTGAGCATATGTTGTAGGGCTTAGATTTTCAAAATTATTTTGTTGGTCCAGTAAGTCTAAAATTTAGATGCATAAAACTTAGAATGTTTGAACCGGAAACAAAGTTGTCATCTAAAATGGATTTTTTTTTATTCCATTTGGGTGTATTTATAGGCTTTGATAAACAGACATTCAATAAAATTCAGCAAGGTTGCAAATAGGAGATATTGAGTTCAGGATTCTTGTAGAAAAACAGTTCAAACCCATGTCTTAAATTGTACTCATAACACACACAGCATATTTCCTAAATTCATAGTTTTCGTTAAATTTGTCATTTAATTAATTAAAAAGTGTTTATGCAAATAAAAGTTATTCTGAATGTTGTTGCAAAAGAATGAGAATGTTGCTTAAATTTGAAAGCCTAGATATGAAGATAATTGATAATGCAATAATAACCCTTATAATTACACAATAAAACACATTTTATTTTGTATTGCAAATACCTTGATTGTGGGAATGGATATAGGTAGTCCCACAGCAATGCGTACAGAGCCACACCAACTGCCAGGGCACAGAGGAACAGCCTTCCATCAATCAGTGCAAAACTCTCCTTGCATTTTAAGTCTCCAGTAAGTACCTGAATATATCAAAATCATTACTAATATAATAAATGTGAAATTGTTTTTGTTTAAGGGGGAAGTGCAAGGTCAGGGTGCAAAATTCAAAATGTCATCGGTTTTTATTTTTTTACGAAAAATTTGGACATCTTTACGATGTAATTTAGTTTTTTTGCGATATTAGCATTCTGCATTGGATGTCTCGATGTATTGAGTTTGCTTAAAAAAATACCTAAAGCGATACAATAGTCCAAGGTTTGTAATAACCGCTACTTTTACTAAAAACCATTGACATTTTGAATTATGCGCCCTGACCTTGCGCTTCCACCTTAACTGTTTTACACAGAATCAGAATTAAAATAAATACTCTGGGTTATACAATTAAGTTTTTTGATGCCAAACTTCCCCAATACTGGAGAAAGTCCTCTCACTCTATCATAACTGACTCTTGGTTTGCACATATATTTAGTATTACTAATGTCTGGTTATTCTTGCGACGGTAAAATCATCTCACCATACTTGCCCAGACCATGAACAGTATGATAAAATAATAAATGATTAATAATATTGCTGACCTCTCTTATAGCATCATCAATTGCATTTTTGGCTGCAGCACCGTCCCATTTGTTGATTTTAACATTCTGAAAGAAAATGCAAACAATGAAATGAACAGCCGCACAACAGAATTGAAAATTATTAAATTTAACAACATAATACATAGGTATGTTATAAAATTAGTTAATAGGTATAAAAGTTACTGTTTTATACAAGCTGCTATATCGGAATGTATTCATAAACGATTGCATTGAGGGAACATGTAGATAGTTTATAATCTATAAGTACTACATTAAACACAGTGACAGAAAATTGAAGGTACCTATTTAGATAAAATTGATGCAATACGCTAGTCGGTTGTCTCTAAATCTGAAACAAATCTTTAGAATTCTTGTCTGTCGGTTTGTTGGAGCATCACTGAAAAACTATGGAGCTAATTTTAATGGAGGTTTCACTTTTGGATAGATAGCCTGTGATTAGACTTAAAAGAATTAAGAGTAAGTGCATATAAAACAACATTCACATCTATTACACATCTATTAAAGGTAAAAAGCAAAAATGCTCATTTTGATTTAAGTACTAACTCAAGTAAGTATTCTGTTAAGGTGTCTTTCTATGAATAAATAACGATATTAAATTAATGAAAACTACCATGTGTACTACCATACTATTTCGTTTTAGACTAACTACTTATGAAGAAGTGATATTTAAGATGAAAAGGGTAAGTACAACTAAGTGTGACGTGTCCTGTACACATCCAGATTTTGTTATGTTGCTCGTGTTATTATAAGTGAAACATATATTATAATTACCTCTGGTGTTTCTGTCATTGTACTGAATTCTTAAGATTATAGCTAATAGCTTGATATTTACTCAATAGATTTCTTATTTTTTTAAATAAGCTTGCGGTGAAACCAGCTATGGTTTGGTTAAAAACTTGACGTTTTCTATTTAGTTTAGTTTGACGTTAATGAATAAGGATGCACGTCTTAGTCTATATAAGTTCTCTATGGATGGTTCAGTTTGATGAATAGACTGCTGCTTTACTAAAATGATAGTCGATTTTAGATTATCGATATAGCCTTATACTAAAAAAAAATACTTTGTTATTATCCTCAGATGTAACGTATGAAGAGAGTCAACTCGAATTTTAAAGTAAAAGAAATTTCTACTATAACTCAAATTAATTCAGCACCTTTTTTATCACCTCCAGTTGGTGGTGTTGGTCGAATGGTGAAAATAGTCTATACAGAGACCTATTTTGTATTTATGGAGTGCTGGCTGGGTCAATATCTGAGCTGGGACAAATCGGCTATAGTGACATCACACCATTAATAAATCGCCTAAATATTTAAAAGTATGATTGCACTCTATGGTACTTGTTCTACCTTCCCAAAAAAAGCATTGAAAAAAAAGAAATGAAAAAAAAATGAAATTATTTCAATAAAATGTTTCATTCAATCATTTGGATTCTATGATTGTGAAAAAAGATCATGATTTTGTGGTAGATGTACGAAACAAACAAGAATCATTATAATATCACTATAGTAATGGTATGTTGTGGTATTCAGTTTGTAGGTAAGCAATAGAATTGGGAATGTTTTTGGCGCTCCACCGACCGGTGGCTTCGCTGTATTATTTCAGGAGAGATTCAAAACAGTACAGGAAACATTGTTGCAATTTTAATAATATTTATCTTTCAGAGTTCTCTATTAGAAATTGTGATCATGACCATGTGGCATTGACAGTAATGGGAAACAATAACGATCGAAAGAGGTCACTAAGTCCAACCATGTTCACGCAATCCGTGATGTGAAAAAAACATTTAAGGTTGTATGCAAGAAGTCTATGTGGCCGCTGTATGATCGCTGCACTGAAATAAATAGTACAATGGCGAAGCGTAAGAAGGCAGCGACTAAATCCGCGGCGACGCGTCGTACGACCCGACGCAGCAAGCAAGCCGCCGAAGCAGTTGTGGATGGCGAGACGTCTGCGTCCACCTCTGCCGAGCCGTCTGGTTCTGAAACTCAACAACAAACTGAAACAACCCCAAACGAAGACCAAACTCCAGCTTCTGAGCCACAAGCCTCAGAAACAGCAGATATGCCTACCATGAAATCTTGTCAAGTACCAATTGTAGCATTGCATAAGAAGTTTGGCAAATATCGCTGTCTATTCAACAGCAGTGATGAAACATTTACTAGAAAATATGACCTTGGTAGTGATAGTGAGACAAACAGTAGCATAGAAATAAGAGTGGTTGATCCATGTGCAAGTTCAGAGTCAGATTCAAATGCTGCTTTAGATACACAGTCTGATACAAACAGTGGGCCATGTTTTAGTCCTCTGAATAGTACAACAAATCCCCAGGCCAACTCTAGGGACATATCCCCAGCACCTATATTGAATGATGTACCCTCATGTACTGAAATTCCGCTATTGGAGGAGAAACTCATAGATGAAGACGTTATAGAGGAGAAACCCAAAGAGTTGGAAATTTCTCCTACGTTAGAAAATGAATTAGAGACTATAGTTGATAGACAAAAACCGGAGGTACTTTGTGAACAAAAACTAGAGATAGTTGATCAACAAAACCTCGAACCTATTGAAGAGACACCAATGGAGGAGATATTAGAAACAACTAAGTCACAAGAATTAGTGATGCAAAACCTTTCACTTGAGGATGATGAAATAGAATTTGCTGGTGATGATGATGATGAAGTCATTACTATAGTTCAAATAGTTGAGGATGACAACCCAGATCTGTACTATGACATCAAGATTGATAGTCCGAAGGATGAGACATTAGAACAAAACATGAATGAAGAACATGAGAATAAATCCCATGATGATGTCCAAAAATACTTCGAGAAATTGAATCTTGCTGTTGAATCCTACTCTCGTATGGATTGTTCAGATTCCAATGATGTCAGAACTCCACCATGTAGCACTCCTGACTTACAATTCCCTAAAGAAAACTTTGAACACATTGCACGACCAGATCCCAGCTTAACACCAAGCTCTACACTATCAGATGACAGTAACTCATCAAGAGTCACTGAACAGAACCACAACAACTCCAATGACTCTGCAGAATCATCACCAACTGGTGTTCGAAGGTCAAATCGTATTAAAACTATAAGCAACCTGAAACAGAAGACTAAAGGATATGGATTAGTCAAAACGCCACTAAAGAAGGCTTTAATAACTCAAACTAAGCTCAAACTTGAAGAACTTGGGTCTGATAGTCAAGAAAAGCCTACTGAGGCATTATTAAGTACAGCCCCAAACTCACCATCATTCCCAGTCCCTTTAGAGATGCCAGTGAAAGTAAAGTCTCGGTGGCGAAGGTCCAGTGAGCTAGAGATGGGGGCAAGCTCCCCTGCAAATTCACCTTTAGCTAGTCCAAACCTACCTCAGCGTTTACAGCCACTAGAAGAGAATCCTTCCTTGCCTGAGGAAGACCAAGGTGTGATGCCGATGACTAAAGAGGCGTATGACAGAATAATTGAAGACAGAATGAACCAGTACCAACATTTGGATGAAAATGAGTACTTGTGTGAGAGAATGATCAGTAAGGAGACCAAGAAGATGATCTGTGATTGTTTTATGACCAAAGAGGAGTTAGAACGCGGAGAACTGGCGTGCGGGGAAGACTGCTTGAATAGACTGCTTATGATTGAATGGTAAGACTTAATATTTCGTAAAAAGCTGTGGCTCAACTTTATTTGCATTAATTTTGTTATTTTTTACCTTCACCAATGATTTTCTAATATTGTTGTGTCTAATTGGCCCAGAATATGAGCTATCATAGCACAAAGTTTTATTAAAACAATTAGTTTAACTAAACATGCCAATTTCAGTAATTCCCGATGTCCAGTAGGGGATCGATGTACAAATCGAAGGTTCCAGAAGATAGATAATGCCCCATTGAAAGTATTCTATGCAGACAAGAAGGGGTGTGGGGTGGAATCAGCTGTTGATATTCCTACGTAAGTGTTTTGTGATTTCTATACACATCAATAACTATGTGACTTTTATATATTATGTACAGAAAGCAAAGCGAAATTGTTAAGACTGTTACATCGGCTAGATTTAAAATATTGTAGCACATTTAATTAAATATCAGAAAATTTGATGTTGTATGTTTTAAAATTTACATGCATTATTGTATAGTACTGAGCAATTATGTCCTGCTGTGCAAATGTTTGTAACAACCTAGCCTCTACTCTACTCTCCAAATTTATACAACTATTAATTAATCAATTTAATAAGGCATTACACAGTACTTTACAGAAGAAAACAGTACTTACAGTACTTTGTGATGCCATTGCAAACGAACAAAAACTTGCGATAAATTTGGGGAATATCTGACATCTTAAAAAAATATAGTACAAAAATAAAATACAATGAAATGTCAAGTATACAATATCCGTACATCTTGCAGGGGCGAATTTCTAATGGAATACGTAGGCGAAGTACTCGACTATGAGCTGTTCTACAAACGCGCGCAGGCGTATTCTGAAGACAACAACCTTCACCATTACTTCATGTCTCTAAAAGGCGATACAGTCATTGATGCGACGGTCAAAGGCAACATATCGCGGTTCATCAACCACTCCTGCGACCCAAACGCGGAGACACAAAAGTGGACAGTGAACGGAGAACTTCGAATAGGATTTTTCAGTAAGAGAGATATTGTGTCCGGAGAGGAGATCACATTTGATTACCAGTTCCAACGGTTTGGGTGAGTTAAAGGAACTAAATGTTGTATTAATTTTTTTGTGTATTAAAGTTTCTATAATCATTTAAGTTCAATAACACCAAACAGAAAGAACCTTCTTGCCTGTTCTCCTCCACAGGAACGGGATTCTGAAGTTGTAGCTTAGCATTTTCTAACTATTTTGACGATTCATAAGTACTGTACTTAATGGTTTACATGAATAAAAAAAGATTCTGATTCTGAATCCAGGTCGCTAGTGGATAAGCGACTCGGTCGTGTATAGACATGGGCATAGACCAGCACGACGTTCGGACCTCTTGTTTGCGCTGATTTAGGACTTAGACTTGCATGTGAACTCCCAGCTTTATTATATTTTGTGGTATTATTAAATAATTCAATATGTTTTACGATCATTAATAGTGTCATACTCTGAATACATACATATATATGTACAATACATACTCTGAAAATACAGACTTATTTTTCGAAAGTACGAAATGTAACTGACACAACCAAGTTACAGTTTTATTTTATCTATAAAAGATATACAGTTTATATTCATTTTATATTTATATTCATATACAGTTTTGTATTAAATAGGACTGCACGATAGTCGGTTCTAGTAAATATACTTGTCGTGACCTGGTGTTATAACAGAGAGCTTTGTTTGCGTGCAGTAAGGTAGCGCAGCGCTGCTACTGCGGCGCCGACAACTGCCGCGGCTGGATCGGCGGCGAGCCCGACTCCGATGACGAAGATGATGAGGAGGTATGTGTGAATTATGACCTGATTTGGAACCTACTTGAAAAAACGTATATAGCTCTTCACTGAATGCTTGACACTTGGACTCTTTATTCTACTAAAACAGGATAAACTATTCCAGCAAGCTTGGCCATCCATTCATCCATCGATCAGCCAAAGGACGCTCACTGTTGGATATAGGCCCCCCTAATCCAGACATTGCAGTTCCCCACCTATCCTATGTAATAGGGAACAGCCTATTGCCATCATACCGAGCATACCCCCTATTATTGCGAGATGGATTCTGGCTATAGTTTACCGTGCTGGTCCAGTGTGCGCGTACTTCACATGATTGGCGAACTTCACACACCTTTCGAAAGACGTGAAAGTTTACTCACAATGTTCGCCTTCAATCTACAGCTAGAAAATGATATTTTATCTATGTTGTATGAAATATTGTATTAAATCTATGTATACTTTATTCAGGAGGAAGAAGACGTGTCCACATCCAAGTCCGGCCCCGCGGAGGAGTCGGCGGAGTCCCGCGCCGCGCCCGCGGAGCCGCCGCGGCCGCGCCCGCGCCGGCCCAAGCGCGAGCGCAAGTACAAGCCCAAAGCGCCCGACCTCGTGCAAGACGCTGATGTAAATACCTTGCTCTATTCACAATCTAACACAATACAAACATATGACATATAACAAGGATATTAAACCAGAGGTGTGACAATCCAAGACTAAACCATTTCCTTGAAAGTGGACGAAATTTGACGTGCTCATTCTGTCTTAACAACTTAACTTTACGAAACTGTTTGTATCGCCATCTTTATCATGCCCATAATGAATGAGTAAGACGTCACGTTTAGATTAGTTTTTAGATTGATATGTATGGTATATTTTTCAATATTTTACCGAAGTGCTTAAACCTTATGCACAATATCACGAGGGACTTGTAAGGACATGACCGTATTGTCATTGCCCTATTTTTAAACGTAGGAATATGAGATCCATAGGCTAAGGGTGAATTGAATGAAAAAAAAAACATAAAACTATTTTAATATAATGAAAAATTATTGTGGCCATGGATATAATAATTTACGCGGTACATATAAGTGGCTTTCATTAAAACCCCGATTTGATCAAATCTCTCGGGTTGGTCCCTTCGAGAGTTGGCAACTGTCGCTTCAACGGCATCTTAAAAGTTCGTAATAAAAGTATACGTTCCCTTGAGTACAGATCGAGGAGGACCTGGAGGCCCTGAGCCGCACCGGCGTGAAGAACCAGTCGCACACGCTGCGGCTGTCGCGCACGGTGGTGCGCGCCAAGACGCGGCGCGCGCAGGCCGCGCTGCTGCGCCTGCTGCGCGACGCGCACCTGCCGTGCCGCCGCCTGTTCCTCGACTACCGCGGCCTGCGCCTGCTGGCGCCCTGGTGCGCCGACGCGCCGCTCGACTTCAAGTCAGTACCGTACCGACATACCGACACAACTATCTATCTGCCTGTCATATAAGCCGGCTGTAACATTGCGTATAACTGGGCCCCAAGTCTGCTAACACAATCGATTCATTATCGAACAGCAACCGCGTAGTAACTGTCACTTTTGACAGATATTGTATGGGATATCTGTCAAAAGTGACAGTTACTATGCGGTTGCTGTTCGATTATGAATCGATTGTGTTAGCAGACTTGGGGCCCTGCAGTCCACCATGCTGATTGGTCTGGCTTTTACCTTTGATTTTTTTGTCAATTAGTAGGTTCAAGGTACCTATTGTAATGGTTTACATGAATGACAAATAATTGTTCTGGAATCTGATAAAAAAATAATTATGGAAAATAAAAATTCGCGAAGTTCATGTTTTGCGGTGGCTATTTCTATTCAAAAGGTAATATTGTGCACAAAGTGCCAGCACGTCCTTATTCTCCCTCCAATGTGGTATATCTATTTTTGTGCGACATTTATATTTCAAGCAATGTTGGTCAAAGTCTCATTGTTTTTTATTAATCCCTTTTTTTTTAATCCACTATCTATGTACCCATTTTTCAGCTAAAAGTCGTCTACTGCTGGATATATTAAAGTCCTTGTGTGTCTTCAGACTAGAGATGCTGGCGACGGTGGACCGGCTGCCGATCCCCAACAAGACGATGGTGCAGGAGAGCCGCTTCTTCACGATCGTGGAGCGCTGGCTCAGCGCCGACGCGCCGCCCGACAACGTGTTCATCGACGAGTCCACCGGTAACATATACATCTATATATCAAGTAATGCATCAATGTATACCTTGATACATTACACGCGCCAATTGAATGCAACTTGGAGGAACGCTTTAGTGCCGTTATTTTTCAGAAAGGATTTAACGCTACTTTAAGATTTGATTAAACCATACTGATTGGTGGAATGGAGATCTTAGAGAAATGCGAATACGATGAAAAAAAATGTGTAGTAGGGAATGTTGGTGTTTATTAAAACATTTAAAAAATTACACCCCGTACTGTGCGCATGGCTAAACGCTTCTGGTTCGCCTTGTTAAAAAAAATATAATATTCACACATTATTTTATATATCAACATGATCCATATAACTGCTGATTCACCTATTAAAATATTTTACACTATGTTAAGCTTTATATAGGAGTATGGCTGCTATAAAATATCGGGTTTGTCCATGGGTTTTTTTATTTGTCTATTCTCTTTTAACAGTCGCAATAGACACTGGTTGACATTTCTACTTTTCAATTCATAGGACTTCCCATTGACTTGCCTAACCAAGGCAATCTAGAGAATGCGCTAACTCCAGAAAAGATGAAGGAAAATGCGGCCATCGTGGAGAAAGTTAAAGATCTATCCAATCAATTGCTGGAGCGGTGGTCCAGTTTGAAGGTAGGTAACATAAGTATATATGTATATCATATATTACATAAATGTTTCAGATGTATTCAGATATCACAATAATGTTATTTTCCTTGTAGGAAGTATTCAAAATTCCAAAGAAGGAGCGGATACAACAGATGAAGGAGCACGAAAGACAGGCCAACGTTGAACGTCGCGCCGCCGACTCGAGCGGCTCGCGCGAGCGCGACCGCGAGCGAGAGCGCGAGCGCCGCGACGAGCGCGAGCGGCGGGACGAGCGCGAGCGCGAGCGGGAGAGGGAGAGGGAGCGCGACCGCGAGAGGGAGCGCGAGCGGGAGAGAGACAGGGAACGCGATAGGAGTGACAGGGATAGGGACCGGCACAGAGATCGGGATAGAGATCGCGATAGGGATAGAGACGATCGGGATAGGAGGAAAAGAAGAGGAGGCAGTCCCGAGGGGAGGCGGAGTATAAGGTAATTAATCTTCTTTAATTTTTTGTTTTATCTTTTGCAGTTAATTTTTATTGTAAGGGCTTTTGTCCCAAACCGTTATGTCATTCCTATAGTAACCTATTCTTATTTTTACCATTATTTAAAGTAAGATAAAACTCAGTACTCGTAATAAAACACAGCATGAATTTACTTGACATATGGTAAGTAAATGTGTTGGCAGAAACGATCTGGATATTATCAGATGGTGTTCAATAATCCCCAAATGTATATGGATTATAATGGTATTCTAACGGACTTTGCAGAAGAAGAAGTGCATTATAATAGCTTTATAATCCATTATAACTTGTTATAAATTTGAGGGTTTCCCCACCCACACCCACAAATTTATTACAATGGTAAACTAGTGAATTCAATTTCACATTTCCGTCAAAATGTCAGCAAAACTCGACCTGTATGATGGTTTAATTTGTTGTGGTCGCTCTGACATGTGATGTTGGTCCGGGTGCAGGCTGAGCGAGCGCGTGCTGGCGGCGGTCCCCCCCATGAGCAAGGAGGAGCGGCGGCGCGCGTTCGCGGAGGCGGCGGCCGCGGCCGACGAGTCGCGGCGCCAGCGCGCGCGCCAGCCGCCGCCGCAGGCGTGGCCCTACTGGCCGCAGCGCGACGCCTTCGCGCAGCTGCCGCCCGTGCCGCAGGTCAGATATCCTACTTTTTTTTTTAGCAATCGGCTATAATATAATCCAATTTGGACTTTTTGGCGAAGAGGTAACGTTGTTGATTTTGTTTTATTTTATGATAAATGTGTATATATACAGGTTGTAAGGGGCATAAAAAACGAATACTTTTGGTGGAGGTTGTACTTTATGCCTATAAAAAAAATTGAAATAATTTATGTCGAAAGTGATGGGTTACAAATGTTGTAATTTTTGAGCGCGCAATGTATCGTAAACAACGCGATCACAACACAGCGTTCCGCGCGATGCCCGTCGCGTGCGAGCTACTAGCGTGCTCGAACGTATCGAATTTTAGTTTACATTGCAATTTTAGGCCGGAATTAGGAATTATGATTTTTTTAAATTTAAAATCACGTTTAGATAGACTTCTATTATGATTTCATACTAAAATAAATTGAAAAATACTTAAAAAATGCGTAGTGCATTAGTAATTTCCTTCACTTGGGCACGTTCATGAACACACAATGGTTAATATACCACTGTTTTGGATTTCATGGGCATGAAGCAATACATTACAAAGACAACAAAACTGTATGTCTACGCAGGGCCTTAAAAATTCAATTATGTACATGGAAACCCTTATTTGATTTCCAATTTTTTTAATTATTCGGATTCAGGAATGAAAACGGCCAAGAATGTCTAAGAAACCGTTCTCATCTATCTAGATAAGGAAGACGAAATTCATTGACTGTGCCCAGTCTCGCATAACATCGCAAGGCAGACTGGTGAAAAAAATCATAGACAAAAGTTGGGTATTAGTATATCGGTATTGTCTGGGCGCAGATGTTCCCGGGCGGCATGGTGGGCGGGCTGCTGGGCGAGGTGGGCGGGCTGGCGCCGGAGTGGCTGCCGGCGCCGCAGGACTTCCCCGCCGCGCAGCCCTTCTGCCCGCCCTTCCCGGCCGCGCAGCCCTTCTGCATGCCTCAGACCAAGTCAGTATACTCGAATAACGCGCTTGCCGCATACTGCCCTCCTAATAGCAAACGCAGTAACCGTCGTTTTAAGGAATTTCTTCTTTTTAGCATCAGTAGTCTCAACTAGACAACTCTGATATTAACCAGAGTAGAATTCTTAAAAACACCTTTTACCACCTTCTGCGAGTACTGCATTTGTTATGACTGACTTGCTGAGAATTTTTTTTAGGCCTCTGCCTGCCTGTAAATATGGGTATGGCAATATATATGTTTCTACAATACGTGTCAACGTATATATTATAAAACCTTTTTTTAGTAACAGGCACGATAAATTGGGCTAATTGAAAACAATTTCGAATCTTCTCAGTTGAGGCTTAATTCTGATTGGGTTCTAGATTTAAAGTTAAAAGAGACGGACATAGTCGCACAATAAGGGTTCCTTTTAACATTTTGATACAGAACCCTAATAATGATAATTTTCAAGTGCCCCACATAGGCCAAAATAATTGGCGTATGGGCACTTTGTCTTAGAACTGTTATTATTACGGTAACAGTATGATGGGCATGAGCGGGTTCGGCATGGGCGGGTTCATGTTCGGGCAACAGCTGCCGCCGCAGGCCTACCCGCAGCAACAGCAACAACACCAGCCTCAACTCCCGCCGCAGGTGCCCGCTGACGCCGCACAACCGGTGAGTAACATCTTCTACTTCATAACATTTTTAACACTGAGTAAACTAAACCGGTGGACCTGGAGATTTGAATTTTGAATTTTAGAAAATTCCACTCCTAAAGGGTTTAAAGATTGTCAAAGTCAAAGTCAAAGTCAAATCATTTATTTCGTATAGGCCTACGGGGGCACTTACAAATTGTCATTACATTTTTTTTTTCTTAAGTTAATTGCATGAGGAGAGCTTTTGTTTTAACCTACGATCGGGTTACACGGCAGTAATAATATACTTACAATAGAAATACATCCCCCTCTGTTCAATAGGCATTATAAGAAAATTTAAGGTCTCTCGACGCGTAATGGCTACGCGATAGAATCAGAAATGACGACATCCAAAGCCGAATTGAAGTAAAAAAGTATTTCTGCGCTTGCGCACACGATTGTGCGCTATAATATATATTGGCTAGTCTCCGTTGAGATTGGTTGCCGTGACCGAAGTTCGGTTAGGAGGACTATTACTATTATAGCGATGGTTATATACGATTTTTGAATTTATAGCATGATGTTGTGTTTCAGATGGTACCAGATGGCGGTGCTGGTGGCGCGGAGGTGGTGCTGCCGTCCATGTGGCGCAGCGCGCAGGACGAGCGCGGCCGCCGCTACTACTACCACGTGAAGCTGCGCCGCCCGCAGTGGCACCCGCCGCCGCCGCCGCGCCCGCCGCCGCCCGGTAACGTGCACATACACACTAGCACGTGAAGCTGCGCCGCCCGCAGTGGCACCCGCCGCCGCCGCCGCGCCCGCCGCCGCCCGGTAACGTGCACATACACACTAGCACGTGAAGCTGCGCCGCCCGCAGTGGCACCCGCCGCCGCCGCCGCGCCCGCCGCCGCCCGGTAACGTGCACATACACACTAGCACGTGAAGCTGCGCCGCCCGCAGTGGCACCCGCCGCCGCCGCCGCGCCCGCCGCCGCCCGGTAACGTGCACATACACACTAGGTGGCGAGCCTATTACCATTATACAGGAACAACCAGTCTTACAGTCCTCAATATGAGGGGGATCTCGGCCGTAGTTCACAACACTGGCCCAATGTGCCGCAGTGAATAAAACTTTCTCCCTCTAATTGGATGTTTCATTTTCCAGAGGAGAGCTCGTCTGAAGAGGAGGAAGAACAAGTGAACGCCAACGACAGTCCACTGGTCCGCCGACAAGTCAAAGGGAAAGTTGTCGAAGGCGTCAATGGAATATACGAAGGTAGAGTAGACGTTTAAAATATTTAATAATAGCTTAACTCGCAGTTTCTCCTCGCATTGACTTTGAGGATGGTAGCCTTTGAGCAACAGTTAACTAAACGGGAATATTAAAGTGGGTTGCGAACACGAGCGTGCTGTTCAAGGGAGGTCGGCCAACAGACTGACCAAGGTCACGCCCGCTTCAATGACGTCAGGACTAAGTTGAGTCTCACAGTGCACAGTTGGTTATTCAGCCATCTGTATTTGCTCTACGGTTAGTGCATATCTATGAACTATTATTCTTTTATCAGTGATAAAAGAAGACTCCCACAACGGTTTGATCCCGGAACACGCGCTGGTGAACGTGAGGCCGCGGAAACGAAGACCTGGGCTCGTGTCCGAGAGACCGATCAGCGTAAGTGGTGTTATAATATTAACCTTATGGTATTTAAATTTAGGTCCATCATGGAACCGTTTTTTGTCAGCCCAATTTTTAAACTAGTTCTGTTCTCAGCGGAGCGCACCAAGTAATAAAGTAGTAACTAGAGATAGATATGTCAAGAAGATCAATAACATAATCAAGTCTGATTGAAAAAGTACCAGGATTGTATGTAAAGGATGGAGATAGTAAGCTCCAAATGCAGCCATAGCAAGTCATTACTCCGCATACAACATTATTTCCTTTTTCATTATTTAGTATATGAAATCTGTATATATTTCATATTTCAAACTTTTTCCTAAAAGTGACTTGACTAGATACTGGTGGGTGATGCCATTTTCAAACAAAAGTATTTGAGGTAAGGATATTGTTAAAATATATTCAATCCCATACAACAGCCACGCACAGAAGAAGACAAACTAGCCGGCAGACAAGAAGTGAAGCGGTACAGGCAGACGAAGGAGAAGCTGAGAAGGCGGCGCGAGAAGCTACTGCAGAAGGTGCGGCTCCTGGCTGCCAAGCACAAGCGGACCCGGGGCAGCGTGCTCGACATCAAGGTCAGTGACCTCACCACATTTTCTTAATTTGTTATCTGGGTGGCTACGAAATAGTACAATTTCGTGCTAATTGGTATTCAGTGTCATGTTAGTAGTTTAATCTTTGTTAAACCATCCCTGATGATAATAACAGTGTAAGTGATGATAATAATGATGAAATTATAACCCGACCCCTGTCAGTAAAGCTATGGATAGTGGACTTTTTTTTTCTAAAGAAGTCAATTGATTTTATGTTATTTTAATTTCCTTCGCTCGTGCAAGTTTATGAACACACAATATTCGACTAATATCAAATTAGCACATTTTTTACCGACTTCAAAAAAGGAGCAGCTTCGCAAATTGTTTTTTTTATGTTTATTACCTCAGAACTCTGTCATTATATATAGTATGAGCCGATTTGGAAAATTTGTATTTTTTTAAATTAACAACACATTGAAGTAAAACTAATCTTACGGATTTTATCGCGTTCATTGTATGTTGTTACGTTCCCGTAAGAAATCAATTTATCAACACATTTGAATCGATTTAGGGCATCTATTTTATGTACTAGAGCCGCATATAAGCCCGCCGTCGCAAATATTCAGCTCCTATGAGATGATTCTTTTCATCCTGGTGTTACGTATTAATGGTTATTTTTTTTTGTTGCTATCTAAAAAGGAAAAGAAAGAAGTACGTATTTTATTTTATGTTATTTAATTTTAAGAAGAATAGAAAGACTATATTGTATTGCTTCGAGTATAAAAGACGCGTATAATGTTATTTCGGAAAATTATTTGTCTGGACCTACCAAATTTCATTAGAATCTATTTAGCCGTTATTGCGTGATCCTCGGTCAAATGTACATACGAACAGACAAATATACTTTCGCATTTTTTATATAAGTATGAGTATTGTGAATCTTAGGTATATTACTTTGAAAATACTTACCGTCTATGGCTTAAAAAGTTTCTTTGAAAAACATATTAATTGCCAAGGTACACTAACTAATTACAAATGATGTAAAATACTGGCGCAATTGAATCACTAATTACAGTAAAAACTGACCATCATTGGGCAAAAATAATTTATGTAATAATCGATAATTTCTTCGCAACCAGCAAATGGTGGACTTGGTCGACACGGACACCGATTCCGAGTCGGACTCGGTGGAGGAAGTGGACGTGGAGAGGCCCTCCGCTTCCTCCCCAGTCCCGTCGCCCGCGCCCGCCGCGCCCGCCTCGCCCGCCCCCGCCCCCGCCCCGGCCTCCAGCCCCGCCCCCAGCCCCGCCCCCGCCCCCAGCAGCGACGAGCTGGCGCGGCGCCTCAAGGAGCAGTTCCGCAGCAGCATGGCGCGCGTCATGGTGCAGCACCTCAACCCCTACCGCCACTCCGACGCGCCCGCCGGCCGGATCACCTGCACCGCCGACTTCAAGCACCTCGCCAGGAAGGTTAGACCTAACATCGCATACTCTTATTCTTCGCCGATCCTATCACTGTAGGCAAGTATCAAACATTGAACGACGCCGCTGGACTACTGCAGTGTGATTTTGAAACCTCGGAAATCGGAATCGGATTCGGAACGGTAGTTTGCGTTTACGAAGTTATTTTAATAATGGTAGGAAATAGTAGAAACAATATTGAACGCAAAATCTAAACTATTACAGTTTCTTGTGATAAAAAGCTTCATACTTATAACCACATAAATCAAACATTAAGTTGAACACTTGTTATTTTTGATATTCACGTTTCTAAGCCTACGTGTTAGTTTATTATTTTTTGTACCGATCTTTGTAAACTGACAAATCCAATGAAAAAAAAGTTTGTTTTATCTATGTCTGAGGTTTGTTTATTGTTGTGATGAGAAAATTACAAAATAACTAAAATGAACGTTGATTACCTATATAATTTGTAACATCATGTCACATAGATGCTCCCTGTTCGTGTAAAAATAAAAAACTAGGTTGCAAGGATACAGCGCCATCTATTAAAAATGTTTGGCAACCGAACCTGCGTATTCACCCCTGTCCGTCCCTATAAAGTTTGAGTATGTGCTTTTGTCTTATTAATTATGCGAATGAAATAATTTTTAAATGTATAATGAACAAATTGTATTAAATTAAATAAATAAGTAGGTTGGTACCTAAATACATTTAGCTCCACTGGGATTGCGTTGTATTTATTGTTTCATCCAAAAATACGGCTTTAATTCTGCTATTAAAGCCAGTACAATATCCAATAATTCGTATAATATCAAATTGAGTAAAAAAAAAAGACTAAATGCCATCGGAAAGTTATCGTCGGATCGGAATGATTTTCCGTCGAGAAACGTCAACAATCTTCGAATTCGGAAATCAAAATAGCAGTATTTGTTTACAAAGTTCGGTACAGCAAAAATAATAATAAAAACATATAGGCCTAGAAACGTGAATATCAAAAATAACAAGTGTCTGACTTAATCTTTCATGTGTGTGGTTATAAGTTTGAAGCTTTTTATCATAAAAAGCCCGTATTAGTTAAAATTTCGCGATCAATATTTTTTCTACTATTTCCTACCATTATTAAAATAACTTCGTAAACGCAAACTACCGTTCCGAATCCGATTCCGAGTTCCGAGGTTTCAAAATCACACTGCTGGACTGGATAAATAAGTCGTTTACGTTAAGTCTTTCAAGAAAAACACTTTGAACAGAGTGATGGTGACATTCGATTTCATATTTGTTTACTTGAATTTTTTGTAATACGACTTATGACATATTAAGGGACACCAATTGATCAACTTTTTATAGCTTCAATGAAATTATCTAGTCGAAACCCACATTCTTTTTGTGAATGAAGTCGTATGTAAAATAATAAGAAAACCTAACCATATTAATTTAATCTTAAAACATCTACAAATTTGTATCATGTTTGGGCATGTGCATGCGCAAGCATTTGCCTTTTGGGAGGTACATCTTATGTACAATAAAAATAACATTCCATCTCTCACCGCCAGCTAACACACTTCGTGATGCTAAAGGAGCTCAAGCACTGTCGCTCCGTCGAGGAGCTGGTCGTCACCGACTCCGTGCGGTCCAAGGCCAAGATGTTCGTCAAGAAGTACATGGCGAAGTTCGGGCCGGTGTACAAGCGCCCGCCCGAGGAAGATGACTAGCGCTCGTTGCCGGTACCGCGGGTACCCACTACCTATGTTATATTGTAATTGCATTCCTCCTGGGACCGGCGGTGCAATGTCTAAGACTATCATGTTGATTAAAAATCAACATCTATTAAAAAAAACAACACTAACGGACTGGTGGACCTGGAGTTTTGGAAAATATATTCCTTTACCTTAGGGGTGTTTTAAAGGATTTTTGGAAATTCGACGCCTAAGAGGCCCAATGGGGGGGTCAAAGTTCACATGAGGGTTCATCGC
This sequence comes from Pheosia gnoma, assembly GCA_905404115.1. Lineage (NCBI taxonomy): Eukaryota > Metazoa > Arthropoda > Insecta > Lepidoptera > Notodontidae > Pheosia > Pheosia gnoma. Next base: position 9,409,329 of record FR989894.1, on the reverse strand, counting down.
TATTTCTTTAATAAATTGCCTCGTTCGTTGATATAGATGGGCCCTAATATCATACATTAGAAATGGAGACTTGGTCTTCTTTTCTGGTTGATGGTCCTTTACGACACCAATCCAGAATGGTTTCCAAAACTACATCTTGCGAGACCCTCATGGGTTACAATAAAACTTACTTTATAATAGGGTGTATGACTATTTTTATTGCATACTGACATATTTTAAGTTCGGTGAATACTAAAAGTAAAAAAAAACCATAAAATAAATACAAAAATACGGCCACAAAAAAGGAAAGAAACAGAAATAAAGAAGCACAACAATACAGCCAATACGTTTGAAATTATGTTACGTATTTTGAAAATTAAATAATAGTCAACTACCCTATTATTTACACTTAAATAAGCTTTAACAAAAATAGTGTTAAATATTTTAACAGATGACTCCGTAAGTTATGTGGATCACGTTGATGTATAAAATAATTGTGTAAATGATGTTTGATTTTTTTAAACCACGCGACCTAGTACTGTTTGGCCGTGCGCTCAGTACATGGTGTCATTTTTAAAATGTCGAATAATTTGATTTATTTCTTTGGGAATGTTATCTTGATAACCGACTGTTGGCCCTGTTAAATTATTTTACACTATTATTGTTACACCTTATATAGACGTAGGTTAGTAGCGTATTTACTTATACGAGCTATATAAAATGACTCCGGTTTTCGTTTCTCGTTTCGTACTTGGATCAGTGGTCTCGGTGGCCACTCGTCTTTCAAGGACACGACAGTTGATACTAAACTTGCCGGACTATAAATAATAAATAAATATCGCCATACGAACACACCAACTATACGGTCCCACATTAAGCAACGCTTGTGTTATGGGTACCGTACAATGGACTGAGGGCGAACTCAGTATATAATACTTATATACATATTAAACATCCTTGACTCGGGTACAAACGTTCGTGCTCATCACACAAAGACTTCCCCTATTCATCACGTACTTACCTCTCGGGGGGTGTGGAGAATTTGTATCACGCCGCCCATACACATGGGCGTGTCGTTGGGTTGATATGGACTGGGTTTGTTCTCAAGGTTGGATTTGGGTTAAACCAAACTCCGAGTGGTCGCAAAACAAAATCATGTAAAACATTTAAAATACATGGAAATGTAATAATTAATTCATTATTCGATCAAATATACGTTTATAATGTTTGCGTGTGAAATCTATACTAATATTATAAATGTGAAAGTTTGGATGGATGGATGGATGTATGTTTGTTACTCTTTCACGCCCGAACGGCTGAACGGATCTGGATGAAATTTGGCACAGAGATAGATTATAGTCTGGAATAGCACATAGGCTACTTTTTATCCCGGTAAAATTTATGGTTCCCGTGGGATAGATGTTTTAATTTTTCATACTTTTTATCGCGGGTAACACCGCCGGGCGCAGCTAGTAATATAATAACTGAACAAAGACTTTTTATAAAATAATGAAAGGACATTTTTATATAAAGAAAGTTTTCCTAAATAATCACCTATTTGGAATTATGTAAGTAGGTACGTTCAATTCATATAATGACATTCTAAAGTTATTATATTCTCTTTTGAAAATATAATATTGAATCTTACAGATGATTCTTACGATTGGACAACCTAAACTCATTTCAAGAGTTTACCGTCATTGACATAACATTTAACTAAATTAATTGTAAATATAGACTTAAGTTATTATTATTTTAGTCTTATGATAAGTCACTTCTCTTTATTGTTAAGCTGTACGATAATAAGGAGCTTCTGAATTTATTGCTAGACTTTTTTTTAATAACAAGTTGAAATATGCAAAGGTATTTATTGCTATGATCTCGTGATCGACTAGTGTTTGCAAAATGTTGTACGTGATCCTCGAATATGAACTGCGACGATTACCTAAGTACACAGTATTATATACAAAGATTTCATTGCAGACAGTAGATATTATTCTGCGGACTGCAATTGTATGATGAATCTGATGCATGGATATTGATATCATTTGTACCTAATACGTATTTTGCCATTATTCTTCAAAACTATCTATAATTTTTTTTAATTATTCAATTTTAAATGGAATTATAGAAGTCATGAAAAATATTATTTTGAAAAGACATACACATATAGGTAATTATTGTAGTGTCTATGGAATGTTTGAATGAAAATCTAAATGTTTTTGAATAGCTATTATATGTTTTTTGGAACTTAGCGTCAATGGTGATCAATTACTAATATGTACGTATCGTATGAAGTCATAAGATTCTTCTTCTAATTAAGTTTTTCTAGATCTAGCATACTAGACATTGTTAGCTTGAGCCGCTTTACTATGCTGTACGTGTGCTTTTGCTGTGAAAAAACAATATATTAAGATCACATACTGTATAAGTAACAAGCTTTAGTATTTATAACCGCGTCCCGTCACTAGCGGGACCGAACCAAACCCACGTTTGTCGACATCTAGCGATAAGTTTATATGAAATTATGATAACAGAATTATAAAACCTGGGATTTTTTGAACGACTGTGTGATTATAACAGACGTTGTGTGTAAATATTTGTATATAATGTGTGACGAAGCGTTATGTCCGTTCAAGTTGATAGAGTGATTGATTTTATTTTTATGCGGTAGAATATTATGTGAGTTTCGCGAGAGCGGTAGTGAGGATCTCTCGTCGTTGTCTATGGTCTGTGGCCGAAGCCGTCGCAACAAATAAAATGTTATTTCTTTTAATATTATATTGGTTTTATTTACCTTCAGCCTTGACAAAGATAATTGGTATTTTTATTTGTTTTTCTTGCAACTGTTGTGTTGTGTTAAATACTTGTGCAGGACCGGCTTGCAGGTGGCCACACTGCGTGCCAGGCCCTCACACTGGGGCGGTATACGTTCAAATTTCTGACAACCCTGGTAATGAAAATGTTATAAGGTTATTAAAATATATTCGTAGATTTATATTGGGGGTGGAAAACATTGTTGCCTACCTAAAAGAAGGTAATTAGTGATTTATAATAATAAAAACATCAGTAGGTGTAATTTATGTCAACCCACAAAATATAGGATAAGTAGCTAGGGGGGGGGATATGTTTATTTTTGAAATACGCCCCTGCATTCAATTACTAATTATATCTAGCCCTGTCCGTCTGGCCTACTGATCGTTTGCAATGTATCCAGTTATTCAGAGAGAAAATTCGCATATGTTACATACATTCAAATAGTTGACGAACGCGCAAACTTGGAACTGCATCGTCTCGCAGCGCGCGTCTGACGTCACGTACTTCATGAACTGGCCATTCACACAGTTCTTTCTGATCTCATCGTTCAGCGGCTTCGAGTTCGGGTCTTGTTTGTCTAGTTCTATAAGCACTTTATTCACTTTTCCTTCGTCTATTTTGCCATTTGTAACTATGCCGTATTGCTGAGTCACGCATCTAGAGACGTCGCACTGGGGGGGAGAGACAGGGTGGTAATTATGGACACTTAGCTATTTGCAGGCGTGCGTAATATAACGCGAATAGTGCATGAAGACGTCACACGCACCTAGAAATCCTTTGCTAGGTGCTTGCCTTAGTGTTCGCGTACTTACAGACATAGATAAGAATCTTACAGATACCCAATGTCGATCAGCGCGAGCGCTGCGCCGCGCCGAGCGTTACGTGGACAGGTAATAAAGTGCCGTCCACACGAACAATTCGTATTACATTACATTCCTCGTGACGTTTTAAAGTATTCAAATATCATTCGGTGCGGTAATGTATGGAATATTCGATTGTTCGACGCTGTCACAACTAGTACCTACTGTAGGGCAATTAGAAACTCCTAATGTAATCGTAACTTCATCGAGAACACATGCTGTCACTGTCATATTTATTTATGAAATCTGTGGTGTGAGAGAGATGGACGACGCTTACGTAATAAAGAGGATTGTGCTTGAGCTCCTGCTGTATTCTTCACTACGTCATCGGCTGTGGTTAATACTGTTTGAACTAGAATTTTAAAACTCACCGAAAAAACTGCGGACTGGGTTTGTTTATGACAAGCGTTAATTCTATCAACGAACTGATCCATTTCCTTGCAACAAGATGTTTTCATAGCCTATTAAATTAAAAAAATATTTGTATTTTTTAAGTAGGTATATTAAATGCATAACTTATAGTGCGACACATTTTAATAGGGTAATATTTTTTTGTGTTGACCACTGAAAGCATGTAGGTAATAAAAAAATCGACTTACAAGTGGGTTAAACACATCTGCACACGCCTGGTTATGTGCTCGATTCAAACACATGGTTGAAAAAACCTTAAATGAATTAGGAAAACATTAATGCCATTCACAGAAAATAAATCGATGTTATTATATTGCACTCAAATCGACTCACCATAGTTTGTAATATAATTACAATAATAATTACAAATATTATGCGAATCATTTTTGTTTCGATTGTTGAATGGTATTGGCTCCGTGTAACAAGTAGAAATACTATATTTATAAGTAATCCGAAAGGTGTAATTTCATGATTGTAATGGGCCATCAATTTTATTATAGTTACGTCATTATTAGGTAGGTTTATTATACCCCAGTCACGACTGGCTTTTTAATCTAGGTAGGTAGGTACCTACATCGCTTGGGGACATCATTTTAGACGTAGGAGGCCCAATCCGCCAATTTGTGATCCCCGAGTTGTGTCTGTCTGTTAGAATCCGCCTGATGGATTTTGAGATGCCGAGATAGATTTGTTTGTCAGTTCCGCGGGAACACATCCTTTTTCCAGGATAAAAAGTAGCCTACATGTTTCATCAAAATCCGCCTTGTAGATTTCCTTTAAACGTAGCAGACAGAACACTTTCCTGACATTCTCACATGACCATAGTTGCTGTAAAGCAACAGAAACGTCGGGAACGTAAAAAACATAGAATAAATGCGATAAAATCCGTAAAATTAGTTTTATCAATTATTTTAGGTTCGTTAAAAATTGGTATGTTTATACGTAGCCGATAATCTCCGGAACTACTAAAAATATTTCACTGATAGAAAACTAATAACTATCCCTAAGTAGGTATCATAGAATGTTTCAACACGCTATGACTATTGGGAGTCGAGTTTCCAGAGAAAATCGAAATTTTCGCAAGTAGAGCCGCGGGCAAAATGGTAGGGTTTAGCTATGGTACTACATTATTTCTTTTAGAGACAAAATCGTTCTTATACGTGGGTTAGGTAGGTATAGAATATGCCAAGATCATAGACATTTTATTTCTTACTTTTCTTAAGTATGTGACAAAAAATCAAAGATCGTTTTTAAAAAAATGTATTCTTTGAAAAGGCAGATAATAACATAACAATGTCATTGTTCGTGGGTCATTTTTGTTTAATACCCATACTTGCATTGGTGCACACAAGACGACAGCCTCGTGCAGTGGCTGGATGCTGTACTCAACCGGCAGTTCTGTAAAGGAATATCAATTTAAAGTACCTATCTTTAAATCAATACAAAAGTGCCTGTTGAGATATAGCTAGGTAACTAGCACCATGCGAAATTGGCAGATATAGTCTGTATATATTTAAAAACATTTAGAGAAACAATTTTCTACCTATTATACGGTACCCCATAGTGTGTGTGACGGAATTATAATTCCCTTAGTCTTGCTAAATTTGCAGAAAGATTAGCCGCCTTTACACGATTGGAGAGTGCGGGATTAATCCCGCGAAAGCTCGCGCGCACAATCGCAAGTGATTATTAATCCGGTAATTTTGACAGTTGATTCTTTCGTGCACGGCAGCTGTGTTTTAGCTCAGAATGCAAAGGGCGTCTATGTAAAGGACAATGACGTACGAATCTCAGTGGGAGACTCGCATCCGGTGGCTCGATTTCGCTTTCTCCTTACCTATCTCTCTTTAGCGCACTCTTTCCCCCACGAAAGCTTGTTTACGCGATAAAAAGCGTACTTACATGCAGCTACCAAGTTTTTCTAATCTTACCCCGCATTAGACCACAAGCTAATTTCGCGCCGTGGGAATTAGAGGTTTATGAAATTAAAATATCGACTTACAAAATTGATAGTCCTAGTTAAACAATAAACCAGATCCAGGCTAGGGCATCCGGAATCTGATTGGAAGTATCTGCTCTTGTCTGAGAAGCACGTAGGCTCCAGGGCATTGACCACATCCTTCACTATTGGAATGTTGGTCAGGAGTGATTGTACAAACTGCAGTATACCATTTAAGTCTAGAATACCGTCGGTCAGGCAGCCAAGCTCCTTGAATAATCCGGTGACTGCGTCGCACTGAAAATCATTTTATTATTTGTGTGTTTTCTGTGTCTTACGATGGTTTAAGCCGGCTTGCGCTGAGTGCGACCCAACTTACGGTCTACTTGCTCGCGTCGTTTCAGGCTTGTTGGAGGAGATTGTCTGAAGATGATTGATATTCCGTCAATTCAGGCCCCTAAGAACTTGTGGAGTAGACCATGATATGTATTTAAGACAATCCTAATGTAAAAAAGTCTAGATGGTCACCATTACGCCTGTATTTCTCAAAAGGGCAGGTGCAGTGTACCTACATTTCACCGATGCTATTTTGGCCCCAATGTCTATTACTTTTGTATCGGGCACATAACTCTTAGATACGATAGGTATAAGGGTAGTATAAGGACCATAGTCCACCATGCTGGCTCCGTTGGGTTGGTCTTGGCTTTCGATAGGCGTAGAAGTTTTCTCACTATATGACACCAGTGTACAGCAAAGGAAAATCATTATGAGTATTCACACATAAAATTAAAAGCCGGGGCTTGAACCTCGGTCTGATTTTTTTCAAAAGCGAACCCTCGACCAACATGGCTCTGTTTCTTATTGTACAGAACAGATGTACTCACTGTTAATGTCTCTACGTTATTAACGAGCTTTTCCAAGCCATTAATTAATTTGTTTTCAACGCCTACTACCAAACCGCAACATTTATACTTGAAGAGAGCCTAAAAAAAATATTAATTTGTTAAACACAACATACTTTAAAAAAAATACAACTGAATTGAGAACAGACTGAATTGAGACATGGATGGCGGGTCAGATCAGTTGCGCTGCATGTGCCTAGTGAATGTAGCGTCTCTATCTACTGCCGCCTTCCTACCTAGGCAAGTATGCTCCATCGTAGATCTCATCGTCACTTACCATCAGGTGAGATCGAGATCAAATACTTGCCTATAATGTAATAAAAAAAAAAAACCTCCTCCTTTATGAAGTCGGTTAAAAAGACGATAAACTACATAATATGTAGTGCTTCTTTGGACGATGTGCATAAACAAAAATTCATGAAACTAGACTATAACATATCGAAAAAAAAAATGAAAATACATGTGACAGGTATTCTTAATGGCCAGTGACCAACAGCAGCTTCGCGTTACAGCTTGGTCGGTCTGGATACGGTGGTTGGTGGTGGTTAGGCTTTTTTCTTTCGTTTTTATTCGGGAATTATACAGGTGATTCAGAAGTGGTACACTAAATCTTGAATCTTCGCTTCTTGAGCGCATTTGTAACCATTATGTAAAGTCAGAATTTCAATATGTCTATTTTAACAAAATAATTTTGTTCCCAAACACACAATAATGTGAAATTATGAGATTTTGAAATCTTTTTTTTTAGTTTCACCTATCGATATTTTGCTAACCTTAAGTACCTAATCTAACTGTGAGTACCTACCTAAAAATAAATAATGTTCCCAAGACTTACTTTAGGATCACTCGCTACTTGACAAGCGGTATAATAAGAATGTGTGTGAGCTAATACCTGCAATAAAATAACAGAAATTATAATTTACATTATTCATCAGTCCGCACTTACTTATTTTGTCGCTTATTTGCTATCAAATGCGAATATATGTAGTTCGTAATATTGCAAATAATAAGTTTTGTAAGTAAGCATACTCCGGATATACATTATCATTTATCTAATACTAACTGTCCCGGCGAACTTTGTACCGTTTTAGAATACAATGAGAAAATTAATAATATTTTTTTCCCGCGTTTTGATAACTATTGCGCTATTCAGGGCGGAGACATATTCAAAAGATAATAAAAATCGGCTCATTCCTTATTATGATTAGAAATGGCGTAACTAACAGGACATTGTTATATTAATTAATAATCTCAACAACAATAAACATTTTAAAAGTAATAAAAAAGGCTTAGGTTGCTCAGTACGTTGTTACTGACGAAAATAAGAACTTAGGCAGATAAATACTAAGTTAGCTCTAAGATATTAACTTACCATTGTGGCGGGGGAAATTAAGCAAAGCATAAAAACAAGCAAACAACCGTTTGACGCCATTGTACTGTGGTAGATTTGTGAGTAATTTCTGTTGTATAATTATCGCCTCTTATGTAGTCAGCGTGAATGTAGATAATGTGATTCATTTTTATATTATTATTTATGTGTCAATGGAAAAGCACGATTAAGATATGATTTTTAATGTTCTTGACACGAAGCAATATGTAACATCATTAAAAATATGTAGGTTCTTATCTATCACTTTAAGTAGGTACTTAAATGGATTGAGTATTGATTCGTTATAAGTACAACTATATTATTGCGTCTTCGAATAAAGAGATGTACAAGAAATAAGTCCACATTGCCAACTTATATTTAAATATTGTTATAACTCTTTCCATTTTGAAATACCTATGAGTAATGTAGGTAAGCATAGTAAAATCAACATGGTGGGGTTTCTATGACAACCTACAAGAGACTTATAACATACAATAGGTAACTTCATACTCTCGCAACGTAATTACAAAAAAAACAACGATTATTGCTAATGGAATATCTATGCTAAGCCTAATAAACTAGTAGTCATTGAAATGCTGTGTCTAATTTCCTTTAGCAGTCTGCTGTTGCCGCCAAAACTCTTCTCTGTTCTCCAAAAACCTGATCGCCTCTTCCGCCTGTTTGAGGACTATGTCATTCTTTTTGTCTGCTATCGCCAAGTCCGGATTTTTCAGGAGATTCTCCAGGTAGATCTTGTCTGAGTTCAGTTGGCCTAGAACTGGTCGCGATGACTTCGCTCTGCGTTTGCCTGTTTTCTTGACTGGTTTCACAGCGCCAATGGTGTTTTCGATTGCTTCCTAGAAAATAAGGCACACTTATTATTATTGTTATCATATGCCTTACTTTTTCCCATTATTATTTTAATTTTCTTCCATGCATTCCGCTTTACACGTTCCATCAATGTATCTAATCAAAACCTACCTTCGTCTTACTCATACAAAAGTTTAAAAAATCTTACCTGCGCCTTCTGGACTCCAAGTCTAAAGTCATTCAGATCAGGTCTCGCCCTCAGCCCCCTGTGATAATGCACGAGACTCATCTCGAATTCCCCGCAATAGTACAAAGCTTCGGCTTTACGAAGCAGTGCCTTTGCGCCTTTCGGGTCCAGCTTCAGTGCAGCTTCGGCATCCGCTAATGCTAGGCGAGGTTCTCCTAGGAGTAGGTAGCACTTACTGCGCGCCACGTATGCTGCTTTCTCTTCTGGAGCTAGTTCAATAGCCTGGAAAAGGAAAACTTCTTTAGAGCTATCAGTATAAAACATATTTTATGGTGTTCTTGCTATGCCTAGAAGAGTGTAGATAATAACACGAGTTCCATTACACTTTAACATAAAACCATCCCATGAGTCGCTGAGGAGTGAACGTCGAAACACTATTCGTTATTATTTATACCTTATTAACGAACAGCACAGCTGTCCTATACCGTTCCCTCATCATCTCAGCTCTCGCAAGTGCCAGGAGGGTTCCAGCATCCGCTTCCACCGGCAACTGCAGCGCACTACTTCTTTCAGCCTTATCTTTCAGGTTCAAAGACTGTTTTATATCCTTCGAACCCATGACCACAGCCGCCGCTCGATCTTTGTCCGTGTATAGTTCCTCTTCCTTTCGCCTCCGCTCACGTTTCGGCTTGCGTTTCCACCTCCTCCTAGGCTTGACAGACTCCTTCCTTCCTTTAGCCGATTGCTTCTCATCTACGAGTTCCACCTCCTGACCTTTATCTGCGGAAGCTGGACCTCTCTTGCTAATAGATGCCTTCTGGACCGGAATTTCATCTTCGTCATCTCCTACGCCAACTCTTACGAAGCTTTGAAGGAACTCCGCGTCTTTGTTAGGCCCTAGAATGGATCGGGCTTGAGCTTTAGCGTTGTCGACGCTTTCCATGGCGTATGTCAACAGTTACATAAGGCAGGTGTGTGGAAGGCGTCAGTATCGACGCCTCAGCTGTGGTAGCCATGGTGATTCGATGTGTTTTCGCACCCTATTGCCACTTTAGCACGTGTTAGTAGTGTATGGCACTTGACGGGCGGCAGCCGTGTTGTTGAATTGAGCCTAAATTTTATTTTTGTTGGCAAACATATTAGCCTTATTTGGCTTTTCTTTGAAACGATTAACGATCAATTTGATCGTCTTACACTGCAATGATATGTATCTACATGTTGAATACATTTGATGTTAAATTACTAAAAGCGATTCTAGCAAAATATTCCATTCATCCATTCATCAGCCGTATAAGAATAAACTAGTAAATAATTTAATATTAGAAAGTTTCGTAGTTATCTACATTTAATTCGAAATGACCTAGCTAGCTTAGTTGCGTGGAAGGCTCATGAAGTTACGATTGTAGCTTATATCTTTCTTTATCCAAAAGAAGATGAATATGGAATACGCTACTGCAGCCACCGTTCGTCCAGAAAAGTTCTTATCTTGAATGCTCGTAGTTTGCACTCACTTTGGCGAGTGAGGCCAGGGCACGTTCATAATTTCCATTCTTATGGTGACCCGTCGCCTCGTCGCGGTGTTTCTTTGCCTCCACTGGGTTGGTGGTTGGTAGGTCTGGCTCCTTACCACGACCCATAGCAGTTGAGGATAATCAAAATCTGGAATAGGTTAATGCTCGATTAAGGTCATATAAATTCACTTCTTGAATATTCAGTATGTTGTGCATAGGGTAGACAGTGAAACGGGACTCATTCAGAGTGCATTATAACACTAGCTTAAGGGGGACCTCGTTATGTGACGCACTTATGTTATCCGCTTTATGCACTCTAGATTGATGAGTTATGAATATATTTTTTACGCATATTTATGTAAACAATTAAAGTATCTGATGACGTGATTAGCTCAGTGGGTAGTGGTCCCAGCTTTCTGTGCTGCCGGTGCCGGGCTCGAATCCGGGTAGGGCCACACTTTGTGTGATTAGTACGAATGCTTGGACCCGAGTCATGAATGTTTATTATCTATATAAGTATTATATACTGAGTTCGCTCTCAGTCCATCGTACGGTACCTAGTAATACCATAATACAAGCGTTGCATAGTGTGGAACCGTTGGTGTGTTCGTCTGGCGATATTTGTTGTTTATTTATCAATGATTTGTCAAAAATAATGCTGAGCAATTACTCTGGAGAAGAATGGGTAGTTGATGGGTTACCTATTCTTTGTGAATGCATGTTATAAGTACATTCAATAATAAATTATACACTTAGTAAAACTTCTCGGCATCGTGATATGCATTCCTATTTATGTGAGTTGGCTTGCACTATATTGCAATACCGCATTGGGTGGTTGCGTGTTTGATCCCGTCGGGGCATGTTTCGGAAAAAAACTTTTCGGATTTGCTCTCGGGTTTGATTGGGTCTTCGTTAGCCATAGTGATAAATTAAAATAGCGGCCTGTAGTTATAAGTTATAATTAGTATTTTGGTATCGAAGGCGACTGGAGGGGCGCCGCGCGGTGGTTAAACCCGCACGGCCTCACCGCGAGGCCCCCGCTCTGGTATGCGGTTGAGTCACGTGCTGAACTGGGTTCTTTCCTAATTTGTATTTGTATAAAGTGTGTTTGTCTCCTGTTATTCATAATTATACCATGGTTTGCACCTTTAATATACTTTTTTGACTTTCACTATGAATTGATACATATTGGTTTTTGTCTCTGAAGAGGCGGATTGTACTGCTCGAACACTATCTTTCATTGAAATAATGTAGGTTACTATGTACTAACGCAAAAATAATAGAAGAGTACCTACACAGGATCTTTTCTATAGCATAGTCAAGAGAGCTGAATGCCTTTACCGAAACAATTCACGGTATAATGCCACAAAGTAGTCGGAAAATATTTGGCAAGGCTAATCGCTCCCCATAATAGATTAGGCAAATGTTTGATATCCACCGCGGTTGGAGCATGATGGATGGAGTCCCGCCGCCGCCGCAGGGACGAGCCGGCAATAAATCTTTATATTTCGACCCCGTATTTGTTTCTGTTTGATCTGATAATTATGTAAATAGCGGAAGTGGAGTCATGAGAAATAATGTATTTATAACCCCGCTGCAATATTATTTGGGATATAAGGTTGACACTAAAGTAATTTCTATTATAAACAAGGATGATTTGATGCATTTGTATGTTTTTGAAAATGGAACACTAGAATCAATGCCCTTTTTGTATCGCGATATTTTAAGTTCCTTATTCCTTTAGCAAATTGATGTAAATAAAAAAATCTTAAAGCATGGTGACAAAGCGGTACCAAGTAGCGGTTTTTTCCTCTCATTCTGGTTAGTGAGTTTTGTATAGATTTAATATGAGATACTAATATGAATTCTATGGAGTTTTGCATATCCTCCTGGCTCCAAGCCAAGTCCAATTGTAATCGGTTCCGTGATGCGCGACCATTTCTCTCCGCGCTTATCGTCGGATCTACCTTTCAATGTCATGATTGCCATTCGGCTGTTATTGGGTAAAAGTAGGTGCATTGATTCTTATATTACGAAAGGGGTGCGCGTCTTGTCATTGAATAAAATTGCGGTTGTATTGTACTAGCCAATAAATATCTAAGTAGGTACCTATCGTATAACGACTTCGCCTGAGTGTACCCTATATACATGGGTACTTCATAATAATTTTTATTTTGTATAATTATTTAAGTAGCCGAAATTTTTCGATAATTAAGTAACAGTAACATTTCCCGATTTGTACCCATGAGAACTGTTGTAAATTTCATCAATGTATAGTTCAGTCTGTTATTACTTTGCATGTTTATTGTTACAATCGACTTTCTACCGCAAACATCGATAGGCTGCATCTTCAGTTTCAGTATTTGCAAAAGTTGCCGTTATTTTCGTAATAGTAGAAGCTGTCATAAGTTAGTCTTCGGCGGACATAACCATGGAAATTATTCATGCAGCTGTGCCAGTTGGCATCGGCTGGCAGCCCCATCACGACATGCCGGTAAAGCGCAGCTACACCACGAGCTAAGCTAAGCTTACCTTCGCTCATGGAGCTGCAGCTCTGACGTTTCAAATAAGTTAAGTTCTTGATTTAGTTAAGGTAAATAAAATATTTTAATACGTAATCATTTTCTCATTTGAACGAACGTGCGAACCGGACCTACCTACATTACTGCTGTTACACCAGCAATCACTACAGTATAATTTAATGGCATTACATCGTAAAGATGTTAAACATACGTAATCCGTAGCTATACCGTACGTTATCATTTCAAAGATCGTGAATCACGGAAGCTATAGTAAGGCTTCTTTACGACGACAAAAAAATAATATGAAATTATCCATTGTTTAGCCCTCAAAGCCACAAAAGGGTTGAAAGTGCTACGAGCAGGGGTACTACGAACGGATTACAGACGCATATTGTATTTATTTTTTGTTGTTGTAGATTTATACCTCTATGCATATGAAATATGAACGCTGATCTAGCTAGACCACAAGATTTTGTTTGTAGGTATGTATAGCTACAAATGCCCCCTTAAGCGAACTGATTTATAACTAAATCTCAATCAGAAAAAAAACTGAAATATTGTTATAAGATATTCACTTTATAGACGTCTATATCGGTTGCCCTTGCCTCAAGTAATCAATCCAAATCGAACTAGATTTATTTTGTAGATAATATTTATGGTAATTAGCCCATAACTTAAAACATAAATCGGGAATGACGTTCGGTTACAATCGCTGAAATCGCGACGTGGTTGTAAGAAATGCGTAGTTACTAAGTACCTATGTAGTTATTTGTGAAATTGAACAAAAAATATATTAGCAAAGAAAAAAATACCAGGCAGAAATCTATCTTATCTGTAAGCTTTTGTAATGTGTAAGTCGTTTTTTTTTTAACTAGTATAAGAATAATATATCATGAAGCGGTTATTTACTTACCAATTAAAAAAAAAAATATTTGAAAACTAATCTTCAAACCTAGCTAATTATCCTACCTGTAAAAGGTAAGGTATTCACTCACTTTAATTTATGAAAATTGTATCGCGACACTAATTATTACGAGATTGGAATTAAATAATTATTTGTCTGTAGCGGGATGCCGCGGTGCCCAGCGCTGCAGCGGGGTCGGGTTGCCGACTGACTGAGCCACCAGTTGATCGGATCTCGGCTTACCCCTAATGAAAGGGTTGTTTATATCGTGCGATACCGGGACGATATTACTTAGTTTTCTAAATAAAAAAAAAAACGAAGTCATATTTATTTGTGGTTAGCATGGGTTGTCGACTATTACTTATACGGAATGATTCAACAAGGGTAAACTAACCCTTGAACCAGTGCTTCTTTAGCGCATTTGTAATCAGAATGTAAAGTCAGAATTTAGATATATAGGTCAACAAATTCTGACAAACATTGTAATTGTCATTTCGTTGGGATTTTGTCAACCTGTATCCAACATAAAAATATTGTTCATTAATATATTTAGTAAATCAGATCCTTTGCCAAGCAGTGTGTGGGACTTAAAGTAGGCTTAAAAATCAACCCTCGGGGTCGAGGACGACTGGGGTGTGGGCCCCGGACGTCCGGTGACGATGACGACTCCTGAGGAGGACGGCGGCGGGCGTGGCTCCCCGCCGCCGTGCGCAGCGAGGGCGCAGGGGGAGCAAACATCTGCTCCCCCGAGACGGGCCCCCATAAGGGGGCGAGGCACAAGAGGGGCACCGGTGCGTTCCGTTTGGAGATCCCGGAGCCCCTCCAACATGTGTCGAAGGCGGCCACTGGGGGGTTTTAGTGGGTAAGAATCCCGCATAGCCCGGCCCTCTCCCACACAGACACCGGGTATCTATCGAAGATTTCCCTCCCGTCAACAAAAAAAAAAGGCTTAAAAGTTTTGTCCTATAGTAGCTTTATTGAGTGACCACGTTTATAAATACTACTTTGACGAACAGAAGAAGCGCAAGTAGGTATCTATAAATAGCAGATCTGTCTATGCATACTTTGTTAGAGTTATCTGATCAATATGATAATTTACCACTGAGTTTGCAGACGATTACTTTTGAACAATAGAGTTTTCTGAGAGAGAGCTTTCATAGAATAAGCTTCAAGATGTGAATTGACCCCCCATTGTCATATCATCATGTCACATTCATTATTTTATTTATAATGTGTATTTATTGAATGTATTATTACTATTAATTACTTGACACTGGCAAAATACCCGCTAAGTTGTGGGTGAGGCCATTTGCATATCCATTTTATTTCATCGCATTTAATTTCGTAAAGAAAGAAGATGATCTCTTTTATCGCCTTCCATCCTGGTTTTCCCTTGTTCATAACCCATCAGGTACCTTATAAAACCTGAGCTGCGTAACTACATATTATTGTGAGCGTTCGAACCCCTTCGTGTTGTAATTCTTGACGCTAATGTTTTCCATTTGCCACAGACCTGCAATTTTCTCATGTCATCAACCTCGCTCGCCGACTCCTCAATTAAATATTAACTTACAGTTCACCAGGTAGTATAAACCATTTAAATATCAATATTTTACACACGCCATGGTACAGTTGGTACCTAAGAAAAAGTTATTATTACCTTCTTTACGGCGACCAGTGTGCTGTGCTGTGTCCGCCATCCATTCCTGGCGCTTCGGCCATACCATGACAATTAAAAAGAAGATCCGTAGTATAAAACAGTAATGGATACCTACGAAATTACTTAAAGACGGTAGTATACAAATAGGTGTTGCTAAGCGCATGTTTTCGGTTCCATAAGCGAATCTAACTAGCATTTGTTTTATTTGTAATAATATTGTGTAAAACATATCAGTTAATGTAATGGCCTTAGTATGTGTTTTGAACACGAAGCTAGCAGTGCTGTGGCCACTATAGTGATATCTATATCTACTTTAGTTACTAAAGATCGATGTACCTACCTGCTTCCATAATATTGGGAAGTAGGTAGATAATGTTTTGAGACACTTTGAGTCTTGAATTTGTCCTGATAACCTAATCAGATAGTATATTACCCGTTATATATAACATATAACAAAATGTTGGCATATACTTGGTAGGTACATACGTATATCTTAGTATTATTGAGGTATTACTAACTAAAGGTTTATACACTGAAAATAAAACAAATCATAAACATGAAAATAATCTTGCACCGTAACCGTTCCTCAGTCGCTGCTAAACAATGAGTAGACGCAATTTATGAAGTTTCCCTAAATAAGGGCTTTGTTTACTTTTCGCTATATAACGAGTCAGTTTCTTACGTGCTTATTTCAATAAAGAAATGAGAAAGGACACGCGACGTCGATAATGAAGACTGTCACTTGCTGTCTCCTGGAATTTCATGAAATTATTTGAACTAGATATTAGCCTTATACAACCTTATATGGAATACCGAATTAATGTGTTAATTTAAAAAAAAGAACCTTAGCACAGCACAGGTATACAATTAAAGTGGATTTAGTTAGCAGATTAAAAAAATATATACCCTGTGTAATTTATGTGAATGTGTGCTCGTTCAACAATTTGACTAAACATCACGCAAAAACGGCTGACTTAATTTGGATGATCATTTTGTGCTGGAGTGTTTTGTACTCTGCATTTACAAATAGAGGTCCACGCTGGTGGAGCCGGGTAAATAATTATTCTTAAAAATAATTATGGAGAAGAAGAAGAACATCTTCATCATTCTTCTTCTCCATAGGAACGGCATTCCGAACGGGTGATAAGTTGTAGCTTAGAATTTTGTACCTATTTTGACGATTCATAAGTAATAAGTACTTAATGGTTTACTTGCATTAATAAAAAGTATAATAAAAAAAAGTTATTTATAAACGTTAGTTTCATTAAAATTAAAGTTCCCCGTTAGGTGCAAATATGAAGTTATAACTATGGTTTCAGTGTGTAATCGGCTAGAATATATTACCTTGCATTGCGTTGTTAGTGGGGCGAACGAACGCGTTCCGAGTTATGCGACACTTGAAACTTTTCAACCGTATTTTTAAAAAGTTTTTGTCACGGAAGTTGTTCTTATTTGATGCTGGACCTAATTATTAGCTGTCATAGTAAAATTCGTATGATTATTTGGATTTCAGCCTGCAACTGATCGCTCAAATATCTAGCGTCAATAATTAAGATTTTAAGATGACAAAGACCGAGTGTGCGCCTCGCATGGCAACACACTGGAGCTAAGAATATGTTTTTGGAAAAAACATGGCGATATTTTTTTTATTTTTAAGAAAGACAATAATTGATAATAGAATCCCTCATTTCTTTTGAAGAAAGACAAGCCTACTGATCTCGTCTCCTGACGGATCTTTTCAGTTGAGGTGGCATTCAGGTGGGTTATTTTAAATCATTCGGAATCGACATCGGAAACGGATTTGAAACTCTCCGATGTTGGTGTCAGTCCCGACGAGCTGTCCGAAGGAAACTTTTTAAAACATCGATTTGGTATTGTCATCAAGATACATCGAATATAATCAAATTTGGAAATTTTAGTAGCAATTCCGGTAATCCAGTTCGGAAGTTTTCGATTCCGTTTCCGATATCGATTTCGAATGGTTTAAAATAACCCTGCAGATCCGGTTAGGTAATTATTGCGTCCAAGAATCATTTCTACTCGTGCTTGCGTGTTTTCCAATTTTAGTTTCTTTGTTAAGCAACAATGTACCTACCTACAAATTGCACTGAATACAATTTTTTCTGTTAAACTCCGAACGAAATTCAGAAGCAACTATACATTGATTATTGCAACAGCATAAAGTTCAAAATGTCCCTGAAAATCGTTCAATCTATAAGTTGGCAAAGATTTGTGTTGTCACCGCTTTTGATGCACGCAATCCTGACATAATAAAGTTAATCAGAGCTCGAGCGAGGGATGCCATTTAAGGTAATGATGGCTAAACATTAAGGTTTAGTGAATTCAGTTCGTATCGATCTGTCTCTTTAATTCGAGTTAGAAATTCACGGTTTACTAATTCAGTGACGGAAATAAAGATGTGGGATATTTAAGTCCTGTAAGTTAACATGCTATAACATAACAGCTAACATGGGTTGTCTTTGATTCTGTAATGAGCCTCACTACTTATTGCCTTCCTATGATTGCTCCACACCTGTTTCCTACCTATCTCGTCGTCTATTTCAGAGTAAAGCTGGTATATGGCAGCATATACCAGCAACGTGTAAAGTGTATCGAGTGTGCGCCTCGCATGGCAACACACTGGAGCTTACTTTTATATTATATTTTGTAAAAATAATGAATTTAAAAAAAAGACAAGCCCGCTGAGTTTCTTGCCGGATCTTCTCAGTTGAGGTCGCGTTCCGATCCGGTTGTAGACTTAAGAAAAAAAAAATGTAATGACAATTTGTAAGTGCCCCCGTAGGCCTATACGAAATAAATGATTTGACTTTGACATAATATTATGTTTCCTTACATTATATTATGCTGTCATATCTGAGATTTGATTTATAATATAATAATATTTATTTACATGTGGTACTGGCAGTGACTTAAAAAAAAAACAAGAAATCAATTTGTATCAATTTATTATTCACATCAATAAGTATATAAATACGTACACGAATGATTTCAAAAATATCGCCTCACAGGCTACACCTATTCGCTAAAACTTGAGCTTATATTCGACATAGATACTTACATCAATAAAAATCGCATAAAATTTGCGATCACAGAATATTTAATAGCTGCGTATTGACTGACCGTGCAGACTAGCAGGCACACAATCCTTGAGGCAACCTTTTTTAAAATTTTGATTTGTTAACCATCGAGTTTCTTTGCCGATTATATACTAGAACCTAAATTCCGGACCGATAGTAGCTCCTATTCAGCTATGACCTTGTTGGCCTATAAAAAAGATGATTAGATTTTCATCCGAACGCTATGTTCATATGAACGGTCTTGGTATGGCAGGGCTCGCGCGAGGCACATACCCCACTGAGTGAACAAAAGCATCGCAAGACTGCTCGGTCGCTTAGTAAACGTCCACGGCTAATGAAGTTTGCTCTATGGAAATAATATTTATAGGCCTTCAAACCATATGTATATTTATAGACATGTTATAATTATTATACGATATAGATATCCTATTAGTTATTAGGTAGTACTCAGACATCGAAAACGAGCCTACGTACATTCGCGAAATAAAAAGGTTCGTCGTCCTAAAGACGACTTTTGCTTGCAAGAGCTAAAGAACCGTAATCCCAACATTTCAGTGCAAGAAACAATACTGCCAACATTTTAATAAATGATACGCGATTTGCCGCGTTTACTTTAGAATCTATGGAATTAAACGGAATAGAGGTTTTGCTAATTTGCTAACTCCTCCATCCTGTCAATTATAAAATATTGAAAAAATCGACACTCGCAGAAATGGCTCTATATGTAGCCAATTGCCAGTCTAAAAAAAAAAGAGAAGAAGAATGCAATGCAGACATTGACAGACACTGGAACTTTATGTTATAATTATCATAAATAAAGAGGAGTTAATCATTAAAATATAAATGGCAGGTCAAACCATTAGATAAGAAAATAAAAATAAACAACTTTTAATAGTGTAAATTTGTAATTTGTTGTGGAATAATGAAACATAATTTTCTATGCAACAGTGTGTTCTGTGACGTTGTTTGAAAAGGTAGCATGTGCTCGCCTTGCAAACTTTAAAAGAATCAATTTGAAAACTGACGAACCTTTTCATTCTGCTAGTTTACATTTGTATTAGGTATTTAAAGCACATTTTATATGGAGTTGTGCTCTTAATTTGAATAAACGTCTATTGAATACCTACAATGAAGTTGATAAAAGTACCTCTTAATATTCTTTCTCGTTTCTTGTGATGTGTTGTACTCATAATTTTTTTGGTATACTTAGGTAAGTAATTCTTTAAATAATCTCATTTTAAATTCGTTATTTTGTCGAAATACGGGTCCATGTTTCAGTTCATTCGCTGGAGAGCACAATTTTGGGAAGTGGAGTGCGGACGTCGGAGCGCGCAGGCGCAATAGATTGCGCAGCCTGCTAAAATTTAAAAAAAAATAAACGTCCACAACCCAGGTAAGACCAAACATTCGTACTCATGTCCAGGGCTCGAAGACTATAGAGAAGGCAGAGTCGCTACCAACCGTGCCAATACTGCCAACCGGCTCGTCAAATAGAAAAATATATCAAGATTACTGACTTTTTGGCGGGAAACTGAAAAATCATGGCGTCAGTTAGGATTTAATTTCTAAAACTAGTGTTCCTGCGAGTTATAGTGAGTGATTTAAGTGGAATATTAACCATTAGCACGAGTGTAGGTAATTGAAACAGAGTAACAAAATTTGGCTTTTCAGTTTCTCACAAAAAAACAACAAAAAATCTTTCAGAAAACTATCCATCACTTTACTGATTGAGAGATGGGGGGGGGGGGGGGGGGGTTTTTTATTGGGCCTAGCCTTTGGACCTGTGCATAGGCTCAAAAACAGAAATAATTTATATTACTTGACACTAGCAAAATACCTATGGAGATTACTGATACCTATGAGATTACTGGGACCGTCTTACCTTATTCTCTGAAACAGCCGACAGTCGTCGCCTCGACATCGCACTCGCGGATCTGTGCCTCCTCCCCTCCACATTACCATCACCGCTGGAGGCATTCGACACCCTCCTCCCCTTCAATGTCGAAGCCGTATCATCGTTGACACTAGCCGACTTCTTAGCCTCTAATTCGGCGAGCCGCTGTTTAGTCTGCCGTGCCGCGTTCTCCCTGATGAGTTGGTCGGCTCTGATGCGCAGGATTCGGGCAGCTGTCTTGTGGAATGTCAAGGCAGAGTCGAGGTCGTATTTGGATAGCGCGAACAGGTTTGCGTAGCCTCGGGCCCTGAGAAAGATGTTTGGAGGGATCGTACGGTCGCATAGAAATCCTATTCTGCTAGAATAAAGCCGTGATAGCAGCATTGGTAGAACTCTAGGTTTGGAAATGAGATGTGCAGTAATAAATCCCGGCTCGCGCCCCTGGTATTTTCATGTGTGAATCTCAGTATAGATTATCATTTGCGGTCTGGTAAAAGCAAACATCGTGAGGAAATCTTCACGACTATCATATCGACAGTTGTGTTGTGAAGTTCACCAACCCTCACTGGGTCACCGTGGTTGACTATGACCTAAATCCTCCGCATATTGAGGAGCGTGCCCTGTATTATGGCAATAGGCTCGCCCCCTTATCCCTTCAGGGATTACAGGTGTGATGGTGCGTACCGGGTAGTCTATCTCTGAAGGATTCAGCATGGGTGCATTGCAGTGCACCCGCATTTCGCCGCTGGTATTATATCTCAATGTAATAAGGGACTGCCATTCCGTCACAAGAACATTCATATGCCACTGTTGGAGAATGTTCCCGAAAATGCGACGTTAAAAGTCTCATTTTTCTTTATAAGTCAAAAATGTTCCTTTATTTACAACGAAACTTTTGTATATATATTAGGCATACTTAGGTAGGTATATAACTAGAGATGCGTGGCTGCGTCCACGCGCCACGCGACGAACACCGCGCATGCGCCTCAATATCTATCCCCGCTTTGGAATAATGGCAGTACTCTTATGACTAGCGTTTTCATCGGACGTCTCCCCGTTTGGCCTCCCGTTTAGCAATTTGAATTAGGAATAGAATTATAGGATGACGTTTACCTGACCGTCGCAGTCCGTCGCCTGAGACCTTCGATGCCCAGCAAGCTTATCTCACCAAATACAGATCCTTCGCGCAACGTGACCAACACCTCTTTTTCATCTTGCCCCATTACCTGCGAATCCGGGTCCATATAATAATAATAATAATATCGCCCGACGAACACACCAACTATACGGTTCCCTACTAAGCAACGCTTGTATTATGAGTACGGGACTGAGGGTGAATTCAGTATAATAATACTTATATAGATAATAAACATCCATGACTCGGGTACGAACATTGGTGCTCATCACACAAAGTTTGTCCGTACTAGGATTGTACGGGCGGTGCCATATGTTTTTATACATATATAAAATTATGATTTCATCAATACACATAATCGAATCGTAATTGTCCTTAGTGACAGATTCCCTTACAAAACTGTTGAAAGTGCCAATAAACATGCCATTGGGGTTCGATGTGATTGAGAGATGTTATTTAATTTATCACTGGCTGATATGTTAGCAGGCGCAACCATTTCTTACCTAGATCCTAACCATTACTATATGTATATACAAAGTACATACAAGGCATTCCCCAGACTTGATGATGTACATCTGATGGCCGACGTCTCCTTTACGGACCACCACATCACCGGGCAGGAAGGACACTGGTCTCATTTGCAGTACCAGGTCGCGCAACAGAGAGGATGAGCAATCACGAAACAGTTGCACCTGAATGAAGTATACGATATTAAACACCAATGTACAAGAAATAAGACTCAAATTTGAGATCGTTTCTGCGGCCGATTCTTTGCCCTTGCAAGATCGTCGCTAATATATGAAGTAAGGTACTGACCTTACACAAAGTACGCATGTGAACTGCAAGCGCAACGTCCCGTTTCATGTTGATTGGTATGAAGTTTAATATTCTATTTTCATCTGAAAGAAAATAAAAGGAATTTAATTGTATGTCCCACGATGGGCGCCATTATAAAGATTTACATGGATGCCCAACGTGGAACCGACAAAAACAATATGAGCGGCTTATCAAACCTAACAATAAATCCTGGAATTAATAGTTATGATATTTTTTAAACACCAACACTTATAGTTACTATTAAAATAGTACAAATATACATTTCGTTTATTGGCGCACAACGTGGGACCAACACTACAACAATATAAAAAGAGTGGCAACTAACCAAAGCATCGTTGCTGACTCCAAGTATAATTGAACCACATCGCGACGCGCCTCTGCAAGCTGAAGGGCATGTTCAGGTGACGGAGGTAGCGGATGGATCCGTCCATTATTTTACGATAATCTGTCTGCAAAGTAATATCGACACTGGAGTTGTTTTTCACACTGTTATTTTCAATAAAGGGCTCGAGTCGACTGGTCAAGTACGCGAACTTGTTATTCCGAAATTATTTAAATTCAATCAGCCACATCGAAAAAGGTTCGCTTTCCACTACTTTAAGTTGGACTATTGACTTGCAACCACATCTAGAAATAGTATTTTAGCATTATAGTAGGGACTAATGCTTACGCTCACTGAACATTATATCCTGATATAGTACCCTTAAAAATAATAAAGTATTTTTGTAAATATTTTTTGCATAAATGTTCAAAATTGTCGAGGTTAATGATGCTGTGACGAAATGGGATAGACGTAAGGAACACCAGACCCCTAAAAATATCTTTGTCTTTTCAAATAATGATCAAAGCCTCACCCTAGCTCTCGTAGCGGTAGCAATAATGTCTCGTATCTGTCCAATGAGCAGCGCAAACACGAACACCCCCATCAGCCACGCAGCCGTCATGAACAAGTACTCGATAGTGTTCTCGGGCTTCGGGTTCTTGCCGATGGAAGTCGCAGTTTTAGTCGCGAAGTAGAAGCACCGTATATAAGCGTTGCCCTGGTCGTCGTACACCCAGCCGTTGGAGCCGAGGCCGATGTACTTGCTCATAGCGTAGTATGCGCACGCGTTTAAGTGGATCAGATAGAAGATGTAGAAGAGGGTTTTGCCGATCCTGACCTGAGGATCGGACAATGTTAAATAAAGACTAAACCCCAAATAAAAGCAGTGATAGCCAAGTTAGTAGAACGCTTGCCTCGGTAACGAGGATTGCAGGTTCAAACCCCGGCTCGCACCTTTGGGATTTCATGTGCGATTCTCATTTTCAACCATGATTATCACTTGCTAAACGGTGAAGGAAAATATTGTGAGGAAACCTGCATGTCTGAGAGAACCCCTCGAAAGATGTGTGAAGTCCGCCAACCCGCACTGTGCTAGCGTGGTGGACTATGGTGGTGGTCGCGTTGAGGGGAGGCCCGTGCCCAACAGTGGGACATTAAAAATGGGTTGGTATTATTATTATTAGAAGCTATGCTTAGAGTGGCGACTTGTATCTTACCACATAAGGCGACGCAAGCACTCTGTCCATGGTTCGATGGAACTCCCAAAAGGTCTGCAACTTTAACAGCCTCGGGAAGCGAAGGATCACCATGCTTGTGCCGAAGTATATGTACAACAAATCCAAAGGTAGAAGAGAGACCACGTCGAACTGAAAAAGTACGATTATTCCTTAAAAAAAGTTATAGTTCTTGTTTAGGTATGTTAATTTATAGCTACTATGAAATGGCTACACTGTAAATTAAACATTAAACCCAGAATTTATAGACGTTTACTTTATCAAACTTCATATAATACTGCGCAAAGCAAACACTCTTGTGCGCAAATTTGGGGGTAAGAATTTCCTTTAATACCATTCGTTAAATGCGATTTTAAAAAAAGCCACTATAAAAATATCACCCTGTCGGAATTCATCAAGTGTAGCCGGACCATGAATTATGAAATGATAGAGTGAGGTCTCCTATAGGTCAAGCGCCGCTGGAGTACAGATGCACCGGTGCCTGAGGTCTGAAATCCTATGTCCAGCAGTCAACAACTTCTGGCTGTTGGATGATGAATGGAAACAACTAACCTTATACTGCAATTTCTTTCGATAATTTTTCCTAGTCTCCTTAGGGTCGTCGATCCAGAACCCGTCTTCCAGGAACATAAGCCGAGGTTTCACGAATGCCACGTCTAGTAGGTACACGACATCGCACAGGTAGTCAGCCGTCATCCATAGCGCTAGGTTCTGCGGGGTCTGGTAGGGGAAGGTGGCGCGGAGGGCGATGCACCACGCATTATAGCTGTAGCAGAATGTTACCAGGAGTAGCCAGCTGATGTAAACTCGACCTAGAAATAATGATTAAAGATTTTTTCACAGACGATTCATGGTCACACTAAAAAAGTTATGGGTTATCTTCATATCGTATGCCTACATGTCTTAAAAAAAATCATGTCCTATTTGGTTTTATTTTTACCATTCAACATTCATTAGAATCTGTTACTATGTCGTTTACTCAAGATCATCCTTAACTATTGCTTTAACTATCGCTGTGCTCCTAATTGGCGCCCAACCGGGGACTATTGTGGGTGATTAAAACTACATTACGATTTGTTGAAGCACTCACCCTGAGGATCGATAGGCATGAAGGGGTCCAAGATAGATAAGATCCTTGCAAAGCCCTTGCATTTTTTATTCGGCGATATCGGCACTGGGCTTTGTGGAGTTTCGATAGTGGCGATCGTCTTTTCTTCTTCTGGTGATATTCTGATAAACATACTTATTTACAACTTTTGCCTAGCAAATAAATGTAGAAAATAAAAGGAGCGCCTCTATCTATATAGGTCAGGACCACATATTATACCAAAACAAGACTGGTTTTGATACTTTATGTTGAAATAAACAGTGCTGTAAGTAAGTTCTTTGTAAGTAACATCTCTTTTTTTTTCTTTAAAACCCCGAAAGACGTTACAAATGTTTCTCCCTTTTAAAAATAAATAAGTAGGTAGTTCCGAATCTTTATGTCTCAAGCTGCACACATCGTTAATCTCCCTTTAATCGCACATCCACAAGTCTACATAGGTATATAACGAAATATAAATCATTGATCACACGCACTTCTCTAGAGAACTGTCCCTCGATGTGGTCTTGTTGAGGTCTTTCAATTCTGTACCAGCCTCCTTTATGTCACTGTCTGGCTCGTGATGCACCAGGGGGTTAGACGAGAACGGTCGAACATCATCCAGTTGGAATAATACTCTGTAGTTGTAAAGACAGCCAGTAAGTACTTAGTTTTACAATATTATAATGTCTAATAAATAATCTCTCTATCCTGTTAGAAATCTAGTAACTGCTAGTGTCTTGTACTTACTTAATTGAGCTGCGAAACGACGAACAAAACGACAAGAGTTGGCAGTAGTTAAACGAGGAACTAAAATTATGACACAGGGCAACACTACAACATCAACAAAGAAAATTCAGTGTCAATGTCGTAAATGTCACCTATACTGTCAAACATTATCAAATATATTCTACGGGGATGTGATATTAACAACACTATAATAAATAATAATAATACCAGCCCTTTTTAAGGTTCCACTGCTGGGCACGGGCCTCCCCTCAATGCGAATGGGATTAGGCCATAGTCCACCACGCTGGCCCAGTGAAGGTTGGCGGACACAACACTATTGCCCTCATTTATTGTCTACGTTTTTTGGTCGCACTGTACTTACTTCGCTTTATTTTTTCGGGCATCGTCTTGAATTTGTGTTTTTGTTTCGATATTTGAAATTGTATGTTTCAATCTGTAATCAAGGCAGAGAAAACACTGTTAAAAAAATATTGTTATCTTAATTGAATTGTTTATTTGGTGTTTGGGTTAGACATGATTGGTTCCTTCTTATAACAAATTAAAAGTGCTCTATGTTTTGCCAGTATAGAGGTTTACAAAATATAGTATGTAACAGTATTGTAAATCAATTCAGAATTCATAGTTGCAAAATGTCAAACAGGCATTAAACAATCAATTAATCACAAACGTACGTCTAGCTATGAAAATGTGTCATTTGTCAAAACAAGTGTTCCACAACTGAGAATTTTGTTTAGTTTATTCTAGCACGTTGTTTAAATGGTAGACCGGAGTTTTTGAGGCTTCACTTTTAGCGTACTACACCGTGTGCCGTCTGATTATTCTAACAAGTCTGTCATATTGAGTATCCCTACTTGGGATGGTACCTACATATATTTAATGCAAAGCCATACACCACTGGCGGCAGTCGCTCCGTATCGACCAATGTAAATGAGCCATAAAATGAATGCCTTTATTTTTAAAAAGCTGTTTTGCATTCTCCTACAATTGTACATATGTACATGCAGCTATACCTACATACAAAAATATGTGTCTCCATGACTTACACATTGTGTGCTGGTGTAGATTCCGGAGTACACCAAGAACCGTACGCTCCTCTAGCTAAAGGGGTCTTAGCTATTTGCTTCTCACCCGATGACGAAGGGTGGACTGTGTGCTAAAATATTTAGAAAATTATATAATATGTGTGTGATATATGATTGTTTTAAACATTAAATATGGGAGATTCTATGCAGGCCTAATCTGTAGACTAGGCCTAATAAACCCTCCTAACCCTATCAGTAAAGTTGAGGATACTTTACTGACAATTTACCGGACACCTTGGGAGAACTGGAAAAGTCACGTTTTCCTATTTAGTTTGACTTTCTTACACTTGTGCACGTTTATGAACACATAATGGTTAATATTCCACCTAAATTACACATTATATTTCAAAGAAACACATTTTTCACTAATTAAAACAAAATTGATAAGCTTTCTCTTCGACTACTCCCAAAATGTTCCAAGGATTGGATAAATCGACGAGAACAAAATAGCTATTCCGAACTCCTTGAATATACGTTCCCTAGCACTAATAGCAAATCACTGGCGCTATATAGTCGCATCAGTTAGGGGGGTGCTTAAGGCCTCATTTTCTATAGTACGTCGACCATAACGGCGAAATTTTACGTTCAATTTTAGTGTTACCATAAAGGGTATAACTAAAACTCATAAACGACGTCCACTGCTCACGCAATATCGTTTTGGTGGCTACCGTAGATCTGTGTATGTTTATATGTGATCTAATTTACGTCAGTTATAGCCTCGGATGAAGAATAAATATATAAAAAACAAGTTTTCGAACCAACGGTCGGTAGTGACCTCTTCAACCTCGCTACAAGCTACACAGATGGCGCTGCAGACGAAGTACAGAGAAAATTACGATTGTCCATACAATCTTGACACGCGCTATAAGAGTTTTCGGAGAGGCGGTAAGATCTTCGTTTAACCACGCAAAAACTTTCAATTTATTAAGTTGTAATGATATTTTATTTAAAACAGAGTCGTAATATTAAATGATTCAAGTGTGAGCGCGATTTTGCGATGGAGGGATGTAAAGGCAAGATCGAACAAAAATCGATGGAACATTGTAAGTTCTAAAATCCCTTTAACATGGTCAATCAAGTACCAATTTCTCGCCATGAGCAATCAGATCAATCTGCAGTCCTTCACATTTCTTTCCTCATTCCTGTCGCATCATTCTCTTCCCTAAATACATTCTTATCGACATTTTATTGCTACCCATACACAATTAAAAGACGATTTACTACGCAGGCCCACTTGCTATAACGACGTCTGGCTCTCAGTTCCTCCCGAGTTCCTCCATACCATAAAGCTATAAAATATATCCATCAATTCATTACACAGTCACAGAGGGCCATAATATTTCATTGTTTACCGCCGCCGCGCCGGTAAGAAAGCACTTAACAACGTTTTTGTATTCAAATCACAGTGAGCAGCTCTGAGGCTAATGGCGGCGAGTGGCGTCCTCACCCTGAACTCAGCTGATTCGTCATGCAGGTAACGAACCATTTTTTTGAATGTAGTGACTTATTATTGTAATCGGGAACCTCTCTCTGAAGATTGTTGAGCGCTGCGTTCTTTTCAGATTTATTTGCGTCGATTTGCGTTACATATTTATATGCCAGAGTATGGTATACGAAGTATAAGTACCTACCCAAAATGATTCAACATTCAATTTTATTAGTTGGATAATTTACGAGTGATACTGTATTCTTATTCCAAAAATATTGAGTATCAAAAGGAGGGGGAGGAGAACCTTTAACGAACAGATAAATGGTATTTTTCAGAATGGTCAAGACTTAGCACCCTTAACCGAAAGAAGTGTATGAAGTGATGAAGCGAAATCGGTATGTATGAGGCAACACATATATTTACCTCCGTACCTTCCCTCTTGGGATACATGCGTAAGTACCTATATGTGTTATGTATCTACCGTATGACGGATAAAAGTCAAAGTCAAATCATTTTTATTTTTTTTAGGCCTTAGGAATTATTTTCTATAGGCCGATAGGCACATACATTTTTCTTTTACAGGAATAGGATCGATTTATAACATCATCATCTTCGACATCGTCATTTTCATCAGGGTTACTGGAAAAAGGCAAACTGGAAACATAAACATAATTGATATGCAATAGTATTGAGCTCCTACCATTTTAAGAAATAATTTAACTTATAAATAAGGTAGGCCTTATAATAGCAACGACCTAAGTACAATTACAGTTTTCAATAACCGAAAGAGTGAGTATCTATACACTCAAGCAAAGCAATTCTATCCGAGACAAACACAGAAGCCTTAAAGAAGCGTTTATTAGTTGGCTACTCCTGATTACTCAACATATATCTTAGGTAACTTGTGTGTACACATCGCTAAAGTAATTGTACCAGGGTGTGGTGAATTAACTAAGTCATATCTTTAGTAGGTATCGGCATCATTACTAGCGCGTGTTTAAGGTTTCATGGTAGATAAAAAAATATCGATAAGTAAATACTTAGCTACATTAGAAAATTAAAATATGGCGGCGTTTTTGTTAATGTATACCTACCTCGAATCGGTTGTTCCTAATGATAGTAAATTAATTAATTAATTAGATAGGTACAATAACTAACTGCCTAATATTTGATTAGCAGCAGCAGAATATTCTAAATGAAAAATAAAACATGCTTCATAACATTCACCTCAAATATTTTAGATATAAAATCTAATTAATCAAAAGGCCGATATCCAAAAAATACTTATGGTTAATAAAAATACTGGTTTCAAATAAAAATGGCGATTTTTTTTAAATTTATCTTTTCAAATTCATTAAATTAAATGTTGTTTCTAAAGTAAGTACTTATACCAAAAGCTTAGATTCACACATGTATAATGGGCAAAGAAAACCATAGTTATGAATGGCAAGATAAGGAGGTAGTTAAAAAAAACTCCTCAATATTTTGATAGCATCAGTTACTTTCATATTGAAAGAGTACCCAACCAATACTCATTTAGACGTCTACGCACTATATTGATAAAATGATAGATTAATTAAATGGTATTTTAGCGTGCCAGAAAGTAAGTACACATTGAAATAACAAATAGGCTTGAAAGGACTCTGTGCACGCAAGGAATATTAGGAATATTGAGAAGCAGATAGGTGTCTATAGATGTATTGAAATAGGTATGTCTGCTTCGTTGATTACTTGGCCTGTATATATTAAAAACAAAACCACCCAAGTAAATTATCGAGGTACCTCCCAACTAGAATAAGTTGTAATTAAATTATCAAAATATAATTATATAAATAGTAATTGTACGTTAATGAATATTTAAGGTGTGTATAAGTTAGTATCTTATTGAGAATAAATGTTTAACTCACCACATCGACTTTTATTTCCATTATTTAAATCATCCTATTTATTGGTATAACAAGTTTAAAGTAATAATGGCCACACACATTTAAAAAATAAACAACTGTTGCACCTTGAAAACTTTTTAAATACTTATTCAAATATCGAACCAAATCAGTGGCGGCAAAATGAATTGAGGTTGATGTCGAGGAAGAATATCGATAGAATTTTTCCGGCCAAAGCACACGCGGTCACTGCGAAGGTATTTGCGGGACTGTGGCTAGCGAGACTAGTCGAATGAACTTGGCGCCTAAAACATACAGTCCGATACAAACAATGCTGTATTGCATTGGAACCAACATTTGGACAACGAATCTACTCAGGTAAGTATATAATATGTAGGTACAGTAAAGTAATTATTCCCTTTGGAGTTTTGTTTTCCGCGAACTTGACACCGCTAGTCTACGTAGGTAGGTCAAGGCCGCAGAATATAAATACCCATATACCTACTCAATCATAGAGGAAATACAAAACTGTAGAAAGATTATAAGATTCTCACTGCGTATTAGTACTTATAACAATGTTTGTGTACGACGAATTACCTAGTTCCGTATAAGTACTACCCGTATACGGAACTAGGTACTTTGCCGCATTATATTATCAGCTGCACTTCGAGTCCCTGATGCCTAATATTATAGAGCAATGCTGTTACTTATGACTATAACATTTCAGACAGGCGCCTTGAACTTTTATTTTTTACTCTTATAAATATCATATTTTTTTAATAATTTCTTTATTCCAAGCCTCAGCCTTCTCTATTTTCATTCAGCTTCAATTGTACTAACACAAAGTGACTACCACCTGCCCTCCGAGACCCACCCCATCCAGTAACTCTTATCGGTATCAGGCTCACTAGGGATGGACGTATTTTCGCTACCAGGTTTTAAAACTAGGGCTTCGCTTCTAAGTATGGTGTGTTCTATGTGGTATGGGTGGAAAATACATGCAGGTGTTGTTCGGCTTGCTACTTGTTAGGCGCGCGCGAGCCACGGCTTCCAGGGCTGAAAATACTTGCATTGGAAATAAATCCTTACTTTCATTATAATGAACGCAATCATATTTACATAAAAAAAATATTAACTTCCAACTATGTTTATCAATTGTGCTTATTATTTCTACGGAGATAAGGATCAATTTCCAATGCAAGTTTTTTCAACCCTGGAAGCCGGGGCTCGCGCTTGGCAAGCAAGTAGGTACTACTTACACACCGGCAAGTATTTATCCCTCGTACCAGCCAAATACATTCAAGAACTTTAATACCTAGCATTTTCCAGCGCTGATTTAGCACATGCAAAATTAGTCCAGGTGCCTAGCCATCATTTTGGTTTTCGGACGTTGTATCAAACTGACATACAGAAAGATCCCGTCTACATGTACCCAAGGACTGGGATTGTAAATCCTAGCCACTGGATCCACCGTCATCACTGTCACCGTATAGCTAGCATTAGTTCTTATTCAAAATTGAAGTTGCCTACTTTTATATTCGCCCCAACATTTTACACAGTCGATTTTAATAAAATAAATCACATGAAAACGCGAGGAAGGCAATTCGCGTTCAATAAATTGGCCGTTTATATTTATTTTTACGCGGGGCTTTCTGTTTTAGTTTAATTGTTTGCCTTGAGAGTCGTAATGTGATTGGCAAGTTCATCCTTAGTCAATAATACTTACCTACTTCGTATACTTACTTAAAATTTAAAGCATGAAAAAAAACAAACATCTAAATCTATGCCCCTATAAGTAGGTACGTATCTAAGTAGTGCATACCTACTTAGATTGTGCCACGTAGAGCTTTGATGGATGAATATATAGACAAGCACAGATTTTGTCTAGATGAGAAATAAAATAAGTAGGTAAATAATATGTAATGCGATGAATAAAATTTTACGTAAGTATGGCATAACACTGAATTTGCATTTAGAAAAACAATTCCTACGTTGAATTGAAGTCCAATCTAGATCATGGAACTGGTGGGTACAAACAAGGATTTCATCACAGTAAATCACCAAGAAAAGAATAGTTATTGCTTATCGGTACCACTTATTCACTTAAAATAAACATACCCTTTTGAAGACTTTGAGGCCGCTCAGCACCATTTTAAACCATTTATAACATTATTTCGATGAAATATTTTATCGCCATTTTAATTGCCGATTGAGCTTTTCCGAGATTTAGCGAAATCGGTAAGCTAGCCGTAGGTAGGTCTCTAGTACCTACTCTACTTCTATTTATCACTGCTGTCAATTTTACGACCAGATACATTTTATATTGACAATTTGAAAAGCTGACTGTTGTTAGTTGGTATAGACTGGTGATAGGCATACTCAATTCGTTCGTGTAACCGTGTATTTGGGCGGGAAGTAAATATTTGTTTTGATGACTTTGTTGTGGGTATCCTAGAACTTCAGCAAATACAGCGCTGCTTCTTGACATAAATATCAATGATAATAAATAAAAATACTTTATTTAAAAGCCGGTGATGGCCGCTCCTAAAAAAAAATAGTCCAAAGGATAAGTTTTTTTATGAGGCAGTCATCAATATACCTCGTCTGTACACAAGAATAGTTTTTTGTTTTTTTTTAATTTTTTCTATATACATTTTGTTGTAATACGTACAGAATGTTGCATATAGACCTAATAATCTTTAGAAAAGTATTTTATGGCGTATATCACTGCATCTTAAAAAACTAAAACAGAATGTAACGCGCGTCGTGTATCATTATGGCAAAATGTATAGTCGAAATAGGTCTCGAATCGAAGTCACTATTTCGAGAGTATCTCTATTAAAACGAGAATTGGTCTTCTGTTACAGTTTCTCAGCACCCTTCAAAATTATTCCAATTTGCTCCATTTTCTCTTTCACCTTGACACTGGCAAAATCACCGGAGATCGGTAGAGCCATGAAACAAAAAAAAACAATTGAATTGATTTGATGTATTTTTGTAAATTAAATATTGCCTGGGCGAGTTGTGTACTTGTGTAGTTGTTTCAAATGAGTAATACGAAATTCATGGCTGCTGCATCCTGGTTTCAGCGATGATGAAAGCGCTGGAGGATGAAATAATTTATTGAATATTGCGCGCGCAATTTTCCGCCGGTCGGTCGCGGCGGTAGGTATTTATCGGTAAAACAGTGCGAAAAGGGTGTGCTATTTTGCTGATCGATATAATTTTCGAGACGAAGTTAAAACGATAATAACCTGATCAATTTATAAAAACAATTCTTCTTGTTATGGTGAATTCATTAAATAGCCAGTACCATAAAACATAAATTCAAGTTTACTTATAAGCAGTAAATCACTTATTTTTAAAATGGACACAGGCAAGTTATTTTGTTTTTCTTTTATCGTTTGTTTACATAGGTACTGGCAGGGATAATGATGTAAAATATTTATTCCACATAAAGATGGTAAGATAGGGCTTTAAAATTTGGAGTGGCCTTGCAGCAGCCTTTTTTTTAAATTGATACCTATTAGTTATGATGATCAACTAGACAGTAGGACTTAATCACCAAATATACTTAAGCACTTACCTATTCTATACTTAGGTGAATGCAACAACCTAAATACAAAATAAGCATGTGTTTTCTATACATATATATTTTATATAAATATATTAATATGGAATCTTCATTCATGTACTTAGTTAATTAATTAAATATTTTATTTTCCATTAGATGGAAAACGAAGACAAGTATCATTTGAACAGCTGACTGAACTACTAGAGTTTCTCAAAGAGCACCAAGATTTAGCAAAAGGGCTTACTAGAGGCCGGCGTGGGAAATTCCACACACTCAAGATTTGGAACATGTGTGCGAAGAAACTGAATGATGTGAAAGATGGAGCAGTCAAAGACGGAAGGGGGTGGTCTAAAGTATGTGCTTACTGTTCTACAAATACAAAATATTTACTTATAAGAAACAACAGCATTAAGTACCTGCTTATACATAGTTGCAGAATGTTTAGTTTAAAATACTAACTAGTATGTATTTGGTATATTTATAATGTTGTTTGGCACTTGGAAGGACATACCTCCATATAAGAATAAATTCAAAACATCTGCATCTGATTTCTGCCGAACAAAACCTAAGTAAGTATATAAAACATATTAAGACAAAAGACATGTCCGGCTTTATTACTCATATTCAATTATGAAATGTAATTTACACTTGCCATATGGTGAAGGCAAGTGTCACAAGGAAACTTACATGTCTGTTAAGGTTGTGTGACGTTTGCCAACCCATACGGGCTAGGATGAGCAAACCCCAAATTGAGAATGAAGGTACACAGTATTATGGCAATAGAATCCCACACTAATATATTGTCACCGAATACCATTGGTGAAATATGGGTTGGAGTTTATTTTAATTACCGAATAAAAAATTACTGGTGTCAAAAAAAACAACAACAAACAGGACTCATAATCATTAATTTTCTAATTTTAATAGTGGAATTTATTATTACACTAGCTGTTGCCTGCGACTTCGTCCGCGTGGTATTTAACAAAGACTCACACGTTGGCAACAGCCTGCTCGCACGTTCTGATCCCGCGGAACGCATTGCAGATTGCTGCTATCAAACTTAATCAGGCGCAGTGCTGCAACATTGGTTTTAATTTTTTTTCGAGAGATCATTTTTTTTCTAAAATAAAAGTAGCCTAAGTTACTCCTTGTTACATCAGCTATCTGCCAGTGAAATTCCCGTCAAAATCGGTCCAGCCATTTCAGAGATTACCCGGAACAAACAGACAGACAGACAGACAAAAATTGTAAAAAATGTTGTTTCGGTATAGGTAACGTGTATACATCCAAATGCACTTAGTAAAAAGCGGTTATTTTAATATTACAAACAGACACTCCAATTTTATTTATATGGATAGATTTTATTAGTCTATTTTGGAAGTAGTAACTGATAATGATTTTTAATTTCAGTACTGGTGTGACTGGAAGTACCGCGTCCGCAGACGAGCCCTGGAGCTGAAGGCCGCTAAAGAGAACAACAGGCCACCACCAGATGGCATTGTCCCCCTGTCAGTCATGGAGGAAACCATATTGAGCCTAATAGGGGTAAATGCTGTTGAAGGAGTGGTGATTAAGATTGACCCGCTAGCTGATGGGGTATGTTACATGTCCTACATAATATATAAATTCCCTACTCCTATCCTACATAATGTTTAATTCAAAGTCTGACGTCATTTTGAACTGAAAGGAATAGAGCATTAGTAAGAGATAAGATATGATGCCAGCTAACTGGGTTTTCCTATAACCCTGTCAGCGTGGGGTCAGAATATGGCCCCAAGTTTGATAACACAATTGAATCGCAATGGTATGACCATGGCACCTTAATTGTCAAATTTCACATTTTTAGTATGGGAATACTCAAAACTGACAATTACGATACCATAGCTTTTCTACTGTGAGTCGATTGAGTTAGTAGACTAACACGCTGGGCTCTTAGTACCTATACCTATTAATTTTGAATGTGATGAAATTTTAATATCGATTTAGTTATCAAATGTTTCTATACTTACATTTATCAGTAAATCTGAACGTTACCGCTAGAGGCGCTGCTGTGTACTATCGTTTATTTTACACTAGCTGCGCCCGGCGGTGTTACCCGCGATAAAAAGTATGAAAAATTAAAACATCTATCCCACGGGAACCATACATTTTACCGGGATAAAAAGTAGCCTATGTGTTATTCCAGACTATAATCTATTTCTGTGCTAAATTTCATCCAGATCCGTTCAGCCGTTCAGGCGTGAAAGAGTAACAAACATCCATCCATCCATCCATCCAAACTTTCACATTTATAATATTAGTATAGATTGACGCTTTTTAGGATACAGAGGAAGAGGAACCGGATAATAATGATGATGTGAATGGTGCACAATTCTATGGTGAGTCCCATTCTCTCCTATAAAACTAAAAAAGAGAGCGACTAAGTGCGACAAAACCCGTGCCCTTGTCTCGGTCGCGATCTGATCCTAGCCTGGAAGGGACTCGCTACCATAGAGCTTAAGAAAGTACTCGTTACTTTCAGGGACAAGGTCTGGCAGAGGGCGTAAACGTCGACATTCTAACAAAGATCATAACAATACATTAGAGTTAGATGAGCAAGGAGGGCCGAGTAGTCCCGTCGAAAGGAAGCCCCGGGTCAGTGCTAAGAAAAATGATCAATTAGACGATTCAGGTAATGAATGACGATGTAAAATATACTATTTGCATATATGTCTTTCCCTCACCAAAAAATTTTGACATTACGAAAATTAGACATTCCGTTAATTGGACATTCCGCAAATTAGACATTCCGTAAATTAGACATTTAGCAAATTGTATGCTTAGTGACATCAATACATTTTGTGCATTGGACATTATGCGTCTAAAGAGCAGTAGCTAATCGCTGTCTCGCTAATTCGCGTTACTTTTAAGGGAAGTCTAAAGAGTTCACAATACGCTGTTGTTATTTTGGTACAGATAATGATGAAGAGGCTACGCAGTTCCTAAAATTGGAGAGAGAAAAATTGGAAAACAGTAAGAGAACATTAGACTCATTACAGACAATAGCATCGGAGATAACAAGACTGGCGGACATTATGGGCCATATCAGGGATATTCTAGGGAACAGAATAAACTTGTAACAATATTAATTGAAAAAATATTTGGCGTAACAAAATTTCTTCGGGGAATCAAACTCCAGTCAACAGCCCGCCAAGCGGAGAACTTGCTTACTACTATACCGAGGATTGATATAAGTAGTATTAAATTATAATGTGTTGAATTTGATTACTTTTATATAAAATGTTTACTCAAAAATGCTTGTAATGTGGTCGTTATTTTGACAACCTTTGAAAAGAGTCGACCTTTCCCCGCTTTTTGTATAGGCGCCAGCAAAGATGTATGAAATTTCATTTCTGGTGAGTTTTAGCCATCAGCAATTTCCTTTGAAAATCCATTATTGTCAAGTTGTTTTCAAAATAGTCAGTTGCGAAAAGATTTTATTCAGAATTTGGCTGTATATGTACAGGCAGTACAATATCAATGGCTAATAAAAAAAATACTCGCACTGTTTGAATAAAGAATTATACAAGCCTAGGTCTGCAATGACTGCGTTGCTGGCAGCGCTGATGATGGCCTCGAGCTTAGATTAGCTACGCTGTCAGCCTTCAAGCTTAGTCATAATTGTAGCCCTTGTTGTCCGGGCTGTGTTGGCCTGGAGCTGCGCTTTCGTCCATTATCAGCGTTGCCAGCAACGCAGTCATTATAAACCGCGGCAGTAATTTACTGACTTGTTTGACTTTTATAATTATTACCGTCCACATAGAGCCGGACTTTCCATAAAATAATATCGGATTACTCTGCACTGCAACTTGATGACAAAAATGCGAATATTGCTGAATTTTTGCTCATCTTTAGTGTTATACGTACCTCACCCCGTCGTCGCCGCGTCGGGCGGCAAGTATGCTCCATCGTAGATCTCATCGTCACTTACCATCAGGTGAGATCGAGATCAAATACTTGCCTATAATGTATAAAAAAAAAATATATATATTTAACGAATTTTCAGATCTACGAAGGGTGCTGCATAGTCGGTTTGACCTAATAGTCCATAAACAATCATTAAAATATGTGTAACTGTTATAATATTACTGTTACCAATTGCAGACATATAATTATATGTTTTGATATTTGTATTTTTATCTGCAATTGATAAGTAAAATAGAATAATGATCTCGCTTCAACTTGACCTATTGCCTTTGGTGACGCCACAAATGTTTTTATAACACTTTGAACAGCAGTTATTAAATGTATTATTAGGGTCCATACTCCCTGCAAACTGAACAAGTGTATAGTGGAGTAAGGCAATCTAGCTAGGGTATTACAGGCTCCAAGACAATTTACTTTTCTCCAGGACTCGCTGGATCCAAACTTGGTGACTTAGTAAAAATAACCCTAAACGCCCTATCATCCTACACCATGAAAAACGATTTTTGACGGTATAATCGTAAAACCTATGAACCATCCTGCATACAGTCCCAACCTCGTACCTTGTGACTTCTATCTGTTTCCAAAAAAAATAATCCAATGGTACGCAGTCAACAATTTTCATCACCTGAAGAAGCTGGTGGATAAATATGAAAAACATGTTTCCAAGATCAACTCAGCACGGAGGAGAAGCATAAATGTTTTTTTAATAAACGGTTTATTCGTATAGACACATGGAATTCAATTTTGACCATTCACAGTATTTATTTCTTATTAATTCTGGAACATTTTTGTTCGCCCCATGTGCACACAATGGCAGACCTACTGACAATCACTAATCAGAGGTGTTAGTACGCCAAGCCAAGTTCGTGCTAATTTGTGTGAGTCTGTAGTGTATGTACAAGATATTAACATTATTACTGTAGTTTATTCGTAGGTATATGTAGACGACGGAATTAGCGTCAACGTTTAAGCGAATTTCAAAGTTCGTATCAATGAAACGTGCACGAGTTCAAGAAGTCAAGCCGATAATAACGTACTATATCATCAGTAGTTCGCGATCGCACTGTGATGTTGTGTTACCAAAGTATTCACAAATTCTTATTTTTTTATATAAATTATATATAATTGTAGTCTACGTAAGTAGGTGGTTATCAATTCAGTGATCATGCTCGTCTTGATTCTGTTTTTATTCGTGACTAGGTATGTAAAGTTTTTATCTTTTACATAGTTTTTGTTTTTTTTTATTGCGTAATTACATGAATTTACTAGTCTAAAGTCTGTGCATAATTTTAGTATGCTATAAAAAGGCAAATTCCCGGGCGAAAGCGCTAGGTCAGTGCGCGAAATTTAAAATTTTGACAGTTTAATTTTTTTTGGGAAAAATTAGAAACATATAGTATCGTATTTTTTTGTCTGGGATTACGGCATATTGTAATGCATTTATTTATCTATTAAATTTGCTTCAAAATAATTTCAAATGAAATAACACTCCAAAGTAAATATAAAATACGGTTTTTTACAAACTTTGGAGTATTGTATCGCTTTAGGTAAATTCTTAAGCAACCATAATACCTTGAGGCATCTTATGCACAATGCCAATGTGTGCGTAAATATGTCCTATTTTTCTTAAAAAAACAACTAGCGAAATTTTGAATTTCGCGCCCTGACCTGGCGCTCTCACTCAGGTGATATACTTGTACAGTGGAGTAATTCCTTCCCCTTCGTAAGTTAGCAGTAGCAGCAGTAGTAGTATTAATTATATCAAATTAGCGGGAAATTATTGTCTACGTCACTTAACTATCCCAGTTATTTTTTTTTTTTTTTTTTTTTATACATTATAGGCAAGTATTTGATCTCGATCTCACCTCATGGTAAGTGACGATGAGATCTACGATGGAGCATACTTGCCTAGGTAGGAAGGCGGCAGTAGATCGAGACGCTACATTCACTAGGCACATGCAGCGCATCCGATCTGACCCGCCATCCATTAATGGC
This sequence comes from Pheosia gnoma, assembly GCA_905404115.1. Lineage (NCBI taxonomy): Eukaryota > Metazoa > Arthropoda > Insecta > Lepidoptera > Notodontidae > Pheosia > Pheosia gnoma. Next base: position 9,369,174 of record FR989894.1, on the reverse strand, counting down.
AACACCGAACATCATGCCGGAACACGGCTAGGCCGCTTGGCGACATGGCTTTTGTTCAGTGGGTGGTGACTAACCACGGCCGAAGCCTACCACCAGTAGAGTTGTCACCTGGTTGGCACCACCCAGGGTCACGTGTAGGGTATCTCGAGGGTACTTAATTCTCCTACGGACGAAGGTGACTCGACCCCAAAAATATTTTATCTGTAAAAGGTCATTCTAGAGACCGTGCAAGTTAATTCAAATCTGTTTCTGAATTCTGAGTCCAAGAAACATTTTGTTTTTGCAGCGTATTCGGCAGAGTCCCATTAGACCATCACGAAGATACAGTTTCAAACAATTTAATAACCGATACTAAGCGAGCCACTGACGCCACAATCAGCAACCATGGCGAGACCAACACGTTAGATAACAGCGTACTCACTAATAACGTTGTTCCCACAAACAGTGTAAATGAAACTCGCAAAACTCAATGTCAAGCCTTACTGACCTTATTAAAGAATGCAGATCCAACGATATGTGAACAACAAAACAATATCGATAATGGAACCGCGTTGATACTGACGCAGTATATAAAGGAAGGAAAGGTGAAAGAGGCCAGAAGCGCTTGTAAAGTCGACCCTAAATATTTCTTGGGGTTTAAAAGTTATTCTGGTTTTTTGACTGTGAATGAAACTTACAATTCGAATACATTCTTTTGGTACTTTCCCGTGTTGAACAAGAGCGTGAATGAGAGCCCTTGGATGATCTGGCTACAGGGCGGGCCCGGTGCGTCCAGCTTGATAGGGCTTTTCGACGAGTTCGGACCGTTCACATACAGTAATGGTGGTTTGCGACGTGAGTATGACTTGACTTGTTGATGAAAATACCAAAATCGCTATCGGTATGCCCATAACATTTGAGGAGTTCTCTCAATTCCTCATGGATCCCAACATCAGAATATTTTTTGAAAAAAAATGGGATCTTTCTTTTTTTATTTAAAAGGATATGCTTACAGATTGTAAGCATATCCTTTCAAATAAAAAAAGAATTTTCCAAATCGGTTCATAAATGACGGAGAACTGGGATAACAATCATAAAAAAAACAACCGAATTGAGAACCTCCTCCTCTTTGCAGTCGGTTACAAAAGTTTCTGCCCGTAGACATTGACTCACCCAATTTGGTTAGACCAATAATAAATTAGTCAAATCGTAACTAGAAGTAGAGTAAGTAAGTGATTCACATAATAACTTACAAGAAATAAATAAAATAAAATCACGACAATGTTTTTACATATAAGGTTTAACAAAATATAGTGTAAAATATTTTATGGGGTTAATTAATAGGTGATAACGATCACGTTTATGTATAAAATTACGTGTATACAGGTTTAGATTTTTTTATGAGAAAGCGAGACAGTACTATTTCATTTATTTTTACATTTAGGTCTACCAACGACTGTTACAATAAAACTTACAAGGTAACCTTAAATTATATAAAATAAAAAAATATTATTAAAATTTCAAATTATTTGATTATTTTTATCGGGAATGTGGCCCTTAAAATATTTTACACTATTATTGTTAAACCTTATATATGCAGCCTATATAGGTGTTTATTCAATAAACAAAGTGTTATCATTTATTTTGTATTCCAGCGAACCCGTTTACTTGGCTGCGGAATCATTCGTTGCTGTTCATCGAGAACCCAGTGGGTGCCGGGTACAGCTTCACCGATCACGTGGACGGATACCCCACAGATATGGCCACGGCAAGTACCTAATCAACTATTTGTCCAATATCTCCTAGCGACTCTTAGCGTAGCCTTAAGTACCTACCTATTGCTTCCCTTGTATTTTTTCCCAATTGACTCCAGATGTACGCAGAACAACTTGAACCATTACCCTTTTGGGACTAAATATGTATCAATCGGTAAATTTGCATGAAACTTGACGCTCGAACGAATGTAGAATTTCTTACATTTGTCAGAAAATTGTTAGCTCCATCCACACGATAAATATTGATTTCTCACGTGACCGCGGTTGCTGTAAAGCAGCCGAAAGGTCGGGAACGTAAAAAACATAATATAATCGTGATAAAATCCGTAAAATTAGTTTTATTTCAATTCACACGATAAAGTTTACTTAATCTAGGTAGGTCGTCGATGCAAATTGGTTAATGTATTTACCAGGGCCGCAAGTCTGCGAACACAATCGATTCATAATCAAAAAGCAACCGCATAGTAACTGTCACTTTTGACAGATATTGTATGGGATATCTGTCAAAAGTGACAGTTACTATGCGGATGCTGTTCGATTAAGATTCGATTGTGTTCGCAGACTTGGGGCCCTGATCGTGTGTAGTCACCATTAATAACTGGTTCATAGGGACATTGCGTTCCTATTCAATTAAAAAATCATGGCTACAGTTTTTACACTTCTGGGAAAGGGCTAAGAGACAGACGAACCAAATTTCTTGTAAGCATTATGCAACATGTAACCATGATTAACAGCTTTAGGACTGTCACATTAATAGTTAATTGGTCATTAAACCTCATCATCTGATTGTACATATATTTGTTTCCAGTACTCAAGTCATCTCTTCACGGCTCTAAAGCAGTTCCTGCAGATATTTCCTGAGTTAAAGACTGTTCCACTCTACCTGGCTGGGGAGTCCTACGCGGGGAAGTACGTGCCCGCTATGGCTATGGAGATACACAAGCGAAAGGATAAACTGGGGCTCGATATTAACCTGAAGGTAGTTAAAAAAAAACATATTAGTAAACAGAGGAACTTTACGATACTAATGACCATATGACTGAAAAATATGATAAGGTGTAAAGAGCTATTACTTTGGAGTGGCTATTGGAAAGTACCTAAGTATTTTTTTTAGATCTAAATGTAACAAAAGATGGTGGATTTTCAAACTTCTAATGCGCGATTCAGATATGTATAGAGAAAGCAACATTTGTGTTCAGCGCCATCTATCGTGGTATATATAAAATATTATACCGAGATATCACATTACTGCATGAAATTAGGAACACAGACTAATTTATACTGTATGGTTATCTCCATTAGGGTTTGATTCTCGGCAACGCGTACATGGACCCCGACATGATAGCGCACCTACCATGGACATTTTACTACTTCGGACTGCTGGAGAAGGAGCAGATCGAGAGCGTGAGGCCGCTGGTGAACGGCTTCCAGCAGGACATCGCCGCCAACAGGAGCGTTGAAGCTAAGAACGTAAGGTCCAAAATCATTAATAATATATTAAATTATTATTACTTCACGCACGTAATCCCCGAAGGGGTAGGTAGAGGTGCAGTGCAGTGGTGGATTCACAGCGATGCTATTTAATCCTAATGTAATAGGGGGTAAGCCTATTATACCGGGCTCACTTTCCCTTAATAGAATTTCTCTGACTTCCAGGATATTTGGACTTCATATGCGAATATCATCCAATCATAATATTTTATATGACAAAATAGAATGACTAAATAGTTAAACATCGTGGGGGAATTCCACTCGACTGTGTGTTTTGTCGTAAACGGATCGTGTACCAACTACTTAGTCTGCGTATTTGTCATTTTGTATGGCAAATGGAACAGCGCCTCTAGCGGATGGTATTTATAACTTAAATTGTCCATACAGACTTGACACAAATGTAGATTAGAAAATATACAGGTACCTTATTAAAAGACTCGCCTCGCTTTCGCACGTCATCCGAATGAATGCGTGTTATGTTTGCCAAGTCGCACGCAGGCGTCGCACGCAGGGTCGCACCCAAAGACTTTGGCGGGGAGGGTCATATTATCAGTAAATAAGTTGCCCTAAGATCCTCCCACCGCTGCCCACAAATGAAATTGAGAGGTGGACTATGGCTGGAATCCCGTTCGCGTTGAGGGAGAGTGTGTCCGGTATAATGACAAAGATTTAAGACCAAATACCATGGACGAAATATAAGTGCACAATCTTTAAACAACATATTCCTTTACAGAAATGGAACAACCTGGTCACGATCCTCTTATTCCTTACTCACCAAAAGCACGGCTACAACTTTCTTCGCGACGAGATGCAGGTGGGCCGGTACTCCGCCTACCTGCAGCGGGCCGAGGTGAAGCGCGCGCTGCACGTCGGCGACATTCACTACAGCGCGGTGAACTTCACCCTCAACGCCAAGCTGGCGCCCGACTTCCTGAGCACCACTAAGCCACTGCTGGAGAGGCTTCTGGAGCACTACAGGGTGCTCGCTTATTGGTACGTGAAACAGTTAGTTGAATATTGATTTCTTATATTTACGCGAATACTACACATTTAAACTAAACTAATTTTACGGATTTTATCGCGTTTATATTATGTTTTTTACGTTCCCGACGTTTCGGTTGCTTTCCAGCAACCGTCCTCCCGTGACCATGGTTGCTGTGTCGGTTGTCTTTTTTTTGCCCTAATTTTGTTTATGATGTGTTTTAAAAGTAAAAAAAGCTCCAGTTTTTAATTCAGTCCATTTCGGAAATACTCTTTTTACAATTTATTCTGGTCTAATCGTCTCCAGTCTATTGAACCGGTACCCATAAGACAAGCGTCGTTTAGTTTTAGTTGTGATGCGACCACTTCAACCGCACCACAAGCTATAAAGATGGCGCTGCAGACGCATTCAGAACAATAGACAATTGACGTCACAATCCTGAATCGCGCTATAAGAGTTTTCGGAGCAAGTAACATATATACAAGATCCCGACAATAACCGTTGGGGCATACCACCCGCCTGGCTGGAAGCTCTTCCCTTTTCCGCTAAAGTTGCTTAGCGATATTAATTATTATGTATTTTCAAAAACAAAAACACACGGCACTACGTCGATTGTAGCTACTCACACAAGCTTACATCGTTCTAGGTTTGTGACAAAAAACAATGTATGTAGGTATTTCTCAGACAACAAACACCCATAAGGTAGGTATTTTATTGTATGACGTCATTTGATACAGATCTCTTGTGCTTAAGACGTAAGCTGGGCCAACAAGAGCAAATTAACCACGTCTATTGTATTGAGATAATAGACTAATTATGTAGATAATAGTAACCTTTGGCAATATCCAGTGCGTATATTTACATAGCTAATTAATATAATTCAAAAACATGATTAAATAAATATTCCGTTAAGTTATGTGCTCATAATGAAAAAAGGAAATGTCAAGCGTGAGGTGGACTAAAATCATTGGGGTCCTATTGGCTTGGTAATAGTAATTTAAATAAATAAATAAATATCGCCAGACGAACACACCAACTATACGGTCCCACACTAAGCAACGCTTGTATTGTGGGTACCGTATAATGAACTCGACTGGGGGCGAATCCAGTCTATATTATTGGGTAGATATTAAACATCCATGACTTGGGTACAAACATTTGTGCTCAACACACAAAGTTGGTCCCTACCAGGATTCGAACCCGGGACCCTAGGCACAGAAAGCAGGGTCTCCACCAACTGCGCCAATCAGGCCGCCTTAATGTAAAGGTAATGGAGTATATGATCACACGATCGGTAATTGACGGCCTTTAAAACATATTTTCTAATAAGTGTGAGCACCAAAAAGGACAGGATCGAGTTAAGATATTAATAATGATTCATCCTCCTCAGCGGCCAACTGGACCAGATGTTGCCGTGCGTGTTCACCTCGGAGAACTACCGCACCTGGCGGTGGACCGGCTCGGACGCGTTCCTGCAGGCCACCAGATACCCTTACATATACAACAACAGACTCTGGGGGTAAGTTACAATACTCGTCTATTCCCGCACATTGCCACGCTGCCACTGGCAACCATTTGGGCCGGCAACCATTGGGATTTGTTCCCCCGCTCGTTGAATGTGATATCGAGTGGGACGAGTTTGTCTTGCTCTTTTACAATGGTAGCGAGTGGAAAGTCTTGTTCCCACTTCTTGCAAGTGGTATCGAGTTGGACGACTCTACCCCTATTCCAGATTGTTGCCAGTGGTAGAGTGGGACGTTTTTCGAGTGAGTGAGTGATTTCTTCCCGCCCTTTTCCAGTGACACGCATTTATCATATTAATTTGAGACTAACAGCGATCTCTATGTTGGAATTGAGAACTAATAAACGAAGCTACGCAGTTTTGTATGGCGATTGTGAGCCGCTATCTTATTTGGTCCATGGTAATACGTATATCTGATAATTTGGCTTATAAAAATACAAGGTCGCGTTCCATTCCGGTTGAAGATATACGAAAATAAAATGACCATTTGTAATTACCCCCGCTTACAAAATACACGTGTGACTTTAAAAAACCTGCTGCCAGCGACTCCTAGCGACCTACAATGCCACCATTTTACCTTATTAAGTACCTAAAGGCGACGAACTGCAATAATAAATGTCAAAAGCCACGACATTTTTATAGTTTTGGTCACTTTAAATTTGGGCATTTTAAACACAAAACATCTACCTACATCATAATTGTACATTTGGTTGGGATGTTTGTTTTATAGAATGCCAATCACTATTTCACTGAGCATATTGTAAGTATTTCTATAAAACACTACAACAAGGTCTACGTCACTATTTAATAAAACCCATCCAGAACTTTTGCGACAGAATTTGTATGGCAGATAAGTTTTGGATAGGGTTTATAAAGCAGATGATGAAACGGCCCTAAACTATTTTAATTCTTATTCGAGATATTGTTTTTCGTTTGTTTATTCTTAAATTTTTAATTGGTCTTGCCCGACTCCATAATTTGTAGCAGACATAATATTGTAACATCTTAACATGTAGTGCAATTAGAAAATAGTTTTTTTTTAAATTGTCTGACGATTCAACTCTTTTCAGATACCACAAAAGCGGTGGTAATTTAACCGAAGTGGTGGTGCGGGGTGCGGGCCACATGGTGCCGCTAGACGCGCCTGCGCCCGCGCAGAACATGATCACTCAGTGGACTCACGAGCGGCCAATCAGTAGGAGATACGGGATCTACGATGGGTCATACGTACAGGAGTATCTTAAGAACAACACTGTCGTACAATATCTATGATAATATGATGTGAATAAAGTAAATTAATATATAAAGTGATATTTTATAATGATTTGTCTACCGAGCCGGAATACGAAGTGCGGGATAATTTTATAATTTCACTAATATCTGCACGTGGCACCGCCCGCTGTTAGTCGATGGAACATAGCCTTATAGTATTCAGAAATAATGTAGCTTACTATTAGTGAAATATTTTCAGAATCACATCAGTACATCATCCAAACTCACAAACATTACCTCGTTATTAATTAGCGAACTTCCTACCGCCTCAGAATCAGATGTATGAAAAAATTATACACTACACACATTGAAATAAAACTAATCTTACGGATTTTATCGCGTTTATTATGTTTTTACTTTCCCAACGTTTCGGCTGCTTTACAGCAACAAAGATTGGCTACATGTTGAAGCGTGCTTCAATCAAAACTTTTTTCAAGCCGCCGAAGGAGATTAGTCAGTTCTTACCATCTGATAAGTGTCACATTCCTCTACAAGATGCAGGGGTATACAAACTCTGTGAATCAGATAAATGGTCTACTCCAGAAAGGGCAAGTCCGTACCACCCACAACCGACAGAAATGTACGTGGAGAACGGTTTTCCAGGATCGTAGCAAATGGCAATAAGTGGTCGCTGCTTACCCCCATCGGAGACAGGCGTGTACATACGTACATATATATAATGTATGCATTTACTTAAGTTATGTACACCTACTCTCGCTTTACCAATTAGTCCGCAACTAATTGGGTTTATCAGTGAATTATGTCCACATAATGTAATTAGTACCTGTTCCAATAGAATTGTATTAGAGTTGATTAAATTAACTTTGTCACAGGAAACAGTAGTCATGTTAGCGTTCCTGGGACTAATAGCTGCCGGGTAAGAATTATGTACAAATATCGTATGATGATGTCACACGCGTAGCAGGAAGCCGGTGGATGCGAGTGGCGGAGGACCGTTATGTGTGGAGGTCGTTGGGGAGGCTTATGTCCAGCAGTGGACGTCTTTCGGCTGATAAATAGATAGGTAGTACAAATATCCGCTATACCTATGTAAAATAAATAAATATCGCCAGACGAACACACCAGCTATACGGTGCCACACTAAGCAACGTTTTATTATGGGTACCGTACAATGGACTGAGGGCGAACCCAGTATATAATACGTACATAGATAATAAACATCCATGACTCGGATACAAACATTCGTGCTAATCGCACAAAGATTATCCCAACCAGGATTCGAACCCGGGACCCGCAGCAAAGAAAGCAGAGTCACTACCCACTGAGCAATCGTCAAATGTAAGCAGGTGCCTACTGACACAATGATGACCACGTTTCCATTGTGTTTATGATAGAAGTATAAACAATTATAAATGTTACCAGTAACTAGGTATAATTTATTGTTAAGCTAACGTATACCAGAATCAGAATATTTTTATTCACGTAGACCATTATTGTACAGTACTTATGAATCGTACCTAAAAGTATACATATTTATCGACTTGTTATAGATAAAGGATGGTTTTAGCTACCGTTCAATACTTAGAGAGACGGTGTTCAAAATGACATATCCGTAGAATGTGTAGTACGTCAAGTGCGAAATTATACGTAAGCTAACCATAATCTCGCACTTGAAGCTCTGGTACTCGTAGTCAAAATACATACAGTTTTTTAAAGTTTGTTTTAAACATTGTATGGTATAATTTGTGTGAAGAAATACATTATTTTATTAATGATAATCAAAATGTCATTGACATTTCTTCAATTATATTTTTATATGCGCTTGCGCATATGGACCAAGTAGAGGTGAATAAAGCGTGGACGTGTCGCTCGTCCGTCTTGTCTCGTCCACTCTCCGCGTTCAACTTGCCTGCGAATATTACTATTATTCTACGAACAAGGTATTATTACGATATTTTTTTTTTCGACGTAGGTTTGCCGAGACCAACAAGATGTTATTCATTCTAGACCTTATTTCTCCCTTCCCAATAACGATTTTGACATTTGGTTTTCAGAACATGTCTAACATTCGCAGCGACAGTTACAAATATCAACCTCAATGATTCAACTACCAAGGCTCACGATCTCCAAACATATTCTATGTCTAAATACAAGCCACGACTTGCAATATCAGATAATAGCGACAAGGAAAACATTATTACTATTGCAGAAACAAAGGCTATTATTAAAAGTTCCACTGATTACGCAACACACGAACAGAATGTTGTTAATGTTACCACAGATCAATTAAAAAGACGTAAATATGCAAATAAGAATCTTCTTGGAAGTTTTCAGTCGAATAAGCTAGAAACTGAGCCGCTAAATATTGATGGATTTCGAAGATTTGTACGCTTTGATGTGATCTGCAATGCGGTTGGCACACAATGTTTATAGACAGTGTAATAGTAGGTGGAATGGTATCGTGGACTCCCAGCGTTAGTGTTAACACCCTCCGATATTGATTCAATTATCTGATGAATACCTGCAATGAAAAAGGGTACTTAAATATATAAATGGAAAATACAGATTAGAGCTGCCTGGTTTATTGAACCTATGTATCTAGGTACCTACTTCTTATCGTTATTAAAAGTGATTTTATTTAATAAACGCTCATCAAGTGTGTGTTACTTTACTAAACTGCAAAAGGAATGAATTGCAGGATTTGCCTAATCTGCATTTGTTAATTGCAAATATGTAGTTCAATAAAATTTGTAATACTTGTCAGAACGAACATCAAAATTACGGTCTCAAGCCACAAACTAAGCAATGCTTTTGTTATAGCTACCATACAATGTACTAAAATCAACGAGCTAATAAGATCAATATTCGTAAAGAATAAGATAATTATTCGACTAAAATGTGCAATGTACTAAAGACCAACCATGGAGTTTCTTGTTCGTTCTTCTCCATAGGAACGGCGGCGGCATTCCGAACGGGTGCTAAAGTTGTAGCTTAGCATTTTGTAACTATTTTGACGTTTCATAAATACATGAATTATGAACATAACAAATATTTTGATTCTACTAGGATTCCACTAACACTCAGACCAGGAAAAACTACGAGATCATCACTCCCGCCATTCCTGTGGACTTTGCTAAGAGAATTTAACTTTGAAACGCAGGGTTGATCAGGACATGTGCCGCGAGCGCAGGTCCTGGGCAACCCTGCGTTGTTTCAAAGTCGTCTTCGTAGATTGATAGGAGTATGTTTAAGAAAACTAACCCATCAGTGAGCCGTTATTGACATTTATGAAGTCCTCGCACTACACCAGACTGGACTGTGGCCTGAACTCCCTCGTCTTGGAAAAGATGACGTCTTGGAAGAGAACATTGCTACGCTCGCTTCTGATTGTTGCACTCAGCTAATCAGCTGTGTTGGTAAATGTGAAACAGTATTTTTAAAGGTTCCTAATAAAGACGAGGCTCAACGACCAACTTCAGTGTACAATACATTATTTAAAGTCCCAACTGCCACGCCGAGTTTACCTGCGTAAATTTAAGTCATAATGTCGTGTCTCCTTCTCCTTTTTCGTATTCTCTTCTTAGAATGGGTCATTGTCGTCACAAAAAATGTTGCAAGGAAAAGTCACTTCGTAACACTCGACTCCATTAAATTGTCACGGACATAACAAGCTAATGCCCCCGTAGTCCGTACTACGTTATGCAAATGTTATTATGACGTCTAACTGTAGATCAAGTTCGCCAAAGTGACACATGCAATACATACATACACTCAGCCCAGTGCGCTCCGGGACCGAGCTTACGGTTGACGCGTGCCAATCGCACCGCTTTCAACGTTACGAACAAAATATAAGTTTGTGAATTAAATTGTGTATTACATTTAATGACGTGAACAATGAATATTATTGTTGGATTATTGGTTTTATTAAGGTAAGTTTAATTCAACTTGTTTTGCCAGGATAGGGACATGTGCGCGTACTTACATAAAGATTTTAACCTAAACTTAGTGGGTCACTGTTACATTTACATAAGTAAAAATATATGCCTATTAATAAGTATAATGTATACAAATTTATCTAGGTATTAAATATAATTATTAATTAATTGCTACATCATTGGTCATTCATCATTGGTAGCTAGAGTTGACCCAAGAGTGGCCTACCGGGCCCAAAGTAGTCGTAGAAAATATTAGATTATCACATAAAAATGTATTCTATGGCTTAACAGTAGAGCACAGTTTGGTGAACCCATGACACTAACTTTTTAATTTGAACATTCGCCATGGTGTTTTAATAGACCGCAATATATAACAACACTCAGATGAACTTTCCTTGTAGTACCTTCATAATCTTTATGACTACCCTTATGCTACCTTGATTTGTCCTAACATTATGCAAGGTCGTTTTAAACCATCCAGGGACCCATTAAGTTTAGACATTTAGGGCCCCTTTAGAAAGTAAAAAAAAAGTTCTTATTAACAATAACAATTCTTAGTATTTTTTTCCAAAAACATTCGTTTCCCTCTTCCATGTAAACGAATATGTCGTCATTTCGGGGCCCCCGTGTTAGTCAGAACTCAACAGTTGCTCTGATTTCAGCGGCGGAAGGTCCGACTGTGTAGATAACATCCAATCAGATCATCAACATGATCCAGTATTACCATTCTTTTTTCAGTATAACATGGACTCTGGCCACATCACCAGCGCTGATACTTACGCAGTACATAAAAAACAACCAATTAAAAGAGGCAAGACAGCTGTCCGCCGTCAATCCTTCCCTCTTCCTGAATGTGTCAAGCCACTCTGGTTTCCTCACTGTCGACGAGAATTATAATTCCAACAGTTTCTTCTGGTATTTCCCTATACCCGATAAACCAGTAAATGAGACACCTTGGATCATTTGGCTGCAAGGCGGGCCGGGTGCATCGAGTTTGGCGGGCCTGTTCGACGAAATTGGACCCTTTGAGTACGATAATGGATTGAAACGTGAGTACCCGTCGCTGTCCCTTTTATAGAATTTTACTGGTAATACAGTCACCCTGTTAAGACGCTGGTCAGGTTTTTTTGATGCGTGATTCGTTTGTTGATCGGAGTTGATCTCGTTTGTCTATTTGTCATTCCTAGGCGACTGTACCTAATGGGATATGTATGCCATTATTTACCTATCACATATATGTAGGGCGTAATTACTATATTTTATTGTAATTTAAATATGATGTTATCTGTGATCATAGATTTTTTTTGTAAAGTTTGTAGGTAATAAAATTATAATTAAAGCACTAAGGACCATGCACAATAATTATGCTGTAATCATACCTCGGTAGCTACGTACTATAGATACCTATTGAAATTAAACCCCACATTTTTGCATGCTGTTAAAGTTAAGGAGGAAAAAAATGTAAAATCTTATTTTAGTTCTTGGAATAAATACGTATAAGTAACTACGTAGCCGGCGCAAGTATAAAATAGTTGGTAATATATTTGAATGTTTTATGTAGGAACCGTAGCCGTATACAAATAAAAAAAAAATTACGCGCGCCCTTACGACACTAGGTAGTTCAGCAGGCTCAGCGACAAAACGATCAATGATAGTATTGAACTGGTATGAATGGCGAGGCATAGATTAAACTGAATAATAACTTTTAAATATACCTCTGTCTAACGCGATGAATAAAAATTTGTCAGACTATCGCAATATCCATGGACATAGACATAGATACCATTGCAAAAAAAATATTTACATTTTTATCGTTGTGGTAGTCATTGAGGAAATGTTAAAACTTCATTAAATTTGGGGATTAAGTATGTAAATATGTTATAGACGAGCTTACCGGTTTTTCGTTTAAATTAAAATGGATGAGTACGGAAATACTGGTTTCGGTCGCATTTGATTGAAACACACATTTCATAGAAATATATATTATATAAATACATACCTATGTGTGTAGGTAGTTAATCAATTTTAATAAGTAGCCTTGAACCTGCGCTTAAGAAGTGCATTTGTAGTCATTATGCGAAGTTTATTAGATCTAGTCTACGATTAGTCCTGCATAGAATCTCCCATATTTGGTATTAAAACAAAACATACCAATTGATGTTGGCAAAATAACTACCAAAAGGTGGGTGAGGCCATTTTCTAAAAAAAAAATTATTAAAACAGCATTGGGACCAACTACCATTCGATGAGGCAATGAAATAAGTGAATAAAATTAAGCTGAAATAACCTGGAACTAAGATCTAATTATCTACGTACCAATTAGAGTACCTAGATAGGTAAGTAAGTAAACTAATCAATTATGTTTTACGCCAAAAAACCGCGCGGTATGAAGGCCGACTGACACGACCGCTACCCACTGGTAAAACAATAACACAATAGGTAACATGCCGACTATGTTGTAACCTAGACGTGAATGTAAAAAAAAGCTTTTTATAAATTTATTCTACTGTGTTTGTGTTAAGTTCTCCTTGAGTTTCACTTGACGGATTTTGATGCAGTTCCCACCACTATGTACGTTATTTAATAGTCGATCTGCATTTCTCAAACGTGGCCTGTTTTTGAAACGAGTTACCAGGTAAACATAAACATCAACGGGATTTTCTATTTTGTTTGAGTCACATGAAATAATCAGATGATATTTACCTTGTTCAATCTTATGGTACCTTAGTATAGATAAAGTTACGTATGATCATAATTACAGTCCGCCCCTGGCCATGGACAAAATACTACTCGGTGCTGTTCATCGACAACCCTGTGGGAGCTGGCTTCAGCTACACTGACTACGACGAAGGCTTCGTGAGGGACATGGAGACGGTATGTACATTTCACTTATAGTGCGTGGACATGAAGACCTATTGCCTAGTGCCTACCGAGTTTGATCTTATAACTCTATACTTAAGTAGTTATGTGTCAAAAACGTTTCAGAGAACTTTGACACTATAGCTATATCAAACTGTGTATTATATATTTAACAAGGGCCCGGTCGGCCCTGGGCACTTTAGGATAATGGAGCCCCTACGATGTTGAAATGTTGCTTGTCTATAATGCAGAAGGGTACCTCTTTAATCTATATAGGTTTTAAACACTAGCCTGCATATAGTGAATGCTATAAGAGTTCCTTTTCCGGATTATATTATAATTGTAAAGAAATGAAATTTGCAGTAAAATAGATATAGAAATTTGCTTTCTGAACTAGGAGGCCCCACGAATCGCGGGGCCCCGGGTACTTGCCCAGCGTAGCCAATGGATAAGAGGGCCCTGCTTACCATTCAAACAATTTAATACGTAGGTTATCTCTTATCAATATAAACTCAGAACGCAATACTATTCTTTTATTTAATTCTGTTCTAGTGTTCGTCCCATCTCTACAACGCCATTCAACAGTTTTTATTGGTGTTTCCTGAGCTGCGCAAGGCCCCTCTCTACCTCGCGGGAGAGTCGTACGCTGGCCGTTACCTGCCCGCGCTGGGGATGAAGATACTCCAGCAGGAACCGAGCATCGGACCATTGGATGTCAATTTACAGGTAAGCTCTTATGATGGGTACCTATATAGCCTAGTTACGCTTGCGAGAAATGATCTTTGTACCATCTAGTAGAAACAAAGGCATAGCCAAGATTATATGAGGGGTGACAGGCAGGCGAGGGTAATCTAATAATGTACTGCATTTTTTTATAATGACAACAATACCTATATTTTATTACACTATCAGTTATCTTCAAGGTTCTTCACGGAACGGTTAAAAAACTTTGCAGCTGAAATGCTAAATTATTTTCTCTTTGGTTCGGGGGCACTCAGTCAGACTGAGTGTTTATCCACTAGAGACTAAACGCGTGGGCCGTTGGCAGAAATATAAGTACAAAAAAGGCATGTGCGTGAAATAAATCGTGCAATAATATAATTATGTAAACTTACTGCCTATATTTCGGTACAGTGGCTTGACTTGCGCAAGTAAAACGTTGTGTTAGTGGCCGGCTTACCTATCACTGATATAGCCCACAATATATATTGTTATATAGTGAATTATTGTTCTGCATAACGATAAAGACATAACTGACCTTTTTGCGGGAAGTTGAACAGTGAAGTTATCAATTTTGTTTTATTTTATGAAAATTCAGTTTCTTTTAAATTTATAATATTAGTGGGATATTGACCGTTGTGTGTTCATAAACGTGCACGAGTGAAGGAAAGTAAAATAAAACAGTATCTATAGCTTGACTTTTCGAGTACTCCCAAGGTGTCTGGTAAATTCTCAGTAAAGTATCCACAGCTTTACTGATACGGATAGCGGATTCATTTCACCATCGTCATCAACATCATTATTATCGTCAGGGTAACGTATATTTAAAATAACTAATAACATATTACTTAACACTGGCAAAAATGCCACTATTTTGTAGCCGATTGCCAAAATAACAAAAGAAGAAATAACAGCTCAACATTTTGTGTCCATAAAATATTTCCAAGTTCAAAAAACTCGCGGCCGATAACTTATAAATCACATGATCCATACATACCTACATCACATCAACGAGTTTCAACACTTATTATAAACTCAATGCCAGACATCCGCGTTATTATTATCAACGCAATGCAATATTATATAAAAAACAATTTTGAATGACAAGGTCGTATATTATCACAATCATCGATTTTGTGCTACACACCGTGAAATAGTTGTTGATTGAAGGTATGTATAAATTATACGATAAGTGCTACAATGCTGCTAATTCGCTTGCACACTCTCTAAACTTAACTAAACTAGCTAAAATTTTAAGTATAGTTTAGAAATCATTAAAATCAATTCTGTTGTCACATCGAACTTAATTTAAATATCGTAATTGACAGGACTAATTTGATTTTGACAGCACCTAAATTGAATTGAGGTATGTTGCCAGTATTTAAAAAATATATCTGAAGAATGAATGAAAATAAGGTGAATGGAAAAGAAAATCGAAATAACATGATTCAATTCTTTTAAAATAACCTTGAAATATATAAAAGTTTAATTTAAAATATATGTCGGCGTCTAAATATTTTTATTGTAATTTTTTTATGATATTTACAATAATAAATTATAGAGACTTGTTCTATATCGTCTGTGGTTGTGTTCCATATCTATTGTTCTGTGGTAAATTCGATTTTGTATCTGTTGACAGTAGGTAAACAAAACACCGTTTTCAGATCAGACGGGTGTGCTACATTGTAGTTGTTGTAATAAGTTATCTAGTGGCTTGAATCTAATATGGAAAACGATAGGAAACGGTCTAATGAGAGACAACAGGAGTTGCTTGTGGAGCGACTCCACAACAACATCAAAATAGCGAGGGGTAAGCATTTAAAAGGATTCAAAGTTTTGTTTTACTTATAATCAATCAATGGTAATAATTACATCGACGCGCGAGGACATCTATCTAAAAATCAATTATATTTTCAGGAAACCAAGCAGATTCTGCCGTGGTAGATTTTTAGGGGGCCCTACCAACCACGACGAGCTCAACCAACTCGGCTGCAGAAGAACTGCACAGCAGTGGGAGCATGTAAGTTTTGTGTTCTGAATATTATGCATTTTTTTCGTCTAAATGGTTTTTATATGGTTTTTTTATCAACAGGTTTGGAGTGTGTGGGTGGCGAAGTTATAGACCAAGGCTCGCAAGGTGCGAACTTCAATAAGCGCCACAGGTGGCGGTCCGGCAGGAGGAGCCCTGACAGACATAGAATCCAAAATTTTGGATATTGTTGGGCATGCCTATGTGGATGGATTTTGCTGCCTGGAAGTGTACCATAATACTATGTAATAAGTTAGTAATACTAAGCATTTATTGCATAGTTGTTATCTTCGGTAGTGCCATTTTCATTGAGTGTGGGCAACAAATGGCCCCCATGTGCAGAAGCTTGTTGTTAAGCCTTTCAAATTCTATTACTTACAAATTTGTTTATTATTTTTAATGTTGATGTTTATTATTGATTATTGATAACATAGTAATAAGTAAAAAGCTTTATTATAATAATTCAGAAATTAAAGTCTTGTTTATGATTTGCCATACTTTTATTAATTTTGAGTAAAATAGTGTTTTTAACCCTTGCCAAATTTGTCTTGCTTCAGCAAGGAAATCTGTTTCAATGTACTCTTCCACCATAGATAGCTTATCAGTATGATCTAAATCAATGGTATAATTCTCATCCGTATCTGCAAAAGTAGAAACATTTACATGTTATAACTTGATGTCAAGATATTTTTTTATGCTAATATTATAAGACAAAAGATATATTGGTTCGACGGCCTGATTAACCTAGTGGTAATGACTCTGCTTTCTGCGCTGAGAGTCCTGGGTTCCAATCCTGGTAGGGACACAAGCTTTGTGTGATGAGCACGAATGTTTGTACCCAAGTCATGGATGTTTAATATGTATATAAGTATTATAAACTGAGTTCACCCTCAGTCCATTATACAGTGCCCACAACACAAGCGTTAAGCTTAAAGTGGGACCGTTTGGTTATGTGTTCATATGGCGATATTTATTTATTTATTTGTTTATAATCTATGAGCTCAAAAATTACTAAACCAATTTAGTGGATATGAAAGGAAACTTACTCAGTTTTTGCAGATTCTTTCTCCGTCTGTGTTGTAGGGAACTTTATATTTTGGGGTGTCAATTGTTGCACAATTATGTTCAACACTATTCCCAAACATCTACTCACTGCTGGTTGGCTCATTCCTGGTAAACTATCTTGGCCTACAGCAGCCTGATAGCTCCCATGAGCGTAAAATTGCAGTGCTGTTCAAATCTGCAAAGTGTCATGTTGATGTATTTATAAACATTTATAAACAAGTAAAAAGTAGGTATGTATCTATATAAAATATTAAATCGCAAACCTTTATATGTTTTGGGATGTGCCCCTCCACTAAGAGCGGATCATCTAGAGTATTCAGTATGAAGTGCTGCAAATGTGCTCTTAAACCTTCGAGGCGTATTCTTTCTTCATAGTTTCTACGGCTAGAAAGCAAATGCCTTAATTTTGTTTTTAAAGTAAGTACTTTGAAGTAGGCTCTGTTTTATTATTATTTTGGTAAAATTAGCACTTTCAGATGAATCCACAAGAGCCGCAACCACATATTCCTCCATCGTGTTTGATGAAATAGTTTTTCACAACTTATCTTAATAAAAACATCACCTGAAAAACTACGAACTAAATTTAGATGGCACCAAATTAGATGCCGACCAAATAAGGCGGATTATAGTTTGACGTTTCTAATTTTAGACGCAATTTGACGTAAAGTGTGTACAACAGAATACAAAAATGACCAACTAAGCTAAGTTGAGTAACTAAACCAATTTTAGGAGCTGTCAAACTAAAATTAGTCTAATCTGCTGTTAACAGAATAGCGAACGCCGTTTGACAGGAGTAAACTATAATTTGGTCTAGTTTAGGCTAGTTGGTGCCTAGCGAATTAGCAGCAATGTGTAGGTAAACCTATTTAGTTGGCTGTGTGTAGTGTCTTTTCCCTACATCGTGGGGCTAAGTTCATATAAGCTTAAACACAGGAGAAAAAAAATGCATTAGCAAAACCACGGCATGCACTTTTTAGGTAAATATATCTACATAATAGAAACCACATAACTGCCATTAATAATTAACATTTAGTACCCCTGTACTATTCCCAAACTATTTTGGGCAAGAGACCCGTTTTCGAAAATGAACTGATACCTCAGACCCTCTCATAGCTATATTACTTTAAAAAATCTATCTCCATTTTTCCCCTATTGATACAACACAATAATTTTATCTTGTACAAACTTGTGTTTTTAAAAAGCACAACAATGATATAAACTCGTCATTCTTGTAACAAGTTGGTACACGGAACACAACTTATACAGTATCTTGAAAGTTTCAAATAAGAACTTTTGTTAATTAATAAGGGTCGATTTTTATCAGTTATACATCAGTTTACGTTCACGTCGACCCCTGGGAATTCCTGATTTAGACCTTAAAGGCCGTGTACCTATAACCAAAGAATAAAATACATTGAAAGATATAAAAAAATCGGTCAAGTGCAAGCACGACTCGCGCAATCAGAGTTCCGTAGGTCCGAGTTGTACGCGTGGTGCACGAATAATTATGATGCCGTATAAAAATTCGACTGAACGTCAAAACGCCGCATTACAAAGCAGCGCACGCTAACCAACCGCATTGTAGAACGAAAAACGCCATTACAATATGGCTAGCCGTATAACAAACGTTACCTAGCCGTTTTACAGAACTATAGAGTTTTGTAAAGGGCCTAGCCGTTTTGTAAAAGAACAGATTCTACAATCCAGCCGCGACATAATATACTTAACTAATCCAGAATTAACATTTACCTACACCTTATAATGCCTCATTACAACATCAAGTAGCTATTATTTGGGCATTAGTTAATCAACGTTTTTCTTGTCTACTAATACAGACAAAGCCAGTTAAGTGAGTAGGTACTTTCCCACAAGGTTGAAGTCATGGTCAAGGTAGTTTGAATTTCAGCCCGGGGCACCGACTTGCGTATTCGTACACTTGAAGTGTACTTCAAGTGTGTATGTAGTGTGTCAAATCAATGACCTCAACTGTAATAAGTGTCTTGGTTGTTACATGATGACCTCCGAGACAATTTCTATACGGCTTTCGCGCTGGACCCGTTCGCCTTCGTCGGTCTGTTCCTATTAATTTGTCGTGTGCCTTATATAGTACACGACTACAAAGCTTTAATGTTGATATAAAGTTATAGATATAATGAAATAAAACTAATTTATCGGATTTTATCGCTTTTATTTCCCGCCATTTCAGCTGCTTTACAGCAACCATGGTCACGGGAGGACTGAGGTGTTTGACGTCCTAGAGTAATATTTTATATACCTAATAATAATATTGTAATTTAATGTTTGATGATCTGTCTAGCGCATATCGGTAGTGGCCCTACTTTCTGCGCCGTGGGTTATGGGTTCGAATCCTGGTAGGGACAAGCTTTGTGTGATGAGCATGAAGGTTTGTACCCGAGTCATGGATGTTTAATATCGATATAGGTATGTATTATATACTGAGTTCGCCCTCAATCCATTGTACAGTGCCCACAATATAAGCGTTGCTTATTGTGGTATCATATAGTTGCTGTGATCGTCTGGCGAAATTATTATAATTAGGTTTTCTTGTTGACGTTATTTCCAAACGTCAATATTATAAATTTTGCCGTTAAGGGGGAAGCTCAGGGTCAGGGCGCGAAATTCAAAATGTCAATGGTTTTTATTTTTTTACGAAAAATTTGGACATCTTTACGATGTAATTTAGTGTTTTGCGATATTAGCATTCTGCATTGGATGTCTCGATGTATTACGTTTGCTTAAAAAAATACCTAAAGCGATACAACACCATAAAGTTAGTAAAAGTAGCGGTTTTTACAAACCTTATGGTATTGTATCGGATTAGATACTTTTTTAAGCAAACTTAATACATCGAGACATCCAATGCAGAATGCTAATATCGCAAAACACTAAATTACATCGTAAAGATGTCCAAATTTTTCGGAAAAAAATAAAAACCATTGACATTTTGAATGTCGCGCCCTGACCCTGAGCTTCCACCTTAAACAAAATGCTGAAATCATTAAAAAGTTACCCTAAATAAAACGTTCTATACTGGCATTGAACAGCCTTTTTCAGAAGAGAAGAGCTTAGTAAAGTTGACGTAAATGGACGGAGTCTTTCTAAAAGCTTGTTTATTACACTACTAAAAGATAATCAACCGAATTAAGAACCTCATCTCTACTTTATTAAGTAGGTACTAAGTACTATATTTAGTAGGTAGGTAATAAAAAAATAACTCGGATACTCATACATATTAAAAATAATTGTAGATAGACCTACTTAATCATATTTCCAGCTTCTCGATAAATCTTTATATAGGTATGGTATTTATGTATGATCGGCTCAGCACAATAAGGTCAAGGGAAAAACCTTGCCCACTTTTTTTACTCACCATGTGGAGATACGAAATTCATATATTCACCACACGCAAGTAGCCGCGTGGTACATGATTGTGTATGAAATCTAACTTAATAATTTTAAATAAGTAAATCTATGATGAAATAGATGAAGGTATATATATATGTATATATATACAATAGATTATAACTGTTCTTTAAAATTATCCGCGTATCCAGTATTCACCGACAAGAATCCATTTTTTTGTAAATGTGGTTAAAAACAGTCGGTCTTTTTGAAATGCTATGTATGAAACGCCAGTGCATTGTACGTGTGTGTCACTAGCATTAAAATATCAACATAAAGATAAATCGGTCCATGTTTTATTGCGGATTAAAATGAATAGCTATATTCACCTGACTACTAAAAATGTCATTGCAACTGGTCTCGTAAATGGAAATAAATGTGGATACCAAAAAGGCTTCGGTAACAATATATTCGCTTGCCCTTCAATTATATGGTACTGCTTGAAGCCATTCTGAACCTTATTAACGTAGCCGATGCTGGGCAATGACCTAAACCTGCACATAAAAATAAATGTCTGTTTCACTGATGACATCTTCATAGGTCAGTTTATGCTTTTTAGCACAGACATGCTGGGTAACTTATTAGGTAGACCTTCCGTGACGTGTTATTTGTAGATTTGATTTTAAAAGAAGAATTGTTTTGACATATTGGCATCATCTGTCGTCCCTATGAGCTGTAGGGATGACACACGCCTAGATGTTTTTTTAAGGCTTTGCTAATCTATGACAGTAGCGCCAAACTTGTAGTTGGGAAGTTGGGTGCATAATATTGTCACCGTCAAATGATACTAGATCTACGTCATAGACATTGTCTATGAGATAAGATATGATCTAGGATAACAGACAAAATTTATTTAACGATCGGAATCTATGATATATGTCTAAATGGCATTATCATAGAAATATCAAGTCCTAGATCTACGAAATCGAGATATCGCACCCTCAGAACGATAGGGGCTCAACTCAAAATTATGAACTCAAAATTATGACTCAAAATTATGGAAATATTGGAAAGATCTTTGATTGCGATTTCGCAACAAAAATGGTTTTTGAGTTGAGCCCCTATCGTTCTGAGGGTGCGATATGATAATGTTATATTCCCCTGAGTTTGAACAGTACCCCATGATAAAAGCTGGAACCAGTGGATGGATATTAAAAAAAAAAACAAGCTTTAAGTAATGTCTTGTATTCCAGGGTATAATAATGGGTAACCCGGTGTTGAACCGGGATAGCATAGCCGACTATAGCGCCATCTACTACCAATGGGGTCTCATCGACAGCCAGGGCAAGCTCGCTGTCAAAAAGCTACAGGACGCATATATGAAGGCCTTAAAAGAAAAGGACTCCGCAAGCGCAGTCACTGTGAGTATGCATACCATACTATTCGTACTGATAACCAAATCTCAGACTCGTAAGTACGTAAGATGGTTTTTAAACATTTTTTTTATGAGAGGACAAAAAGTAGCCCCCAAAGTTTTAGACCAAAAGTGCTTTGTAATTATGTTGTTAATGGAATTAAACTTTTTATGAATGGTGTTTGCAGCTGTTTTAAACTCATACAAAGTGTTTTTCATCACCATTGTGGGAGCACCTTATACGGATCTTCTACCGTCGTCTTATAAATCAATTAGAGATAAAATGAACCTTTCGGTCATGTGTCTAATCTCCTAATGCGGTCGTGTAACATTGCCGTGCCATCGGAGTGAGAAAAGAGATGCACCTATGCTTTCGCACACACTTGTGACTGTAATATCTCTGCGTAGTAAGCTTATTGTCAAGGCTTAGTATACTCTTTCTGATATATACTCTTTCTTATGACTCCCGCTGTATACTCTTTCTTTTTGTCTCCCACTTTGGAATGGAGGGAAGTGGATAATTTTCTTCCAACTCCTCTTATTTTTATCTTCCGATTAAATTCGTGCGGGTTCCAAGACAATTAACTTTATCCCGGGACTCGCCGAGGGTCAAACCTCGGTGTCATCATTGGACACCACTGTAGATCCTGGCTTACAGGCGTAGCAGTGGTGGGAGTTTGTGGCGGGCCTAGTCCCATAAAAAATACTCTTTCTGAATCATCCTGTATATAATGTTGGTATGCCCTTCCAGCTTCGCGAAGAACTACTCGACAAGTTGGACGACATGTCGATGCAGCAGCAAACTTTCAACGTCCTCTCGGACGACATTTCCGACAAACTGCGCGCATTCGCTAGCTTCATCGAAGCGCCAGAGATCAGGGAAGCACTCCACGTTGGGGACGTGCCGTTCACGTTCTCAAATAGCACAGTGCATCAGAAGCTTATTGGCGATTTCATGAGCGAAGTGAGGGGCAAAGTGGAGGTTCTGCTTGATCATTATAGGATACTAATTTACTGGTAAGTATTCTTTGACTAGCTAACTAGCAGTGATAGCCAAGTTGGAAGAACGCTTGAAGAAGAGAACCACGATTATCACTTGCTAAGTGGTGAAGGAAACATCGTGAGGAAACCTGCATGTCTGAGAGAACTCCTGGAAAGATGTGTGAAGTCCGCCAACCCGCACTAGGACAGCGTGGTGGACTATGGCGTTATCCCCCTCGCATTGAGGGGAGGCCCGTGCCCAGCAGTGGGACATTAAAAAGGGCTGGTATTATATATTCTTTAATTAGTTCCTTTCTACTGCATTCTAGTCCTTCGTACACTTTTAGGATTAGGATCAGCTTCCAGTCTCACTTAGTGGCCTGATTACTGATATTTACATAAATTGAGTGCCATCTGCCTTTTGACGCCTAACTAGTGATACTACCGCTAACCAAGGTTAATATTTGATTGTCTGATTTTTTCTTCTGTGGGTAATTGTAAATTGAAAATAGATCAGATGTTATGTCACCTATCCAACCAAGTATGCTGATCTATTGGAAGATTTTTGCCAACTAGCCTCCTCTGGTGATCACTGCTTTTTTTTCCTGTAATACCTGCCCCACTTCTTGGAGGAGACCTCTTTCATTTCGGCGCTAGCGTTAAACTTTTAGATGCCTCCCATCCATCAGCCGAAAGACTCCACTGCTGGACATAGGCGTTAATTCAGATACCTTATACAATTTAAATGTCATTGTTCTTCCATCTAACTCAGTATATTATTTGTGATCCCCAGCGGGCAACTGGACCTGACGGCGCCGTGCGTGCCGAGCGCGGCGGCGCGGCGCCGGCACTGGCAGTGGCGCCGGCGCGAGCGCTTCCTGCGCGCCGCGCGCACGCCCTGGTGGTACGACGAGAGCGTCGCTGGGTGAGCGCACACAAAAACACACCTTTTCCTTCTTAAAATTGCTTTTTTATTCCATTGCAAATTATTAATTACTTGTATTAAAGCAATCCATATTCAATCCTCGCCTTGGTGTGCTGGTTCAATCATGAATAAGACCTGCACGTCTGGTGCTATTTTGGTTCCAGTTTGGTTGATGGTATATTGGTTCTGATGTACTAGGGGGCTCAGTCTCAATATGAGGAGAATTGAGCTTAGGTCGTAGTCCAGAACCCTGGCTCAATGCGGTTAGGAGAACTTCACACGTCTTTCCTAGGCCATAATCTGTTAAACGCCAATCATCAAAGGAATAACCTTATGCTTACCCAGTATTAATCAAAATTATATTGCCACACGAACATACCAACTATACGGTCCCACACAAAGCATCGCTGGTATTATGGGTACCATATGGACTGAGGCTGAACTTAGTATATATGTAATACTTATATAGATCTTAAACATCCATGACTCGGGTACTTATTCGGGATTGGTGCGCATTACACAAAGATTGTCCGTTCATACCAGGTTTCGAAGCAGGGAGCCTCGGCACATAAAGGTGACTACCAACTGCGCTAATCAGGTCGCCAAAGTATTTCTATTTACCCCCTTTATCCATTCAGCTACATCAAGAGCGGCGGCAACCTGACGGAGGCGCTGGTCCGCGGCGCCGGGCACCTGGTGCCGCTGGACCGGCCGGCGCAGGCGCTGCACCTCGTCAACCACTTCACCCGCGGCCTCGACCTGCCGCTGCCGCCCAACTACCACGTGCTCTCCCAGGACACGCCCGAGTACCGGGCCGAAGACGACATCGACACCGAAATACCGAAAACAGAGCTCTGCCCATCCGAATACAGCTCATATTCCGGTGTCAAGACCACTATGATTATCAGCGTGCTGCTGAACGTGATTCTAGTGATAGGTTTAATAGGTGGAGTGGTTTATGCGCTAAGGTGGAAGCGGAGGACAGAAGCGTACATGTATAATACAGTTGACGAGAACTGCATAGTGTCGTCCACCATGTTCTGATGTGTGGTTGTGTGTTCCTGTGAGGATTGTGCGGTGTGCTGACAATGGCTGTGAACGATGTTATTCGAAAGGTTAATAGTTGAAAATTAATAATGTTGGTGTAATCGAGTATTATGTTTTTTTTATAACGACTTGCCAATTAAAAAAATTAAACCTATGAGGGATTAGTGCGTTGAACGTCTATATCGTGTACCAAGTTGTCTGACTATGTATTGAGATTTTTCAGTTTCAAGTTAATTATGTTTGTGACTGCAA
This sequence comes from Pheosia gnoma, assembly GCA_905404115.1. NCBI lineage: Eukaryota > Metazoa > Arthropoda > Insecta > Lepidoptera > Notodontidae > Pheosia > Pheosia gnoma. Next base: position 9,343,602 of record FR989894.1, on the reverse strand, counting down.
TGTAAATGAAAATGTTTTTTTAACCGACTTCAAAAAGGAGGAGGTTCTCAATTCGGTTGTATTTTTTTTTTTTTTTTTTTTTTTTTATGTTTGTTACCTCATATCTCCGTCATTTATGAACCGATTTGGAAAATTATTTTTTTATATGAAAGGATATGTTTACAGATTGGTCCCATTTTTTTTTTAAAAATATTCTGATCATGGGATCCATGAGGAATTGAGAGGACTCCTCAAATTTTATTGGCATACCGATAGCAATTTTGGTATTTTCATCAAGAAGTCAAGCATTTGCATTCAGAAAGTATCATTTGCTGAAGTGGAAGTGATTAAGAAGGCCACAAATGGCCAGCGGAACTTGTCAGTGTTACGTATTTCACGGGTTGCGCCGAGATAATCTCGATTATTGGTATACCTATTATCCAGTAAAAAGAATGATATACAAATCTTTTTAGTGACAAAGAATAGTAAATATATCCACTAAAAAGTTTAAAATAAAAAACTTTTTAACAAAATAAAAACCGTCTTCAAAAAACTAAAAAGCAAAAAATAATCTAATCTTGAAATCTACCTTGTCTAACCACATCAAATATTTAAGTAATCTGAAGTCGGTGCCAAATAAACAACCGACGAAGAATAACAAAAGTATACTCAGTAACGAGATGCGCGGACCAATTTGTAGGTATAGTCTTTGGCGCAGACCGGCAATACTCGACTCAGTTGTTTGTTTGGCACCGACTTCAGATTACTTAAATATTTGATGTGGTTAGACAAGGTAGATTTCAAGATTAGATTATTTTTTGCTTTTTAGTTTTTTGAAGACGGTTTTTATTTTGTTAACAAGTTTTTTATTTATTTACGTAAAGGTGCACAGATTTATGGGTGGCTGAGCTCATACATTAGGTCACTATGTGTCGTGGGAGTCCCGCTGAGTCGAGATTGTTTTGTAGAATAAAGAGATAATATAAATTAATAAATAAATATCGCCAGACGGACACACCAACTATACGGTCCCGAACTGAGCAATGCTTATATTATGGGTACCGTACAATGGACTGAGGGCGAACTCAGTATATAATACTTATATAGATAATAAACATCCATGATTCGGGTACAAACACTCGTGCTAATCACACAAAGTCTGTCCCTACCAGGATTCGAACCCGGGACCGCAAGCACAGAAAGCGGGGTCACTACCCACTGAGCTAATCAAATCGTCAAATTACTAAAATACAGTTACTAGAAACTAAAAATAATCTTAAATTATAGTGTATGTGTGTGTGTGTGTGTAAATTCAGTATTTTATGTGAAACTAGCTGTTACCCGCGACTTCGTCCGCGTGGTAGACAGACAAAAATTGTAAAACAATATTGTTTTGGTATAGGTACCGTGTATACATCCAAATGCACTTAGTAAAAAGCGGTTATTTTAATATTACAAACAGACACTCCAATTTTGTTTATTTGTATAGATGTCTACTTCTCACAAAATACTGAATTGTCATTTGGTACGTTTAAAACACAGACGATCGAACTCGGTACAGGTCGGACCGCGGATTTGGTCCGCTCTGTACCGAGTCTATTCCTCGAGAGATTAGTCGACAATACAGTTTAGAACGGTGGGCACAGCACGAACCAAAACCGTAGTCCGGACCGTACCAAGTCCGATCGTTAATTAATGTTTGTAGATGCACCAATAAGAACTCTTGGAACGCAGCGTAGTACGTAAGCTAAGTACGTTATACAGACGCAGTGTGTGTGCATTGCGTTCATACCAACCCCTAACTAAACTAAATAAACACTATCCTAAAGTATTTTTTATTTGATATATATTTTTTTTGTTGTTTATTAATTTCGCTTTAACTTTTTATATTGCCTGTATTTCAAATAAAATGTGCATTATGTCGACGTATAATTCCACATTTATTATGTTTTCTGACAAAAATGTAAATATATTTATTTATCATAAAATAAAAATAAAAAGAAATTGCAATACAAATGCTACTAATGTTTTAATTTCCACAGAGTTAGGTCATAATGGCCTGTTCAATAATGTGTTATTTTTTTTTTATTTGAAGTCCTCTATGAATCGGTCCATAACGAACTTGGCGACCTCCGGCTGGTCCTTGGCCACCATGTGCCCAGCGCGACGAATCACAACGTCCACGAAATTGCCACCGTTCTTCTTATACCTAAAATTAAAAAAAAAATCTTTACTTCGCTATGGACCTACGAATAAATATGTTATGGACATTAAAATATTTAGGTACCTCCATTACCTATGCAATAGGATTTTTAAGTATATTTTAAAATATTTTTATTGAATAACGAGCTGAGCCCACGGATGTCCTATCTTGTACCTAATTTTACAGACAACTGTTTTAAAATTTTGTTTCCCTATCTACTAAAACGACAACATATAAATAAACAACAGCCAAATCGGTCCGGCCGTTCTCAAGTGATGCACTTACTAAAGAATAGCATTTAATTTTTATTCATATAGATACGGTAAAGTTTACATGGTGAATGTTTCTAGTAGGCGTGGATGACTACATCTGAATATATATATACTGGGAGTAGCTAAAAATGCTTGGGATTCTCGATACCGGATTTTGATTAAAACTAAAACTGCATAATTAGGTATTTAAAAAATAACATTTTCCCGATAAAAAAAAAATGTCCCTGTTAATGTCGTATTGTCGGTTTTTAGTTTGTTGATGTTTTGCCCATCCACGCCCACTTGAAAAATTCACCTATATAATTTACTAAGTTTAATATATTCTTTTTTTAAATTTGTTGTTATAACTTATATTACAAATACTGCCATTTAAAATAAAAAAAAGCGTACGCGACAACGGAGCCGTTGGCGAATCTGCGCAGGCGCTTCCTCGGTGCGTTCACATATTGCTGCCGCCTTGACCAGTGCAGCTCAGCGTATAAGTGTCGCGCCAAGCTGTACCCTAGGATCAAGTCCAGTTGACCTCTGCCAAAGGTGAAAAATGTATAAAAAACACGCCTTTATTGCCCAAAGGGGTAACTAGTTGTGGTAGTTTGTAATAGTGTTGCCAAAAGTCAAGGTCTTGGTCTTGCCCAAAGGGGTAGCTAGTTGTGGTAGTTAGTAATAGTGCAAGACCTGCAATGCAAGACCTGGACCAAGACACTGGGCAACACTAGTTGAAAATATTATTCAGCCCATAAGAGAAGGCAAGCCTGTTGCCATCAACCCAAACCTCTCAAATCCTTTTAGGTATTCAATGTACCTATCATCACAAGGTATTCTAATTAGTTGTAACTCCGAGGATACGTAAAGCGTGCTCACATCATATCTATATATTAATACTAGCTGCGCCCCGCGGTGTTACCCGCGATTAAAAAGTTAAGTAGAACCGTGCCTGTTTCCGGGATAAAAATTTGCCTGTCATTTACTGACCCCTAAACTACCACTACCTATGCAAAAAATCATGTCGATCTCTATGAAAAATTAAAAGAAATCTATCCCACGGGATCCATACATTTTACCGGGATAAAAAGTGGGAGGGATAAAAGCCTATGTGCTATTCCAGACCATAATCTATCTCTATGCCAAATTTCATTCAGATCCGTTCAGCCTTTCTAGCGTGATTGAGTAACAAACATCCATCCATCCAAACTTTCACATTTATAATATTAGTGGGATTATTTTTTAGGCTGTCTGTATTTCTTGTCTTGTCACGCGACGTGGCGCTATCTTATGTGAAGTTAAATTTGTGTAATTGTCGCAAGCAGTTGTATGTGTGCGATTCCTACACGTAGGTACATACATGTAGCTCATCACACCATAATGCTCCAAAAGCTCTTCAACAAACGGCTTCGTGGTATTCGCTATGTCTGGCAGCATCTTCTTATAAACGAGCTGGTTGTTATGGTGGAAGGTGGCGTTGCCGGCGTGGATGGCACTTCTGACGTCACGCCTCGTGACGAAGGCTTCGTATGCCAGCGCCTGCGTCGAGGGGTCCTCGTTTATGTTGTATATGGCAACCCCAGTGTATCTCTTTATGTATTCTATCGTTTCGTTGTATTTCTAAAACGGGAAATATGTATTAAGTGTATGCAAATGCAAGTATACATGGGGACACTGACACTAATGTCGATAGAAGCTAAAGGTGCTTACACATTTACTCAAGTTTGTTTAATCGTAAAAAATCGAGTGAATGTGATCACGATCAACATCGTAGTTTTTGTCGATTGATTTGTGTAAATATTTTCATTGATCACTGAATCAAAAATCAAAATAAATTGGATCGACAGATTTTCCTTTCATTCTCCTCTATTCAATAGACATATCGATATCGATACTTTGAATATATCGACAAAACAGTATGAATCTATAAATAGATCACCAAAACGGCATGAATCGAGAGACAATTATAACGATAGTAAAATATCGAGTAAATATATAGGTATCATAAGTGACACAGAAACGAGATAAAGAAGATCTACTGCTGCTGTCGCAGTAGTGTAGGCACACACTTTAACACTCGGTTTAGTGACAAGTGTAAACACCTACCCTTAGTAGGCAGGTTGAAGTGTAATTCATGGAATGTTACTAGGAAGATGGCTACTCACATTTGCAGCGTCTACCATCCTCTTCTCGTCGATAAAATGCAAGAACTGTTCTTCCAATTCCTTCACGTGGTCTATCTGAGGACCTTCGAGTAGGCCCAGCGTCGAACAAAACTCGCTATAGTGCGCCGTACTTTGAGGATGTATCAACCCGTTACCTATCGCGATACCCTAGAAATAAACATTATAAACACTACACTACATACTGGAAATATCAATATTTATAATGTTAAAGTGTAGCGTGAGTCGCATGGCAACACACTGGAGCTTACTTTTTATTATTTTTTTTGTAAAAATAATGGATAAAAAAAAAGACCAGCCCGCTGAGTTTCTTGCCGGATCTTCTCAGTTGAGGTCGCGTTCCGATCCGGTTTTTTTTTTATTATTTTTATGGGACTAGGCCCGCCACACACTCCCACCACTGCTACTCCTGTAAGCCAGGATCTACAGTGGTGTCCAATGAAGACACCGTGGTTTGACCCTCGGCGAGTCCCGGGATAAAGTTAATTGTCTTGGAACCCGCACGAAATTAATCGAAAGATAAATAGGAGGAGCTGGAAGAAAATTATCTACTTCCCTCCATTGCAAAGCGGGAGACAAAAAGATCTGGTAGACAAATGTCCACAGAAGTAAGACTCTTACAGCTGGACTAATTCCAGGTGTAAGGCACCACGGAGAGTTTAAATACTAATTGGTCCTAAACTTGTGAGCTGATTAAACTTGATTCCAGTAGTAGGTATGGCAAAAACGCTTGAACGCACGGACGTTATCCCTGGTTTCCACAAGGTCTGTGTAGTATACAACTCTACAAGTTACTTGCAAACTATTAAGTACAATGTTCCGTTCGTTTTGCTCCGATCCGGTTGTAGAGTTAAGGAAAAAAAAGGAATGACAATTTGTAAGTGCCCCCGTAGGCCTATACGAAATAAACGATTTGACTTTAACTTTGACTTTGAATAAACATATAAACGTTGTATATTAACTAATAAATATTATAAAGTCCTTTTAGTACATATTAAAATTATAATAGGTACTTGTTAATTCATGAGATTACAATCTCGCGTGTAATTTCAATAAAGGTGAATAAATACTAATTAGTGCCAAAGGCCTGCCCAGCAGTGAATTGATTGAAGACATGGAACAATAATATGCCGCGCCAGGTATTCTCTTTCCGTGACAGCTAGGTCTCGTGATTGGTTGGACCAAGACTACTTAAAATTTTCAACTAAATTGGTCGAAGGTGGTCAATATACCTTCGACTAATTTGTAGCGTAGCATATTATTAAACCATAGATGCAAGGTAGAATGCTATGCTGACCCGTAAGTTGATAGTGTTGAACGGGTCCTGTCGCCTGTGTATCTGTATGGCGAGGGCTGGTACGTATTTCCCCGCGTAAGACTGGCCAGCTATGAAGAGAGGGACGCGGCGGAGCTCCGGGAACATCTCCAGGAATTGCCACAGAAACTCGAGTAATTGTGCACCCACCTGCAATAAGATATAAATATTATTTCTGTTCTCATATTTGGAGGTTGGAGAATTCCTTAAGAAAAAGCGACTTCTTATAAGCGACTCATCTTTTGTTTTGATTTTGGCGCCATGACAATGTAGGTAACAAGTATCGGCGGATTTTTTTAAGAAATAATATTTTTCACAGAATGTGCTTAGGTGGTAGCTCTTCAACCTCGCTACAAGTTAAACAGATGGCGTTGACGATTCTCCTTACAATCTTGAAACTTGCTATGAGAGTTTTTGGAGCACGTAACATGTAGATATACAAGACCTCGACAAAAACCATAGGAGCATAGCAACCAGCCCCGCGAGGCTTGCCGGGTGGCATGACTGGCTGGAATATCTTCCCTTTTCCGCATAAAGGCTTAAGTATTATATATTTAAGATAGTTGTACATTAAAATAATTTCCGAAAATGTGTGTAGGACCCTATTAATTGATCCCACTTGCTGAGTTTGGAAAGGTCCAAGAAGTTTAGTAAACATCCAAATCACGGTTCACTGGAAGTGGATGGATTAATTAAAACTAGAAGCGTACTTTTACCAGCCATCCAATGTGAATACGAATATTTGCGGAGAGGTCATTGCACCCTAACCTTTGCTTTACAGTTTCTTCAGATAATAACTGGAATAATCGTCAAGATAAGCATAACTAGTTAATTTGCTTATTTGCATTTCTACTGGTTCCATGGATATTTTTATGAGGATTTTGGCGCCAGAGGCCTATTTGCATAGATAACTTTGCATAGGAATGAATTTTTGAATTGCTATGAATTCTGAGATCCTGTAGAGTTTATAGTCATTCAATCTACCGGTTCGAGGCGTAAGTTCCTACTGAGATAATCTCGACAATATTCTAACTGCAGCACGTACGAACCTTGTCCTTCGAAGTACCGAATACGTACCTACTTGAAACAAATCTTCCCCGTCCTTAAAAACCGGTCTATAGTGCGGATAGTTCCACATCGTCATTTATTTTTATCCGAACGCAACGAAGGGATTCATTGTGTGGGTGAACACCTAAATATACAGGACAAAGTTATAGGTACCCAGATTTAAACATAATGTGAATTTTTGTGACTTTACATTCCGTCTTCTTTATAAGATTTATTTAATACTGCCAACCTATGTTATGTTACAAACATCTTATGCAACTACGCATATAGTAATAGGCCACCACATGATGTGTTCCAAATATAATTGCAGAGTACGTACTTATATAAATACTTGCCTATAATGTAAAAAAAAAAAAAACATTTGATTCCCATTGTACTATAAATAATTATAAAGTAAATTAAATTGAGTAAACAGTTATTAGCTTTGAAATAAAACTATTTTTTCCGGATTTTATCGCGTTTATTTTATGTTTTTACGTTCCCAACCATGACCGTGACCATGTCCTCCCGTAACCATGGTTGCTGTAAAGCAGCCGAAACGACGGGAACGTAAAAACAAAAAATAAATGCGATAAAATCCGGAAAAAATGTTTTATTTTAGTGTATAGTAAGCGCGTAAATATAAGAAGTTTTTAGCTTTATAACCGACGTGGAATAAGCGACAGGGCTTTCGTGGTGGGCTTCTGTCTGTGACACTTCGACAAGTGACAGTGATTCTATTCTCAACAGACACCATGGGGTGTCGCTCGCCTGTTTTCTTTACGTAGTGTAATACTTACATCGTCTTCATTGTCGGGGTACCCTCGATCGTCGTCCGTGAAGCTGAAGCCGGCGCCTACCGGGTTGTCCACGAATAATATGGAGTATTCACGAGCCCATGTTACATTTCTTGGTAAAACTGAAAGGAATCTTGCAGTAAGTACGGCTGACCCATCGTGGCACGTCAAATTGCCAAATTTTTTAACGATTGCACGGCAATTATTATTTTATTCCTAACGGCAATATTTTGGTTGACCCATTAAATCAAAATAAATCCGTTAGGAAAATAAGTGAGTAGGTATATGGTTAGCACAAACCTAAAATTACTGATAATGTATAAATTATTCACAATGAAAGTAACGAGATAATAATATGTGAGTAATACGATAACCTAATTAATATTTTATTTCTTTTCTAATACTTAGCTACAAGTAATCTATATAATCGACCACGATTCATATTTATCATTTCCATAATATTTACATTATGATAAAAAAGCAAGGAATACAAAAAGGTGCGTAACCACCTAGGCACGTGGATAGTTTATGTTTCAAATATTTCTAATTTTTAAACACTAAAATGACGCAGCTACTCAATACAAAGTGTATCAAAAATTGTGTAACATATTTTAAGAGGTAGGTACTGAGTAAGTACTAGTGATACTGATCACTTTTGTGTATAAGATACAATTGTAGTTGGTGTTTGATTGCTTGTAACAAAGGATAACCAATCACGGGACACCATGCATTTAAAAAAACGAGGTGCAATTATTAATTATATTTTATACATTTTTTGGGAATAGGATCTTTATAACCTTTCGATGCACCTCTTCAAAATACTTTACACTAATGTTACATACCTTCCCCATCTTCGACTTGCAACGGTCCAATAAGCTCAAAAAGTCCCACCAAAGACGAAACACCTGGCCCTCCTTGCAACCATATAATCCACGGTGTTCTAACCATGGACTCAGTCATCGAAGGAAAGAACCAGAAGAACAGGTTCGAATTGTACTCCTCTTTCACCGTGATAAAGCCTGAATGACTTTTAATGCCAAAGAATTTATCTGATTGCACTTCTGATAGTTTTCTGGCAACTGAAGCATTGCCACGTTTGATATAAGGAGTCAGGATAAGGCAGTCCTGGCCGCTATTTGGTGACGCATTGATTGAGATGCAACTGAAAGTATATATAAGGTAGGGTAAGTGTACCAGTGAATGAAACCTTAAGGAAATGTTTGACTTTGAAAATTAATTAAAATATGTTACCACGGGAAATTAAAGTACATGGCTATGCTTTTGTATGTAGGAATCATTCAAGATTAAGAATAGATTGAGTTATTATATAAATGAAAATAGGTTTAATAATATTTGACGGTAAAGCGAAAAATACCCAAAATCACCAGTGAATGAACGGTATTTTCCAGTAAATAAACGAAATGAAACCAGTAAATGAACAAAAATATTATTTAATTTAATCAACTATAAAAGGCATATTTTAACGAAAATAGGTAAAAAATATTTTCTTAAAGTAATATTCTTACAATGAATAAAATTAAAAAAGTGTTTCCTCTTTTTCTTTCATCTTTTATTCTTAATCTCTTCTTTGTTTTTCTTTGAAGATATATTTTTTTTGTTCTTAAATTTTTTAACATAATAAGTTTACGCTTGCCCAAAAGATTTTCTACTGCTTCTTCTTCTTTTTTTCTTCTCCTTTTGTTTTTATGGAATATGTTCTATATACCGTTTTCCAGTCAATTCGAATGTCATACAATGTGTTTTCCCTTAAGTAGGCCACTGTAGATCCTGTCCTACAGGAAACATAGTTGTGGGACTAGTTCCAGTGTCATCATAGGAATCCACTGTAGATCCTACCTTACAGGAAACTTTGTTGTGGGACTAGTCCTAGTGTCATCATAGGCGGTCACTCTAGATCTTGCCCTACAGGACACTTAGTTATGGGACTAGTCTCAGTGTCATTATAGGAGGCCACTGTAGATCTTGCCCTACAGGAAACTTAGTTGTGGGACTAGTCTCAGTGTCATTATAGGAGGCCACTGTAGATCTTGCCCTACAGGAAACTTAGTTGTGGGACTAGTCTCAGTGTCATCATAGGAGGCCACTGTAGATCCTGTCCCACAGGAAACTTAGTTGTGAGACTAGTCTGTGCCATCATAGAAGGCCACTGTTGATCTTGCCCTACAGGAAACTTAGTTGTGGGACTAGTCTCAGTGTCATCATAGGAGGCCACTGTAGATCCTGTCCTACAGGAAACTTAGTTGTAGGACTAGTCTCAGTGTCATCATAGGAGGCCACTGTAGTTTCTGAACTATAGGAAACTTAGTTGTGGGACTAGTCTCCGTGTCATCATAGGAGGCCACTGTAGATTCTGAACTACAGGAAACTTAGTTGTGGGACTAGTCTCAGTGTCATCATAGGAGGCCACTGTAGATCATGTCCTACAGGAAACTTTGTTGTGGGACTAGTCTCAGTGTCATCATAGGAGGCCAGTGTAGATCCTGTCCTACAGGAAACTTAGTTGTGGGACTAGTCTCAGTGTCATCATAGGAGGCCACTGTAGATCTTTCCCTACAGGAAACTTAGTTGTGGGACTAGTCTCAGTGTCATCATAGGAGGCCACTGTAGATCCTGTCCTACAGGAAACTTAGTTGTGGGACTAGTCTCAGTGTCATCATAGGAGGCCACTGTAGATCCTGTCCTACAGGAAACTTAGTTGTGGGACTAGTCTCAGTGTCATCATAGGAGGCCACTGTAGATCCTGTCCTACAGGAAACTTAGTTGTGGGACTAGTCTCAGTGTCATCATAGGAGGCCATTGTAGATCCTGAACTACAGGAAACATAGTTGTGGGACTAGTCTCAGTGTCATCATAGGAGGCCACTGTAGATCATGTCCTACATGAAACATAGTTGTGAGACTAGTCTCAGTGTCATCATAGGAGGCCACTGTAGATCCTGTTCTACAGGAAACTTAATTGTGGGACTAGTCTCAGTGTCATCATAGGAGGCCACTGTAGATCCTGTTCTACAGGAAACTTAATTGTGGGACTAGTGTCAGTGGACATAAAAAGTTACACTGTATTCTGTGACTTAAAACTTAGGAATGAAATTGGAGTTTTATACGTGTAAATATATAAAATTATTACGTTAAGTCTAGTACGCCCAGCATACGCTGAGTGGAGGCCGATTTGTGACAAGCATTTGAGCGTCTACCTGAGGTGATGCTCAAAGATGGGTTGTGTTGTGTGTAGTTTGTCACAAATAAATGTTTCTTTCTTTTCTTTCTTCTTTCTAGTACAAAAACGTCTTGATCATTCACTGGTTCCACATTCATAAAGTAAACCAATGATGGAACATAACTTAAATGCCTAGTTCATTAACTAGGTTTTTAAAACCAATAAATGAACACGCCTGTTCCAATATTGGCCAAAAGATCGGAAATCTATTTTAAAACAATATATTAGTGGAAAAACCTTATTAACGTAATAATAAGTTACATTATTTAACAAAAACATGAAATCTGTCTTGTTCCAGTAAATAAACACTCTTTCATTCACTGGATTTTTTCCGTTTTCTTGTACCAATACTGGGACCCCTAATAATTTACTAAATCCACGATAAAATTGGCATAGAAACGGGTTAAAAGTAACAATTTAACTGTTCTTCAGTCAAATAACTTTAGTACTAATCACAATTACTATCTAAATTGATACAAAATAACATCAAAAATATTTTGACTTATACCTGTGTCCTTAATTCCGGCCCATACAAATCTGGACTACAACGAAACGGAAAACTTCAAATGCTCGTCATTTTGAAATGAATCATCGATACAAGAAACAAGTGCCACCACAATATTGAATAAATTGTTGTCAATACAAAAAAAAATAATGAGTATTATAGATATGTTCAGATTTCTTATTATTTGAAAAAAAGAAGGTTTTGTCCATTCACTGGGGGGTGTTCATTCACTGGTACACTTACCCTATCTGTCGTATTAGTGTATCAACATGTAAAATGACAATATGTAAGCCCCCGTAAGCCTATACAAAAAACATATGTACACTTCTAAACTACTGATTGTATATAAAAGTAACTTACCATATAGTTAGCACAACGACTGGCCACACAGCTGGACACTTCATGACTGAAATACACGTGCAGGCTAAGGGTACTGAAAAATATTAATAAAATCTGTGTGTCTGTCCCTGACGTCTACTATATTGAAGACCGTTGTTATATATAACTCACATATAAACAAACAAACAATGACAATAGGCATATCTACAATTGTTTACCTGTTAGATTTAAGCAAAACATTATGGTTTGAAATTCAAATAGACCTACTAACTTGTCCAGCTAGATACACACGACACGCTATTAACCTAAGTACCCCACGTCAAATTTTAGTTATTAGGTGATATTAAAAACCTAGCCCGCTAAATTCGAGGCTGAGGCCTTAGGGTTGAGAAAATTCCACAAAATCTTTTACGTCGATTCAGGCTCGACTTAATATTATAATAATAATATTGCCAGACGAACACCATCTGTATGAGCACCCTTGTATTATGGGTACCGTTCAACAGACTGGGGGTTATTCCTAGTTGTAAAACTCCGAGTATATTGCGAATCGATTATTTCTAAAATTTGCCTACACACAAGCGAATCGAACCCATAGGCACTCTGTGTAGTTTGTCGAGCTACACTCAAGTTTTCATAAAAAAGTAACCTGCTATTTTAGGTTATTTTTGTTTCTTTATATAGCTCCTACATCACGAGCCAGGTCGAATGAATAGAGTAGTGGCAACGATGTTTGGAAAAGCTTCTATAAGCGTAACAATTACCGTTAACTGAATCCTAATTGATTACGCGACCATAAGACTGAATAATTTTTTAGCGATTTTATTAGGTCTTAACCTATGAAATTGCCGTTCTGCAGTACTGGCCATTTCAAATCACAATAGTTTTTGGTTTGATAAATAATCATTCTAAATTCAAATTAATCGTATTTAAAAAAAATGATTTCTTTTTCAAAATTAGAAATTTGTTTATTGATTAGCATTATGTTTTCATCGCATTTGAATTTTTTTTTTGTCATCTTGGACGCGTTAAAAATTCGAGTGATTATGGAATATGAGTACCATCGTGGCAGCAACGCGGCACAAGTTGCACGCAACATACATCAACGGCGTTAGACGAAAGACCTATTATTATTTCTATAGGTAGTTACACAATTCGTGCTATCTGTGGTTTTTTTTAAATTTATATTGGTACTAGCTGTTACCCGCGACTTCGTCCGCGTGGTATTTAACAAAGACACAACCGTTAGCAATAGCCCGCAATTCTAAAATAAAAGTAGGTAGCCTAAGTTACTCCTTGTTACATCAGCTATCTGCCAGTGAAAGTCCCGTCAAAATCGGTCCAGCCATTTCCGAGATTAGCCGGAACACACAGACAAAAATTGTAAAAAATGTTGTTTTGGTATATGTACTACTCCCTACCTTTTATTATAAGGGTAGGTCCCTATGTATAGATGTATAGATAAAGTCTACTCATGTTTAGGTTTATGTCTAGGTTCGTTATCTCTAATTAGCTGGCAAGGGACCCGTCATGTATGTACAGTTAACATGAAAAGTGATTAATGAACATGCTGGATGGGACAAAACGAAATTCAGGAAAATGTTATATTGTGTCTCATTAGTACTGCATTTTGCCCCAATCAAACATGTTAATATTTTAACCATACATATTTAATGTGTCCATTCGTCAAATTCTAATGCACTGATTGACAATATTGAACGTTAAATAGATCAATTTAGGGTTGAATTGTGGTAAGGAAGGGGAGAGGCGCTAATGGGAATACTAGTAATGTGATGACCTGACATTTTTAGTCTTTCAAGTCCAAAAAAAGAACTTTTGACGTAAAAATTTTTCAAACAGCAATTTTTACTTATTACGCACGGTTTCAAGCACCCAATGCCGTAAAGCCAAGGAGCTATGAAGTTATTAATAAATCATTACAATGTGTTTCGTTCATAACCACCAATTTTAATTCGAATCATACAAACCTACTAGTTGTCAACAGGTATTCCATAGATTTGAAATACTTTAAGTTTTTTTTTTTAACTTTTGGTGTTGACTGTACTCACCAGCCACCTGTGTAGTGTGGTGTGCGCATCTCCCGCAAAATCCCAGCCTCCGTACACGATCGATGACTCACCCACCAAGTAGCTATAAATATTCAAATAGATTCATACATACATTACCTACCGTAGGCTTAATAAAGTTAATGTTTTTTTTTTATACTCGGTTCGCGTTTTAAATTAATAGGTTTGGAAAAAAACCCGTGAAACGAAGCCCGCTCCGGTTTACGACCGTGGGAATTTCAGTTATCGTCACAACTGTACTGGCTACTGGGTATGAGTGCGGCTTCGCTTAGCGCCGTATTTGGCTTAGTGCGAATTTTGATAGAATTCAAGACCAATTAAGCGGCCGAATCTTGCTATTAATTGCATGGAAAAGCGCTTATATATATATAAGGTTAAATATTTTAAGGAGTTAACAAGTAGGTGATAACTGATCACGTTTTCGTTTAAAATATATGTGTATACAGTGTTTGATTTTTCTGTGTGAAAGCGAAACAGTATCGTTGCATCGCGAATTTAGTTATTTTAAAATTTTGATTGTTTTTTTCGGGAATGTGACCCTTATAGTCTACTGATGGACCCCTAAATTTTTTTATACTATTATTGTTAAACGTTATATACGTATATAAACATCTACGACTCGGGTACAAACATTCGTGCTCATCACAAAAAGTTTGCGCCTACCAAGCTTCGAAACCGGGACGCTCAGCCCCCTGATTACGTAACTTTCAATAACCTAGCGATAGCAGTAATCGCGCAATATTTGCTTTTAAATTGCTAATTCGTATTACGTAGCGCTGCGACGCCATACAAATCTGAGATTGGAAAGCAATTATTGCGAGATTATTGCTGTCGCTTTGATATCGTTAGGCTAGGCAAGATACGTAATCAGGGGGCAGATCCTCTGTAGAGAAAGCAGAGTCACTCACCACCCACTGTGCAAAACTGGTCGTCAATTTAATCATTTAAAGTTAAGTGCATCGTATGGGAAGGTTGAAAAAACTCTTCTGTACGTTGAAATGATGTGTTATGTATGCTCTATTGATTTAAAATATGACAGAACTAATATTGAATTTTTGACATTATACACTAGCCCCTAAATTTATAGATTTTTTATTGTAAAAGAACAGTGTTTGTAATGCAATTGTTAATTAAATAAATATTTTTATTGATTCGGGGATAAGAGTACAGACGGGAAGCAAGGTTTAGTCAAATTCCATCCAGTACATTCGGTTCAATTTCGGGCCGTCCTTCCCATCCTCATGCCACAAGGTCGTCACGTCATTGCAAATGACCCACACAATATTTTCAAACTGCAATACACAAACAAACACACCTGTCTCGTCTTTTATATTGGTGTAGCTATAATAATACGCAATTAAATATTACATTCACGTATATAAGTGTATCGCATCGATGTTTGTTTTACTACGAACATCCTAAATATAGAGCAAATCACATTTGAGAGCGTGCAAGAATCTATCGCGAATGTCGGAGCGTGGGAGCGTCAGTATGCTAAGCAGGTCGTTGGTACCCCGCGCCGGTGCCCGCGGCCGTACAGGATGCTCCCATATACAGCCGGAACAATAACATCACTTATTGCATCTCATCACTTTTATTGTTCTTAAGAAAATAAACGTGCATCGTTTTATCCATAAGCTGCTTTAAAATATAATTTAATTATTTTATTTAGTTATAATAAATAAACAAAAAAAAATTTTTGAAGTCTCCATTTTGGGCAAGGAGTTGCTTGTGATTGAAAACTCCGCTCCGCTGTTATTATTGGTTATATATGTTATAGTTTCATTTATAATAAGCAGAAGAAGTCGAACGAGAGAATAATAGAATGAGAGTGACTATTGGGTTTGTTAATAGTTTCCCTTATCATACAAATTTATTTCTACTAATTTTAGCTGCCTGGAAAAAACTGCTCTTAGTATATACTGTCCAAACAAATTTTGTCACAGCCAAAACAAATTTTGCTTTAAATTTTTTGTTTGAATTTATTTTAGTATACATATATTCAAAATATTAAATTATTTATAATATCATAAGTATAGGCTATAATAAATATAATATTTTTTTAATCACCCTCCGCACTTATGTCTTAAATTCAATCAAATAAATCAGATTGTTTATAAACAAATAAAAATAAAAACATCAGCCTGTATAAAAGATCGAGATAAATCCAAGTTCAAGGCGCAAGTGCACGCTGAGAACTGGCTGACTATACAAGGTTCCCGTCGCTAGGACCGCGGCCCCATTCCGCTGAGGACCGGCAGAGGAGCACCCCGCACCACCAACGCCATGATCTTTTTATCGACCTTGCTGCTAATGTAAGTCCAATATCTATTACTTACTTAATTAATCACTAATTAGGTAGTTTTTTAAACTGAAAATTTAATTTGAAATATCTTTTCCATCACTTATTTTTTTTTTCACTTTTAGGGCTGTGTCTACTAATCATCCCCAATCGATTAATAAAATACCCAATTTTATTTTATTCTAGATTAGTTTAAACCTAATTAGGTATCTCCTTATCGATATTATATAGCGCTAATTAACGACATAAATTGGATCATTTCATTTTTAAGTATTAAAACTTATCTAATTGAAGAAAAAAAATAACTAAAATTTGTATTTGCCACAAATGTTAATGATAAATAATATTAATTATCCGGATACCGGACACTTACTCTCACGCTTAAAACCGTGTTACAGATGCGTCCACCAATCCGTGAGTTCGGAGCGGTCGTCCCTCCCCGACCTCCCTCCAGGGGAGGCTCCAGAACCCATTCTCACGTTCATGGAGCAAACGTACAAGGTTGGGCGGGCGAGGGCCTCCTTCGACGCTGGCTCACCACTACTCTTGACGCCATATATTGAGGAAAAAAAGCTGAAGGAAGCCAGGGAGGCGGCGTACGTTGATCCAGATTATCTTCTGCCTAATATGGATAGCTATGCGGGTTATTTGACCGTAAGTAATTCACTACTTGACTATAGTGAGGCAGCTTTTGCTGGTATCGTTGTGTGGAAAAGCGCAACGTTTGTTTAGGTGCACGATGTACACAGATGAACAACAAACAACTGTAGCAAATGTGTAAGTGATGGTACCTACTATGATATTAGTTTTCATAAAGCTTCGACAGTGTTTCAGTGTCCAAAATTATAACTCCTAGCCGGTCATTAGTTCCATATTGTGATATTCAACGAAAGATAATTGCGTGACGAATTTTTTAACTTTTCCAGGTGAACAAAGAATATAACGCCAACCTATGGTTCTGGTACTTCCCGGTTTCTGGCAAGCCTGTGGAAGACACGCCCTGGATCATATGGCTTCAGGGAGGACCCGGAGCGTCCTCACTCTACGGTCTCTTTACAGAAATAGGACCCTTCTTTGTTGGGAAAGATAATAATTTAGAAGGTAGGACTGTGCTTTCATACTTAGGTACTTAAATGAATATTGGACGTGGAATGTGCCGAAAGCTTGGATAGTGTGTCAACTTTACATCGAAAGGTTCTAAACAAGGCAGGTAGGTAGGTGCCCACCTACCAACTTTATAAGTATTTTATAAGTAGGTTGGTATATTATGGGCTCGAGAATAGGCCATTGGAGCATGCTGAGATCAAACATTTTTTTTCTAAACATTAGTGATTCTATTCTGGTGCGAGATTCACTTCCTTATTTTGACTTAACGTTCGTAGCAGATGATGCAAATATCTATACATATAAATAAAATTGGAGTGTCTGTTTGTAATATTAAAATAACCGCTTTTTACTAAGTGCATTTGGATGTATACACGTTACCTATACCGAAACAATTTTTTTTACAATTTCTGTCTGTCTGTCTGTCTGTCTGTTTGTTCCGGCTAATCTCTGAAATGGCTGGACCGATTTTGACGGGACTTTCACTGGCAGATAGCTGATGTAACAAGGAGTAACTTAGGCTACTTTTAGTTTAGAAAAAAAAAATAGGATTTCACGAAAAAAAATTAAAACTAATGTTGCAGCGCAGCGCAGATTAAGTTTGATAGCAACAACCTGCAATGCGTCCCGCGGGCTCAGAATGGGCGAGCAGGCTGTTGTCAACGGTTGTCTTAGTTAAATACCACGCGGACGAAGTCGCGGGCAACAGCTAGTTATAAATAAAATCATGTGGGATGTAAGGTGGGTACATTATGAATTTATCTTTTTATGCAGAAATACAACACTCGTGGGGCAAAAACCACTCCTTGCTGTTCATCGACAACCCAGTTGGAACCGGTTTCAGCTTCACGGACGACGACCGCGGCTACGCTACTAATCAAACAACGGTAGGTACTTAATGATTTGTAATATTTTTCTTAAATTTGTGGCAAATAGTAAACCCCACAAATGTAATAAAACAATCACTTTTCTTTACCAAACATAGACTCTTATTTGATGTATCAATTCTAGAGATTTACTCATCCATTCGTTTCCAGATTGGAGAAAACCTATACACAGCTTTGCAGCAGTTCCTGACAATATTCCCAGAACTCCGCAAGGCACCGCTCACCATCGCCGGTGAATCGTACGCCGGGAAACACATCCCCTCACTCGGCATCCAAATCCATTGGCATAGACATGAGAATGAACCCATTAACCTTCAGGTATGATACTGGAGATAGTCCTGTATAACCTCAGGCCCAGGGATTAACGATATTAGTGAAAAACCGATGACTTTGTGTACCAGCGGCGTCAAGTAATTATACGTGTATAAAATTCTTAATGCTGTGTAACCACAGATATATGAGATGTGTAACCTTAACAGAACCCTAAAGTCAACATCATATACATAGTTGAGAATGTGTTATAGTTACATAATAATATTAAAGCATATGCCTCATGCTTAAGAACTAATATATTAATTTGGGGTTTGTAATGAGTCCAGCACTAAATTGTAAAAAACGTCTTTTTCTCATAATATATTTGTCACACTTTTTATTTGAACTTTTCTATGTTCATCCTACGCATGACTCCCAGACCAGGGCTAAAAAGGTCAATCACATTTCTGAAATTAGTTCAAATCGCGTATCGAACCCATAATACCACGAGACCTCGATACCTCGTATCAAACTTATATCCATCAATTCGTCAAATCTTCTCTCCAGGGCCTGGCTATAGGCAACGGCTTCATCGATCCACTGACGCTGCAGAGGTACAGTTACTTCGTGCGCGAGGTTGGACTCGTCGATGACAGTGTTGCTGACTCCATGAACCAGCTGGAGACGGCTGTTACGCAGTTCATCATTAACGGGGAAATGGTGAAGGCATATGCTGTAAGTACACCTTTGTTTGAGACAATATTAGTCTTTATGCATTTTTTTTCTTTTTCTTCACTCATTGCTAATTCATGTTTCTTTGGAATAGTTAGTACCTACTTTGAACCATAGACGTAGCTAGGGTTTGCTTCAGGGTGGGACAAAGCAACGAACCTCATATTAAACCGTCATCTATTCTTCGGGGCATAGCGGCCGCCCCACCAGGCCTACCACCCGCCTGGCTGGAAGATCTTCCCTTTACCGCTAAAATCAAAACATCTGACACCAATAGAAAGTGGCTCAGTACCCTTAGTTGCAACAGCTCTTATTTGCTAAGATAATTAAGCACATGATTTCTAGAACTCAATAGTGATATTTTTCCAAGATACTAAATGCACAGGATTACTAGAATTCTATAGTAATATGTCCTTTAATTTCTCGCTTGACTCCATGAGCCAGGGCGGGGCAGCTACCCACCATGCCTACGCTCATGCTTTAAAGTCCTCTTAATCTCAAAAGGAAGATCTTTCGAAAATGGTCCATTGAATCTTAAATGGAAGACCTGTCTGCTAGATACATTCGTACGTCAGGCATGTATCACTCAAGGTTTATATATTTGCACACTAAATAACGTGACCACCAGAAGCTAAGAATCACACCTAAGACTAATGTACATATTCCTAATCTGTTTTTCTCATATTCTAGTACTACAACTACTTACTCCAACGGTTCTTGTCACAATCGCACTTATCGAACCTGTACAACTACTTACGGAATGACATCGACCTCGACGGAGCCTACCTGGACTACATCCAACGGACTGAAGTTAGAAAAGCACTGCACGTTGGCAACACCAACTTCACGTCAATAGGCGTGGTGTACAGAAAACTGGTGCCTGACTTTATGGGCAGCGCTAAGATGTGGCTGGAGGAGTTGCTAGAGAACTACAGGGTGATGCTGTACAAGTAAGGCATTATTTTTTTCTGATAGCTTTACCCATACGACACATTTCGTAGGATAAACGAGGCATAATACGAAGTAGCGCGTTTAAAAAAATCTAATAGTAGGTTTCCAATGTTCACTCCTATGATGATATGTAAGTTTCTAGACCTGGCCTAATACCTTAACTAGGAACTGCATTCAGATTTCGTTATGTGTAGCCAATTAGGACATCTTCAAAACATTTGAAAATTCCGGAAATTCGAAGCAATGACGGGAATGTCGATATTTATCAAAATGTATTGTTTTATTTGCAGTGGGCACTTGGACATCATAGTTGCGTATCACCCGTCGGTCAACACATACGACTCCTTAGCTTTCTCTGGGTCTGCGGAGTTCGCAAAGTCGACCCGGGAACCTTGGTACCATGATGGAGAATTAGCTGGGTGAGTAGAAGAACATAAGTCATACAATATTCAGTGTTTATGAGTATCACTAAACACATTGCCATGGAGAGAACAATTGTTACGTTTTGCTGAATATCGTAGCCAAGTACACCTTCAGTTCTTTAGAAAGGTCTTCCTGCTTATCCTTATTATTTTCATTTACAAACTTAGTTTGTAAATGTCGGTACCATATAGTCATTAACTTGTAATGATATACTTAGAGTTAGACTTTCACATACCCATAACGACCAACTACCACTGTTTTTAGACACTAGCATACATCCACTTTCTTAGGGACTAAATACCTATCTTATGTCCTATGGTCCAGGTACTACAGGGTCGCTGCGAACTTGACAGAAGTGATGATCCGTGGCGCCGGGCACATGGTGCCGGCCGACCAGCCGGCTGCGTCGCTCGGTCTCATCTCCGCGTTCGCCCGCGGCATCACGTTGGAAGAAGACACCGCTAGTTTGGTGGACTCGGAAAAAAACTCGCTGCGCCGACGTCAATTGCCCCTCGAATAACCTTTACCCCGATTTACATTTGCGCGGTGTTCGGAATGTTTGTTGTAATGTAATAAAATAATGAAAAGTTAGTTGTTCTTTTTTTTTATGTGTGTAATACTTTCTTAACACGCTCACAGCGGTAATAGGTCTATAGCCTCGCACTAGTTTCACTTTTGGTGCTGCTGCGGGCGGCGACAGAAACTCCACTGTGGATGGCGTTATTTTAATCATATCCAGCGTATAAAAGAGTTGAATATATGAGGTGTAAAAATAACAGTGTACATTTCTTTAACAGGGTCATCAGTAGGTTATAATGATAACATTCCCAAAGAAATAAATCAAATTATTAAACATTTAAAAATTAACGGCCTACGCGGCTTTCGATGACAGATGAGACTCGCTTTCGTACGTCTCATTCAAAGCAATGTGCGCCATCTTGAAAACATAGCCGGTACGGATTATCTGTCATATACATATAACAAAGCATTCATTTCGCTCAGTGATTGCTTTAGGTCTAGTTATGGCTTTGAATATAAGCATTGTATTGATACGCGGTACGAAACGACGTGATGACGTCATAATCTATAGCAAGATTGAAAGCGATCGAGTTGCGCGGTAGAGCCCCTGTACTGAGCGCACGGCTAAACGTTACTGTTTCGCCTTTTGAAAAACAAACTAAACACCATTTATAAAATCATAAAAAAAACTATACATTTACGAGATCCACATAACTTACTGATTCATCTGTTAAAATATTTTACACAATATTTGTTAAACCTAACCTATATATTTGCTAACAAACTATATCGGTAAAATTTAAGGTCAAGCCAGTGCCATAGAGTTGAATTTAATGTTGACAAATCTATACATCTATACACAAATAAATAAAATTGGAGTGTCTGTTTGTAATATTAAAATAACCGCTTTTTACTAAATGCATTTGATTGTATACACGGTACATATACCAATACAACATGTTTTACAATTTTTGTCTGTCTGTCTGTCTGTTCGTTTCAATCTCTGAAATGGCTGGACCGATTTTGACGGGACTTTCACCGGCAGATAGCTGATGTAACAAGGAGTAACTTAGGCTACTTTTATTTTAGAAACACTTTTTGTTGACTACCACGCGGACGAAGTCGCGGGTAACAGCTAGTAGTTTATAAATGTTGTTATTTGGCCCTTTATAGAATTGCGCCTTATCGTTAGCTATTTGTATTTAGCATTAGTTTTATGGAACTCCATTGGCATAGCCCTTGGCATTTAACTATTAACTATCAAGTGCTTATTATTTTAGTTTAGTTATTACATACAATAATTATTAATAAGATTCTATTTAGCTGCACTTGGGTAAGTATATATAATACCATAGGTATGTATTTATACTGATTTAGTGCTTCACTCTTCTGCGTTCGGCGACATACAGTGAACACAGCGAGTAAGTGCTCTGTGAGTATACTGCGCGCATACTACACTGCGCGCTGCGCTGCATGGTTTTAGGTTCGTATACGGTCCATCGCCAAGCCTGGAAATTTCGGTAAAACTAGTGAGAAATGACTATAAGTCAGAATATGGGAGTAACACATTTACTTGAATTTTCAAATAGTTTATGGAATGGAATTTACAAATATTTAAAGACATGGTTCTGATGAATATGGTACCGTCGAACCGATTTGATGATAAACCCAGGAGGAACCGGAACTCTGTAATAAAACAATGTATCCAAGCCGTGTTTGGGTTTATTGAAATTGTTATGGGATGTACTTTGGCTGTAAATAAAACTTTTTCGTGGATTATCCGATTTGGATTATTATTTTTTTACAGAATTTTTCAGCGAGATTGATTCAGTAGTTTTTGTTTTATCTTAATTTCTTTGAATCTATGTTAATCTTGCGATGATGTTATAATTGGTATACCTATTATCCAGTAAAAAGATCGACACAAAAATATTTTTAGTGACAGAGAATAGTAAATATATCGCCTAAAAAGTGTAAAATGAAGAAACAATCTAACAAAATAAAAACCGTCTTCAAAAAACTAAAAAGGAAAATATTATCTAATCTTGAAATCTACCTTGTCTAACTAAATCAAATATCATATAACGAAAATATCACAGATAATCTTACATGAAAGTTGGGTGGGGTATCTATAGGTAGGTAACTATTTTGAACTTTTTAGTACGTGCGTATTTTGGGTAGGTATATGTTACGTTTATTAATAAAAGTTCGCATATGTATAGGTATATCTATACTTACGTAAACAATCTATAACTAAGCTTATCGTACAAATAAAAAACATGATTAGATAAGTTAATTAATATAATGCCTACATAATTGGGTACACCACATTATAAGGGATTGCATGGAAAAAAAACTAACTAACTATGATAAAATAATAATGAGTGAAAAAACAATATTTTACATGTTAAAATTAATTACTTACTGAAATAAAGATTAAACCTGTTTTAATAAATCATTATATGTGGAACCTATAAAAACGGAGGTAAATTGAGTTTGGTACTTAATACACCTATATTACTGGTTTGTATTATAAGCATCAAATTACATTGTAGTAATTAAAAAAATGTTTTGACGACCTCTTGATAGCCGGCTTTCAGAAACAGGGGGCCTGGTTTCGAATCCCGAACTTTGTGTAAGAGCACGAATGTGTACCTGAGGCGTAAACTTTTAATTGTACCACCACAAGACACACAAGCGTCGCTTTAGTTTGGTACCGTACCGTCTGTGTGTTCGTCTGGCGATATTTATTATTTTATTTCTTTTCAAAATAAATAGGTGACCTACTGGGCCGTTTTCCTTCGCTAGCAGTCCGAGAGGAGGACCCAATTACCGAGCAACATGATCATCGTATGGACCTTGCTATTAATGTGAGTCTCATTACTGTTATAAACACCATAAGGTGTCTGTACTTTTCTTTATCCCAGCCATTTACATTTTTTTTTCATTGGGAGCGGCTTCCAATCTATCCTGAATAAATTAATATGTCATTTATACCTAAACTGTTATATATACTGGTTTGTCTATCTACTCTTGGAAGGTACTTAATTAATAAGAATTTCAATATTTAAAATCTCCAAATCCAGAATTATTTTCTGTGTCTCTTTGTTCGAGGATCACGGAAAATTTACAGGCCAATTTGAATGGGGATTTTAATATAAAGAAAAATATTTTTTTGCGGGGGCGGGATGGTGCGGGTGGAGGGAGGTTAGTAAGCAGAGGCCGGTAGGCTATAAGCGGGTACACAGATCCCTACCAAGGCCGTAGGAAGGGAGGAGTTTTGAGGGTTCAACACCCCCCCGAAAGTCATTAGCTAATCCAACGTTTTATACATAGGTATAGGTATATCAGGGCCGTAACCATAGATTCACTTAGGGGGGGGAGAGGGGTGAGAGTCAAGCTCTAGAATTGTTGACACACAACAAAAACCATGTTACAGATGCATTCATCAATCCGTATGTTCGGGATGGTCGTCCATCCCAGAAATACCATTAGAAAATGATCCGGATTTCCTGTTAAACTTCATGGAACGGACCTACAAGGTTGGCGAAGCGAGGGCCTCCTCCGACCTTGGCACACCACTACTTCTAACTCCATACATTGAAAAAAATAAGCTGAAGGAAGCCAGGGAAGCCGCGTTCGTCAACCCTGATTTCATGCTGATTAATATGACTAGTTATGCTGGTTATTTGACTGTAAGTAAATTAGATTAGCTAAGGTCCTTTTTAATGCCCTATGGGGCAAGTGCCTCCCTTTTTTGTGAGGGGCATTAGACCATAGTCCAACACGCTGACCGGTGGCCAGGTTGGGTTGGCCGGGCGGACTTCAATCGTCTTTTTAGGGGTTCTTTTCGATATGCATATTTCCTCACGATGTTTTCCTTCACCGTTTAGCAGGTGATAATCATGGATTACAATTAGATTCGCACATAAAATCCAGATATCCCAGAGGTGCGAGCCAAGGTTTGAATCTGCGACCCTCGTTACCGAGGCACGCGTTCTATTTACTTGCCTGTAACTGCTTGGAAAAGGATAATACGAGTAAAAACTCGGTTACAGGTGTTTAAAACTCTTTATTACCATCTTGTAGGGCCCACTAGCGTCTATCCTTAGTGATCGTGGCCGGTTAAATTCCAGATCAGGTTTAATTCTTTTCATCCCATCTAGGTCTCGAAAAGTATTTCAGCCCATCTACGTAAACAAGGTGAAATTTTAGTTGTTGTGTCAAGATTGTTTATAACGAACCGCTCCGCCGCCCCATGTCTAGGCAAAGGATAACGAAAACTTTTTACAGGTGAACAAAGAGTATAACGCCAATCTATGGTTCTGGTACTTCCCGGTGTCTGGTAAGCCTGTGGAGGACACGCCCTGGATCATATGGCTTCAGGGAGGACCCGGCGCGTCCTCACTCTACGGCCTCTTCACAGAAATAGGACCCTTCTTTGTTGGGAAAAATAATCATTTAGAAGGTAGAACTGCATAGTGTATTTCAATGACTGTGTCTCTTGCATGTATAGGAAGAAGAATGAAATCGAATGTATATAACTACTTAGTTTCTTGAGCTGGGTTTTAAGTTTATAAGGTTGATAAGTGGATTAATACATAAATTAGTAATAATAAATAAATTTGTATAATAATCTACCTACCAGCCGATATAAAAGAGTGTGATCAATTAAATACTTACAAAAACCAACTGAAGAAATATGTTTGCACTTTGTAACTATTGCTATGTAAAGCTCCAGAGTGTAATGTAACTACTATTGTAACGAACCTTTGTATCTCATTTTAAGTGAACTGTAAGTTCTTATGAGAAAATAAAGTCTTTAAACCTAACTTTTATGATTTAGGTATCAGACTTTTTTAGTGAGTGTAATACTACGTAACGGTACCTTTTCCAGAAACCGAATACTCTTGGGCTAAGAATCACTCCTTGCTGTTCATCGACAACCCAGTTGGAACTGGTTTCAGCTTCACCGACGACGACCGCGGCTATGCTACTAATCAGACCACGGTACTTACTTAAAATATCTTATATTTAATTAAGTAACTACAAAATATTTTTTTCATACTCAGGTAAATGTATCACAGCATCCTAATGTCGACTTTCCATTCCTAGCAGTGTAGGCTACCAAAAACTCTGTTTGAACTCGTTTGCGTATAAACTGTAGTAGGTACCTACCACCCACGGAATAAAAGAAAACTTCTATCTAAATAATTTCTGGATAACACTGGCTTGTCGATCGAATTCTGCTCCACTGGTGGCTGTAGCCTGGCTGTACCCGTAAGACCAATATAGAACCTGTAGGAAATATTGGAAGATCTCCAAACACAAATGTTTGTTACGCTGTAGCGATAAGTGCTATTTTAACCCACACTCTACCCCTAATAACATTGTTCACAGATTGGAGAAAACCTATACACAGCTCTGCAGCAGTTCCTGACAATATTCCCAGAACTCCGCAAGGCACCGCTGACCATCGCTGGCGAATCGTATGCGGGGAAACACATCCCGTCACTCGGCGTCCAAATCCATTGGCATAGACATGAGGATGAACCCATTAACCTTCAGGTATTTTACTGGACCGAACTTATAAAAGGGAGCATCCCACTTTCAACCTAATAAGTTTCAGTGAAAAATATCTATCGATAACCAAGTTGGTGTGTACAGCAGTAAGCCCCAGCTGTAGGCATGCATCCATAACGGTAATATAATATGAAACTAGTAAAGGACTTCGCATGAAAAGGTGGTTTATTCAATAAGACAATCCATGTATCGTATCCTTTTTCTAGGGGCTTGCGATAGGCAACGGCTTCATCGATCCCTTGACTCTGCAGAGGTACAGTTATTTCGTGCGCGAGGTTGGTCTCGTCGACGATAAGGTAGCTGACGCTATTAAGGAGATGGAAGCGGCTGTTACGTTGTCGGTCAAAAATGGGGACATGTTGGAAGCTCTCACTGTAAGTATATATGCCTGAACCTACGCTTATACAGAGTGTAAGTGCTTTGTAACGAAAACTGATACCATGGATTCGACTCATGCATTCTCGACTGCCTATAGTTGGAATTTTCCGTCGCTCTTTTTCAGTATTCGCAATTTTTTCAGTCTTTTTAAATTGATGTTGGCATGAAATCATAATAGAAGTCTATCTCAACGTGATTTTAAATAAAAAAACGTTATATCTAATTTATACCTAAAATTGCAATATAAATTAAAAGTCAAGTCAATACGCTCGAGCGTGCTCGGCACTCGCATGCGTCGGGTATCGTGCTGAGCGTTGAGTTATGATCGCGGTGTTTACAATACATTGCGCGCTCATAAATAATAACATTTGTACCCAAAGTTTTGTTACCATGTCTCTTACACTCTGTATATGAAGAGTGGATAAAAATGTCTACCATTTGTTTTGTAAATTTCCCGAATAACTGATATTACTCTGCAGACACGTTGAAAGCCCAGTGAAAAAAAATTCTTTAATTTCCAGTACCAAAACTTCATACTCCATGTAATCAAATCCTATGGAAACTTGTCGAACGTGTACAACTACCTTCGGGACGACATCGACATTAACGGACCCTACCAGGACTATATCCAACGGGCCGACGTTCGGAAAGCACTGCACGTTGGGAACACAAGCTTCACATCGATAGGTATAGTGCACAAACTCCTGAAGCCAGACATGATGGTCAGCGCTAAAATGTGGCTCGAAGAACTACTGGATAACTACAGGGTCATGCTTTATAAGTAAGTGTAGCTAACTGTATTTACTTCTAGCAGATTAGGGATGGGATCAACCATCGACATATTCTTACCCCCAAATTTATAGACGTTCAATAAGTTTATCAAACGACACTTCACACAAAATGCACAAAAGTTTTACATTGCGCAGTATTATATGATGTCTGATAAAGTTATAAAACGTCTATAAATTCGGGGGTAAGTGTATAATAGCAATATAGAACAACGATCATATTCCACTCTCGGTGGACGCGAAATTTCACAAATGTCAATTTAATTCTGAACAAGTTGTGGTTCCGGAACCGCAGATCAATGGAACACAGTAATTGGTTCAAGCATCCAATCTAGTAATTAATAGGTACTGGATGGGATCAACCAATAGGCAATAAGTTTCTTTTCTTATAATTGCATACCTACCTACTTAGTTATTTTTTACAGTGGCCATTTGGACATCATTGTTGCGTATCATCCGTCAGTCAACACATACAACTCTCTCTCTTTCTCCGGATCGGCGGCCTTCGCGAGCGCATCCCGTGAGCCCTGGCACCATGATGGAAAACTAGCCGGGTAAGACTTGCGATCAAATTATTGCCGATTTGATTTGACGACGTAAAACACGAGATAGTAAATTCGCTGCTGTAAGCCTACCATAGCCAGCTGTGATAAGACAAAACGTGAGATATACCAGTTTTGTGTCATTCCTCTTCTATAAACTAAGAGCGAGATCGGCTCGGTGCGACATACTTAATCCGTGATATGAGTCTTTTCTTGGCTCCTGTTCTAGTCCTGATGCCACCTAAGGTGTGTCTGTAAGGTACTTATCTAGAACCAACATATTATCCAAACATCACCTAGCTCGAATACTTTATTTAAGATTTCGCCAAACCTAGTGCAGCTTTACAATTAGTCTCCATGGTGACACACTAAGTTAAGATGCTTTTTACCCCTTCTGAGAAGACCCGTACAGCCCACAAAAGCTCCTAGGGCTGGAGTGCTTATGTGTATTCGGTCTTGAATGCTGGGCTTCGCTTTCCGGATTGAAAAACGGGGAAGCAATACTGATGATAGGTATACTTAGCCTCATTGAAACTTTTCGTAAAGCTAGGTAGGTACCATCTAATGCTAGCAAGCAAGATAGATAAATAGTTTTTTTTTTATTTTTTAAATAAAATAGTTTTTTATTTCCATTAACTAACTTAATCAATATTAACAAATTTGTTGGAGCGCTCCTTTTAAGTATGGCAATACCTGTGTTAGGAGGCCCCGCTCTTCCATACAGGGTTGGCAAATACAAATTAAGTGTTATTAACACATGTGGTAGGTAACTAAAATAATACGCAATCCAATTTAGAAAATTACAATTAATAAGAGTAAGTGGAGAGTGGCGCAAGTTTGTGTGTGTGTGTGTGTGTGTGTGTGTGTGTGTGTGTGTGTGAGCGAGTGTGTGTGTGTGTGTGTGTGTGTGTGTGTGTGTGTGTGTGTAAGAGTGCACAATTTTGGGTGTAGGAGTATGAGTGCAAGTAGGTGCATCGACTTTATTCCGATAACCAATTAAGATATTATTTCCATAAGGGATTCAGTTTCATCGTAAGTTATATTTTTCAGCCATAGATATTTCCATGCAGCCAACCTCTAGTGGGCTGAAGGGCAATATTTTCTGATTCAGGTATTACAGAGTGGCTGCGAACTTAACAGAAGTGATGGTCCGCGGGTCCGGTCACATGGTGCCAGCTGATAAGCCAGGCCCCGCCCTCGGCCTCATCTCCGCATTCGTCCGCGGCATCTCCTTACAAGAAGACACCGGCAGCTTGGTCGACTCGGGAAAGACACCGCTGCGACGAAGTCAGTTGCCGGTCGAGTAATGCGGCATCACTCCGATTTATATTTTTTTTCCTCTCGTATCCAATAAAACCAGTAATAAGTAAGTAGGTACAATACTTGGTACCTACCGTACCTACTTATATTCAGTTGTTTATTTTCTTGTTTCTTAGAAGTAATTTCTACCTTTGTACTTACTAAGTCTTGTCTAATTTTATTTTATAATGTGGCAATAAAACACAGTAACTAGCAGTGTTGTGGTTTGTTGTTTACTATAATGAGCATACTGTTTTTAACAAACATTATCATTATTATCAGGGGTACACATCATTCAATAACAATTATCAAGAATTACTCGACACTGGCAAAAATTTAACTATTTTGTAGCTGATTGCCAACCTAAAAAAAGAAGAAGAAGTTTGTATTGTACATTGATTATATAAATAAAGGTATTGTAATATGATTAAAGCATTAGAATAAAGTACTATGTTCTTGATGAGTGGAATGAATGGGCAGATTTACGATATCTCGACTAATTACGCGCGAAATTTTAACGTAGCTCAATTTCTATTAAGTACAGTGTACAGTACACACGGGTTATTGAATATACTTGTGAATATATTCTTTGGAGTTATTACTGCACTGCAAAGAGTGCACTTATTGTTTATAGTTGCACAAGTTACACCAAGGTTACACTAAACCCAAACCGAGCACAAGTCGTAGAAAACAAAGATAAAATATCTTTGAACAATTCCCACTTGTACCACAGACATAAAAGAGTTTGTCCTATAATTAAAAATAATGAACAACAAATTTTAATTAACTCTGGCTGGCAAAACAGGCTCTATTTTGTAGCCGATTGCAATAAAAAAATATGCTTTCATTGGCAATCAGTGTTACCAACCCTACTGTTTTAACAGTAGATTTGCTGTTTTCACATTGATGCCCCTGTTTTCTGTTTCATTCCTAATTTTTACTGTTTTTCAATTAGCGTTCAGGGCCACCTATTAATCTATGCAAATATTTTGTGATAACCACTATGTAATAAAACGCATTGACGCTAGATGGTAGTATCTACTGGAAACATGTACTCAAATTTAAAAATGGAGACGGGTCTCAAATATTTCCCACATTGTGTGAATTGGTGAAGAAACTGTTGTGCCTACCACATAGCAGCGCCACCGTAGAAAGATTATTTTCAGCTATAAATATTATGAAAACCAAATTACGCAACAGAATTGATTGAAAACTAAATCCGAAATAACCGAGTGCTACTCATTTTAAGCCACAGAAAGGCAAATGAAAAAATTTAACAAAAATATGTATGACTAGCTGTCCCGGCGAACTTCGTACCGCCTCAGAATCAAATGTATCAGAAAATGAATTTATTGGTATTCTATGAAAATTTCGACAAATCTATCCCACGGGAACCATACATTTTACCGGGATAAAAAGCCTATATGCTATTCCAGACTATAATCTATCTCTGTGCCAAATTTCATCCAGATCCGTTCAGCCGTTCTGGCGTGAAAGAGTAACAAACATCCATCCATCCATCCATCCAAACTTTCACATTTATAATATTAGTATAGATTTAAAAAAAGAAAATGAGTTGAAAATAGCAATTGAGGATGAAAGTGGAAAATAATTTGACTTTGATTTTTGTTTTTTATTATTTTGTGATTAATATTATGATATAACAATGCATGTGAGTCCTGGTAACTAATAAAAGTGGGTAATTGTTTTAATTATATGAGGAAAGTATGAAATCTGCCTTTTTTACTTTACCTACTGTTTTCTACTGTTTTTTTATTGGTGAGCTGCTGTTTTTCAGTTTCTTGGGGTTGGCAACACTGTTGGCAATACAATTAAAAAAAGTGTTTTTTTTGTCGTGGCAACATTGCTAGTGCTGACGTTTCCGAGTGCGCAGGCAAATCGACGGAATTTTATAAAAAATCTGAAATAAACTTCTTCAAATTGTTTTCGTGCAGTCGTCAAACATGAATTCATAGTTTTCGTCTGAAGCTACTAACTATATATAGTAGATTTTGAAGTAATCAACAAAGGAAGTCGTGCAATAATACATCATGTCGTTGGTGTTGTATGCGGTTTGCGCATTGCTGATTTCAACGCCTATCCGTGCGTTTTATTTACCCGGCTTGGCTCCCGTGAATTATTGTAAAGCTAGCGATGAAAACAGGCAGACATGCAAGGTCAGTTACCACTGTTACTTATAAGGGAATTGTTTATATTCATAATTGTGATCGCGCCGACATTGTCGAGGCCTGACGAAGTCAAAACGAACATTCCTGGCATTCATCTCTTTACAACAACATTATCGTGTTGCGGATGGTGATTACAAAATTATTCTTATTTCCGCTTATAGCGTACATTAAGTAAAATAGGTATAAAACCGATAATGTCAGCAATGACCATATCTAAAAACCAATTATTGGGCTGTTAATCGTGCTTCTTATTTTCAGACCGAAATACCATTATACGTGAATAGATTGAACACAGAGGAATCGGTAATACCATTTGAATATCACCACTTTGATTTTTGTACCACCAATGATGGTCAGTCGCCGGTCGAGAACCTCGGTCAGGTAGTTTTTGGAGAACGAATACGACCAAGTCCATACAAAATAGATTTTTTGAAAGATGTGAAGTGTCAGGAGGTGTGTACAAGGACATACAAAGGCTCAGACCCTGAATCCATCAAAAAGTTGAATCTCCTGAAGATGGGTATGGCCCTCTCTTACCAGCACCACTGGATCTTGGACAACATGCCCGTGACATGGTGCTATTTGGTCAATGATGGGGTGAAGACCTTCTGTAGCACTGGTTTTCCTATGGGCTGCCAAGTGCGAAAGGATATGGTGAGTATGCATGTTAATAAGAATATCAGAACAAACCATTTAAATACAAGTAATGCTATTCATAACTCATATGCTTAAGATAATATCTTGATGTAGTGTTGTGCTAAAGTTAGGAAAAATCTCCTATTTCCTGCAATACTTTTTAATAATTCACTTTATTAAAAATAAAAATAATATAAAAAATTGACAATCAAATGATGTAAATATAAATGGTTATTTTTTTTTATAAAATAGCAAAAGAGTTTTCATATCTTAACTTTTTTTCTTAGAATTAAATGATCTAACCTACCGATAAACTTGTTAAACTAGTTTATACTATTATTGTTACACATTATAATATAGATTTCTTATGAAAAATCAAAAACAAATAAAAATGTGAGTGATAAATTATAAGTTATATTCCAAATTACAAAACATCAATTGAACATTTTAACATTATAAGAGAAATCTCTTTAAATATTTTTACAATCTATTCTTGAATGACTACAAATACATATTAAACCTACTATTACATGATCTATCTGACACATGATTGAATTAGACATCTATGGGAAAGTCGAATTAACCACTGATAGTGCTCCTATTTCTTCACATATTTCTGTTACTCTATCTGAAAAACAAGCAGTTTTTTGTGTGTTCCATCGAAATTAATCCACAACACATCAATGTAATAACATAACTAATGTACTTTTCATGTTCTCACAAAACCTCTTATCACTAACATACAATAAACCTATATCAAGTTAACAAACATTTTATCAATACTGTTAATGTGCTAGTTAAAACTTAAATCTAATATGATAAGAATATTAATTGTTTTAATACTATCTGATTCAGTTCTAAGTACAAAGTTAAATTGATCAATGATGAATATATACACATATGTAGAGTTAACAATTCTATGTATAGAAAAAACAAAACCATTTTTTTGCATCCTCTAAATAACTGGACTACATCAGTAGAAAATAATTATGGAATAGATTTTTATACTGTATTTTTTGCTACCTTTTCCTAGGATATATGCACTCCAATAGTAGATACCCGCACCAGCCCAATGAGTACATACTATCTGTTCAACCATGTGGACATTGAGATCACATACCACAGTGGGGGTGAGGAGGACTGGGCCGTCGCATTTCATGATGACGGAGGCCGAATCATATCTGCAAAGGTAAAATTTTTAAAATAGCTCACAAGTTATAAAAATACTTCATTAGAACATATTACTATGTTCGGTCAAGCAATTATGGATAAATTTCAAACATACGTATTTATAGTTAGTGTTATGCTTGATTCAGACAAGGTCAGTTCCCAAGTAAAATCACTTGTCACTTGGTACTTGCTAAACTGGCCTACACAGGGACATGATGTTACTTGCATACTGTCCTAGTCTACATGGACCAATAGTGTAGTGGCTAGTTATGCTACAATGACCTGTTCAAAACATGTAATATAATCATTGCCTAGTTTTTAAATGGGGCTGTTGGTTAGCGATCTCGAGATCAGAGCTGTCTACTTTGCAACATCTAGGAGTATTGGGTATGTGATATATGTCTTTTTACATTGGTATGGTAGGGCCAATGATAATGTTAAACTTTTCTGCAGGCCAAACCAGCCAGCATCCGGCATGCGGGACCCAACAATTTAGACTGCCGAGAACGCCATTACCCTCTAGAAGTACCCGGATACCTTGAGGCAGACCAAACTTTCAATGTCACTTACACATACAAAGTCACATTTATCAAGAACAACACTATCAAATGGTCCTCCAGATGGGACTACATCCTGGAGTCTATGCCACAGACCAACATCCAATGGTTCTCTATTCTTAACTCCTTGGTCATAGTGCTGTTCCTAAGTGGTATGGTTGCTATGATTCTACTGAGAACACTGTACAAAGATATTGCAAGATATAATCAGATGGAGTGTGGTGAAGATGCACAGGTAAGAATCTTTTGTACCTGATTTATACATGATTATAATATCGCCAGACGAACACCAACTGTATGCTCCCAAACTAAGCATCGCTTGTTTTATTGGCACCATACATTGTCCAGTGTGTATAACTTCAAACATATTGAATATCCATGAGTCAAGTACACACATTCTTGCTCATCAAGTAAAGTTTACTCCTACCGGAATAAGAATCCAGGACCTTCGATACAGAAACCGGGATAACTACCAACTGTGCCAATCAGGTCATCAAATTATTAAACGGAGACATCGTTATCATATATAGACATAATTTCCTTAATTCCTGAATAGTTTTTCCTTCAAATCATTAACTGGATTTCTGAATCAGTATTGTTGATGAATACATTGGGATTGCATGGGCAGATATCCCAGCCAGCTTCTGACGCAAGCAAGTGTTCTACTCGTTTGCCTATCTCTGTTTCCGGCCCATATATTCCGTTACGTAATTTATATCTATTCCTGAAATACAAAAAAAGTGGTTAAAAAATATTAAAACCAACATGCCTTAAAATTTAAACTAAAAAGCTGCTAATTCGATGTTATATGGTACATACAATTAATTTTTGCAGGAGGAATTTGGTTGGAAGCTTGTTCACGGTGACGTGTTCAGACCACCTCGTCGCGGTATGCTGCTCGCGGTTTTCCTTGGCTCTGGATCTCAGGTACAGATATTATACCATGATCATGATTGACCAGCTTCTTTTTCTTATTTTTTTAGGTTGACAATCAGCTACATAATAGAGCCATTTTTGCCAGTGTGGGGTAAAAATTATTGATATGATCTAAATACCCCTGATGATAATGAAGTAAATCCCCTGTCTCTATTAGTAAAGCTGTGGTTACTTTAAGGCCTCAGCCTCGAATTTAGCGGGCAGCAGGGCGGCGGCGGCGCGGGAGCGGCGCTCGTTGGCCGGCCCGCGCCGCTGTTTTTGAGAACCGGTCCATTTGATTTTACGCATAAGATCCTGCCGCTCCCGCGCCGCCGCCGCCGCCGCCCCAATGCCCGCTAAGTTCGAGGCTGAGGCCTAACTGAAATTTTACCGGTCACTTGGGTGGGAGAACTTAAAAAGTCAAGTTATACTATTTCATTTTAATTTCCTTCACGTGTGCACATCAATGAACACACAATTATTATTATCCCACTCATATTACGCATAATTTAGTGACACCGTTTTTGGAATACTAATTAAAATTGACAACTTCACTGGGCCCAAAGTCTGCTAACACAATCGATTCATAATCGAACAGCTACCGCAAAGTAACTGTCACTTTTGACAGATATTGTGTGGGATATCTGTCAAAAGTGACAGTTACTTTGTGGTTGCTGTTCGATTATGAATCGATTGTGTTAGCAGACTTGGGGCCATGGTCAACCTCGGTCCCACTAAAATGTCTCTAGACCATAGTTTCAACAATAGGTTCATTCAAAACTGTCAGTTATAACTACACATGAGTAGCCAAATTTTATTTTTTTTGTGTTTTTTTTTAGGTGTTCGGCATGACCCTGGTGACCCTCGCGTTCGCGTGCCTCGGCTTCCTGTCCCCCGCCAACCGCGGCGCGCTGATGACGTGCGCGCTGGTCGCGTGGGTGCTACTGGGTGCCGCGGCCGGGTATGTCAGCGCGAGGATCTACAAGAGTTTCGGAGGCAGGCGCTGGAAGAGCAACATACTGCTTACGTCCATGGTGTGCCCTGGGTGAGTGTACGATAATCCTGCTTACCAGGTCACGAGCAATAGTAATGATGTTTTCATCCTTACTTGATATGTTTTTAATAGCTATAACATACTACTTTATATCTTCGAAGTTGACTGAAGTTTTATCGTGAGCCTGGTCACTGGTACTATTATAATGTTAATAAAATAAAATCATTGAGAATAATGCTATATAATGGCATAAGGGATGTGAATAATTTGGGACAAACATACAGATACAATCTGGAAGAAAATAATAATGATGGGCTGCTTGTTATTTTATTTTCAAGTGGTCGACATACAGGGCCCCAATTGTCACTTTTGACAGATATCCCATACAATATCTGTAAAAGTGACAGTTACTATGCTATTGCTGTTCGATTATGAATCGATTGTGTTAGCAGACTTGGAGCCCAGTTTATAGTTACTCTATAAAAAGTGCAATCATATAAAAACAAATGAGTTTCTTTTGCCGGATATTCAATGTTCCGCATCTAGGCTACAAACCAATTGTTAGCAAATTAAAAAAAAATAACATGATCTCAGTATAACCCCAAAATGACGCAATCGAGCGATCAAATTCGCTACCGGAATTCGTACTCGTACCCTTTTCGACCCTCTGTACAAAAATCAGGGATACTTCCAAATGTGCCAATCGGTAAAAGCTATTACGAAACTTGCAATAGGTTAGCGATAGTAAAGCGACGGCATAATATCAGCTTTCAAATCGCAAGTTTGTATTACTTTGCAGCGCTATGTAATACGAATATGCGATTAAAAAGCAAATATTGCGAGATAATTGCTATCGCTACGCTATTGCAATATACGTAATCAGGGGCCGAGTCTTTAAGGTAACTGTATCGTCTCGTTATTCTCGCAGCGTGGTGTTCTCGCTGTTCTTCATAATGAACCTGGTGCTGTGGGGCAAGGGCTCGTCGGCCTCGGTGCCGTTCTCGACCCTCGTCGCTCTTCTGGCTCTCTGGTTCGGCGTCTCGGTGCCGCTGACCTTCATTGGCGCTTACTTCGGATTTAGGAAGCGGGTAAGCATTACAAACGATGTGATTTTTCAATATATTCGTCTTACACTGCAAAGCTCGTAAATATCGAAAACCCGATCACAGTCGAACCAACAAAGATCGTCCTCAATGTTAGGGTTCCGTAGTAACTACCCAGAACCCAGAAGATTCGTAATAACTTTTAGTTTAAAACGAAACTAAACCTTTTACACCTAAGGTGCATCTCAGAGACACTACTTACACATATTCCTTAGATGTACACTGACATAGAACTAAATTGCTCAATAAATAATGCGATGGTAAAAATATAATTAGTAAGTTATTAATTATATTTTAGAGGTATCCCAATACATTGAAGTGAAAGGGAGACAATGAAAACTTTTTCAGTTATGGAGGAAAAACCTCGCCGTACCAAGGAAACCCTATGGATGGTCCGACACGCGCTGAGTCGATTGTTTGCCCGATAATAAGAAGAATGTAGGATTATCGTGAACACCTTTGCCCAGCAGTAGGTCCATATAGGTTAAAAAAATATATAATTGTTTATATTTTTTTTATTTTTTTTATTCAGATCTTGGACCACCCAGTCCGCACGAACCAGATCCCGCGTCAGATCCCCGAGCAGTCTCTGTACACGCAGCCCGTGCCCGGCATCGTGATGGGAGGCGTGCTGCCCTTCGGCTGCATCTTCATTCAGCTGTTCTTCATACTCAACTCACTGTGGTCCAGCCAGGTATGCACAACATTTATAACATCTGGCTACAGGTCTATTCCGATACAAGCGACATTCGCTACCGCGCTATAGGTTTAATAAAATACTGAGAGGTATATAGAGCGCGAAATTAGAAAACGCGCCGCGTACTTGCATACTGGATGGCATATATGGAAGCATAGTGGTGGAGTGCAGTCCCTAAAAACTAGACTGCTTTTTAGCCTCTACTTCATTTTATCCAAGGTCCCGTCTGTGAACACAGTCCACTCATAATCAAATTGATTGAACATGGGTGAAATTTTTTAGAAGGAAGCATACGCTGGATTTCTGACTTCAGGAGTTTTTGTTCCAGATGTACTACATGTTCGGTTTCCTGTTCCTCGTGTTCGTGATCCTTGTTATAACATGTTCGGAGACCACGATCCTGCTCTGCTACTTCCACCTGTGCGCTGAAGACTACCACTGGTGGTGGCGCGCCTTCCTGAGTTCCGGGTCGACTGCGGGCTACCTCTTCGTCTACTGCTGCCACTACTTCGTCACCAAGCTAAACATCGAGGACGCCGCTTCGACCTTCCTATACTTCGGGTACACGATCATAATGGTCTTCTTATTCTTCCTACTGACCGGCACCATAGGGTTCATGGCGTGCTTCTGGTTTGTGAGGAAGATATACAGCGTCGTTAAAGTGGATTAATTAGATTATGTGTTGGCACAGTGGTGCGGTGTCCCTTGTGATATTCGTACGGTTTTTGCACATGACAGCAATTTGTTTGGCTACGGTATTAAATAATAAATATCGCAAAATGATCAATACCAATTACCCCCAGGTATAATAACACAATTGACTCATATATTGAACAGCAATAAGGTCGTAATTGTAATTTTAATTGTCCAAAGTGGTAATAACGATGTCGTTTAATTGCAAGTCAATTGTGTTAGCAGAACCATACGATGCAAAAGCAGTGTATGCTCCTAATATAAGCGATGCTTGTATTATGTATGGGTGCCGTACAATGGCTTGGAGGCAATCCCAGAAATTAATTCGAACTAAGCCGCGTAAGCCTGACTTCTTATAATTGGTATGAACTTAGTGTTATTGTTTACACGTGCTGATTCGGATTTCTGTTTAGCGAGAACATTTTGAATAATTCGCTCGTCTCACACGCTCGCCATAAGCGAGTTGCCTTTATTGGCCTGAATTCGTGATGGTCTAGTATACATGTAAGTGGTATATTGGGCTTCCGAGACGATCCAGCAGCTCTAAACAAGCAGTTACATTTTTTCTTTAGTCAAACAATGTTTACAATGTTTGTTTGATGCTTGAGTCAAGCATCTATGTTCTTGACGCGATTTTATTTTTTAGCTTGACGAAACGGCTTGACGCGAACTTTTTATGTTTTCGCGAACGGCTTGATCAAGCATAGTAGCTCCATTAAAGAGTGCGAACGACGAATTTGTATGAAAGGCCTCTTGCTTGATCACACAACGAACTTAACGTCAAGCCATATGACTGCCTCGGAGGCCCCTATAAGTATAAAAGTGATATAAGTCAGGTATGTGAGTAACAACATATGATTACACTGTTATTATAGGGTATCATCCGATTGAGTCTAAGGGTACGTGTACACTATAACGACAACGACAGATCTCGTTTCTGTGTCACTTAGTCGACATAAGTGTCAAAAGTCAGTGTCGCCGTGAATACTTGTTCTTTCTTTACAAAATGAAATGCGATGAAATAAAATGGATATGCAATACTTAGTATTACATAACAGTGGACACTGACGGCCACTTGCCAATACAACGGCTACGACAAGAGTCGCCAGTTCAAAACTAAGAATATTCATTATTATTAGTGTCATGGCGATGCTTAGTGAGACTGCCGTACGCGATGTGATTAATTGTATAAAAAGATATAACGGAAATAAATTGATTGTCTCATGTGCGTCTCGTGTGTTTATTTTTAGTTAATGAATTGGTCGCACACAATCAATTTAAACCATCAAATAATTTGTTTAAAAATACGCTCGACCCGGTCATTTGAAAGCCTGACATATTTTTTTTCATTAATGTGTGCGCCTTTAGTCGTTAGTTGTGTAAGTTTTTTGTGGAAGAAAAATGAATTTTTCATCGACGACTTGTTTATTATTTAATCAGTTATATTATTTTCTTTGCACAATTAATCTAGAGTTAAGAAGAAAACATTACCCAAACAGGTTGCGACTAGCTGAAATAGTACTTATTACTAGTTATTGTGATGCTTGTGATTCCTTTGTCTGTGGAAAAATACTTGTTAGGAATTAATTGAGATTTATGTTTCAAATCTCGTCAATTATTATTGTCAGCAAAATGTATTAATTGATTAAGTTTATCTTAACATTATAGCACAATTATGGGGTTCCGTAGGCAAACTCCTAACGCTTATAGCTTCGCCATGTTCAGCCGTCCAGGTTACAGCCATTTAATTAGAGATTATTAACTTATTTGGCACTTTCGTAGATAATGTTGCAAGAAAATAATTACTGGGAAGTGAGGGTGAAGAATAAAATGTCAAACACCTTGAATGGGATTTCGCTGAATATCTATTTTAAAAGTCATTCTGAGGTTTCTAACAGTAAAACAATAAAATCTTTACGAAAGTTGCATTTACTCTGAATTCCTTAGCGACTTTCCAGAAAAGCCGATACTTGTTGACAGTGCGAAATAACAACGAAAATTATTACGACATTCAAGGATTTATCTAGATCACGAACAATAAGTGCTATAAGCCAAATAAGTTAATGCAGAGCTCGGTAGCAAGAGACAAATCAACAGAAGGTACTTGTTAGTTTTTGTTGTGTTCAAAAACATTGTTTGTTTTTATACAAGAGTGGCTTACCTGTTTGCCCAGTTGACATGACTATGGAACCCTACCTTGCGCGTGACCCAAAATGCCTTTGGTCAGATTTTGTCTTTCATTCAAAATAGTAAATGTAGGTTTTTGCAAAAACCAACAACTACATAGTGTTATGTATTTTGTGCTTATTATGTACGGAAGTTTAATTTAATTGTAACAATATATTAAGTTATACTGTTTTTAAAATATGCTTAGTTTAACAGTTGAATGTAAATAATAAATATACTATTTTACAAACTCTGTTTATTTTATAAGTAATTTGTACTCACTGATTTATTATTATTATTTCCCACTACTGGGCAAAGGTATCAATATTAATCACTATCTGTTTCCGAAAGCTCAGCTTCTTTAAGTAGTATAGCCTTCTTTTTTGAATACTTTGTTCTTCTGTCAATGTTTGTTTTTCTGAACAGTTCAATTGCCTTCATTTTATTCTGCAATAAACTCTGTTTTTCCTTTTCTCTTTGCGGAATAATTTCTTGGAATCTATCTGACTTTGGGATTTTAATTTCGAACTCTGTTTGCCCATCTTTTATTTGTGACACTACTTTAACACCATGATTACGAAGTGCGCTGCCTTTATTCTCCTTAATTTGTTTACATGAAGGACCCTCTTCACCTAGATTTTTTACAGCATTCCTTTTACTTATACGTTTATTTTGTTCTAAAACTTCGGAGTTTTCATCTTCAAGTGGTGTCTCAGGACCCATTCTTTGCACTGCAGCCTTGACTCTTTTGCTCATTTGATCGTCTAACGATTGAAAATCCACTTTCCTTTTGAAAAAGTCCTGAACAGATCTTTGAGTCTTTCTGTCTTGCATTCTTTTCATTACCGGCTTTATGATTTCGTCCAATTTGTTTTGTGACCAACCGAATTTAGTTTTTGTATAGTCTCTTAAAACTGTGATGTCTAATTCGCCCCACGTGAATTTCGCCTTACTTTTTTCTATATTAGGTTCTAAATATGCTTGGACCACCTTGAAAATTAATGCAGAATTAAATATTAGGGCAACTGTTATTCAATTGAGTGTTATTTATTCAACTTACCCGCACACTAGGAAAATCATCAGACAAATTAACATTTTTTAATTTCTTTTTTAGAGTAGTGTTGTCAGTTCTTTTGCCAGCTCGGACCCATTGCTTGAACTCTTGCAGTCCCTTAACTATCTGACTGTATTTTGCCTGCTCAGAAGTCTCATTTAGTAGCTGCCTCTTGTTAAACGGAAATGATGCTAGAATCTCCAGAG
The DNA here is from genome assembly GCA_905404115.1 of Pheosia gnoma. NCBI lineage: Eukaryota > Metazoa > Arthropoda > Insecta > Lepidoptera > Notodontidae > Pheosia > Pheosia gnoma. The sequence goes on along the minus strand of FR989894.1, from coordinate 9,301,516 downwards.
CAGTTACAGGACCTACACCATTCAAACCAGTTGTGTAATCACTGCCAACTAGCAAAGCTAATAATACTAGTTGCTCTCTGTTTAGATCTGGAAAAATCATGGATGACATTAATAAAGGAAAACTATTATGTATTAATAATAATATTGTATAAAAGTAAAAGCAATTTTCAAACATATGGTGGGAGAGCAACATCATAAGAGACATTATGAGCAAAACCGGTAGTAGGCTGAAGATCAGGAACGAACGGCGTTTTAGTAACCTACAAAGAGCTACAGGCCGATGTAGTCGACTTACCTACAGATATATATTTCGTAAATTATAAAGACTGAAGAATACTTACTAAATGACTTCTCAATTCTGTCAGATAAAAACTGCAGAACATGCTTCTTCTGGTTAAAGAAATTCTTATACACAGTCTTGCCACCGAACAGCCAAATATCACTATCATCTGTAATAGTACCATCAGTTAATTGAACATTTTCCAGGAAGGCACACTGCGCCTCCGCCTCCATCGGGGCGACCACGTACGGGATGCCGAATATTTGCAGCAGTTCTTGAGCTTCCTTCGTCATTTGTTCTGTTATATTTCTACCTATACGATCCAATCGACCCTTTTCTTGCAGTAAGCTTTGTTCCTCATTTTGCATTTCCTCAACAAGGGAATTAAGTTTTTCGGTATTTAATACCTCTTTAAGAGGATCAGTAACTTTTCTAGTTGTGTTTGAAGCTGCAGGTTGTTCTTTCCCTTTTGCTGTTTGGCCATTGGGAATGTTCTTCTCACTAACATCTACTTTATTATTATCTTTAATCGCAATAGTGTCTATAACTGATAATTCTTGTTTATTTGAATTTTTAGAAAGCGAGTCTTTATGTCGAACAGTGTCTATATTTGGTAATACAACTTTATTACTCTGAGTATTATCATTATCTATAAGCGTTGTATTAATGACTTTTGCCTCAGTATCTTTAATACCGAAATTATCTTTGGAATTACCGTGAGGAGATATTTTTTCTATAGTAGCTTTGATTTCGTTTACAGTCGTTTCATTATCATTGTTAAAAATATCAGCAAATATATCGTCATCTGGAGCATCACCCATATTTAATATTAATTGTACAATTGGTTGATCTATATCAGGTACTTCTTCAAACTCAGTTTCACTAGAATCCGATTCATTTTTGTTATTAGTAACTACAGAGTTCTTGATTTGTGGCTTTGGACTGGTAACTCCACATGTTGATGCAGATACTTCCACAAATTCTTGGTCACTAGAATCTGAATCTTGCTTGATTCTGGTTTCATGCACTTCTATTGTTTCATTTGCTATTTCCTCTGTACTTGTATCAAGGGTAATGACATCTTGTTGATTCTCAACATAGAGCACAGAAGCTTGTGTTGCATCTAGATAATTTTGTGATTGTGATTCAACCTCTTCAGCAGTTAAATTTGGCCCAACAGTATTTTGCGAGTTTAGTTCACTAGTGTGAAAGCCTGTTTTATCTTCAATGCAGTCTTCATCACTGGACGATAGTTCTAAATTGTCAATAATTACAGACTTTTCGTTATTGAGTTCTTCTAATATTTGATCCACTTTAGAGACTTGATGTTTATTTTTATTTGCCCTTTTTTTAGTTACAAGATTATCTATAGCCTTGTGAGTGAAATCACTATATTGCATTATGTACGCTTTGGCTGTGGACATGTTATCTGGTTGTTCAAATCCATCATCTTCATCAGAACTATAAGAATACGCCTCTTCAGAATCGGTCATGCAAGAAGTCCAAGAATCATCAGTTTTAGATGTAGTACCACTTACATTTTGATCATCTACACATTCTAATGACATTTTGATTGCTTTTTCAAGATCATCTTCTAATTCATTATTGGGTTTTGCATCCTCATTTGTGAGCATTTTGTTCTCTACTTTGCTATTCTCTTCTCTCTTTCTGGCTTCAGCAAGGGCCTGTTTAACATCTTTGATGAGTAAAAATCTCGTGGTTTCATTGGATGCGATACGTCTAGTAGGGATTGTATCGATTTTTGTGTCAATTCCTTCTTCATTAAGTAAAGATTCTAATTCGTTTAAAGACATTCCATTATCGCCCATTTCTTTTTCAGTTTCTTCTAAACATTCTTGGACCTTCCTTCTTTTTAATAGTCTTTGCATCTGAAATATAATATTCAAATGTATTATCAATATGATGCAAGCTGTGATTATAGCAAGGTAGTATATTGTCTTAATGCTCACTTGAAAGTCAGAAAAGGAATCGCTTTTCTTTGGCAACTCATGGAGCTTTCCCCATGAATTCATTTTTCTTGTCTCCTTTAACTCTATCAGTAAATCATACTTCTCTTTTACAGACATGTTTTTGAAATTGTCTGATTCAATATTCACCGAGTGTAGGTCAACAATGGAGCCACTTGATGTTTCTTCTTCTGATCTGAAATCATGAAATACATCTGTGAGTAATAAGTACATCTAATGTACGATTGTTTACAACTTTTCTGTATGTTTATTATGATTACCCAACATGTTTTGGAAACTTACTCAGATTCACTTTCCTCTTCTCTTTGTGGCAATGCTGGCAATCTGAACAGGTCATCATTATTGCTGGTGTTACTAGTACTTTGTTTTGGTGATATTTGTTTGCCCAGTAGACTGTTTACAGCAGTCTTCTTGCTCAACAATAAAGCAAGCTCTCTTTTTATTCTTGCTGATTCTGAATTGTATTTTGCTTTGTGATCTTGTCGCTTGGCCTGAAATATGTTAAGTCTGATATTGATAGTTATCGGACGAGCTAAGGAGACTTAATAGAAGTAATACAGGCTTCTTGATGTAGAGCAATAAACTAGTCAGTCAATCAACCAGCATTGGTTCCACTAATAATACCTAGAAAGTATTGAATCTATCAATGATCCTTTACAAAAAAAAAATAGAAAAACTTACTATGGTTTCCTTTTTTAAATCAGGGAAGCCACCATCAAACACAAATACTGGTTTAATCCTAAAGTACAATAGTTTGCAAAGGCGTTGGAACAGGCCCATCAGATGTGCATTTGGGAGTGGGGCTCCTTTCGCGTCTTGGTAACCTTTCACCATCTGATGCAACCATATTGATATATCTGCACAAATTGTTAACATTATAATAGATTAACTACGACTTAGTACTAACAGCAGAAAACCTTATTTGTCGACAGTATTATGCTATGTAAAACATCTGTCTAATCAGCTGTTTTCTTACCAACTGCTAACACTTTGTTTTCCAATGTTTCAACTGGCACTGGTTTGCCGGCTGGGTCGATGAGTCGCCACAGTCCAGTAACTCCCATCGCGTGCTATTAAATTCCAGAATAGATTTTTTGTTTATACTAATGTATACATCAATGTACATAACAAAGGTCGTTTCCCACGAGATCTCCGGTCAATCGTCGGTCCCTTCCTCACACATCGGAACATTTGCGTTCAGCGAGCACAACCAACAGCAGCGCGGCCCGCTGCACACATCGACAATACGAAACGAACGCTACTGGCGCATCGCATTCGTAAATATGTGTTCGGTTCACTACAACATATCAAATGTTTTACTACGCCGCCGCCGCCCACTCTTTCCCACACTTTATTTTCTCACGCCCCATGCGTAACCCCACATCCTATGACCGACCGACCGTCCGCCGAAGGCAGTCGCGTTGCGCGCGGGTCGGACGATTCCTCGATTTAGCTAGTCGACTCGATTATTCTGTCGATTCGCGCGCGCGTAGTCGACCACACGCCCGCAAACCGCTGCGCTCCGTGTCTATGGATGGTCAAACTTTGACAGCTCGCGCATCTGGCGTTGTCGTATTTATACACGAATAAACACAAGTTTCATCGACGGAAAGTTAAATAAAACGGAGTCGCAAGTGACCACCGGATCTACGAGAAGAGCAAATTCCACTTGACCACCGAGGACGGACAAGGTAACACCGCCTGCGGCCGTCTGAAAAGTTTGTCGTCGAACAGGTGTCCCGAACGAAATGTGTGCCAGTTCCCAGCGCAATTAGCCGACGGGGGTGTGAATAATACAGGAGCCTATCGATCGAGGGCGACTGGGGTCGGATTCCGGCTCGGAGAGTCGCGGGCGGGGGGCGATGCCGGCGCTTCGGAACGGGCCGCGAGCGCGCTGAGCGCCGTGGCGAGCATGCCGCACCAGTTCGCGGCGGGCGCGTCGCCGCCGGCGCCGCACGCCGCGCTGTTCCCGCGCTACGCGGGCGCGGCGGGCCCGGGCGCCGGCGCCTACCGGCCCGAGGAGCGGCGCCTCACGCGCGAGGCCATGGAGCGCTACCTGCGCGACCGCTCCGACATGGTGGTGGTGATCCTGCATGCGAAGGTGGCCCAGAAGTCGTACGGCAACGAGAAGCGGTTCTTCTGCCCACCGCCGTGCATCTACCTGTTCGGCGACGGCTGGCGACTGCGGCGCGAACGCATGCTGCGCGAGGGCGAGACCGAGCAGGCGGCGCAGCTGTGCGCCTTCATCGGCATCGGCAACTCAGATCAAGACATGCAGCAGCTCGACCTCAACAATGGCAAGCAGTACTGCGCTGCCAAGACACTATACATATCTGATTCCGACAAGCGAAAGCATTTCATGCTGTCCGTCAAGATGTTTTATGGCAATGGTCATGATATTGGTATATTTAATAGTAAAAGAATAAAAGTTATATCTAAGCCATCCAAAAAGAAGCAGTCCCTGAAAAATGCGGATTTGTGTATTGCAAGTGGGACGAAAGTGGCACTGTTCAACAGACTGCGATCGCAGACAGTCTCCACCAGGTACCTGCACGTGGAGAATGGCAACTTCCACGCCTCATCCACCCAATGGGGAGCATTCACCATCCACCTGCTGGATGACAACGAGAGTGAATCCGAGGAGTTTGCAGTTAGGGATGGATATGTCCACTACGGGTCTACCGTGAAGCTTGTTTGCTCGGTCACTGGCATGGCTCTGCCTAGACTCATAATCAGAAAGGTAATTAAAGCTTTTTTCTAATGACTCTCTAAAAGATCCATAAGTTTAAACTGCCAGCTTCTCCAAAAACAACACTTATGATTGCAAAACTAGAACCCGTTGAGAAACAATAAAAAAAAATATTGTTATCTCCTGTATACATAATTTATCCTATCTATTATTATTTTTAACAAAATTTTGTGGGCAAAATATTTATACAAAATTATTGGATTATTGGACAAATACCATGGAATTTAGTCTGGCAGCTTAATCCCACAAAATTTTTAAAACTTAATTGCTGATTTTAAAAATTTTATTGATAAAAAATATCAACAGACTCATAAAACATTAATTTGCATATTATGAAAAGATTTTCCAAATCTATGGATACTTAATAGATAAAAACTAATGAGTTTCTTGCTGCATTTTCTCAAGTGAACCAAAATTTCGAACTAGATTGGCAGTTTATAAATAGTTACAATGGCTTTTTGGCTGACATGAATGAAAACAAAATTTATTTCCATTTACCGTGGCATATAAGTATCATATTATATACATACAACACATCTAGAATTCTATATTTTTATGATCTATCTACCAAAAACTATGTTCATAGACAGATCATATATGTCTAAATTACATAACAATATAAATTGGATGTCCTAACAAGATTGATCTATCACAGATAAATTATAAATAATTTGCCCCATAGATAAGAGACCCCTATCCAATCTATCATAATATCGTAATCTTCTATATCCTCCCAGGTGGACAAGCAAATGGCCCTCCTTGAGGCCGACGACCCTGTGTCCCAGCTGCACAAATGCGCATTCTATATGAAGGACACTGAACGCATGTACCTGTGCCTCTCCCAAGAACGGATCATCCAATTCCAAGCGACGCCCTGCCCTAAGGAGCCCAATAAGGAGATGATAAACGATGGAGCTTGCTGGACTATCATATCCACTGATAAGGCGGAATACCAGTTTTATGAAGGAATGGGTCCTGTTAGGTATGTATATATTTTATGTTCTGTATCGAAATATATGTTGCTGTAGAATCGTAAATCAGGACAAGGATAATGTTCCGCTCGCGGTGTGCGAGGGGTGCGGGATATCGCAAATATCAATGTGATACTGAACCTACCTACTTTATAGGTTGAGTCAGAGAAAATATGCCAACCTTAGAACCTGCGCTTCTTTCGCGTTTGTAAGCATTATGTGAACTCAGTATTTCGATATGTCAACTTTTAGATAAAATAATTGCTTACACATAATCACAATCGTCTTTTTAATATGGTCTTATCAAAATTTGGATTTCACATAATAATTACGAATGCGCTACAGAAGCACAGGTTCAAATGTTAGTATACTCTTTCTGAATAACCCTGTAGATGTGAACGAAACGAAAAAATTCATTCGTATCCAGTCTACGAGCTCGCACAATACGGGGGGTCGGGAGGTTTCGGGCGTAATCGCACGTATTCGGACCATAGACTAGGTCTGTAATCTGTAAAATATCCAAAGTGCGCTCGGCTTTATTGAGATATGAGTTATACAGGTCCTAAACAATATTTAGATAAGACAAATAAATAACAAGGCTTCATTTAAATATTACACAGATAAAAAAACGCAGTCGTAAACCATCACAGAGTATAAACTGTGTTGGAGACTAATATAATCTCGTTGGTTGGAGAACATTACATGAATCGGATACATAACAGGCATACAAATTTGAAAACCAACTGTGATGTGTCAGGTCTCCAGTAACGCCGGTGCCCCTCGTCCACTCGTTGAACCTCAACGGTGGGGGCGACGTGGCGATGCTGGAGCTGGCCGGCGACAACTTCACGCCATCCCTGCAAGTGTGGTTCGGCGACGTCGAAGCAGAGACCATGTACCGATGCGCGGAGTCCATGCTGTGCGTCGTTCCTGATATATCGCAGTTCAGAGGACAGTGGCTATGGGTGCGGCAACCCACGCAGGTAATTGTATGATACAAATTATTCAAAGTTAGGTGTCTGATCAGAAGCACAATCGTTTCTTGTTTGATGACCTGATAATTGGTAGTGTTGGGACAAATATTGTGGGATGAGCACGAATTTTCCGAGTCATGGATGTTTAATATATATATATATATATATATATATATATATACTAGCTGAACCGGCAAAGGTTGTTTTGCCATATAAAATAAATTGAGATATAAACTATCCTATCTTTCAAGTTGGATAAAACCGCACACAGTGTGCAAAATTTTATTAAAATCGGTTTAGTAGTTTAGGAGTCCATAGCGGACAAACACCGTGACACGTAATTTATATAATATATTAAGATTATATAACATTCATTCATTCATTTCTAACTATGACACCAGGACGTCAACCACCTCAGTCCTCCCGTGACCACGGTTGCTGTACAGCAGCCGAAACGTCGGGAACGTAAAAACGAAAAATAAACACGAAAATTAAAAATAGCTTTATTTCAATGTGTAGTATTCGCGTAAATATAAGAAATCAATATATAAACACCCAAGCGTTGCTTAATTTAGGATCGTGCAGTTTGTGTGATCGACTGGGTATATTATATTATTATTATTACTTAGCCGTAACATCTTCCGTCCCGCTCACACCATAGACTTCGTTAATAAGTATGAAAGTAACAGCATATTTTCTTAATGACGGTATGATTACATTAGGAGTTCCTGCTTACCTCACTGGGCTTAAAAACGTCTACGATCGGCATAATTTGAATCGCGATCGGTATTGCGGTACCTATTTAAAGGACCCTAGAGAATGTTTTATACGGGACAGCGATAGTTGGTTACCAACAATATGGTTAGTAAATAGAGGTTGGCTTGAGTTGGAAGGTTGGTCGGCCAAATATAGCGGAAGAAACACGTGTGTCACTCGGCGCTGCCGTACGCAACCCATTTCCCACAGTCAGATCAATTTGCGGGGAATGGAAACAGCTGGCGTAGGTACATTATCATTGGGACAAACTGCGTTCAGCGACGTAAACTTGACTTGCTATGCAGTAGAATTTATTTTTTCAGTTTTAAAATATAACATAAAAAAGTATCGTAATAGAATAAAGAATTATTTATTTTGAGATATTATTAAATACATAACAAGTTACCTACCCTGTTTTTAGTATGTTAAATTAGGTATGTGGTCTCAGAGTGCCTTTTTGGCAAAAGCCACCTCCAACCCGCCCCAATGCGATCTGTCTAGCAGTCTATTCCTGTTAATTGCCACTGGCAATCAGTGAGTGTTTTATATAGTATACAGTCCCAGTCATTGCCAGTGGCAATTAATAAACGAAAAGCGCAAATAATATTAGGTATGTATATGTAAATATTGAGTCTAGAAAGATGGGATATCATCCCGTTATGTCTATTAGGGGTCGAGTCGCAAAACAATATTAATAGTTGTGGGCGTATCCGTAGGCCAATGCTAGTTTTAGTATTGATAACATTATAGGTGTCTTTATGAGATTCTCCTTAAAATAGAACAGCGCGCATGAGATCTTTCAATTCTATCACTGTGTAATGATCACCATTATGTATGGTGGAAATAGATACTTTACTAATAAAGCGTGCAAGTCCCCCACTTTTATTTTAACATGCAATGCCACGCTACTTCAGCCGCTAGTAGGCAATAATCACCTAATTGAACCCGCAGATTGCCACGTCCAACGGCAAGCCTTTGTCTTTAATTATGCAATGAAATGATTATTAATAGTTGCGATATAAGATACTAGAGTAACTACTTACCTAACTGTAAAATCTCCTTTTTATTACCGTTTTAGTAGAATATTCAACTTATTTATTGATGGTAAGAAAATAATATTCGCGCACCGCGTCGCGGCCAACATCACCCATGCCGAGTTCTCGTCGCAATTAACTCACATGAAAACTTACCCAGAATGTGATTTTATGTATATATATTTCGAAAATCATTTCATAGTATTAGCTTGATTACTGCACTGTTTGCCAATTTACTAATCATGTGTAATCAAGGCATTATGTCATAAAATAATTAATATAATATCGCCAGATGAACACACCAACTATATGGTCCCACACTAAGCAATGCTTGTATTATGGTACTGAAGGCGAACTCAGTATATAATACTTATATAGATATTAAACATCCATGATACAGGTACAAATATTCATGCTCATCACACAATGCTCGTCCCTACCAGGATTCAAACCCGGGACCTTAGGCGCAGAAGGCAGGGTCACTACCAACTACTCATTAGGGCCCCAAGTCTGCTAACATAATAGTAATTGTCACTTTTGACAGATATCCCATACAATATATATCTGTCAAAAGTGACAGTTACTATGCGGTTGCTGTTCGATTATGAATCGATTGTGTTAGCAGACTTGGGGCCCAGGTCGTCGATTATTACTAACGATGTAATATAAATAATAAAGTAAATTCAATGAAACAGGTGCCAGTTTCTTTGGTGAGGAACGACGGCATAATATACGCCACCGGGCTCACGTTCACGTACACGCCGGAGCCGGGGCCGCGGCCCGTGTGCCCGCCCGTCGATGACGTCATGCGGCCCGACCAGGAGCCGGGCTGGCCCCACGACGCGCACAACAGCCACCGACTGCCCGACAACACCCTCCAATAGCCAATGGACTGCAGGCTGGAGGAAGACAGCCTGCAGTGCGACTCATGAACTGTAGTGACTCCAAAGAGCCGTCTAGAACATTCTGCCGCGTGACTTTCTCGAACGCTCGGTGAGTGACTATGTGTAACAATAGTGCCTAATGTCTATACATTATATGGCGAACATTCTCGTTGTAAGTGTGGTGCAATTTTGGGAAATTATATTATATTTAGGTCATAGAAGCAGAGTGCTAGTATCCGTTTATAAGCTTTGCGTCAATTATGCGAGATACGCACGTCCAAGGGGCTTAGTACGAGTTTGACAGGATCAAATACTGAGTGATAGGATCTTTCTAAATACTTCCCAGCAGCGGCCCTGTGGAAACTTACAGGTAAATCTGGTAAATTTATAGAAACGTTCGATCAGTCAGTCGTGTAGGAATACGTTTAAAACTCACACGAAGAGCCCTGAACGACGGCAGTGGAATATGATGACATTCTTATTGGGATGTAAAAGCAATATAAATATTCTCTTAATACATTCATGTAAGTAACAGTTTTAAACATTAACTTATCACACATCGTAATGAATAAATACCTAGTTAATGGGTTTGTCGCACTTGCCTACCTTATTTGTTTATAAGGATTCGATTTTCTAAATCTAAATAAACGGATGCTCGCTTGTGCAAATGCTGTCCAATATTGTATGTCAACGAATAATAATTTAACGAGTAACTCGGCAGGTTTGAGATCATGTTACGATCCATAGATTATAGAACTGCTTTATATTATAAAAGTGCCAGTTCGCAAGCCGCTTTGCGTTGCGCTAAGCACTTCACTCCCATGTGAATAAGGCAACGGTGTGCCTATACAGGGTGATTCGGCTAGGGTATACTAAACCTGCAACCTGGCGTTTTATCGCGCATTTGTGAAGTAAGAATTATGATGTTGATTAAAAAAAAATGTTCCAAACAAAATGGCAATTGGGAGCTATTGCATTTTTTTTATTATTTACATCCAAATTCTGACTGCGCTAAAGAAGCGCAGGTTTGCGGCTTAGTATTCTGAACACAGATATATTAGAGGAGATATGTTATGAAAGCGGTGGGCTTGCGCTCACCTTATGCCAAAATTACGCTAACATAGAGTTTTCGCCGTCAGTCGACTGCAACAGCACGTCGGTATCGGAGCTCTAACTTTTTTTTAAATGCCGTGTTATTCCGTGGTTGTGTGCTAAAATACTAGCAGCAAAGTGAACTACGCGAAAGATGGAATCTCATTTCACCAGCCAGTATTAAGTATTTTATTTATTCGTCTTTAAAATCATTAAAAACAACAAATCAAAAAATATTTAATGCCTTTATTATGTTATTTTAGTTTTCATGTAGCACAACGACTTTTTTATTTTTGTACAAAATACATGGCTCTTTAAGTACCACCTATGTTCGCTACTGAGTGAATGTAAGAGGCAATGGATAGATCGTCTAACGATACTTTGAATAAACTGGTGCGTCGCGTGGTACGGCCGCTGTATACGGCGACGACGCAGCACTCGCCGAAGAGACTTCGTATTGGTTGCTTTTAGCGAGTGGTGGGAAACAAAACGGAGACAGCGAGTTCCCATACATTTTGAATCGCACGGCATATCTCTCGTGATCTGTGATTCTGAATCATCCTGTAAATGTGCTGTAATTATACAGGGTGTAAGGGGCGTGGTAACGAAAACTTTCGGTAAGGGTTACTCTTAATGCTTATAATAAAATTATAGAAATCATTTATGTTGAAAGTCATTGGTTACAAATGCTGTAATTTTTGAGCGGCAATGTATTGTAAACACGCGATCTCAACACACCGCTTCGCGCGATACCCAACTCGTGCGAGTGCGCTCTAGCTTATCGAGTTTTAATTTACATTGCAGTTTTATGTAAGGAATTATGTTTTTTATATTAAAAATCACGTTGAGATATACTTTTATTATGATTTCATGCTAAAATGAATTTAAAAACCGCGTGTAATTCGTAGAAAGATAGATGGAAAAATTCCACCTCTAAGGGTCCAGAATCATGAGTAGAATCCATGGTATCAGCTTTCGTTAGGAAGCCACTTACATCCTGTATTTGATCATCCACGAGATTATGACACCAAAACGCTATAATTAAGATAACAGCAATAAGATAATGTTGTGACAACAGATATGAGAGAATAATAATGCATGCAGCTGACGTATTTGAGAGCTAATTAAATACAGGTCTCATAGTAAACACACACATATATATCCAGTATATAATATTATAATGGTGCTAATTTTGTTGATTCCCAAATCATAACTAAAAAGAATCTGGCACTGCTAAATAGTCCTTTTCTTGCTCGTACTTTTCGACTATTACAAAGATGACAAAAAAGTAAACATTTATTTTATTTTATGTATCAACAGAATTCGCACTAATGTACCTCCAAAAACACCCATGAGATTTCCTCAATAGTAAAGATTGTATGAGTCTTATGTTTCCTTTTAAGTAGCATATGATGAGAATGCACGTTCCATAAAACATATGTGTGTACACGGAAAGACGTAATATGTATAAAAGAGGGTAGTTCCTACTTCAGCATTTAACATTAAACTACATATTCACCGTCATCATCGTGGGAATAGGATCTCTCTGCTCATAGATTTGTTTCTTTGGGGCCAAATAGTTGTAAAATCCATGACAAGTCATTGCTTTTATATTTTTAATACTACTCGATGTAAGTTAATACTTTCGGGTAAAGGAAATTGTACTCTACGAGATTGTTTTACGAGTGATTTTTGTGTAGTTGATTTATATAAATTAGGTTCTCTAGAAAAAATAATGTACAACTGTTAGAAGAAGCCAAATAAGTCCTTTTATCTTACAAAATACTTGAACAAGTATTTGTTTTCTTAAAGTCTACTTTAGCGTTCATAGAACTAAGTATATTATTTAATTTCGCTTGTGGTTGCAAGTCAATTGGTCTTAATGTGTATGCACAATTTATCTAATCACCTTTGTTGATGATAACAATTATACTGTACGTATCTTTTTATACTTACTGAGATATACTCCTAATTCCTTTGTGCTCTGGCTGCGATTAAATGACATGACTGTAAATGCTAACTTCTCGGATATCGGATAGAGAAGCGATATATTTACACATGTTATTTGCTCAGCTTAAGTGCCCGTGGAATTCTATGACGAACAATACAATAATGTAGTTTAGTAGCTAGCCTTAGACCATATCTAGTACACTGAAATCATTGTTTGAAAATACAAAGAAACACGATTAAAATATTATTTATTTAAATGCGAAACTATTTTTTTTATTTCACAATTTTTTGCCAATGTATAATTAAAAAAAAAAAAAGAATTCTACTGTGTATTTTTAAATGAAAAAAGTGTGATTTAGAACATTCCATGTGGAAAGTGTAATAAGAAGTACAAAATATATCAATATTTTTGTAGCGAAATGTTCAATTACGGTAAATAATCTTACGGAATTGGTAAAGTTACAGTATTACAAGGAAATTAGTTTTAACATTTTCGTATGAATAGGTAGACAGTTACATCTTTCGTATTTTTTTGTAAAACGATAACGAAATGATTTGTCATTCAAAGAAACTGTTCACTCCTTTTTATCATTTTACATTTGGTATTTCTATATATGAAAATGGTCGTAGGTACTGAGGATGTGTCGGCTCACGAGTTGCAACGACTCGCGTACAATGATGTTCGGACAAGTGTTTGAATACGAGTAAAATATTTTTTAATAAAACTGAATATAAATATAACAATTTTCTTTTATTCAACAATCTCCTGTTACACATTCGATATTTGGGAAACAAACAACTCTCGTGGGTAATTAAGAGTACATTTTCTCACAGATTTGCGCAAAACAAATCTCACCGCTTTAATTCTCACTGTTTTAATTAAAACCGGGGGGGTCAAGTGTAATTATCTGTTTATGAATCAGTGTTAATCGAGGAATCAGTGGCTCGGTGTGTGGGAACGTCTTCAAAAACTCTTCACATGATAATAACAAGCGTCTTCCCCCCACATACCGTTCTGCAACGCTGGGTTTGACCTCAGATAATTATCAAGTTTATACTTTATACCCATTCCGCCATTGTTCGATGCTGAGATTCAGTAACAAACATGCCAATAGTTATGACAAACCACCTAGCTCTTATATCTGGTTCACCCAAAGACCTAGCGTGGGTAGGTACTAGTTAAGAAGCCTACCGAACGAACCAATGAGTATTGATTTCACGGTACACTAAAAACTTCCGAATCTTGGACAGCAGCCACTTCTCAAGATGATCGGAATTCGGGACGCTTTCATCACTGCTATATTCCCCGAAGAAGTAGTCAGAGTGATACTAGGTATGTAAGAGTTGTTCCAAATCTAAAATTTGTAATTAGATCCTTATATAGATTCCTCTTTTGATTATGTGTGTAAAATGTGTATCTACTTTTATTAGGTAGGTATAATCTTAAAATTTCCGTTGTTCTGCTGATAGGTACTACGAGTATATCGAATCCAGTAAGTACCTACCTAATAAAGCTAATTCGAGTAGACAACAATTTTATTTGACACTTTGATGTCCTCATATGCCTACCTACGATTCATAGCTAGGTACGATATGAATTGGATCCTAATTGAGTCAATTGATCCCCAATCCAAAGGGCAGGGACAGGGAGTTAACGCTCTAACAAATCGCTATCTAAATACAGTAACCTGGTAAATCGTTATTTATAAATAGCGACTAGGAATCGTTCTACAAAGAACAATCACGTTCGAAAGCACGAGTTTTTTAACATTGTATGTATGGCCATCACTATAAGAAATTTAAGTCGTGTATTCTTGCTCGTTACTACTGGCAACCAGCGATTATATATTTTTTTTTCAAAAACTTCAAAACTTTTTTCAAAAGCTATTCTTTGTAATGGCAACGAGTTGGACTTTAGTTGCTGGCTAGGTAATTAGTTGGTTACCGATTGGCAACGAACTAGAAAAAAATGTTGTTAAATATCAAAAAGGAATATGAAGTATTTATGAAAACTCCATCGTCCCAGATAGTTTCTATAAATGTCTTGCTTTTTTAAAGTACACCTATGTACCTACCTACAATCATGCGCATGTAAATAATGACATAGGTATATCCAGTATTATTGACGTAAAAATACCGAGGATATATTTATCTCACTGATGGATAGCGAATCGCGTGGACGATGTTTGAAATGTATAATGATATAACACCATTAAATAGTCATTAGGATTAACCCGCGTCCTGTTGGCTCGCTTCCGTGTGTAGTCGCTTGCGTACCTACCTACCCATAATTTCAATTATGTAATCAACTGAAACACAGAAATATACATATATGTATATATATATATATACTTAACAACAGGATTTGGTTAAATTATATTTTCTTATTTTAACGCAATGACGGCATTGGTTTTAATAGCTGCATGTATATGTCAGCTGAAGGTTATTGTGAACCTACACTAAGTAGGTACCTATACAAGTTTAAATATTCGGCACTTATCTACTTAGGTACTTCTTTTTTTTGTCTGTACTAGCCAGCATCTCTTTCATATCCATCTATTTAAATAAATACCTATCCATAATTGGGAGAATGATGAAAAAGATTGGAAGACCTTTTATTAGCTGGGATTAAAAAAATCGTAGGTATTAATCACCATGGTAAGTTTTAGTAAAATCTGCCTTTCTGAAATTAAGACAATAATAATAATCCTCCTGACCGAATTTCAGTCACGATGGCTAATTTCAATGGAGACTAGCCATCTGCCCAAGAGATTATTATAGTGTATACGCAAGCATAGGTGCACATTCTTCACTCACAGTCCGATGGGGCGGCAATCCGACACTACCGGAGAGAGATCAGACGCAGGAAAGACGGCTTTACGTGCTCTCCGAGGTATGGATTATTTTAAGGTACAGTGTTTCCCGAAAAAAATCAAGATGTTAATCTTGTTATAAGTATACCGTACCAAAATTTCGTTAAAATCCGCCTAGGTAGATTTTGAGATAGTCGGCGGGAACTCGTCCATTCCCCAGTAAATAAGTGTTTTGTTTTAAAATTGTATACCGGCAACACCAACGAGTATTCGGGCCAAAAGTCCACCAATGGCCTAGTTCGAACTGGTGAACATCACACGTCATTTGAAGACGTACAGGTTACCTCACGACGTTTGCCTTAACTGTTACGACGTTGCATCAAGTAAGTGAAGATCATTGTTACGAAAGAGATTCGCTTATAAAATCCCAGATGCGCGTGCTAGGGTTTCAACCTGCAACCTTATGATTCCAATGCAGGCAGTCGACCACTTGGCTATGAACATCACAGCATGGTATAATAATATGCTGCGCCAGGTATTGTCTTCTAACGAGGGCGCAAGACTACGTTACATCAGTGTTGCCATTACTTGACATCTTCAATACAATTAATACCGCACCACAGCTGTAGTCGTAATCGGGGCCTATCACGTGATCTAGCTGTCACAGGACGAGAATACCAGGCATAGCATATTCTTATACCATGCTTCACACGATCTGGGAACTAGCTTGGTGGAGTTATCGTCGCGGATGGAAAAGCAAATATATAAGGTATAACAAAAATAGTGTAAAATATTTTAACCGATGAATCAGTAAGTTATATGGATGAAATTGATGTATAAAATACATTATATAAATGAAGTTTTTTTTTTAACAAAGCGACCCAGTAAGTAGCACTGCGCTCAGTACAGGGTGTCATTTTTTAAATGTATAATAATTTATGTTGTCTTTAAAATATGTAAAAATATTTTACACTATTTTTGTTACACCTTATATATCTTACAATGTAACTAGGTACCTAGTTACACATAGATTTTCTTTGCTTGATTAACACAACTCGTCGCGTGACTGCACACATTATTTCTCAATCTGTGACGTGCACAAGAAATTATGACGTTGCATTCATATGCACGTAATCCATTGATATAACTTTTTATATCAATCGCTACGTATTCACGGATCGCGCTACTTCGTGATGCTGCCTCGCCCGGTCACATGCCACGCGAGGCTGCCTCTATTTCAAACCTAAATAAATAATAATTCCAGCCCTTTTTTAATGTCCCACTGCTGGGCACGGGCCTCCCTTTAATGCGAGGGGGATAAGGCCATAGTCCACCACGCTGGCCCAGTGCGGGTTGGCGGACTTCTCACATCTTTCCAGGGTTCTCTTAGATATGCAGGTTTCTTCACGATGTTTGCCTTCACCGTTTAGCAAGTGATAATCATGGTTGAAAATGAGATTCGCACATGAAATGCCAGAGGTGCGAGCCGGGGTTTGAACCTGCAACCTCGTTACCGAGGCAAGCGTTCTACCAACTTGGCTATCACTGCTCCACTTAATTATAATATTAGAATTAAAAGCAGTGATAGCCTAAATAAAGAATAAAATAATAAGTTAAATTTGCATCCTAAGTTAGGTATGAAAATTGTATCGTAACGTCATCATCGTGAAAGCATGCTGCCACTGTCATTCATATGTATGAAATGAGTAGTGCGAGCGGGATGTAGCACGCTTACGTTAAACTATTGTCGAGGCACTGTTAATGCGAAGTTGACATACACAGCCCTGACAGCGACGCAAAGGACACGCTCGGGCGAGGCAGCCAGCGGGAGCGTTTGCCTCGAGCGAGCCACTATCTAACTGAGCGAGGCAAAGTACCTTCGCGAGGCTAATCAGTAAGTCGGAACGTACGCTACGTAACCATACTTATTCATGAAGCAAAAAATCGGATAGATGTTGGAAAATCAGATATTCCGTATCGCGGTGCGTGCGTTTTTGGAATCTTACAGGTTTTGCCTTGTATGTATCCTTTTTGGTTACAGCTAGGACATTGGTCATTTACCCGCACCAATTAACATCATGACGATTACATCTATGCGACTGTGAGAAAGCAGTGTGCACACAATTGAATCATTGTCTGCTTTTTTACATTCCGCCACGTTGATCTATGGTGTCAAGATATGCAGAGTGTGGGAATACTGTGGTGCCGCTGCCTGCTGTTCGTGTTTTCCAACATGTCATCTCCGAGCGTGGGAGCCGGCCGAATCCGAATTAGCAATTAAAATATTATTATGATGTTCAATTGTTTTGAACCGAGTGTTTTGTTACCAACACAATTAATTCGGATTAACCCAAAAAAAATATATAATGAGCTCCGCTTCCAAAACATAATTTAAATTGCATATTAATAGATAGTTAATCGTGTAGTAATTAGTCCGACTGTCTAGGTAATATTTAATGGAACATAATAGGTGCCTTCTTATGAAGATAAGACGGCTCAATTGAGCCTCGGACTGAGCCCTGGTCGTTCAACGCGCAATGGAGAGAGCTATGCTCGGGGTTTTGCTACGCGATATAATCAGAAATGAGGAGATCCGTAGACGAACTAAAGTAACCGACACAGCTCAAAGAATTTCAAAGTTGAAGTGGCAGTGGACAAGGCACATAGCTCGCAGAACCGATGGCCGTTGGGGCAAAGGTTCTAGAATAGCGACCGCGAACCCGAAGACGTAGTGTAGGACGGCCCCCAACAAGGTGGACCAATGATATCACATTCTTTCCTCGCTCAAAAAAATAGCTTGATAATACAGCGAGGAAATGCAGCCAGCGTTCTTGCCACCACTCCACCCGAACAAGGTCTTTTTGATACATAATTTGTTTCATACAATTTTTTTGTTTTCCAATTTACTTTAACATTAATTCTCCGCGAAACGAAGCGAATTTCAAAAAGGTATGGAATATTGCTGGCTTTATAATACATATTCTCACGCCTGTATCCCCACGGTATTCGGCAGAAAGGAAACCACTGATTGGTATATGCTACGATCGGCATACAGTTCTCACTTCAACCAAAATGATGCGTTACACCTCGTCATATACTTACGTGGGTTTAGGGTGCTATAGCTATAATGGGCTTGCTCTCTCTTGAATAGACGATTTAGCGAATAAGCATTGCTACGTGATGCAGCTACAACCATTTATGTGGAATAGATTCTCCTTGGGCTGTGTAGTATTGATACAATTTAACATTACACTTAATAGTGCCTACCTACCCATGGTCCCTATAATATGTAATTGCTTTGTTTCCTGGCCATTTATCTAATGTGGCAACGCTTGCGATTTTGTTGTCATCAGATTACCATCCAGAATAGCGATAAGCTGTTTCCTCCGCGTTCGCTGTTGAATGAAGATAATTACACCTTGATGTGACGCAGCATAGGCAGTAGTTACGCGGAAGTATCTGCTTATTAACTGGCATGATGCACCTTTTCCCATCAGCCTTGTCGTTTGGACTGTGATCTCATACTGTATATTGAGATTGTTAACAAGGCCGTAGGCAGGGGGGGTTTTGAGGCTTCTTAAAGATTCCCTACCTCCCCTCCCCCCGCCGAAATGTCTGGGATAACCCACCGCTTTATATATAGGTACTTACTTAAAAAGACAATCCCGCTGTGTTTCTTGCCGGTTCCGTTCCGATCCGGTTGTAGAGTTAATAACAAAAATATGTAAATGTCAATCTGTATGTTTATTGTTGAATTATTTATTACCTTGCTCATAATGTGCATGTAACCTCTTCACATACATGCCGAATTACCTACTTCTTCTTCTTTATCGTATCACTCGTGTTAGAGCGGTCGTAGTCATCATGGAGCTGTCCGGGGGTCACTTGCCTCGCAATGTCTCGCCGAAGTAACAATTTATATTTAAAAATGCCACAACAGTTAAACGCCAGAACATTCTGGAAGCTCGCGAAACTAGCAATTTATGAACGCTTAGTCACTGCCGTTAGTTATTTGGCATTTCACGTCGTTAGTCACCCACGGTACGGTGTCACCCGAAATTGCACACTTTAGGATGAGAAATCAGACACAAAATTGCTCTAAACACTCATATTCTTGATGTTAGATAAATGACTTCCTGCTGGTGCCACAATGGAGCCATCATTATTCCTCGGGCCCCATGAATGGGCTCCGCTGCCGTGGGAGTCTCTCACGACTTTATTACGGATATATATTTTTTGTTTGTTCTAATTAACCGTTTTTCTAATAGCCCGCTTTTACTTTAATTGTTCGTGCGCATTCGGAGCCGTGTTGCAAGCAATTTTCGGTAAAATTATACTTGAAAATATAACAGAATAACGGAACAGAAATAACAGAAACCGTTACGTGTGTATTCAAATAATTGGCTTGTATCTTAAAATACAAAGCAATGCTAGCCAAGTTGGTAGAACGCTTGCCTCGGTAACGAGGATTGTAGGTTCAAACCCCGGCTCGAATCTCTGGGATTTCATGTGCGAATCTCATTTTCAACCATGATTATCACTTGCTAAACGGTGAAGGAAAACATCGTGAGGAAACCTGCTTGTCTGAGAGCCCTCGAAAGATGTGTGAAGTCCGCCAACCCGCACTGGCCCAGCGTGGTGGACTATGGGCTAATCTCCCTCGCATTGTGGGGAGGCCCGTGCCCAGCAGTGGGAAATTAAAAGGGCTGATATTATTATTATTATTATTATAACTAGATAAATAAAACACAAGATAAGTATTAAATTGTGACTCATGTTTATAACCACTCACATATGCACGCACGTTTTTAAACTTCAAAGTGTTATTAATAAAACAACGGCAATGATATGTTGTCACCGTAATCATGGCATAACACTGAAAAATACATTTTACACTCACGATAATCCACTACCTACCTATTAAATAAATACTTTGATACCTTAGTATTACTTTATCGTTTACAGTAATAGATGATATCGTTATAAGTATACAGCTATGCTATACTACCATTTGACGCTGTATACTAATAAAAAAGTTGCTCAACTTTGTCTATGGACAGACTCGCTAATGATAGTGATGGATAGGGGATTATGCTTTCCTAGAAGTGTTTAGAAATATTTAAGTATGTTCAAAAGTAGAGTAAGCCGTAACTTCAAATATAACAAATTTATATGTAATTAATTTTATAAGGTGGCACAATAATAGTGTTAAAATATTTTAACAGGGCCAACAGTAGGCTATAAAGATAACATTCCCAAAGAAATAAATCAAATTATACGACATTTACAAATGAGGTCCTGTACTGAGCGCATGATCAAATGCTACTGGTTCGCCTTGTTTAAAAACATCATCATTTACACAATTATTATTACATCAACGTGATCCATATAACTGACTGATATATCTGTTAAAATATTTTACACTATTTTTACACACTATTTTTGTTCAGCCTACTGATACAAATGAGCTTTACTGATGTAAGTAGATAGATCGGGAAGCTGGACACTTATTAAAAGGCAACAATGAGCAAAATTAGAGTACCTAGGTATAATATTATGTAAGTATCCACGTTTTATTAAAACCAAACACCTATAATTAATTATATTTATATTATAACAAAACAGATCTTTTGACTCTGGAATTAGTTGAAAAATAACTAATTATAAAATATTAGTATGTAAATACATTTTCCCACGTAAATATAGTTTGAATAAATATTTACTATGCGATTAGATATTTTTCTACAGAAGATGTTATGGTAAGTACCTAGCTATTTCAAAATAACAACGAATACAAATATACTTACCTACATAGCTTATTGTACTTACGTTAATAATTATATATAATTTTGGAATATTTGTAGATAATATCAAATTAATATTAGTTGAAACCTAATTTGGACGGATATATTTAACAATTCATGTTTTGTTACTTTTATTTTCTCTAATAAAAACTAAACCTACCGTTTGGTGAAAAGAGATAGATTGCAATGATGCAAGCATTACCGATAGGTATTCTCTTTTATTAGGTAGGTAGTTAGCATAGATAAAAAAAAAAAACATAAAATTTGAGCAACGACAATTTTTTGCATATGTTTTTATAATGTTTTGAAATAAGAATGATGCGTTCATAATTTATTATATTGATTGTTGTGCATCAATTTATTTTTATAGCGCACTTGTGATGTACTACACATATAGGTACAACAATACATTACAAGCATTTACTTTACGTATACCACCCATCCTTTGTTAAGTTACTTAAATCCGCTAAAATGCGTGTAGATAAACTTAACGGTAAGCCTAAATGGTTTTAATTAGCTCTAAGAAATATTTGACTATACTTACTGTTGAAATGATGTGACAAATGTTAGGCCTTTAAATTATTAAACTGACCTAGGATAGGTTTAAAACCTTGGCGAAGCTCCTAATGACAATAATGGCCTATATATAATACAGGCGTTATTACAGCTGAAAAACATTATACTAAGCTTTATGATCATATAAGGTTGTCATTTCAACCGTTCGAATCGATTTTAAAATCGTTTGGGTATCGATAAAAAATCACCAACATAATTCTCACACCGATCACACACATATGCAAAGGAAATGTACAAAATGTTGCAGGTAGGTCCAAATGTTTTCCAAAATATATTCAATGTTATCTCATCCCACGTATTCTTTCGTGAGAATGTGAGACAAAACGTAAAGATTTGTACAAATATTTGCAAATTTCCTTCAACATTTGTGCCACTTTGCGACGGCAAGTCAGACGCAACAGGTCGACTAGACTCGGTTACCTAATCACTTGACGCGCACCGACCGCTGTTTGTTCATATTGGTGAGCATGAGCGAGATGTATG
Organism: Pheosia gnoma; assembly: GCA_905404115.1. Lineage (NCBI taxonomy): Eukaryota > Metazoa > Arthropoda > Insecta > Lepidoptera > Notodontidae > Pheosia > Pheosia gnoma. The sequence goes on along the minus strand of FR989894.1, from coordinate 9,279,162 downwards.
ACGTCAGCAGGTCGTCCATCTTGTACCCGAGCGAGGTCTCGCACAGCAGCTTCGAGCCGCGCACCAGGTTGCCGATCGTCATGTGGAAATACGTGTTCCCGGATGACCAGTTCGATATTCTAGTGAACGGGTGTGTGACCAGAATATCCTGCAAATCAAGTCTGAAGTTAATCTATTTGTTCTTTAGGTGTATTTTTGATATTTGGAACGAAGCAGAACCTACCTAATTAATTAGGACTAATTTAAAGTACTTATACCTAAAAACAACAAGACATATTTGGTAGTTCATTACTATTCATATAAGTTACGACTTCTAACCCAAAAAGAAAAGCAACATCTCATCGTAAAACATATCTTACCTTTGACTGCGGATGTATCAGGCTGACTCCGTGCTTGTTGATGGCAATCAAAAGCAGTTCCGGGTAGTTCGGCTCCGTGGTCTGCTTGACCTCGAAGAAGGCTGACCCGAAGGTGGGCCACCGATAGATGACCTTCAGGAAGGTGATCTTGGCGTCCTCGGGCGTCATGCCCGCGTCCTGGTTGTACGAGGCGACGATTGCTCGCTTCCAGTCCGCTGAGCTTTGCAGCTTTATGAGATCCGCTGGTACGAGCTCACGAAGCATTTGCCTAGAATCATGGAAAACATTTCTTAGTCTTAAGACAGCGCAGCGCTATAGGGGTGATGATGAGATGTCAAGTAATAATGACCTAAATGAATGAATGACACATCGAAAATTTAGTACCATAAGTTTATGAATGAAAGACTTTTATTTCGGCTGACAGATGACGGATGGATGGGCCTCGATGCAGAATGAAAAGAGTGGCAAATGTCTCACGGAATGGCCTGCAGCTCCTGCTTGTTGTCCCCCTGGCGCGCGCGGTAGGCGAGCGCGGCCAGGCGCGCGGCCTCGTCGCGGCCGCAGCGGTGGTAGCCGCGCAGCAGCTTCGGCAGCTCCTGGTGGAAGTGGAAGATCACGTCCGCCGCGCGGTCCTTGCCCGGCACCGTGTTCGTCCACAGCTTCTTCATGAAGAACACCTGCACACATACCAAAAGTACATAATAAACACTTATAAATGTCAATAGCCACCGCGCCCAGGTCGCGACCAGGGCTCAGTTGATGATATCATTATAGCCACCGGCGATCTTTTTATCGCGCCAAATAGAGGTGTTGCAAGCTGGATAGAAACCTTATACGAGTATGTGTGTGTGTGCAGTCATACATTTGCCCGTATTAAGGTAAACAACATTAGTCATTTATCATGGAATATAGTTTTCCAACTTAGTACTCTTACTTTATGGCATGAAATTGTAAATTATAATTAAAGGGGTTTAGTTGGAAGTTATATTATGCTACCTTGTACGAACTTTGAATCGTAATAACAACTTCATACTCCCCAAGTATTGTAAAACCAACGTGCACTTACTTGATACGTGAACTGCGGAGTGATTCCGTCTCGCGTTGGCCTCGCCTTCTTGATCCAGTCCGTCAAGTGCCGCACAAAATCGAAAAAGAAGTCTCCCTCCGGCACCGATATCACTTTATCTGCTATTTTAACGAACAAACTGAACCCTTCACTGGATCTGAGATTCAGTCTCTGTGCGATGTTCTGACAGAAATCCTTAGCCCTAGTAGACGAGTCCACTTCGAAAGCCTCGTCCGTGTCATCAGGAAAGTATACTTTGTGGAATATCTGCGTTGTCTTATGCTGAATAGCTTCAACCTCAACCTGATGGGGCGGATACTTCCGTTGTCCATTCCTTAAAGTTTTTTGAAGTCTTTGGAGTGAGTCCTGCGCTATTGGATATCTTCTAGTCCTAAGGAACAGGGTTAGTTCTCTAAGCAGACCTTGACTGCATGCAAACAGTCCCGTAGCTAACCACATTAACTCCCAACCTCTTTCTTCGGACATTCTGTTTCGATTGTCCGTGAGCTGTTTCATTAATTGGCAGTAGATCTCATCTCGCAGTATCTCATGTTTTAGGGGACCATCGAAAATGTGGTCCGTATATTCGTTACCAAGTCGTGGACGTTTTGATGGCAAATCACCCATGTATTTCAAAATGGCAGTAAATGCGAAACAAGCTTCTTCAGCCAATTCTTCTTTAGCCTGTAGTTTTTTAAGTAATGGCTGTTTTATTGGTTCTCTCGAGTTTCGCCATAATTCCTCGGCTCCACCTCTTTTAGCTGTTGATAAAGTGAGGGCTTTGGACACAGTGCGTTTTGGTGGCAATCGGAAATGATCCATGGCGTACTCTAACAAAGTGTGTGGCTTTTCTCTGGTATCTGTTCCCCCATTGTACGTGGCTGTCGGTGCCCGGCGTCCATGTTGAGCACCTTCCTGACAGAACAGAGTCAATATATCTGGCGGTGGCTTTGTCAAAGCGGGTAACACATACACGGTTTCGGCAGGGAAGTCCCCTCTCTCCATAGTTCTCTCGCAACGACCGATACACCATCCATTATTCAACACAGACTCCCCTGTGCTGTCTTCTTCTAAAATAATCAGATCTCCTTTTTGGAATGTCAAAAAGCTAGATCCCTCGCCAGGTGCCTTATAGTCTTGCAACGCTATTACAAACTTAGACCTCTTCTTTAAACCTTCCAAGAAGTAAACCACGAGATCTCGTATGTCTTCTGCATTTGGACTTTGGAAGGTGAATTCTTCTCCACGAACTGTCGCTAGACTGAACGTCTGTGTGAATACTTTATTGGTTTTTTGGCTAGAAACAGTAGTTATTTCTGGGAAAGATAATTCTAGTAGCACTTGCTCTTGATCATCCACAACATACACACCGGTCCAATTCACTGCTATTATAACATCATTTTTAGGTAAGTTGGGCCCAGAATTTCTGTATGCCTCATAGAATCTTGAGAATAACAAAGGCCACTTGAACTTTGCATAACTAACAACATCTTCTTTCACTCTATACGCAGGAACTTTTTCTTTTACATAATAACTTTTCTTGTACGCTTGCACCACGAGAGCACCCCATCGGTCGACTGCCTTCTCAACTCCGGTGAGACAGTAGTCTGGAATATAATTCGGCAGCAAAGTGTATAGTCTTTCTGTATTCATATCTTGATTATATTCTATGTAATACTGTTGAGCAGCTATCATAGCCAAATCTTCTTCTTTATCACATCTGTATTCACCAAACTTCACTCCTCTGACCACCTGTTGGTAAATAAGATTAGTTGCCACCTGGTCTTCGGTGGGATCGTGCCAGGGAGCAAATATTTCTTTTCTAAAGAACAGTCTCCACGGCGCGTTTCTTTCTTGAGCACCTTGTTCCTTCGCATATTGTTCGCACTGTGATATTGCATCCATGACGTGATCTCCTCCACTTCCGAGTGAACTAACTTTGTCAAATAACGCAATGTACAACGAAAAACCAAATTGATCTCGTAAAGCGATTTTGTCAGATAACTGGTTGCACAATTCTCTTGCTGTTGTAGCTGAGTCAGCCAGTAATGTCTTTGTATTACCATCCATGAATGTTATAGGTAACATTATGGGTTTTTTAGACTTCGTTGCTTGAAGCTCCAACCAGGAGGGAGGCTGGTTCCTGGTGCCATTGTTAAATGTTCGTTTTAAACGATCTTCACAGTATGGTGCGTAGCCGGGCGGGCCTTCTCTTATAAAGGCACGCAAATAGTTCACAAACTTTTCACTAGGAGCGAAGCATCCGACGCATAGAGACAGCAGAATCCATCCCCTAGCGTGAGAAGACTTGGACGGATTATTAGACAGCTGCTTGCATATTTGGCAGTATACTTCATCTCTCAGTTCGGCACGAAGAATACCGTGACCGATGATGAAATGTAATTTCTCTAAATTTGATGTGGGGCGTGATTCTAACCACGACTGATAACTGTCTGCTGTGTATTCTTCATCCTGAAAGAATGAAAGCTAAATTATAATACTATTCTTAGTATTAAAATCAAAAAGCTTATGATTATGAAGTGTGTCAGAATTGTAACCAACCTGCAACTTCCTCCTAACATCTTCTCCAAGCTTATTCTTTCTCTTCAAAGTCAGAGAAACAAGTTTGTGTCTGATGGATCTCGGTTTCTGTTTGTTCAAATATGCTTCAGCATCGACGCCCATCAGCTGAGCCTCCTGGAACTCTTTGGACCTGATAAAATTCCTTCCTAATGTTGCTGTAACCTTTGACATGACTGATGTATTGTCTCTGTCCATGGTTTGGTACCGAGGCTCCGGAAGATCCCCAGTGAAGCGTAGAATGGTGACCCAAAGCGCTTGCGCAGCCTGCAATTAATTTCCAATAAATCAGGATGCGTAAACAGGTAACTGTTTACGCAGTACGACGTAAGTCGTACTTGAGTCGATTAGATAATTGCTGAACGATAAAATTATTGATATCGAAGTTATGCCGGTAGTTATATGGAATAGGATTTGATTTATACCTACAATTGGATAATTTGTTAGCTTTTTCTTGATAATAGAGTACTTAGAGTATACGAATGTTTATTTTATACCCTAAAAATACCACAAGATTTTACGTGATTGAGTAAGTATATGCTAACCAGTTGGTCTCCTTGTGTATGCAGCGGTAATAATGGATGCTTTAATGGTTTCCTGGAGTACTGATGAGTGACGGTCCCCTGGAAGTAAGTAGCTGCGAACTTCTGGAACTTGAACTCTGATAGATCCTCCTCATCTTCGGATGTCGTTTGCATCGGCGTTACGATCTGAAATTAACGAGTGCGCTTATAAAGATGCATACTAATACCTGATTTCAATATGAAGGTATAAACCTTAAAAGAAACACACACACATCGATGCTTTAGCAACACTTATCATAAAATTGTCATAAGTACCTACTTACACACAAACCGGTACTAAGTTTCTTTCATATCTCAAGAATAGCATTAAGTAATTTAGTGCTTATCGCTCTTTTCAATTGAATAAATCAATTGTAAAGATTGTTAATACGTTCCATGTAGTGATGGCAGGCCATTACTAACCTACCTATTGATATTCTGGAAATACACCTTCATAGATAATATATATCTATCCAAATTGAACAATCAGTTACGATCGAAGATTAAATTAACTTCCTTTCGATCACGCTTATATAGACATTTTCATGATGTTTTTTGTCAGTTTTGTCATCACGAACCTTTTTCTTTGTAAATATCAAAAAGTCCACATATTGACATTTAGGCGAATACTCCACATTAAACGTATAAAACATAGAATAATCGCGATAAAATTATTTTTATTTCAATATAAAAAGTAATTATATTTGGCCAGGCCTTTCTATGCTCTGTTCTTGGCAAAATCAATGGTAATTTTATGAAATACACACGATGGAAGCCTAAAAGTTTTAAAAAGTAAGTGAATTAACATCACTTACTGATGTCTCTTGCTATTAAAATATCTTTGGAGGCGTTTCAGGATATTGTTATTAAGTACCTCCTGCTGGTCAGCCCTCTGTTGCGGAAGGTCGCTGAAGACCGACGTGTCCTTCGGCGCCGGAGCTTCGCTGCTCGAGTCTGGCAGGAAGTCGAACATGGCTTCCACCAACTTGCTGTCGTCCACCGGCTCGTCCTGCTTCCGAGCCGCTTCCTGCAGCAGGGTCCTCTTGGCCTCCACCTGCTTCTTCTCTTCGAGGGCTAATTCTGCGTCGCGACGCTCCAATTCGTACATGCGCTCCTAATGATAAAAGAAGGTGGGTTTATGTTTTATATTATTTTAATCATAAGTAGGTACCGATTTCTTTATGACATAACTGCTGTGAAACATTTCGAAGATATTCGCATTTCAGTAAGAGAGAGTAGGGATGTCCTCTTTCTCCGTTGCACGCGTGCTAACGTATTTTTTTTTCTGATCAGTCATTTACAGTTACTAATCATAACACATAATTTAAATACTCACGCTATAAAAATAATACACATACTAGGTAGTACCTATGCCATTATTATTATTGTTTTTTAACAATAATAATAATGACGTGTTGATGTAGTATTATCCTTTTGCCTTAAAAACGTTTTAAATCTGGTGAGCGTAGACCGTGGCGGGGAGGCAATGGGCTACATTTTTACGGATTTTACCGAAGCACAGATAAAATTGGTAAACTATAACAATGCGAATCTCATAATACAGGAACTTGCTATATTATGAGATTCGCTTCATAATAGTTTTCTAATGTTTTAAACTGGCTTATAGGATACACAATAAGCCCGCTGGCAGGTACGGTGAGGAAATAGCTGTAGCAAACCATATCCATATAACCAATAGCTTAATTACACGTATCGAGTAAGATGGCGATACAGTGCTCTCGGCTGAGTGCTCGGTCGAGTAAACAAGGTTTATACTTACCGAGCACTCGGCCAAGAGCGCCGTCTCTCCATTTTACTCGTCATGTGTAATCAAGGCATAAGTACTGTCATGTGTGTACATAATTTAAACACACTACAAGTAATCCGCTGATAAAGACGTGATGAAATAAAACGACATGACAACTAACTAAACGTAAATCACCGTGACGCCAATTCACATCGATGGTATCACAAAACGTCTCGAACCACAAATTCATCATTTTGCACACAACGCTCGCCAAGGTCAGACGTGTGGTCGGTCCAGAGGATGGCTCCACATTACGAATAGGAGGAGTCGGTTAAGTCGTCCTGACCAGGCGGTTATCGAAGCACGACTGCATTGCAATACGTTATGCTATTGTGTAAGCAATACGCTCCATTGAACGATACGGAATTACGCAAAATCGCTAATAGTATCGACCATATTTTATGTTCAATTACCACCTTAATTACAGGTACCATAATGATGATTTTATAATGATTAGCTAAATTACTTAGTAGTTAAAGTTAGTTTGCATTATTTATATCGGTCGTTTGCTTACTTTTAATATTTAAGGTATAACAAAAATCGTGTTAAATATTTTAACCGATGAATCAGTAAGTTATATGGATCACGTTGATGTATAAAATAATTGTGTTAATTATTCGATTTTTTTAAACAAGATAAACCAGTAGCGTTTGGCCATGCGCTCAGTACAGGGTGCCATTTTTTAAATGTCTAATAATTTGATTTATTTCTTTATGAATGTTATCATAATGACCTACACTCAGCCCTGTTTAAATATTTCACAGTATTATTATTACACCTTATATATAATCATATCAGATTCTTCCAATAAATAAAACCCTAAGGAAATGGTTGAATTTGAGATTTATAAAAAAAAGTAAGAAAAATTAAATCTCAAATTATCATTTTAGAAGATCACGTTGTACAGTCAAGTTGGTATTCATGATGCTCTTTGTAGTAAGAATACGTCGGACCTACTTAGTTAGATATTTTTAAGCTTAGGTGTGTACTTACATGGCCATGCAAAATATTTAAGAACGTCGAAATACGGAAAAATGAATTCTTCTCGTAATGCCGAATGGTTTAAATTATTCTTCATCAGACACTATTATTTCTACCTGAATTCCTGATTCGGCATGGTTTCATACTTAATTATTATTTAAATAACACTCACTACTCACAAAATTACGGCTTTTGCGCTCTTAAAAAAAGGAAGCAAACAAATTCATATTGCTTTTTTTTTAATTATCGCGCAATAAAGGTATGCGCTCGTATACGTGCCGCGATATTATGTTAATTAACTCAAAAGCTATTTCGGTGCATTTCTGATTATCTGCACCGATAATGCAATAGCGGCATTTTAATACGATTAACTGATGATTTTAATTTAACAATCTACAATCGTTGATGATAACGTTTTGAAGTAAAGCGTATCGATCCAGCAATTTTTTAACAGCGCCAACAGGTTATAAAGATAACATTCCCAAAAAAAAAAAGTCAAATTAATAGAATTTAAAAAATTATACCCTACTGAACGCATGGCCAAACGCTATTGATTCGTCTTGTTAATAAAAAGTATTACAGAATTATTTCTTAAATTATAAAAAATTGGTTAAGTTTGACGTAATTATGAGACGCAACAGTCCTGCAGATTCATTCTTGTTCTTGCTGTAACTACATGGGCTTGGTCTTCATGTCATGGGCAAGTATGCAAAACTGTGACCAACACTGCAAAGTCAAGGCCAATTTTGGGCCACACTAAAGCGACTGCGCAGGCTCAAGAGGCTAACTGACAGCAAGGCAAATGTGAGGTCAGCCAGCCTCACGAGGTTGAGGTGTGTATACAACCAAAACCTATGGCTTGAAGCATTGGCCCAAGAAATTAGTCAACATTTTGTCACCTAATAAATAGACGAAACCTACCTAAATACTAGCCGAAATTTCTAGTATCAGACCGAAACATCATCGCTTTTTGTAAAGGCCGAATTAGATTGAAAATTATCACAACCAGATAATCGTAGTGATAAATATTGTTTACGCTTAAGCTAAGCACGTATATTCAGATTTTATTGATTAAACATCTTTTGTTAATAGAAGACAATGGCTTTGGGTCTTCCGAACCTTTTCCGACTTTACTTTAACTACCTAAAGTATTGTTTACAAGTAGCACTTCAAACTATATATTTTATCGTGCACAACTTGGTGCATCGAAAGCAAAGTACTGTTCAGATAACAAATACTTTTTACGGCACTCGATATAAGATGCCGAAAAGAAAAAAAAACAATGAAAAGATTATTCCATATCTGATAATGTTTATATGCTAACTACCTGTGTGCCCCCTACCCCCTACCCTGTCTACATAGATAATATATCCAAAATAATCACGGATGTATTTTTATGCAAGTAGGTATGACTTGTTGATTAAAAGACAAGCTATCATCGTGCGCTGCTTGATGGCGTACGTAAAATTTTGTTCTGCACTTCTACTCTCAACGTACCGTCTAAATCCAAATCAGGCAATAGAACCTAAAAACCAATAATAGTATAAGCACGGACCCGATAGTTCCGCTCGGCGATCTCCTTGGCGCGTACATTGCCCTGGTGGTGCAGGCGCTGCTCCTCGGCGCGGCGCATGCGCAGCGCGTCGCTGTGCGCGCGCGCCTCGTGCCGCAGCCGCCGCACGCGCTTCGTCGCGATCAGGCGCCGCACGTGGCTCTGGATCTTTACGATCGCCCACATCTTGTGCCCGTACGAGCGCCGGACCAGGTAGCCACGAGCTGCCGCCTAAATGATCAACAACTATTTATAGCCACTACTCCACCTGACCCCAAAACGAAGAATCGAGTCTCCAGTAATGAAAAATATTTGTGGTAGAAATTGACTTACTTGCAAGGCGACGATGTGCCCACGTAGATGCCTGAACCGATGAGCCAAAACTCTCGCCCGAATCAACGCCTGCAATCTTGCGTAGCCCACCTTCATCTTATTATATCGGATCCTCTGCAACTTTCCACGCCAGTGACGCTGGATAAGAATTGCAGCCGCTCTCATCTTCAAAAACCTTCTGCGATACACCCAACCTCGTATGGATCTTTGAAGGATAAGTATTTTCCTCGTGAGCACTCTGTCTCTGTCCTGCTCCAGGAACAAGTCGTGGGCATCCTTCAAGAACACTTTGGTATGACCCAACTGGTAGTCGGATTTGCCGAGAACTTGTGCACAAATTTTGGCAGTAGCTGCCCGGCAATCAGTCTTATGAGCGGGTGGAACGCCCGAGATCAAGAATCTATACCGCTCAACGAACTCTTTGAAGCTATGTCTGATGGGATACCCGGCTCTCCTGATTCTGATTGTTTCCATCATTCCTGAATACCTAAGTTGTCTACAGCAAAGACCCCGGTCGAACATCATGGGCTTTTTGAACTCATTAGGTTTAATACACCGTATAAAGAATGGCTGGCACGTTCCTAATGTTCTCATCAGCAGGTCTAAAGATTTCTTGAACTGTGTCGAAAGTGTCGGTGTTCGCTTTCGTGTCTCTGATCCCATAGTGATGTCATCCTGGAATATTTGCTGAAGGAATTTATTAGTCGAAATGTGGATCAATTGTAACAGGTCAGCACTGAACGTGTCGCGATTTTTTTCTAAGAAACCTCGTGTGTCATAGAACACTATACCAGCGAAGTGGTTTAGTCCAAAGCTAGTATTGATATCCGACTTTGGCTTGAGGTAGTTTCTATGCAGCCCGTGTGTCTTATGTAATTTGGCCAACATGGTTTGATCGGTGCCTTTAGGAAACTTCGACTCCTCATCAATTAAAGCCATAATGTTCAGCTGCTTCAACGCTATCAAGTCTAAAGCATCTTGATTATCCACGAATTCTATGTGCTGCCAATTGATACCCTCGTGGTTGTACTCCTCTTGCTCCAACTTAAATATGTGTCTAACAAAAAACTGCTGTAAATTCTCATTCGCAAAATTTATACAGAATTGTTCGAAGCTGTTTTGATCGAAGTTTTCGAACCCGAATATGTCGAGTACGCCGATAGCTGTTCGCATCGTTGACTTTGGTCTATAGATCGCAGCGTTTATTTTCTTAACAATTGTAACGAATAGTCGACCGTAGATGCCTTTGACGAAGGCATCTCTGATATCAACCGATTGGACTTTGCTGAGTGTTGATATAACGGTCTCTCCGTGAGCAAACAATGTTTTTCTTGTTAGTGCGCCAATGAGCGATTGCATCGGAACTCCTAAAAGCGTCGCAACTCTCCGCACATTCGCCTGTTCTATGATTTCCGTGGCATCCAAATTATCCACCACTGTCGCTTCGTACTTGATATTGCCGCAATGCAGCACGGCCGCTAGCAATTTCAATATTTCCCATATCTCGGCTTCAGTAAATAACAACACCTTCATTGCGGATCGTATATCTGCGAACTCAGCTGCATCATCTCGACCTTCACATGAAAAACTTCCACCCTGAAATCAAATTATTCTTTCAAAATATTTATGTCAATAAACGTTACAATTGCAATGATCACACCAGATATTAATTACATGTATACAAAGGGGAATATTATTTTTTACCCGACTATTTTATTTTATTTAGACGAAAGCTATTTAATGATATAGAAGAAATGGGAAAGATATTTCCCATTCCTTTTTGTTTTACACATACACATGTCTAAACTAGTACTAGTAGTAGTACTAGTAGCACACATATACATATCTGTATCTACGTATCTAGATTTCTTATATGGTAATATACACATAAGCATTGTTTACTCAAAGCAGCCTTACCGCAGACAGATATCTATATTCAGAAGCGTCGGTCAGTTCCAATTTTTTCTTTTCTTCTTTGGACAGCCCTGCTAGTAAGCAGTAAAACACGTGATAGTTCCTCTCCTCAGGGCCTTGCGATACGATTCTGGACTTCTCGAGTAGATACTGCTCGATCTTGGCGCCTTCGATTACGCCGCCGTTGTTAAAATGTATATCGATGTACTTCCCGAAACGGGAGGAGTTGTCGTTCCTCACTGTCTTGGCGTTGCCGAAAGCTTCGAGGATAGGGTTTGCTTCTAATATCTAAAACAAAAATATATTTCTATTTTTCAAAGTTAATAATAACACATCACTAGTAGGGCCTTTAGCCCTTCCAATTAAGCCAGCTTGTGTTAGGAGTAGGCTCATGCCAATAGTTTTAATGGATAAATCAAACCCGGAAAGTTTTGGTTCGAGCGGAACATGCTGGCAAACTGGGCCTTTCGATGTGGCTAAAAAAAACTCCTAAGACACTGAGGATGGCAATAGCACCGAACGATAAATATTTAGACTCCCTGTTCCAAACTACTCAATAGTATTAATTGATTGATGATGGCAAAACACACTCATCGCTAGAAGTCAAAGAAAATGAGACTTATGTTTCGACGCTCTTCTTTTCCTTATCATACATGCGGGGGTAATATTGTAGGCTTATAAAATGTTGAATCCGAATTATGGATTACACTGATTACTAAAACATTAGTTGACACAATTTATGGAGATAATCTTATCTTTAGTTACAACTGAAACCGTGTAACGATCTTTATCGCAGTTGTAAAACATAGAAATAAATGTGTGATACCTGCATGTTAAACATCTAGCCTAATGAAGTGTTGCCCAAAGTCAGTCTTCGACTTGCAGTCTTGCTCTTGGTCTTGCAATTTCCCAAGACCAATGACTAAGACCACCTAATTATAGACAACAAAAGACTGTCATACGATACTGCTCTTTTGAACATTTAAAAAAATAATTAACATATTACGTAACTACGACACGCAAAAGTGTCGCAGAATCAGTCTTGTTCTTGCTATAAACCGGTGGTCTTGGTCTAAGTCTTGCGGAAATATAAGGCCGATAGCAAGACCAAGACCAATTTTTGGCAGCTCTAGTCTTATGTTATACTCAAGAATAATAAACATTGTAAGAACAACAATGGGGTGATATACTAGATTATGGATTTTAATTTGACGACTCTGCCTTCTACGCTGAAGGTCCCGGGTTTAAATACTGGTAGGAACTGTTTGTACCCAAGTCATGGATGTTTAATATCCATATAAGTATTATAGTCTGGGTTCGCCTTCAGTTCATTGTTCGGTACCCATATTACAAGCTTTGCATAGTGTGGACCCTATAGTTGGTGTGTTCGTCTGGCTATATTATTATTTTTAACCAACCTGTTGTTCTATCCACGAATGCTTGCCACTAATTGCAGCCAGGTATTGCAGGATCAATTTTGTGGACTCAGTCTTCCCCGCTCCTGATTCGCCGCTGATAACGATACATTGGTCCTGCTTGTAGCGGCGCATATGCGCGTACGCATTGTCGCCGATGGCAAATATGTGCGGGGGCAGCTCGCCGATCTTTCGCTCCTTGTACAGCTTGATCTGATCCGCGGTGTAGATCGGTAGGATCTGGTAGGGATTCACCGCTACTAGAATTGATCCCGTGTATGTCTGTAAATGATAAACGAATTCAGTTAGAACGGCATCATCGATATTAAGGAGAGGGTTTCGTCCCGGATGAGGGGCATTCTCATTTTAGACGAGACGCATTCTCGTCCCAGACGAGGGGCATAACACAAAAATTAAAAAAAAACCTGAAGGTCAAATTAGTTCCGTCATTGATATTATAAAATTACAAAGATAGGTATTTCTTGCCGATTGAATTAGTAGGTACCTACCTATTTTCGAAGAAATATCTTGGAAGTGATCAAGGTGATATATGCTTTTCGGAAAATAATTACATTTCAAATTCATCAACAATTATAATAGGTATGTTATAACTTAGGTTATATAATAGGAACCTATGTTAATTCCATGATAAAAACATTATTTTATAAATTCAATTTACTTAATATCTAGGTATCTATTTGGGCATGTCTCAAAATGGATCGCTCGTGACCGCGACAAACAGACAAACAAGTCGCACGTAGGTAATTATCAGATATATTATGACGTCACTATCTTGAGTCAGATAATGCATTTTGCATCCACCTAGGCACACACTAAATATAAGTATATTTAGCGATACCTACATAATTAACTGACTTCAAAAAAATGAGGAGGTTCTCAATTGGATTGTATTTTTTTTATAGAATAATGTGCGTACGAACACCGTTTTCTTTTATACCTTTATTCTTATAAAATGTTAAAACCGAAATCTTTAGTTGAATCGTAGGCTTAGCATAGCTACTGATTAGATATTATATCTATGTAGGAAGTGACCGAGACGTCTTTTTCCCGCGCCTACTTGTAATAAGTCAAGGGATGTAACAATACGGTTGCCTACATATCCCAAAAATGCAAGTACATTTAACTAACTATGTTTCTTTAAAGGTTAGTTAGCTATGTTGCTAACAATGTGTGTACGACGCTATTATTTACTAAGACTACAGTTCCATGTCAAGAAAAATCTTATCAACATAGTCGAGGCGTATATCACACACGCCAAATGTTCACTTTGACACGCAATGAAATAAAATTTATGAAATGAAATTACGATTATTTGAACTTCAGATAGCAATCTATAAAGATAAGGTGAACCTTGTCAGACTAGATTATTTGAGTAATCGCTGAATGAATGATTGAATTTAACTATACAGCGTGATTCAGAAAGGGTATAAATTAACATGGACAGCACTATGCTAATACAATGGCAACATTTTTATCTAGTGCCTTAAGGTTGTCAACACCATCTGAAAAGCCGCAAACCAGCGCAACGACCCATCCATATTGGGACCTCGCGTATAGATAATAATTACAAATGCCCTAAGTAGCCGCCGGATTAAATGTAATATACCCTTTATGAATCATATTGTATAGTATGTTAAAGTTGCTTTTGCGTTTGACATGAGCGTACGTATATAATGTCAGTAAGAAATATAAGTAAATCATACTTACATAAATGAGATTCTCGCTATATCTAATGAGGAGATTCCTAAGTATGCCGGCCTCGTGCAGGTCGCCCAGCGAGATCATGTCCTCGACGCCGTGCACCGAGGTGGCGTGCATCGCCTTGATGCGGCGCTCCGGCGGCAGCCACTGCTCGTGCCCGTCGTCGTCGCGCACGCGAATGCGCCGGCCCTCGGCGGCCAGCACGCGCGCACCGATCGCCACATCGAACTCGCGACCCGACACCGGCTCGATCCATATGTAATCGCCCTGGATAATGTGAAACGATAACAAATAAATAAGAAAAAAATGTTAATGCTGTTAAAGTCTGATTAGCCGTTCCTACATTGTTCTCACATACCTATAACCAGGTACTGTTTAAAAAATGTATAAGATCTTTTAAAAAAAAGAGCAACCATGGAGTTTCTTGCCCGTTCTTCTCCACAGGAACGGCATTCCGAACGGGTGGTAAAGTAGTAGCATAATATTTTTTAACTTTTGACGATTCATAAGTACTGTACTTAATGGTCTACGTGAATAAAAAATATTCTGATTCTGATTCTACTCATTTATTCAAAACAATAAGGCCTACCGTCTAACACATAGTTTTAGTGACGTAGTAACATTATATCTGAGGTCGTCGACAGAAGCGGACCAAGGAGAAGATAGCGGATGGAGATTTGCACAGCTTTCTGGAATCTCTATTCCGCAAAGCTGTCCAAATCTCTCCCATCCCTATCTCCAGCAAATGACTCAAGACAGAAAAGTGAGGAGACGGACGGGCAGCTCCGGCGATTTGCGAGCCCGTGGGTGGAAAAAGTCATGCACCCGTGCGAACATTTCATCAGATAATGCTGACATTTTTATCTCTACCAAAATTCTATTATCTAAAACGAAATTGGGACTAATAAGCGCTTATTGCAATAACGTTCGTGATTTAATTATATTAATTAATTCCGTGCGATTGTAATAATTTGTATTTATCAAAGATATTCCACCGACAATTATCCGCTTTATCCGAATATTTAATGTGACATGGAGTTATCGTTTATCAATCATTTAGGTGTGTGACTTTAATTCTAATTCATCAATTTTTTCATCTGAGGTATAAACGTATGTTGAATTGAGTATTTAAGCAAGACGGTTCTCGCTTATTCATTTGTTATATTATAGAAACCTACCCAGTTATACTTTTTGCTAAGTACTTCTGACTGACAACAACAAAATGTCATACCTCAAAGAATATCGTTTCCATAGCGACAGGTCACATAATACACACAATATGTACCTACTGGCAATGTAATAGAGTTACGAAAACTGCTGCAGTTAATATTCACATGGAACTAAACAATCGACACGCTTATCAGTTACACTGACCGTGGAGGCAGGTCGTCAGTCGCGTCGATAGCTAGCGACGATACTTATCAGTCTTCATTCATTGGTTCGATGTACAATCATGTAATCGGTCACTTGAGAACATTATAGATACCTACATTTATAAGTCCCATTGCGTGGGAATTTTTAAGGTACCAACGTTGCATGCCCACTGGATAGAAGTAATGGTATTGGTTGAGAGGAACTGAAATAATTATGTATAGTACCAAGTATGTTTTTTCCCGAACATCTCATGATCGATGGACATAGATTAAGCCGGCCACTGATACAACGATTTACATACATGCGAAAAACTAGCCACTGTAG
The DNA here is from genome assembly GCA_905404115.1 of Pheosia gnoma. Taxonomy (NCBI): domain Eukaryota; kingdom Metazoa; phylum Arthropoda; class Insecta; order Lepidoptera; family Notodontidae; genus Pheosia; species Pheosia gnoma. Next base: position 9,263,172 of record FR989894.1, on the reverse strand, counting down.
ATAAAAAAACGCAGTATGTATATGTGTAATAAATAGCGTACGTCTTAGGAGCTGTCGAGAAGTTAATGCTTATATTTCTTTACAGTGGTTTGATTTGCGCGAGTAAGTCGTTGTAGGAGTAGCCCGCTTTAGGCTAGGATGTGCAAGGGATGAAAAAAAATTTGTTCGTTTGGACCAGCTATACTCAACCTGCGGCCCGCTGGGCTTTTGTGATTGGCCCATCTGGTGTTACTTTATTTTAAACCATTTTGAGTTATGCGCCCATAAAAAAAAATTGAGCGCGCTGAGTAAATAGGTTATACAAAACACTACCGCGCCGCGATGAATCCGTTCATAGTTGTTTAATTCGATTTGTAAATAGCGAAAACCTAAGAATTCATTACCTTTTTTATTTGCGGCCCGCGACACCACGACTAACATGTATTTGTGGCCCCTATGAAAAAAAGGTTGAGTACCACTGGTTGGACCATAAAACCTTTCAACTGACAAATAAAAAAAAACAAGTAAACAAGGATGAGCTATAAAAATAATATGATACGCATTCAGATTTCGCTAATTTTCATTTTAATTAAGAAGTTATTCAAATAAATAAATCAATATATGCCTACAAATTTATTATTTAACATAAATTTCTTCATCAATGTTAATGTTCAATTTTTTTATTCCGACACAATATTTTTTTCTTCTAAAATTTAAATAATAGAAACATGACGTTTTTACGATGAGTTTATTTATAGTCCTGTTAGTCTTTCCAGATAAGCTAACTACTTGTGTGATAGGTTGTGGATAGGATTTAGAAGCACATTGTGAAACAGACCCTTAGATTAAAACGGAACATGAACGGAATATCAGTGGAACAATACGTATGTTTGCATTGATAGAAGCCAGTTTGTTGAGCTTTCCCGGTTTCCCTCCCACTCGTCGTGCAGTTTACGCGTTTAATGTGCGCGCGCGCAACCACTCTCGCTCTCGATTTTGGTAATAGACAGGTTTGTGCGCTCAAATTGGTCCACTAATAATAATACACACATAAATATTTGGAATTTTACAACATAATCTTGAGAGAAACTGTAGATTTTTAAAAATATCGAAATATACGTTTTTATGTGTTTAAAACATTATAGTCTATCTAATTAATATAAATCGAACCGCCTGTTCCCATTCAGAACGTTTCGACAAGTATCAGAATTGATTCGATTAGATTTTTTTCTCGTTTCGACGACGATTCTTCATGACCGAATCGAACGGTTCGATTCGACCTTCGCTGTGTGTACATTTCATAAGCAGCAAGTTTCAATTAATAACCGAATCGGTCGATACAAGACTTATCGTAAGCTTGTGGATCAGGGAGCTGGTTTGATAAGCAGTTTGATATCTTTATACGAACAACGGCTATATAAAATTATGAACGACGGCTTTGCCCTTTTATATTATAACTTTCAACGTACTCCCTCCCCATAAAAAGTTAAAAGAAAGACCTTTTCATCTTTTACAATGCCGAGGTTAATTTCAATCCCGGCTCAATGTACACCTGTGTGTGAATGTGTGTAGGTATATGCACTGAGTGTTGGTCTGCTGAGGTGAATGCCCTCCGAGTGCTGGATTCTGTGGCCGGCTGACGGAATGTGTTGCCAAACGCACTGATCGGAACTCGCTGTAGAATGTACCGCTCTGGGCACAAGTAGGTAGGTAGCCCACCGCGTCACCTGCTAACCGGAGTATTCTTTTTCGAATTTCGAACGCGGAACTTGCAAATTTTGACAGCTAACCACTTTTCGAACATGGCGCGATGATTCGTTGGGACGTGAGATATATTTCCAATTTCAAGGTGGACGATTAGAATTGCCAAGTTTATAGCTATTGGTCGGTCACGAAACACGATAACATGGGATTACAATAGAATTAATTAGGTTTTTTTAAAGACAATGTAGTCCAATCATTATTAAATTGATTGTTCCTGTACAATTGATTAGGTTTACTATTTAAATAACATGAATATAAGTAATTGCCATTAAACATGTCATAATATTTCTTTTTTACACTAAATATATTAAAATATTTAAATCCAGGCATCATAAATTATTGATGTTTGTGAGATTTTAAAACCAAGCAGAGAGGTACCTACCTACCTACCAAACGGTAGAAATTATAACCACCTTAGAAAATATATTTAATTTAGGAACCTGACGATATAATTAAGCGTATGATATATCTGTATTAAAAAAATGCAATGTAAAGAAGATTAAGCAGAAAAAATCGGTCTGTATGTAGATTATCGAACTCACTCCAAGAAATAAGTTTAGGGCGGCCAGCACGGTTGCCGACTTTTTGCTACTCGTTTATTTATTTTTTAAGTTTAAATTCTTTTTATATTTTTTGACGTCTATTTAAAATTTGGTGTGGCCAGTTTAGCTTCAGATTGTGTAGAGGTACGTTTGTGATTTTGCCGAATATTAAATGTTACATTAATTTCACAACAATCCAGGGCCCCAAGTCTGCTAACACAATCGATTCATAATCGAACAGCAACCGCATAGTAACTGTCGCTTTTGACAGATATCCCATACAATATCTGTCAAAAGTGACAGTTACTATGCGGTTGCTGTTCGATTATGACTCGATTGTGTTAGCAGACTTGGGGCCCTGATATTTCATTTAGTTAATACAGTCCACACACATTCGCTTCATGCATCGTGGTGGAAAACAAAAATAAAACGCCCGCGGCTATAGAGCAACAAATCACATCTCAATTCATTAACATTTAAGACACGCTATAAACCTTGAACTTGGTGCCGACAGAAGAATTAATACAGTCTCGACATCTCGGATAGCGGTATCCGGTTAGTATGGACACCTATTATTTACGCGTGGGCCACTAAAATGGGTGCTCGAATCAGCGGGCTTTCTAATAATTTCGACTTGTAACACCGTATTTAGTTCGAGATATTGAGGCGTGTGTGGTTAAGACAAAGCATGACAAGTTAAAATCAATCAAACCGTTGGACAAACTTTTTAGCGTTTAGCGTTACGGTAAGCGCCTTCTATACCGCTCACACCACATGTTTTATAAATAAGAATGACAGGGACAGCATACATTCTCTTCACGACGCTACAATTTCATTTGGAGTTCCTGCTTACCCCGTAGATCTGTAAGATCCACGCAGGTTATCCATTACTTATCACTAATATAGGAGATCCAGGGCATAGTTTAATATATTATGCGACACCTCTTCAGACGATGGTCTAAGACTACGACATGACGAGTATTCCCATCAATTGACAACTTCAAAGGAATTAACATCGCTTATTGGTCGAAGTAGGCTGATGACGTTATCTTTAGCCAATCACGTGAACTAGCTGTACCGGGAAGAGAATATTGTCGTAGCATATTATTATACCATGCCCCGGGGTTAGGAATTGATACTCACCCTGGTAACGATCACCATGATGACGACGGCATGTGGTCACCGCTCCGATCTGTAACCAACGATACAAGAGTCAGCGATAATAGTGTATATATATAATAATTCCAGCCCTTTTTTTAATGTCCCACTGCTGGGCACGGGTCTCCCCTCAATGCGAGGGGGGATTAGGCCATATTCCACCACGCTGGCCCAGTGCGGGTTGGCGGACTACACACGTCTTCCGAGGGGCTCTCTCAGACATGCAGGTTTCCTCACGATGTTTTCCTTCACCGTTTAGCAAGTGATAATCATGGTTGAAAATGAGTTTCGCACATGAAAAATCCCAGAGGTGCGAGCCGGGGTTTGAACCTGCAATCCTCGTTACCGAGGCAAGCGTTCTACCAACTTGGCTATCACTGCTTCTTAGTTTATATATTATGCTGATGAAAACCCGGGTACATACCCCAAGTACATACTTATTATCAATCTCTATATATAAAAACTAAATCCACTGGACTGACCGACTGACTCACTCCATCATAAAATCTCCGAAACCTTGAGACCTAGGAACTTGAAATTAGGCACGCGGGTTCCTGTGGGCCCCTAGGTGCCTCTAAGAAAGGTTTTTGGAAATTTAATTAAGAAGGGGCTAAAGGGGGGGGGTCAACGTTTGTATGGAAAATGTTATTCTGTTGATAATTATAATGTTCTACTTTTCTACGCGGGCGAAGTCGCGGGCAACAGCTAGTATTTTATATTTTTCCTGAGTCTGTGCCGTAGCGGATCCAGTTACTTATTTATCCTTCTATGTAAGTATTAATAAAAAAATATATACCTAGTATATTATAACCACCCATTTCTCTTTAGTTGAAAACGTGATTATAAATATACAAGTCTACACATACTAAAGAAAAACAGTTAGTTACAATGTTATTTTGAACAAAACCAGCATAACCCGGGTTCATAACAAAAGCGTTTTCAATAATATGGTCGCAAAAAGCTAATAATTCTGATATACTATTGTGTTTGTAGTTGTAAAAACGTTACCGTTTCCTCAAAGTTAAAATGGTGAGAGGGATCTTTTGCCAGTTGATCGCCGCATGCGATGGAGCGTATTATTGCACTGAGTGCGTCACCCCCCGGATTTCAATGCATCTTTAAGTGATACATTAAAATGGGTATTTTTAATTTGAATTGTATTACTTAGTCACTATGTAATAAAATTCAATGTTGTCACTTAGTCTCTGACTAAGTTTTAAATGTGTCATAAGTTTTAAAATTATTGGGCGTTTACAGGTATGTTAGGTAAGCACATGTTTTGTGTAGGTAAGAGAAGACGGTACGCATAAAGTATTGGTCATTGGGATAGTTTCAATTCACATTTAATGGTACTAATCTAAATATATTTTTATGTTTGACGGCCTGATTAGCGCAGTTGGTAGTGACCCCGCTTTCTGTGCTGAGGGTCCTGGGTTCGAATCCTGGTAGGGACAAACTTTGTGTGATGAGCATGAATGCACGATGTTTAAATCAATATAAGTACTTTATACTGGGTTCGCCCCCAGTCCATTGTACGGTGTCCATAATACGAGCGTTGTGGGACCGTATAGGTGGCGATATTTAAATATATTTATTTATTTAAGTCAAAATGCCATACGAAAACATCGTGAGACAACAATTACATCTAGTTTGAAGAACAGGAACTGTGAGATACAATGCTAAATGGCACAACAAAATCTGTTGTGTAAAAAAACAATAAAACAAAATGGTTTTTGATATTTAAACGTAGCACAAGCTCCAAGGCTGAGGTTCCACTAATTTAATTAACTGAATATCGTGACTAGTTATATTTTGTGACTAAAACCTTTCAGCACGACACACACAAAAATCATTTTTAAATAGGTATGTAATGTAATGAGCGATGGGGCATGTTATGAGACATGGGGCAATACACACGCTTCTTTATGGTATCCAGTATCATCGTCAAGTGAATAATAAATGAAAAGGTCAGGGTAAATTTAGTAATTTATCTATAATTTACGAAAAAAGAACCGCGCTTCATTTTGTACATACTCTTGGCAAGCAAAGTTATCATACAAGATTTTACTTTAAGACTAGCGCTCAAGAGTCTCTGCCTTTGCCCCTGTTGGAAACATTAAAACATGTCTATGGTTAGACAGGTTGTTTATTAATAAGCTGTCACTTTCTGCTCAAATATAACTTTGTACAGTGCACACAGCTTTTTTTACTCGCCTTACCTTTCTGACCTATTAACAGCCCCACCTTATGCTCATAATATTTGAACAGTCTCCATCGTATCAGAGTCCTGAGGCAAAATCCTGTATGAAGATGTATATCTTCATACAGGATTCTGCCTTAAGACTAGAGTTGAAGACGATCCTCGTGGATCGTACTTCGCATTTATGGCGAAACGATTTTCCATTGTTTCGCGATAAGTATGATGATCTTATTAAGTGCACTAGCTGCGACCGCGACTTTGTACGCGTTACTTTAACTTTTTAACTATCTTGACGAGCTTTTCGGCATGAAGTTATTTATGAGAATTTTGTCATGATGTTATTTTTTGACTATCTTGGGGAATCAATCCATTTTCCGCGACATGTATCACTATTTCCACAAAGACCGCCTATTCAATCATTTTTTTTTTGGGAAACCAACCACCCCCCCACCCCTGGGGCGACAGGGCATCCATTTCCTGACATAAATAGTATCCTGTGGCCCGACCGACCGCAGTTCTCTCGTGAATGACTTTTTAATTTTAATATTTAATGTACAGACACGCCTAATAGTTGGTCTTTTTTATATGTATAGATAGGTTCATTGTTTTGCAAGTACGTTACACATGGAGTACGGGTCCATTCAGATGAAGGCTGCAAGACTGGTTTAAAGTGGGCTAGGAGTGGGTGTAAGGGTACCTATTGCATTGCATTCTAGAAGCCACGAATCCCATTTACTAGACGCTCAGACTTCGCACTTTAAGCGCATGCCTTGTTGGTTGTCCCGTGAAGCAGTAAAGGCCATTTAAGTTCAACGGCAATTTTATCTTCAGATAAAAATCAAACGGTCCGTTTTAGTATCATATTCGCTTATATATATAGTTTAATTTTTCCCCTATTACATTGTTGCGACCAATACTGTCCTCGGCAAATAAGTTGAACCAAAGATGGCGGCTCTGTGCACAGGGTCTGTTGGTCTAAATTAAAATTCTCAGAGCAGCCTTTTTTCATATTGTTTACTGGGAACTAAGTATACCACCAAGAATTCCGGTAATTTGTCAGTAAAGTGTCCTCAACTTTACTGATAGTGTTAGGGGAGGTTTATTAGGCCTAGTCTAGAGATTAGGTCTGCATAGAATCTCCCAAGTTTGGTATTTAAAAAAACCATTCCACTTGATGTTGGCAAAATACCAACACCAAGGAGGGTGAGGTCATTTTCTAAAAAAAAAAAGTATAGGTACTATCATCGGCGAAATGTGTGTAAGCTGTAGAGTACCTCTGCCTAATCCTGCGAGAAAAATTAATATTTCGACAAAAAAAAACTACAAGTCCCATGACCTTTGCCGACAGAATAGTCAGTTGTACGCCTCTTTATGTCTCATGATCCGCGCACGCGCCCATTCGCGGCGGCTGCGTACGCGCACGTGTGTCAGTGAGCAGCGGAACTAATGCCGCCGGATGTCCTTTATCTGCCGGCCATTCATCTCAACACAAACGATGACAACTCGCCGTAAGCTTTTACTAGTGACGTAATAACATTTCGAATACATAACGCACCTGAAAGTGGACATTACATGTGTTAGTTCTCTGTATCGGTGTTATGTAAATTAGTATTTGTTTGGACTGTGGTACAATGAAGTGACCCATAAAGTTTCATGTTACAATTGACATTTTTTTTTATTAGTATTACTTCACGAACCATTTGTTAATAAAAAACTTTGAATTGAATTTCTAGCAAGATTTTTCTATGTTACCTAACACGATTCCTACTTATTTTTCTTTAGTATTAGTATGTACTAAGTAGAGCTATTGAATGTTTTCAATCGACATCACATAGAAGGCAGGCCCGACTTAACAAGCCGTTGTTAGGTTGCGGTGGCCAAATAATAAAATAAAGAAATACCTAGCGACAAAATTATGAACTTGACAAAAAGTTTACACATTCAAATGTTAAAGCAAACCGAGTCGTGCAGTTAACGCGGCAATGTTCTAAGAAAATGTAGTTAAATAAGTCTTGTACCATGTCTGTAGGCACCATATTGGTCACATTAGCAAGACTGCTCTACCCGCTATCTAACGGAAATGAGATTTATAAGTACCTACCTTACACTATGTGAACGGCATGCAATGTAAACTAGCGATAGTAATACTTACCCACACGTTGCTTGCAGGTTGGACATAAAAAATATATCTTAAAACCACCAATTGCAAAGAGCTTTATCGGCAAATATGAATAAGTATATTGTCTTATCGATTATGAGCATATAAGTTTATTATGGAACCTATTTTGCAACATAAACCTCTTCATCAAAGTTTAAAAAATGTTCCGACTCTATGGAATTGTTTTTTATTGTTGGGTTTTTTTCGCTTACTATACTTCAATAGAAAACACGATAATTAACTTAAACACATTTTAATATACGTAATTAAGTTTTGTTAAGAGTTAGGTTTTATAAGAAAGTTAATATTCTTTTTTACTTATAATGTGCTTATATTAAATTACAGAGTAATCATTGAGCAGCTTTCTACACGTTGAAGGTATTGAAATAACTGAATTATTCGTAGCTTGTAGACTCGCGTAACGCGTTGTCGGACCATGAACATGGTAAAGACACTATTTAACTGTACATTATGTCAGAATGTCGTTACATAGGTTTTCCGGTGAGAGGACATGGTGACATAGTGCACACGTAACTTAACATTCTCTTGGACACCACAAGCATTACCAATTATGTATAAAAGCGTTTGCATATCCAAGAATAAATCCCTATTGGAGACCGGTTAAATATATGTGAAAATTAATTTATGTTTAAATTTCAATATGGAAGACGGCTGGGTGCTGCCACCGACTTGGGATCCAATAATTAATATCATTAAATCAAGAGAGCGAGACCTCAAGACACTGTGAGCACTTTCTGCGTAGATCGGACCGCAAGCATCAACTAAATCCCGGTTCAAACTATGACACTAGGACGTCAACCACCTCAGCCCTCCCGTGACCATGGTTGCTATAAAGCAGCCGAAATGTCGGGAACGTAAAAATATAAAATTAACGCTATAAAATCCGAAAAAATAGTTTTATTTCAATGAAAGTGTAACCTTCAAAAATGAATTTCAGGGCACATATTGTATAAATAGGTGCCAACAGTTTTATAACAAAACCTTTGAAAGGTACGTAGCATGGTGTATGATCTCTGCCCGCCTAGCTCTGTTCTGTCTTACACCAAACAAGATGTAGGTACTTACCCATCAATAGGTGGTAAAGTTACTACTGGTGGACGGACTAACATCGAGAATAAGAGACGTTCCTCAAACATGAATTGTAACGTCTTCAAGTTACACAATTTTGAAAACGGCTACATAATTAGCTACACTCTAGGGAATGTCCTTTGCTGAACGACGCGTGTCATTATTACGCGCCTAGTTCATGGAACCTGTACAATTTTCCTCGTATGAATGTTATATGTTACGTACGTCTCAGGTATAATGTTTTTGGTCGTTTATTTGCACTGACTACTACATCAGCAGATAGACGTCCACTGCTGGACATAGGCCTCCCCCAATGACTTCCACACATCACGGTCCTCCGCCACTCGCATCCACCGGCTTGCTTGACCTGCGACGCGTGAGATATCATCGGTCCACCTTGTGGGGGGCCGTCCTACACTACGTCTTCCAGTTCGTGGTCGCCATTCTAGAACCTTTCTGCCCCAAACGGCCATCGGTTCTGCGAGCTATGTGCCCTGCCCACTGCCACTTCAACTTTGAAATTCTTTGAGCTATGTCGGTTACTTTAGTTCGTCTACGGATCTCCTCATTTCTGATTCTATCGCGTGGCGAAACCCCGAGCATAGCTCTCTGCATTGTGCGTTGAGCGACCCGCCTGCACCGACATCCTTAAAAATCCAATTTGACCTCCAAATAAACGTGATTAAATTTTTTACTACTTTGTAAAAGTTTAAGACCTTGTTCCTTTATACCGCACGCAGCAACCTCCGATTGTCATACGACATGATATCATTACTTTAATACACACGCATAAGATACAATTTTTACACTGATATCTTTTTTGTTTAAATTTAAGACACTGGCTCTTCCGGTTCTCTTTTTCCCGCTTTCTCATTGACCCCTTTATCCTTTCTGCTTGAACATCTGAACGATATTTTTTTTTTCTTGCTCTGCCGTAATCCCCCCCCCCCCCCTTCCTCAAATTAAGTAAGCCAATGCGCTCATATACTCGTCTTATGTGTATACTCATGCTAGTGAATCTGCATGTGATTTACCTAAGGGACGCTTTGAATCGAATTTAAGAGGAGGAGTTTTATTGGTATGGCAGGTTCTGTCATGGATTCGGGCGCAGCGCCGGCAGTTGTTTCCGGTCGTCACACGCCTTTAGGAAGTGTGTCCAGTGATGCGTGCGCGCGCGCAACCGCTCGGGGACAACAGACCTAGCTAGCTTCGAGCGTGCGTTAACGTAATGATTATAATTTCTTTGCTTGTAAATATGATGTCAAAGTAATTAAAATAAATTATGCTTAAACTTTAATTAATTAATTTATATTTAATTAATATTGGCATGTTCCGTTCATCCTAACACGTCTCATTATTTTTCCTTCATTTCCCTTCAGTTCCCAACCAACAGCAATTTTAGGATTTTTTATACTCTTAAACCATTTTTACGAATTTTATCGCATTTATTTATTTTATTTTATATTCTAAATTATATTTGCGCATTACTAACTCAACGATTTACAAGCATTTGTTATTTTCTGATGGCTTCGCAAATATTCGCGATTCGTTGAGTTAGGTTATTCACTCATAGTCGCGTACGGGGCCAAAAACGGACCGCCGTGGGGGAGACCGATACACTTACACACTTTCCTTCCCCGGGGCTTGGGGTATCCATGAGGATTTGGCCTTGTTAATTTTTTTTTTACTCATTACGCCACTTTATCTCGCATAATTTCATACAGAAAAACAAATAAAAAGTCCTTTCATTTGACAATAAGTAATAAATTTAATAATAATAATACCAGCCCTTTTAATGTCCCACTATTGGGCACAGGCTTCCCATCAATGCGAGGGGGATTAGGCCATAGTTCACCACGCTGGCCTGGTGCTGGTTATGGTACTACACACGTCTTTCGAGGGGTTCCCTCAGACGTGCAGGTTACCTCACGATGCTATCCTTCGTCATTAATAACCGTGAAGTAATAAAATAGGTACCCCTTGAACATGTTAATACGAAAAACTTGTCAGGTATAGAAGTCTCTACCCATACATTATTAATCACGAATCATGATGCACGAATTTAGAATGCGGCCTGCATAAAACCTCGCACGCCGCCGCGCGCGCCGTTGGATCTGATAACCGAACATTTTAGGCACTGCAGAGAAAAGTGGTTGATGCGTGTGCGCCTCGCCCAGGGCTGCCAGGTATTCGGTTTTTTTATTACCTAGCTGTTCTGTATTTCTGCCCTTTGTTCGGTGTTCGGAATCAAAAATATCGAAGTAGTGCAGTTTGTACGGTTCGGTGATTTTTAAAAACATATTTCACTGAGTACATCTCATATTAATTCGTTGATGATATGCATTTACCAATTGGTGCCAATTGCCAGGCCGCGTGCACTGCCTTCGTGGTTAACCATTCGTGGTTAACCATCTTCAATTGCATCATTTCTCTGAGGTTGTCACGCCGCGCCGCCCACCGGCTTGTAACGGCCGTCCGTCACCGTCAGTTGCATTCATACATCAACTAAGAATGCAGTCCTTTTTATCCTTGTTCGGTATTTTTGCCAAGTTTATCTGGCAACCCTGGGCACACCGCCCTCGCCGCCGCCGCGCCGCACCGCTTTTTGTATGCGTGACACACACATTATCTGACCTACATATTTACGTGATCGCGTACGAAACCTCGTTATAATTGTGTTTTTTCTCAAGTAACTCCGTTTTATGACCGGAAACAGACGACTCAGGTGTCGTAAGTGAACAACAAAATCTGTTTACAAATCAGGAATTACTTACAACTTGCTCTTTCATACTTTTACTTTCCGCACGGTACTGGCTTTATTACATATTGCAATATTTGTTTGCAAAATATGTAAGTACATTTATAAAACTGAAACCGGGTTATATGCATAAATTGGCGATCCAAAACAAGTGTTTTTAGAATAATTATGTGTGTGTGTGGGATTGAGAAAAACTAGTCTACCTACACACACAAAGAACTGGGCTTACTTCAAAGGAGTTTTCAATATTGGATAGCATATGTAGACTGAAAAGATAGGGTGCATAACATCTCACTATGTCAATGGGGTGTCACCCTGAAGATCAAAATTTGATTGTCGCGCAGACAGAGCCGCGCATAGTATATTTCCTAAGTACATACCTACCTAAAATAGTCTCTATTCAATATTATACGGGAGCCAAGTAACAACTCCTAATATTGTTTGGATCAGGAGACAGAAGCAATTAGATTTGGGGGTTGCCATTTACTAGGTACCTACGTGGCTAAGCTCATGTGAAAGACCATTCAATCAAATCACTAAAGTAGTTATGCCGTGGCGTGAAAACATTTCGCTATTAATCAAAGGAGTATAAGCATGTATTGCACGTCACTTGAGATGCGTGAAACGAACGCTATTTGCTAACGACCAACACACGTTACGCTGAACTAAATGCTCTCGTCAATGTGAGCATTTCTTATCGCTTCGTAACATAAAAAAGATCGTGTCAACAGCTCGACGACGCGACATCGTGACTTTACAGCCTTTACACAAACGTAAAACCAACGTATAATGCTACCTTAGCCGCCTCCTTCCTCGTTCAGATAAATATGTGAAGATACGAGGATATTCCTAAAAGCAAGGATCTTGATATTGTGGTCGGATCATATGCAGACGAAGCGAACTACAATAATTATCGCCTGAGAATGTCAACACGCGAGCTCTCTACCTGCAGACGACGCACGGTCCGCGTCGTGCACTTTTCACAAAAGGGCGAATATTTTTGCTACTATGTATATTTAAGTAATTCTTTGTTCTTTGTTGAATTAGTTAAAGAGAATTAACCTCAGCAGGCGGAACTATTGCAGGAATATGGAAAGATAACTGGGACTATGGATTGAGGATTGGATGGATATGGGATGGGAATATTGGAAGGGTTAAGGTTATGGGTTACTCCTGCCATAATCAGCTTTTTTTTTATTTTATTTTTTTATACATTATAGGCAAGTATTTGATCTCGATCTCACCTGATGGTAAGTGACGATGAGATCTACGATGGAGCATACTTGCCTAGGTAGGAAGGCGGCAGTAGATCGAGACGCTACATTCACTAGGCACATGCAGCGCAACTGATCTGACCCGCCATCCATGAATGGCAACACTGAACATCATGCCGGAACACGGCTAGGCCGCTTGGCGACATGGCATTTTTCAGTGGGTGGTGACTAACCACGGCCGAAGCCTACCACCAGTAGAGTTGTCACCTAGTTGGCACCACCCAGGGTCACGTGTAGGGTATCTCGAGGGTACTTAATTCTCCTACGAACGAAGGTGACTCGACCCCAAAATCTATTACTATCTATATATATACATTATCTTATTACTATTGGCAGGTGGCGACTCACCGCTCTTTAGGTGGGGCCATATATTCCATAGTCTTCCATATAGTGGGGCCATATTTTCTTACAAACTATACCGCCAGCTAGTATGCTATAGGTAAGCTGAAATAAAGTATTGCTATGTGTATAAAATGTTGCTATAACGTTTAGAAATGCGATACCAACTATAATTATCCAACTATTTGTCTAAGGATTCCAAACATGCGTTTAAAATTAATGTCTATAAGTCGACATCATTCTGTATACAGTGTTTATCGATCACGGGATTAGGTGTAATTGTTGAGCATTACATTCTCGGGGCTTCCTTGCGAAGAGTATCACATAAGTAAGTACTAACAAATTGTATTATGTGTCAATAAACTTACTTCGATCTCTGAATAGGGGATGTAATTCATGATAAATTGATTAGCAAGTTGTGATTAAAGAGAACTGTGAGATTTATACGTATTCCATATTTCTAACAAACTTATATGGCAATGAGAGGCAGAAAGAATATTATGACAACTAAACAAGTAGAAATCTACTGTTACTGGAATGTAAACCGTATAGGTTGGCACTCGAGAGCGCAGTGACTGGCAATAAGTAACTGGACTGGATGTATCTGAGGATCGGGTATTTACTTTGAGCTTTCCGCTTATACAGCAAACATCTGTGCTGTATATTTTATAGCAATTTTGAAGGGCAAATTTAATGCGATTCAAAATGGCAGCGATCAAGCGATATATCAATGGGAAAATGGCGGCATATCAATAGGCAAATGGCGGCATATCAATGGGCAAATGGGATATTTTTTTGGCAACAGGCACGCCATTCGATGCCATGTATAGGGTTAATCGTATAAGGGTTTTTCATAGACGTCTAGCACTGGCTGAAGATCATAGAGAAACCCCGACAATTAGTATTTAATGTGTTACAAACATACTGAAAATACTTCAAGAGGTAAATGAGTAAGTCCTACTGATACTGTTTATGTATTGTATTTGTGTTATTGTATCTATTAGTTTTTTTTTACCGAAGATAAAGAAAAGGAGGTTCTGAATACCACACGTATATTTTTCAAGGAAGCGTTCGAGTAACTTTACTTCGTGCACTTAGATGTGGTGTAGTGTATAATCTATTATATAAAACAAAGTCGTGTTAGTTACACCATTTATAACTCAAAAACTCCGATTTTTATGATCTTAGATTTTTTGAATTTGTCTCCGCCTCGAATAGCAGAATAACTATTAAAACAAGGGAAAAAAGTAATAAAGATAATTCATTCTGAGGCATGAACGTCTTACAATATTGTATCTATTATTCTTACACCTTATATAAAACATAGAAGGAATCTCTTCATTTCCAATTACAAATAAAGATCTTATACAAACCCAAGTCACGTCCGATCGACGAGTTTCGAACAAAATCGATTCGAATAATCGAGTTCGCGACAAGCTCCAGTGAAAGTAGAATGTTATAAACAAAAAATACATTTTGATTCTGACCGCGTACCTACTGTCTGTTTATAAATCAGGACATTTCCTAACAGCATTCCTTTGGCTACCGATGTCGATTCCTGGGGCGATACATCGAGGTACGAGAAAAAATTACTTAGACACTGATGCTAAATATACTGACACTCTACACTAATCTCGCCGACACTAAGCGACACAGAAATGACACCTGGAACCCGGTGTTGCGGCAGTGTATACACTTCAGTGACACCGAGTAGCAGTAATAATTATAAATTAGATCTATAAATAGTATAGTCTAAGTTCGGTCTTAGTCTTGCATTTTTGGTATTGATCTTACATTTGTGCAAGAGATTAACTTGTAGACTTATTATAGCAAGATTAGGTGATCTTGGATTTTATCGCGCAAAAAGACCAAGACTCAGTCAGGAAGGATTTTAGACAACACTATTTACGTCCTAGATGGATCTTATACCACAGATTAGGTTAATACAAATCAATAAGTAGATAATAAAAGTTTGGATCAATTTACCTAAAATGATATTACAAATATTTTTTTCAGTAGAAATGTCATTTGTAACGCAATTGTAAATTGACGAAAGCGTTCCTTATATTTGGGGGGAAAGTGTTATGTAGATTTGATCACGTTTTATTATTATACTTCTGAACGAAAATTACATACATGTACACCGACCTAACTAACTTCCGATAACACCTACGCCAACATTTTTTCGGACCTATGCAATATTAATAACTAACTAATAACCATTACATAAAAAAAAAACAATTATAAACTTGATAAATAAATATTTATTGGAGAGAGTCACTCAAAAATCATTATAACTGTTACTTTTCGTATGTAGGTTAGTTGCATTTTCATGGACATAGATAAAAAAAAATGTAAATAAAAAAAGTCTTAAACTTTGTGCCATAAAGTAGGTAAGTAAAATGTTGAACAATAATTTATGGTTAAAAAAATACGAATGCCTCAATACCCGTATGCCGACTTCGTTGATGTCTTTTTTACGTGTACGTGTTGTGGCGAATGAAGATCTAGCACCATCGACTTTGAACTATTGGTACATTAGTTTTAACTACATAAATAGTTGTTTCATGACGCATGCTCACTTATCTGTGAATTAATCTAGCCATATTATTATAATTTAATAAGAAATAAGGCTGTTTTCCCCGAAGGAGTATTGCGACTGCTTCCGTTAGTTATAGATATACATCGTCTCGGTCGGCTGTTATATAAATCAATGTTTAGTTTGAATCAATAGTGTGGACATTACGAAGGTAGCTACTCCATGATTTATGACTCAAACATTAAATTGTAATCTTCTAAAATCGGTATATCTTATTACGCAACATAACGACATAATAAACTTTTTAGCGATTTTCTTGCTAAATATATGTGACCACATTTTCTACCTACGCAACAACCTTGGGCAGGAATTGGTGTTTATAATACGACAACACAGTGCAACATATTTTAAAAAGTTTTGTCATTTACACGATATATACATGCAAGTTCAAATCCCGGCTCGCAATCAAATGAGATGGCAAAGAAATTGACTCTCTACGTTTAGAGATGTAAATGTTAATTGTGCAAGTAAACAACGAAATATACTTCATTGGGCAAGTAGGTTAACGTTCTCAACAGATCTCTTGGATTGTTATAAAAATAGATTTTATGAGAAAAGGCGGACAGTACATTCGAATTGTTGTGTAAGGAATGTTATCTTATTGGAAGTATGAACAATTTTCATATAGTTAAATTAGAAGCGTGAAATAGGCTTAGACGAAATAATTATGTCTTTGTCTGAAGAAATAGGTATTACCTTTTTGAAATGACACGAATAAGATATGTTTGATATAACTAGAATGGATGGAAGTGATTTTTTTTACAGGGGTCACGTGACTCGGAGGCCGCGTTTTGGCGGTATTTTTATTTATTTATCATCGAATTTTATGGAAAATACTAGAGTTTACAATGAAAGAACTATATTGTTAGTATCATATTAAACTAATGTTAAATTGAAGATAGTTTGCAAGCACAGTAAAATAGCCTATGAGCTTTTCCATGGGAATCGCCAAGCGTCATACCTCAGTGTTCATAGTCACTGCTGTGGATCCTGGCTAACAGGAGCACCAGTTATGGGAGTGTGTGACGGGCCTTATCCCATTCATACATATTATATATATTTAAAAGTAAGTATATCCTCCTCCTCATTTCTCCAACATGTCGACGATCTCTTGCTACTTAAAACTTAATTATCAAAGAAATTTCTCATAATTTCGTTGATTACTCGCGTAGTAGAGAATATTGTTTACCACTTTCTATGGGAAAGAAGCGCCATTGTTTAATCGAGAGTGAAAATCGATCGCTTGTTTTATTCGCTGTTACGACTGTCATGTCGTCTAGGGCAAGTTTCATTCTCACAAAAATATGTACACGGAAATTGATGCGCTTTAACCTTGTAGGTATATTTTAAACTTCGATTTCGTTCTTATTTGTGCTTAATATACTCACGTATATATATTGTAGGTAGGCCTATACATATTGTAGGTAGGTGCTAATTGCTTGCCGTCATTTTAATGGTTCTAATGTAAGTACTAAGTACGTGCCTATCAAGATATATGCTTGTTCTGCTATCCACTAATCACGAAAAATTACCGTTCAAATCTTGTTAATTTGTCAGATTAATTAAAACTTTGTTACAAAAAACGTCACTTAGGTAGGTAATTTGTGTACAGTGTCTGCATTGTCTTGCGTGTGGTCACAGCTTAAATAATAGTTAGTTGTGTGATTAACTCTCAGTTGTTAGGCAGATAAAGTACCTACCTTACTATTGATTATAGGTAAGTACTAAGCAGCATCTGAAGATGTATTTTATAGATTGGGAAAACCAAACAGTACCTATACATAATTATTATGAATGGAACAAACAAGGATAACCGGTTCTCTTCAAACAAATCCGAGAAATAAACACATAGCATTCACAAAAATAGGTAGGTAGGTAGATCCTTGTCATATGAGGTATCGATGCTTATGAAAAAGAAGTTATACCTGCAATATTAATAATATATTGACAGTTGTCAGGGTATCTAAAGTAGCGTTTAGATACCCCGACAACACTAATCCCGAAGGTGGGTTCGTTTTCCTCAAAAACCAAACCAACTTTTTAGTTTTAACGGTAAAGTTCCGTAGGTATGTACAAGCGTGCTGACAGGAATATTTTCAGGGAGGAATACACCTAGCAAGTGCAGTCCTTTGCACCCTCCTACCGGAGCCCACGTAGGTATACACGATAAGCCGCTAAATGAATCGAGAATTACGGTATCAGGGACCGTCTCCATCGCATAAAGCGACAATTAGGACAACTGTTAATGAACGCTCATCAATTACCTGTAAAACCAATAAGAATCTCGTGCGATAAACGACTGATTACTCACACATTTGTCAGTCCCACTTTCTTCTGAACGCTACACCCAACAGCCAATAAACATATGACTTTCTGTCCGTAATGTATAAGGTACCTTTACAAACTCGCGAACGTATCCGATCTGCAGGTGTCATAATTCACGTGTAAATACCGCTGCTACGTGGAAGAAATCCGTCAACATATCGACATAAAAATGTAGAACGGTGCGCGTGAGTCGGTCATCAGTAAAATTAAGTTTTACGAACTGAAATTAAAGTTAGATCTTAGTTGTTAAGTGCATGCATCAGTTAAGTAAACATAGATCATAACGTTAGACTAAATTTACCGTTAAGATCCGCTGCTGATCGCTGCACGGTCAAGCGGAGCTGGTCCTCGTCATATCACAGTCACAAGCACTAGTTGAACTATCACCAGAATACGATCACTTCACACGATCACCGATGACGGTCGCACATTTCGTCGGTCGCGGTTTGTAGTTGTCTGCGAGGGTCGCGTCGTGCGCACAGGACCAGCAAATGCGACGGAGCGTGAATCTTAACCTACCTGTTGGTTCTGTTGCGCTTGCGTGTCGCCTGACGACCGCCCGCCGGACCGGCCGCACTGCTGCACCGACCGACCTAGCCGCCATCTTTAATAAAACCTTCCTTTACAACATTTTATGTATAAAACACTTCATTAAAACATCGAAAACATAACCAATAAAATCAGTAAATAAAGATTAATGGTTAAAATTGTATTTAATATTGTAAATACCCTTTATATCATTGTAAAGTTGAGCGTGAAAGCCTTAATCTGCTTTATCCATGCACACTAATGCCATCTATTGTGATGGGAACTAAGCTTAATATTGTTAAACTGTAGTTACCTAACCTTAACGGCAATTAAAGGTTGTTTAGTGTAATAAACGAAAAATTAATACATTTCAACTAATGATTAACCTAATTATAGAGAACCAAGTTGTAAAGCAATGTTTCCTCTGCACATTTCAAAGGTTTCACTATTAACGTGTGTGTAGTTAACCCGATTGGTTAAGATTAAATTAATGCAATGTTATTGAAATAGATGGCGCTGTGTATCTCAATACAGCCTTCGCAAAAACCTTTATCGTCCCGGATATGCGCAGTAGTACTTCTAAAAAGCGCATTACTCATAAATAATTTACTATGTATTTTATCTTATCTTTTCGTTTGATGTTTACCGTCTTATTTTTAATATTTTTTTTATTAAAGGTTAACTTTATGAGTAGGCTATAGCGAAAAATCTTTGCCATACATATATTTTGAATAATCATCTTTATTTTCACGTAAAATAGACATAGTTTTTATGGTGGTGGATATTTTCTATGATAGTGGTAATTGATAGATCCCACATTGTATCTGTGACGTAAAAAAAACGTAATGTAGATATATGAGTAGGTATGTCTCTGAAAAAATGTATACAATATTCGACGTTGGGAACATGATAGTATTGTGAATAATTGTTATGTATACATAGTGTTTCCGTGTGAACTACTGAACGACAATCAGTTGGGTGTATACACTATTTGAACTGTTTAATATTTAAACCGTCATTTTAGTACTGACAGAAAATATTAGGTACATATCGTCCACAAAAAAGGTACCTAAGTAAGCAGGATTTCAAACCGTTTTGTGCAGTTTGGGCACATGGTAAGTACCTGTATAGTATCTACATACCTACGAAAATATGTAATTTGGAGCAATACCTTCCTCTTCCCCCATTTGTTTAACAATGGATTCCCGCCAAGTATCGCCTAGTTCTATCAATTATACCAGTGAGTAAAGCTAGTGATGCTTAAAAATAAATGAATAGATACTAATTAGATCATTAGAATTACTAGGTAAACGTATCTATTAATTATGAATACCTATGAGTGTAAACAACAAACCTGCTCAATCGTTTGGTATGATTCTTACATCCCTTTCCGAGATGATGATGTGATGTAAAAGCCATTTCAATTATGAAACGAAGGACCTCAATATTCGCGTGTCGGTTACGTCATAAGTATTGGTAAAAGGCAGACGGCCCGGCGGCCGGGCGGCGGTTGCGCCAGGTCCGTCTCTGCCAAACTTGATCGAACATGAATCCAAAACCTGCCCAAATGACGCAGACGACAACCATCTAATAAACGAATGTTAATTTCATACCTACCTATCGCCGCATCTTCATTAAACGCAATATGGATTTGTTAAGTTTATAAATTAATATTTTTGTCGTTGCAAGGATACTACTGCAGTAGGGTGAGCAGGAGCTTGTAATGTAATCGTAACGTCATCGAGAAACCATGCTGTCACTGTCATACTTATTTATGCCATCTGTGGTGTGGGAAGGATGGAAGATGTTATGTTACCAAAAGGTTAAGTAAAAAATAAAAAAAAGAATACAACTGAATTGAGAACCTCCTCCTTTTTGAAGTCGGTTAAAAAAGATTGTACTTGAGGTACTGTGCTTTCTAAGAGAGCAGGTCAACTGTCTGAAATTTTCAGCGCGTGATCATCACTGACCAAAGATCGAACCAATTTTGCCTTTTCTCATTGTTAAGCTGGGTCGAGTTTATTTCAAAGCATTCAACAAAAACTCATACATGCAAAACATAATATTTTGATACAAGAGATGATTGTACCCTGCGCCTCATTACGCGCGTGGGATAAAAAAAAATTAGGTTTTTGTGTAGTGAGAAAAACACGCGCAGAAGACCGCCTCGATACGACATTACTTATCATACGCGGTCGCAATCGCGAATGAGTTTTTCTATCTGTAATACAAAGTGGACTTTAAAATATACGTTAAGATTACGGACAAACTCGCACTCGTCGTACCAACTGCTGCTTCTAGTAGGTAAAGTAATTAAAGTTCAAGTGCACGAGTCATTCATAATTGCAATTAGCCGTATCGTACCTCCTACCTGTTATTGACTCGGTTAAATTAATCTATACATATAAATAAAATTGGAGTGTCTGTTTGTAATATTAAAATAACCGCTTTTTACTAAGTGCATTTGGATGTATACACGTTACCTATACCGAAACAACATTTTTTTACAATTTTTATCTGTCTGTCTGTCTGTCCGTCTGTCTGTCTGTCTGTTTGGTCCGGCTAATCTCTGAAATGGCTGGACCGATTTTGACGGGACTTTCACTGGCAGATAGCTGATATAACAAGGAGTAACTTAGGCTACATTTATTTTAGAAAAAAAAATAGGATCTCACGAAAAAAATTAAAACCAATGTTGCAGCGCAGCGCCTGATTAAGTTTGATAGCAACAACCTGCAGCAATGCGTCCCGCGGGCTCAGAATGGGCGAGCAGGCTGTTGTCAACGGTTGTCTTTGTTAAATACCACGCGGACGAAGTCGCGGGCAACAGCTAGTTACTAATAAATATTCATTGTAACTGATTTGACCCTCGCCAATGTCACTGCTCTGTAAACACGGCGAGTACCTACATAAATTATAATAAGATAGTCTATGTAACCTATGCATATACCTATATTTCCCTACTACTTTGTTATCAATGCGAACGATATTAACTGATAATACTTATATATATGATATCGCCAGACGAACACACCAAATATACGGTCCCACACTAAGCAACGCTTGTATTATGGTTACCGTACAATGGACTGGAGGTGAATCCAGTATATATTACTTATATATATATTAAACATCCATGACATGGGTACAAACATTTGTGCTCAACACACAAAGTTGGTCCCTACCAGGATTCGAACCCGGGACCCACAGCGCAGAAAGCAGGGCCACTACCAACTGCGCCAATCATATAGGCCGTCGAATATATATATATATATATATATACTTACCTATGTTGTAATGACATGGTAAATCGGCCATGTTTAATTATTTTGGTAAATATAAATCGTAAGGCACATTATTTTCTATGTATAAATTTATCTGAGTTAACCTTTAGGTACTTGTATACCATTTCTGTCAAACTATGGAGTTATATTATATATAGGTATATCGTTCGCCAAGGTCAAAGTGTTAAACCCCTATATCCTATCCCCAAATTTATAGAAAATTATAATGGCATTATAACAAACATTTCAGACGAAAAAGTGCGTTATAATAGCTTTATAATCAATTATACCTTTCTATTAATTTGAGGGTATGCCTATAATTTATTTAGGTACATTTATATATATCTTTATTGAATAAAAGTTTCAGTTACGAAACAGGACGCAAAAAATAATTTAATATACTTCGATAAAAAGTCTCCATAAATGTAAACATTGGCTATGATCATAAATTTAATTAATTGTTACGTGTAGACATTAGAGAACCGGTATAATATTTTTTATATAACCCACGAAATATATCGAAATATAGCATCATGTATCGGCTCCGTGTTTTGAGGTCATGTGAATTATTTTAATATCTTAATATATATAAATCTCGTGTCACAATGTTTGTCCTCAATGGACTCCTAAACCACTTAACCGATTATAATAAAATTCGCACACCATGTGCAGTTCGATCCAACTTGAGAGATAGGATAGTTTATATCTCCATTTATTTTATATGGCAAAACAACGTTTGCCGAGTCAGCTAGTTGTAATATAAACGGAACCTTTAGAACGTATTTCAATATCCTTGTGTGTGCACATCTTTAACTATTTATATAAGCGATAATTAGCGAACGATTTACCTAATAATATGTAAGACGCGACGTTTCCATAAGTAACTGCAATATAGCAAAATGCTCACTACCCCCAAGGTCGCAGGCAGGGGGCTCAACTCCCCCACACTTTATAGATATGTACTTGCTGTGATATTTAAAACTCTTTTATCGGATTGTTGTTGTTCCTTATTGTCTCTGGTCAAGAGTTGGACCCCCCTGAAGTGAATTCCTGGCGACGGCCACGACTACTCATGAGTATATGAGCTGACACGTGTTGTCTGGAAATTGCTAAAAAGTGTTGAACGATGGCAAAACTGCACGATGAATGAAAATTATATACTCACTAACGTTGGTAATTGGTAGTTTGAAGGACTTTGTTTATTTAAATAAAACTAATTTTCCGGATTTTATCTTATTTATTATAAACGCGATAAAATCCGGAAAATTAGTTTTATTTAAATGTGTAGTATTCGCGTAAATATAAGAAATCAATAGGTGGACTTTGTTTAGTCATTTTCGCACGTCAATACTTGGTTAGCTCTAGTAGTCGAATAGAAAAACATCGTTTTTTTTTTAAATTAGCATACTTGATTCCCTGATAAAAGACGTTCCATTTATTTTTGGTTCTACTCTCCTTACCGGATACGCCGCTAAAGTTGAGCAAAACATACGCCACACGTCATCAATCTACAATTTCCTGTAAAAAAATCTCGTGTCTATAATTAGTGAGGTACAACGGTAGGTATTATAGGGGATATTACTGCTTCGACACCTTAAGGTAATAATTCTCTCTAGGTAATGCTTAGCTCTAACTGAAGGTAATGCATAACTCTAACTAATGCGTAACGGTTTGCCACGGCCCTGAGATAATTTTCTTTCAAATGAAAATTTTCTTAAGTCGGCACGGACTACTTTGCAATAAAAAAGAAATAAAAACAAGTGTTTTTTTCTGCAACCCACACTATATTAGTCACCATCTCTAATAAATTCTAATCAATTTAGAAAAAAAAGGAAATATTATAGGTACCTATTTACACAAAGTGTGTTCGCTATCACAGCCACAGGTGTATTAGTCACGAGAAACTAAAGAAAAAAAAACCATTATGCATATTTGATTTATGCAATAATAATCGGAGAGTTTTATTGTACGGGACATAGGCTGAGGCCAGACAATAGTGTCAAGACCAACGGTGTGGGTTTAAGACATAACTTCATATTATGCGCAAGAGTGCACGGCTGTAACAATGTCATCGTAACCTTAAGGACATGTGAATCATATTGAAATTTAACCGGGCATTAGTTAAATAATGTCATTAAAGGTTAAATCCAGTTTAAAAGGCCTCTCGTCCAGTGAACTGTGGAGTCTATTAGCGCCCAACAGATTTTTTTATTTACAGCAATGTGAAATAGGACACAAATAACAAAACCCCGAATTTTTCCCTGTCCATTTCTTAGTAGGTATTTAAATAACTTTCTGTAAAACTACGTTCATTAGTAGCTATTCAGCTGGCAATGCTATCACTCAATAGCAAGGTAGAGTTAGTGCCGGATAAGCCATATCACAAGTGTTGGAATATGTTACGGGCCTCGCGCTCTCGCGCCTGTGCGCAAAAACATCTATCAAGTAGGTATAATAGGTATGGTATATACCACTTACCATTCCATGAAATGACGTCGTATTTATAGATTCCCCGCGTATTTGCTAGAGGCCTCGCGATGGCTGAATCTGGCACTGGGTAGAGTAGAGGAACCTGATCTTATAGCTCTCTATTTTATCTCTACTTGTACCTAACTGTATCTTGTACCGTAACTGTACTAAGTAACGTCGATGTGTTCACACCTTAAGCGGTTGGCCATCCAAGTTTAAGTTCCGGCTCGCAGTGAGCTCTTAATAATATGATAAAAACGGGCAGAATTTTACAATAATATTCACATACTAGTGCGCCGCGCGTTCCCGCCGTAGTAAGTCCGCCATGTTTATTTATTTACTTTTGTATTTGGTGCTGACTTAGGCACATCCGGCTTCGGCAAAGCACGGAAGCGAGCGCCGTGAGTCAGCACAATTAATACAACTGCGTTATAAATACTTGATTGAGTTATATCTATTGAGTATCTATAAATAGATGAGCTTTGATCACATGACTTATTAGAACGTACATAAGATGAATGTAGCTATAAGTAACTACTGCCTAAAGTAGTTAGTTATAGCTACATTCATCTAATGTAGCATTTGCAATAATCCACTTGGTAATTAAAATCGGTGCTAAAGTATTTGCACATCTGGATATTTACGAACGTTTTTTTTATCTTTGAATGCAGGTTTTCTTATCTCCAAAATCGCCGTCATGGTTTCCACTGACCCATCTCGATGTAACATTCTGTATATAGAATTCCATATGTGATAATAGACTGTATAGGTACGCAAGGTTTTGACGGCCTGATTAGCTCAGTTGGTAGTGTACTTTCTGCGCCGAGGGTCCCGGGTTCGAATCCTGGTAGGGACAAACTTTGTGTGATGAACATGAATGCTTGTGCCCAAGGCGTGGATGTTTAATATTTATATAAGTATTATATACCTACCAGATAATGTATTAATTCGGTTAGTTCATATGTTCGAGCGTATCGTAGAGGTGGACCTCGTATATAAGAATTTATATCCTTACCTAAATTGGGTATGTAGGGAGGGTACGCTAACTAGTTTTCTTTGGAGAATTTCGCCAAATTCATCATCGACCAGATAAAACGAACTATACACCGGCTGGTCTTATTAGCATATACGTCGCATTATCGTAACTAAACATGGACGGATATACATTTATTATTTATATAACTTTTCGTGTGCATATTATTATTATAAGTTATGTTTCACACAAATCTTGGGGCACGTGAACGTTGACCTTCGATACTACACTATTAGTACAATTTTTGCGAGCTAACAGTCAGCGCATTGAGAATTAAATGTCATAAATAGGCATCGTCCGCTCGAAGTGCTGTTCAATTCTCCATAAACGTGTACTCGTGTAGGTTATATGTTTTTTTTCAAGATCTCAAGAATGGTTTTTTTTTTGTTGATAAAGTATCAATATCCACTACTTAAATGTTAGGAGGGGGCAGGGGTATATAGGCCAAAGCCTGCTGAGGCTTGATGCATTATTTTGAAATCTCTTTGAGACTTTGAATTAGCTTCATAAGTACACTATACTTGACACTGGCTAGAATCTACCGAATGGTGATGCAATATATTTTCTTTTTAAAGAAGAAGTGACATATATAATGGCAGATGACTCCAGCGAGGGAGCGCGAACGTTTTGACACTGCTGGAATGTAGTGAGTTAATTCTGTCGAAGGAATGCAAAAAAATACGATATATATCAGCAGTAATCGACCTTCTGGAGGCTTATCGATACGTGACGTGTTCCAGGATATTATATCACGTAATTTCATTAACCTATTGCAGCACACATTATCTTTCTCTAACCCTGAACTATGTTCAAACGGAACCCCTTCGCTGAGTCACTGCACCCGTCATATTATATTACCTACATGCGAATGTTGTATGCAAACTAGAAATAATATTATAGTATTAACAGACGATAGAACTTGGCACGGGCCGGACCACGGATTTGGTACGCCCCGTACCGCATCTGTGCGTCTAGCAGGGATTCCCAAAGTGGGCGATATCGCCCCCTTGGGGTCGATATCGGTTTCCCAGGGATCGACATAAACGAAAACTGATTTTGGGGACGACGAGGTCTAAAAATCGACCCCTATTAATTCACAAAAGTTCTTATTTGAAACTTTCAAGATACTGTATAAGTTGTGTTACGTGTACCAACTTGTTATAAGAATGACTAATATTAAAATATTAGTATTCCTACTAAAGTAGGAAGTATCATTGTGGTACTTTTAAAAAACCCAACAAGTCGATAAGTGTGCACAAGTTCGCACAAGATGAAATTATTATTTATTTAATTATTTTGTATCAATAGGATAATACTAGAGATACTTAGGATTTTTAAAGTAATTTGGCTATGGGGTATCTTGCCCAAAATCGTTAGGGAATCCCTGGTCTAGACAATATAGTCTACCGACAATATGGTACGGAGCGGAGCATGTCCGTGGTCCGGCCCGTACTAAGTTCGATCGTCTATTAATACCTACCATTACAAATTGATACGTTATTATAAAACAAGCGAGGCCACAAATGAATTAATTTAAATAAATAAAAATCTTAAGTTCATATTATGCGAATAACGTAAACGTATTTTCCCAAAATACTTATATGCCGTAGAAACGTTCGAGAAAAAAATTATTAAGGTCAGCGAACCAATGGCGTGTAATCTCTTACCGACCGGCATTTTTAACATCATCAAACATACCGTAATACGGATCTTGATTCGCGAGAGACCTACTTATGATAATACTGATAGTTTGCACGGCGCCCCATAAGGTTATTGGTCCGAAGTTGAGAGTTCGCTTAACTCTGTGAGTTGCGTTTGAGAACTGTGCTGTAAGTACCTACCTACTGCCACTGTTCTCTGTGCCAACGGCACTTTGGAGGTAGCAGTATCATAACTGCAAATAAAACAACATCATGATTTACACTATTCGTGCATATGAATGAATATTCATACCTACGAGTACTATAATCAAATCGAGCCACATTTCGTCAGATCAATGGTTCGTCAGAAAAAAATCGCATAATCATTACCATGAGGAAAATCGACTACTGATAAATTTATAACTAGAATTACGCCAATTAGACCAGAAAAGGCGAAGGAAGGAAGCATAAATAAGCCGTCTTGTAATGTTGAGAAACGATGAGGAAGGATATCCTTATCCTGCTCATGAAATTATCGAACTGAGACTCGCCCCAGTTTATGCAAACATTGAGCTAAGTACGGGAGGGCATATACTTACACCAGTTTGTGACTGGGCAGTTACTTATAGAATGTATTATCAGACACAGCTGAACACCTTAAGGGCGAAGCCCAGCCGTGCTGAGGATGCTTCGTTTAGAGGCGAAACACTTGTCGAATACTTTTTTAGTTCCGCATCGTTTCCAGGGGAATTGCATATTAATTAAGGTCCCGACACTCATGCTAGACAGTCTTTCGACTAACATCTTAGAGGAGTTCGGTTTTGCTGGCTTTTTTAGTTATCGATCAACTTGTTTGGAAAAGTTAACAAGCCGCGGGTCAGTAGTGGGTCCCTCTTTTCCCGTTGTCGTTACTTATCTCTAGCGCTACGACATGCAACGGCCCATCGTTCAAACAAAAATGTTCGCCGTGGCCGATGTTTTTTTTTATTTGTCAACAATTATTACTCATAGAGAAATATTTTTTTCATGGCAATATAATTATATTTGGTATGTCATGCGCGGCCACGCTTCGCTGTGGTATTATCTACAGAGTTTATAATCACAGTACAGTCGGTTAATGGTCATAAGGTGAGCAGGCAATAATGCCCCTTATAGTACGTAAGACAGGTAGGTACTATTCTAAGATTATCGCGCAATTTCTGATTCAGAATAAAGCCGAATACCTATGTTAATTGATAGCAAATACTGTCGTGAAATCTTGGTAAACCTCCCAATTGTTATTTGTTAACATTGGATACCGATACCGAACGAAGAGCGACACGGAACTAAGATCGAGGCTATATATATACATATATTTGATGTACCTACTTAAGTAATTGAAGCTTGCTTGCTTGACGCGAGATAATAATCGGAAGGTAATCGATTAGTAGAGACTACACACACGAGTTATACATACATACACCTGCGTAAACAATTTGATTTGATTATTCGCAAGCCGGATTTACTATTTAAATGTTATTGTCACTTGTTAACTGTTAAGGAAAACGTGACCAAATATATACATGTATGTACCAATAAAAACCTAACTGAGTCTGTGAATTTGAAAACAATATCAGTTTTTTAGTACCTACCTAACTAGGTGGTAACAGGTCAATTTAAAAAAAAACATTATTAATCAGAAAACATATATTTTATTAAAAATATTTTTTTTCTAACTAATTTGCATGTTACAAATAAATTAATAACAAATTAAATTCTACGAGTAAATACCAATTTTACGAGTTCATTCCATTTAAGTAGGTACCTATATCTGTGACGTAATGGAATTAGTAGGTAACCGGATCGCTACTAAAGCTCAAAATGCTAGCCGACAGATAATGCAGATTTTCTCGGACTTTTTGGCGGGAAGTCGAAGGATGACTGAATCTGTGAAAGCGCCTGAGCCTCGCCTGATTACTATGATCTGTTATTTATCTCGCTCGGTCGTACGCAGCATATTGCCGATCTTACCTCGCTTAGCTAAGCTTATAAGCAGTGAAATTCTGACATATCTGAACATTCGTTGGCCAGCTTTCGTAAGAACTTTAAGAATTCTCTCCCCCAAAATATATTAAAAAAAGTTTTGTTTCTGCATATTTTTATTACTATATCATATGTATCTATATATGTATGTTTCGTAAGTAGGTACCTGCTTATATTATTTTTATTTCGCGAATGCATGAGGTGTTTGCTCATACTTAGTTGGTTATAAGTACATATTAGCAAAAACCGCCATACGTTTTTTTTTCTTGACTTGTGTACCACATGTTGGTCTGAATCTCTGTGTGATCTGAATACAGCCATAATACTTTACTCTAAAGAACTACTATTTTTTTAAGTATGTAGTCGACACCTTAACAACTCGTAAGGTCATTAACCGCACGTAAGTATATGTCATTGTTTAGTGCGAACAATCTCTATTGCAATGTAGAAGGCGTTTGTCTACAGTCAGTTTGGGTACAACGATAATTTATTGTGGACGGTGTGTGGTATTCGGTAACCGGACTCCGACAAACTCGGAGGCCGCATATGTGTACAACGTGAGATTAAAATAATGCAAAACTCGAAAGTAAGTCGTTTAGTATCAAGAGCAGAATCGGATGCAAATATGGGTACTTACTCAGATTTATCGACGACTCAATTGGCAAAGTTGTTAGTAATACTGCTTTCAGTAAAGAGGTTCCAGGGTTCCTTGTGTGATGAGCACAACATTTTTATATACCTGAGTCCAAGATGTTTCAATGTATATACCTGGATAAGTACCTATTATATACTGGGATCGCCCCCAGTCCATTGTAAGGTACCTATAACATTAGCTTTGCTAGTTTGGGACCGCACAGTTGGTGAGTTGGTTTAAATCAACGATCTCATGTGTACGGCTCTTTAGAGGCCGTCCCCTACTATGGACGCCTCGTGGAGGCTCACTGACAGTTCACATTCCGCGCATACCTCATAGTTCTATCTCAATCTCGGCTCTTAACATGTTCTCGTTACTAAGTATAGTCTAGATTCCGATGTTTGATAGTACTTTAAGTCCCTGTGAAGTCTCTTATTTTCCTCTCATCGGGGTCAGTATCCAGTGTATTCTGATATTTCTCATTTGATTGGTACCGATATTAACATGAAACAATTTTGCCACCACCATTTGGTAGAAGTTTTCAGGTTTTTTGACTGTACTGACCGTAGCCTGCCTCTTGAATTTACGCCAACAGAGTATACAACTATGATCGCGGAACGACGTAGTAAAGCTAAAGATAATTGCTAATCAATACAATATGCCTGATAGGTTTTCCCTAACATCGGTAGGTATACATAGTGTTGTTTGTTTATCCGATCAGATGCATCTCATTCGTATGCCTGTGCGGATTCTCGGAGATTCCGGCTCAGTACAGCATATATTATGTTTCGACACGATCTTAGTTTGTTTTTTTTTCATATATTTTTTGTAAGAGTTTCCCACGGGTACGACGGCTGAATAGCAATTGAGCGATGTAACCGACATGTGGGACTCATCGCAACGAAACATTTGAGGAGATGAAGTACTGGAAGTCAGTCATGCTCATCAAGCGTATTGAATTGACGATTTGATTTGAGTGCGTGACAAAATTATTCATAACGAACAGAAACATTTCGCTCGTGAGCATAGGTCTCCGGTATCGACAAACAGTCTAGACGCATAGCTCCCTCAGTTTGCGGTAATACGGTTCATTCATCGCACATTTCTTGTAATCGTTACATAAGGAGACAAAGTTCACGGCCGCCGGCTTCATCGCCGGTCATTTTCACTCGAGCACCGGGCGCTCGACAAACAAGGCGTGTCTAGATTCCTAACTCGGAGGCTGCATCCGGGCCACCAGGGATCAGGTTACGGCGGGGCGTGCGAATGTCAAGGAACCCTAGCGCCTCGCGAGGGCCGCGCGCGCCAGTCGCAGCCGACATGTCTGCGCGAGCGCCCGCCTCTTACTGTGCGCTCGCCGCGCTCTGCGCATTCGCGCAACTCGTCCGTGAGTACGCTACATTTGCTTATAAACACCAACGCTCGCGGATTTATGTGTTTGAAGTCCGCCCGATCGCGATTCGCTGATTCGTTCGCTCTCAATTCTCGCGTTTCCCAGGAACGAACGTAGTACGCACGAGATTTACTTTGTCACTCTCCTTTCAGACGGCGACTACAAGTGCCGCAGGGACGGCCTTTATGCGGATTACGACCGGGAGTGCAGGGAATACGTGCGATGCGGCGGCAGAGTCGTCGCCGGACGGTACTCCTGCCCGACTGGGCGGGTTTTCAGCGAGGCAGAGGGTGCCTGCATACCGCGCGCGCGCCGTCCGTGCGTGCGGCGCGAGTGCGCGCCCTCGGACACGCATGCTTACGCGACGCCTGGCACCGCCTGCCGCCACTACTACCGCTGCGAGAACGGCACAGCGGTGGACCGCGCATGCCCCGCGGGCACCTGGTTTGACCTGGACCGGCAGGCGTGCGCGCGCGGCGCCGGCACATGCTTCGAGCCAGTGTGCGCCGGCCTGCCCGATGGGGACTACCCGGACGCGTCACACGACTGCCGCCGCGTTCTGCGGTGTCGCGGGGGCGAGCTGCGCGGCGTCGCGTCGTGTAGTGCGGTGTGCGCGTCGCCGTGCCCGCCGCCGCGCGCCGGCTCGGCGCCGCTGCCCGCCGGCGACGCAGACTTCTGCTCCGACGAGGCCTGCTCGTCGCTGTGCCTGCACGCCGCCGACGGAGCCTACGCGGACCGCACGGCCGGCTGCCGGGAATACTTCGTCTGCGAGAGACACAGAGTCGTCAGCCGCGGTGTCTGCGAGACGGGAATGTTGTTCGCTGACGGAACGTGCCAACCGGAAGCGCACACGACTTGTCCTCCGCCGGCGTTGGGCCCGTGCTTCAACCGCCACGACGGGCTACATCGCGACTGGCGAGATTGTGCATCATGGTTCGAATGTCGCCGGGAGCGAGTCGTGGCCCGCGGCGCCTGCGCACCGGATCACGCTTTCGATGGTGGAGGTTGCGCTCCGAAATCGGAGTTCTTCTGCGAGGGTCCAGTGTCGTCCGACGAATGCGAAGGACTGCCCAGCGGCACGTACCAGGACTTGGATTGGAACTGCACGCGCTATTACCACTGCGAGGGTCGGCTGCGCACGGTGCTGGCGTGCGCGCCGGGGCAGGTGTTCGACGGGCTGCGCTGCTCGCCGGCCGAGCGCTACCTGTGCCCGAGCCTGGAGCGGGAGTCGTGCTACGGGCGCGCGGACGGCCGGTACCGCGCCTCGGACACCGGCTGCCGCGGGTACTACCAGTGCGCGCGCGGCGAGAAGGCGCTGTACGCGTGTGCCGCGGGCCGCGTATTCGACGGCGAGGCGTGCGTGCCTTCGCGGCCCGGACTCTGTCCTCGCGAGGACTACTCTTGCGAAGGCCTCACCGATGGCTATCACGCAGAAACTGAATCCGGGTGCCACAGGTACAGTATATTTTTACTTCTTCATAATTTATTGATGAATCTTCGAATGGGTCACTTGTACCGAAATTGCAGCAATGCATTTAGCTTGTAGCAATATAAACTCGATCGGGCACTATGTATGGTGCATGCGCCTCGGCCGGTGGACGCACTGGAGAATAATAATAAAAATTGCGAAGACATAAACGAATGGTGCATTTGTGGATGCCACGTAAAATTCGTTAACATTAATAAATTCATTATATAAATTATTTATAACCTAAAATTGAATTATTCATATCATTTATGATGTTCTACCGACGTATAGTAATAAACTGGAATACTGAATTTGAATCAAGAACGCGGAGAGTTTATTATTGAGTTCTTTCCAGATACTTCTACTGCGAGGGTGGTGACCGGCTCGCCACTCTATCCTGCCTCGGCGGGAAGATATTCGACGGGCGGACCTGCGTGAAGAGGTCTCGACACGAGTGCGGATCCCCACCTCACGAGGCCATCGAGGCCGACGGGAAGTGCGAGCGAGACGGGTTCTACGTGCAGCAGGGTACCGACTGCAAGCGATACTACTTCTGCGTGACGGGCGCCCGGACCTACCTCACCTGCCCGTTGGAGCAGGTGTTCAACGGGCAGGTGTGCGTGCCCCGAGCACAGTACACGTGCCCCGGCTGAGGCAGCGGCGAGCTCGCGCGGACTACCGACTGAAGCCCCGGGGCACACACTCGCGCCACCACGACCAACGAGCGACTGGAGAGCGACACGACGTACCTGATTATTTAATGCTACGTATACACGGCGACACTGACACACGACTCTTATGTCGGCGACATTCACACACGACACTTATGTGGATAAACAAACGAAATCTGTAGAGTAAGCAGGAACTCCTAATGTAATTGTAACTTCATCGTGCAATCATTGTCACTGTCTTACTTATTTATATATCTGTAGTGTGAGCAAGACAGAATACGCTTACGTTACCGAAACGCTACATATAAAGATTGTGCTGAAGCCACTGCAACGCGGGTGTCGCTACAATGTACACTGTGGCACTCGGACTTAAGTCTCAAGAGTCGTCGTGTATACGTACCCTAAGGCTGTGATTTGAATCTGGAACATAGGACAGTTCAACGACCCGCAGTGAAATTAAACATAAAAACCCAACTATTTAATAAATCTACCTCCATTTTACAATAATACACGATTAATTCTTACATTTTATTGGCATAGAAACTTTAAGCGACCTAAATATACATTTCTAATAGTTACACATTGACTATCTTACAGTATTACTATACAAATGAAACAGTAAGCTCAGTGAATAGAAAAATAAAATCTCTTTTAAGGACATAAATGAATAGTTAATTTATTTATTTATATTAATGTAATACATATTTGCGAACCTTAAATTAAATTAAGTGTAATCACAGACTTGTTAGAATAAGCAGACAACACACGGCGTACGCTAAAAGTGAATCCCAAAAACCTCTGTTCTACGATTTAAATTAAAAAAAAACATGCCAGACCAGATGTTTTTTTAGGGTTCACTTTTAGCGTACGCCATGTGCTGTCTGAATATTCTAATAAGTCTGTGAGTGTAATAAATAAATTATATTTATAATTATTCAATCGACAATATAACGTATTTTTATAATAAGGACTTTGTTTTTAAGCAGTTATCTTCTATATGTATATATAAAAGTCACAAATACCATCTTTATGATTTATGACATAGGTGTAAGATCGTAATATGATCCCAAAAATAGCAAATGAATCTTACAGAAACTTTGATCATATACAGCGTGCTTCAGAAAGGGTATACTAACGTTCGAACCGGCGCTTCTTTAGCGCATTTGTGATCATTATGCGAAATCAGAATTTAGATGTCAATCGAAAAAACATGCTCACAAAAAATAATTAATATATAAAATTTATTTTTTAAAATCAACTTCCAAATGCTGACCTCAAATGCGCTTAAGGGGGAAGCTCAGGGTCAGGGCGCGAAATTCAAAAAAGTACCTAATCCGTTACAATACCATAAGGTTTGTAAAAACCGCTACTTTTACTAACTTTATGGTGTTGTATCGCTTTAGGTATTTTTTTAAGCAAACTTAATACATCGAGA
The DNA here is from genome assembly GCA_905404115.1 of Pheosia gnoma. Taxonomy (NCBI): domain Eukaryota; kingdom Metazoa; phylum Arthropoda; class Insecta; order Lepidoptera; family Notodontidae; genus Pheosia; species Pheosia gnoma. Next base: position 9,228,410 of record FR989894.1, on the reverse strand, counting down.
CATCCAATGCAGAATGCTAATATCGCAAAATACTAAATTACATCGTAAAGATGTCCAAATTTTTCGTATAAAAATAAAAACCATTGACATTTTGAATTTCGCGCCCTGACCCTGAGCTTCCACCTTAAGAAGCACATGTTCAAAGTTTAGTATATCCTTTCCGAATCATTCTGTATAGTATCATATAAGTATGTCTAATTTACATCATTATACAAATGGGACGTTCTGAATCCAAGACATGAATAAATAAAAGTGCCAATTCCCCCTAATGTGTTTTTATGATACATAATAACGGCTTCTACATTGTATAACGTGTGATATCTTGTTAATGTTTAGATAGACGCAACAATCTAAACAATTTGGCATTTCGTATGTCACACCGGCCAGACAAAAAGCAGGAGTATATAACATGTTCTTTTATCATTGTCTACGTATATAATAAACATTCCATGTAATTTATATTATTTAGAACTATTTTTTATACATTTTTATAAAACACTCGATTACATTTATATTTGATCAAACGATTAGAACTACTATTCCAATTAATATCACTTCCTCAATTTAAATTGTATGCAGTCCAGCCGACTTCTCGTAACGAGTTATGTATGATATAAATACTACGCAATAGATTTGGTCATAACAATAATAATATCGACAGACGAACACACCAACTATACGGTCCCACACTAAGCAACGCTTGTATTATGGCTACCGTACAGTGGACTGAGGGCGAACCCAGTATATAATACTTATATAGATATTAAACTTCCATGATTCGGGTACAAACATTCGTGCTCATCACACAAAGTTTGTCCCTACCAAGATTCAAACCCGGGACCCTAGACACACAAAGCAGGGTCACTACCAACTGCGCTAATCAGGCCCCCGTCGCGTTAGTTCTTCTTTTACTTTTTTTGTCTATGTGAGACTTAAAATGCAAAACAGTATTACGTAACAAATGAATGACCCTCTAGCTATGTAAGGGGGATATTACATTATCACATATGTATGACATTGATCTGCGACCATTTATGCGATAATATACATAAGTATCCAAAACTATGATTATACATATGTATAACTAAAAAATAATTATTCATAAAAATCACAATGTATACTAATATTATAATGTGGTAAAGTTTGTTGGTTTGCAAGTTTGATTGGGGTAGCCTCCGGATTTGCTGAACCGATTCTGAGAGTTATTTTACTAATAGGAAACTACATTATCCCTGAGTGTTATAGGCCATGTGTCATCGAGGTAGTGCGAGCGGATCCGCGGGCAGAAGTATCTAATAAATTTAATACGCGATAATGTAATATACCCTCAAACGCGCGATGTTTATTAGCAGTAAAACACTCTTTATCACCGAAATTATTTACGACCAGTCCTCACATTGTGTCTACAATCCAAACGCTGATGTTTTCATTGGAAACTGCATACAATTTATTATGATCAATGTAAACACGATCGTAAGGACGTTAACGACAGGTTAACTATTTATTTTACAAGGATTTTAATGACATAAATTTTCATTTGGTCCACGCCGTAAATGTCAAGTTTTACATTTAACATGTAAACAAATCCAACGATGACTTGCTGAAATCAACAGGCGCGGCCAAGCAACACTATAGCCACGTGGATAGTATGATCGCTATGTACACCGAAGCTACGAATTATGACATATGACGAATGAATAAAGTAAACATTGAAGTCGAGTATTGATTGAAGTTTGTTGAAGTTAATATCTAGGTGTAAACGAAATAGTTCAATAAGCAAATCACATCACTGTTGCCATGGCAGGGCTGTTATTGATTGGTAAATAAATGACTGCGCTAAAATTGTTATTTCGCTTGGAAATTACTGTCAATATTAGCTATATTACTTGTTATGCGTACATTTTATCACAAGTACCATAATTCGTTGCTGCGAATGTAATAGCAATACAAGCAAATAAATGTAACAAGGAATCCTAGAAGGGCCAATATCCAATTGAGCACCGTTTCATGTAATGTTATTCATCTTTTGTAGGAACATTATATTCAGGCCTGAAAACAAAGATCACAACTATGTAACATATTTCGTTACACAGCTTACGTCAACTTGCGAAGTAGACTCTTTCAGTGAAATAAATCTTATTATTAACAAAATCGCAAATATACCATAATTTGATGTTCCTACAAAATTGAAGTTCTGAAGCACCTGATTTTCTTTCCGTATTATCATATAAATAATTTTGTTGCATGAAGTGACCGTGCAAATATATATTTAGTCCGTGAATTAAAACATTCAGAATGTTTACAATATTATTGTCGAACTCAGTTATGAGTATAATTATTAAAATAGAAACAAATAAGAATTCGTTTTGTATATGTGTTTCATACATCCGTAATTTATAAAAATACTTAATTTTAATTAACTCTTTGAATGCAACAGAACAATTAATCAAAAATACTACTGGAATTAAAAAGATTACATTTAATTTCGATTTATATCAATTTTAAGACGTACCTAATATCAAGTAAGTATAATTTTAATAATAATGAAAGATAATTTATATAAAAAAATTAAGCAATGTCCTTGAATGCCGTGTTTTATAATTGCTCGCTATGATTTTAATAAATAATCCATTAACCATCGAAATTTAACACAATAGAAATACACGTTTAACTAAGTAACGACGTCATTATTTAAATACAAAAATTTAACCGAATGTTATTTGAACAGACTTAATAAAACTTATATCCTTGCCAACCTTAAAGACAGCAAGCAAACACCCGCGAGAGGTACTTACTAATTTATTTTTGTATCAAAATAATTACTATCAATATATTTCTAAAATTAATAACAAATAGAATGACTCGTGTAAAAAATTTAACGAATAATGAAAGAACGTTCAGTTTTAACCAAAAGGGCCTCCTATACCAACATAGTCTTTGTCATAAGTCTAGCGACTTGGTATTACTGATCTAAGATAGAAAGATAAAGACAGACTATAGCGATAAAAACATGATCGAAACGATTTATCTTTCTTTTTTGTTTTCGTTCAGTTGGTACCTAATACCGAGTCCCTGGACTAGGTTTGGAGTCAGATCTCAGCAGATTTGCATTTTTACAATCACCTTTGGTACAAACTGACTTATAAGCCAAATAATTATTAAACATTAAATTATTTTTTTAAACCAACGTCGATATAAAATGATTGACACGTTATTGGCATATAATACTTTATAGAGGCCGAAAATAAGTAAACACACTCCACACATGTGTACAGGAAATTTACTTACCGCCATCTGCAAATAAAATCCTATAAAGTAATCATAATGCATAACTCTCCCTTTGAAATTGCTTAGAACCTGTTGCTCAATGTCAACCATATCCACTACCAATTTGACAGATTTTTTACGGGTCATCATTCAAATAAGTTATGGATATGGTTTTATACACTGTGCAACAAGGCCTCAATGAATCATCAAGAATGTTTAACCGATAATCACTTTACATCACAATTATAAATACAAAAAAAATATACTCTTCTTAACTTTTTTTATATCCACGACACGAACTATCTACTCTCGTACAACCATGGTACAATAATATGATACGCCAGGTATTCCCTTCCCGTGAGAGCTAGGTCACGTAAGTGGCTCAAGACTACGTCATCGGCCATTTTCGACCAATGAGCGGTGGTTATTCTATTCAAGATGTCAAGCACTGATTGTGACGTAGTCTTGGGCCATCGTTGGAAGGGAATACGTAGCATATTCTTATACCATGCGTACAACTATGCTCTTTGAAGGGGATTCTCAGTCTTAGTACACGATAACTGACGTACGCAATGAATTCGTTGGACCATCAACAAGAAATATATTACTTTTAAAATAATCTGTTATAATGACATTAACTTTGCGGGAAGCCCGACAGCGGGATATATTTCAGGGTCGCCCGCCTTGGCGGATATGTGCATCTCATTCGCGCTTACTGGTACGATGAATGAGATAAAGAGACACAGATATAATTGGTCGGTCACACGATTACACCAATATATATGGTTTCAAAGAAGTATGTAATTTATCCACTTAAGCAAACTTATGCTTTGATGTATTTTAAAGGATATCATTTTATCATATATCTATGACACAGTTGATTCGTGACGTTAAATTTTATAATGTAATGTACCTTTAATACCTAGAAATATTAAACTAAAATATTATTTGTGATTAGAAAATATTTATATTAATCAGATGTATATGATGATAGATAGACGGACCAAAAAAAAATGTATTTCGTCATAAATCCGTTAATTACTAAATACTGTAAACATTATATGCAATGGTTACATAAATATTTCGAAATAAAATGTATTATTTAATCATTAACGAAGTTATAATTAAAAATCAATAATAAAAGCACAAGCTTTCATAATATATAATCAACCCTATAGCCTATAGCAATGGCGAACTCCCAAATATTTCCCGCCAAGCTTCACATTCATGTCGGCTAACAACCACTACGAATACGAATTTGACACTTATTGTTATTAGCAAAAATACACGAAGCTAATTCAATATGGTTGATTTTTCACTGACAACTAAATATATTTCTATCTGGTCAGATACTCCGAAGACGTAAAGATGTTCCTGTGAGCCTAGCTCACAACAACCGAGTAGCTATCTCTTTCTTAATTCGTAAGAGAAATGAAACAAAATATTTAAATTCTATATTTTGTCTTCTCTCTGACCAGCTTTGGGCATTTTGACGACACGTAATTCAATAATAATTGCCGTCCAAACATATTTCCGCGATTAAAAACATGTGTATACATTATAATTACGCCAATTCTGTTGGCTACAAATGAAACTAAACTAAAGAATTTTTTTATCCTTCTCAAAAGTCGGGGTTAGGAATAGATTTTTTATGAGCTATACAAGTTGATTAATTAGCCCCAGCCCTTTGTTACGATTAAACTCGTATTCCTATATTCAATAAAGTTTATTTTAATTTGCTTTAATTTCATTAACTGTAGCTAGCGGCGAAACGGCATAACTCGCAACTCGTATTTTTTCAAAAAAATAGACGGGAGAATAGTTTTTTTTTTTTAATAAATTCGTCACCGGATTATGTATATAAAAAAAAACACGCCGCGAGGTAATACGAAGGGTGTAGTCACCATATAAAAACCAATATTGATTGATCATGATGCTATTTGGTCCGCGGGTCCATAATTTTCGGGGCATTGTTCTTTGGCACAACTAAAATATTCAGGCTGTTAGTTTAGTATGTGTATCAACAGAATTGGAGTTTATGTTTAATGTGTTTCGAATAAAGACAGCTTCAGATCATCAGCGAACGTACCGTGCGGCGCGGGCGAGGAGCGGTTGGAGCGGTTGGAGCGGTTGGAGCGGTCGGAGCGGCTACTGGTCGCCGGCGTGCGGCGCGGGCGCCGGGGCGGGCGCCAGCAGCGCGGCCGCGTCCCACACTTTGATGACGCGGTCCTTGCCGGCCGTGCACATGCGCCCCGTCGCCTCGTCCACGTACAGCGACGACACCGCGTGCTTCATGTCGTGGAACGTTGCGAGCGATTCGCGACTGTAATAAATAATCGTAAATAATTATTCTATTGCCAAGGTAAAACAAAAGATGGATTGTGGTTAGGTGTAGTGTATGTTTAGCGGTGGAGTGTGTATAGTGGTGCGGTGTGGTGTGTATAGTACGGTGTGGTGTGTATAGTACGGTGTAGTGTGTGTTTAGCGGTGCGGTGGAGTGTGTATAGTGGTGCGGTGTGGTGTGTATAGTACGGTGTGGTGTGTATAGTACGGTGTAGTGTGTGTTTAGTGGTGCGGTGGAGTGTGTTTAGTGGTGCGGTGTGGTGTGTATAGTACGGTGTGGTGTGTATAGTACGGTGTAGTGTGTGTTTAGTGGTGCGGTGGAGTGTGTTTAGTGGTGCGGTGTGGTGTGTATAGTACGGTGTGGTGTGTATAGTACGGTGTAGTGTGTGTTTAGTGGTGCGGTGGAGTGTGTTTAGTGGTGCGGTGTGGTGTGTATAGTGCGGTGCAGTGTGTTTATTGGTGCGATGTAGTCTGTATAGTAGTGTGGTGTGTATGGTGCGGTATAGTATGTATGGTGGTGTGGTGTGTATAGAGCGGTGTGCGGCGCACTCACGGCTCGTGGCGCAGCGTGTCGTAGCAGGCGCTGCAGACGCGCTGCGGGAACTCGAAGCCCATGATGGGCAGCGGCAGGCGGTGCGGCGAGCACGCCGCGCACACCGCCGCGCCGCACCAGCGGCAGTGGTGCTGCCGGAGACCTGCCACCACCATCCAGTTATCGATAAGGTATTTTTGTGTTTGTAAAGCCCCCGCTCGAATTACATTTATTTAATAAACTACAGCCCGATAATGTACTTTCCATCACTGAGACCAAAAAATAATAATAAAATATTACCATATTGGCTATATTTTTTAATCATGATAAAATTGGTCTTGAATCTTTGCAAGAACAAGACCATCTAGTTATATATTTAACGAGACTATCGCAATTACAAAACTTCAGCATTTTATAATACCTATTATTGCTGTCAATTATTAGGTGGTTTTGGTCTTGTAAGACCGAGACCGATTAAGGACAACACTTTATTTTATATCTTTCTGCAATTCAGAGTCGAGGAACGTGGAGAGATCGTAAGTATGTCCTCACCCAGCTGTTTCTTCTCCATCATGGCCCTCACGTTCCAGATGAAGGGCGCGCGGCAGATCTGGCACAGGTCGGACTCCTTCCAGGCGGGCGTCTCCCGCCGCCGCACGCCCATCTCCCACACGCCCAGCGCGCCGTCCTCCCCCGCCGACACCAGCCGCTCGCACCCGCACACGTACCACAGCCCTGTCACCTTGTTGCTACAAATACAAAACATATTTTATAGTATTGATTTCTTATATTTACGCGAATACTACACATTGAAATAAAACCAAGACCAAGCGTACCATTGCAAGACCTCAAGACACTGTGAGCACTTTCTGCGTAGATCGGACCACAACCTACAATTAAATATGAGGGTACCCCGTCTCAAACTATGACACCAGGACGTCAACCACCTCAGTCCTACCGTGACCATGGTTGCTGTAAAGCAGCCGAAACGTCGGGAACGTAAAAACGAAAAATAAACGCGATAAAATCCTTAAAAAATAGTTTTATTTCAATATGTTATAGTGTATAGATTGTTGTTTGGTGAAGGAACCGCGCACGTCTTTTGTAAGCCGTGTGAAGTTCGTCAACGAACATTGGTCAGGGCGTTAAATTTGCGACTTTGTGACGTCACAAAACTCACTATCGTCATCCAATATTCTCACCGAGTCAGCGAGTCCGCGCGCGGATCGTGCCTCACCACGAATGATGTTGATTTGAGGCAAAGGTGAAAAACAGTTATATTTTCATGTAATGTTATTATGTCAAATAAATATAAAAACAATATAATGATTTTTCTATTTATTACAAAAAAAACTTTCAAACAACAACTCCCAAATTTATAACAGCTTACAATGTTAAAGAAATTTTCAGTAGAAAAGACCTTAAAAGGGAAAGGGTACATTTCGTGAGTAGATCACATAAGAAAAATAATGCAATTACCTGTGGCCTTGTAGTTCATACGCTGTGCCCTTTTGTCCGCCGATGTCCCACACTATAATCGTCTGGTCGAAGGAGCCACTGAACAGCAGCTGCGGTATGGGAGCCCAGTTCAACACCCTCACAGAACTGTAATATTCAAACAGGAGTTAATATTAATACCAGCGAATTAATGTTTCACTATCCATGTGCCCAAACCTAACATAGAAAAAAAAATATTATAGTAGTCATCAAAGAACTTAGGTATCGAATTTCCAAAAACCCCTTCCTAGTGTACCTCTAGGAAACTCAAGGAATGTATCCTCCAAATATCTAATCTCCAGTTTAGGCCGTACGTTGTTTGTCATTCAGCCAATCAGCATTAAGAATTTTAATAAATAGATTTCGATGCAACTTCATACTTAACAATCATAAAACAAAACAATACTGAAAACAACTTGCACAATAACCTAGAACCATGTGGATCTCGGATAAAACAATCACGCGCATTAGCCACAGAATTGAAACTTGTAAAAGTTATTTCGCAAAAATGATACAGCAGAGGGCGCTGCGAAGTAATACAGAACAAACATCGTCCTCGTGAGATGCAAAAGGCGAAAGGCTGCCAGAAGTTTTTGCGAACAGGCGCTCGTAGTACTTGCTAACTCTTGCTTCGTGGCTAATCTGGCTGTACGGTGCCAGATGTTATAAGCGTATCGCGTGCTGCAACTTGTAGAGCAGCCTTTCCCAAAGTGGGCGATAATGCCCCCTTGTGGGCGCTGCAGGCCTAAAGTGCGGTAAGAGACCCAGAAAAAAAATGGGGGCGTTGTGTAGACGCTTACAATACTTTATTTAATTTGAAGTTATAATGGTTTTTAAGCAGGTGAAAAAATGGGGGCGCTAAAAAATAATTCATTCTCAAAGTGGGCAGTAGACAAAATAAGTTTGGGAACCTCTGTTGTAGAGCAAAAGATATACGTACCCGGTATGACCCTTTAATGTGGTCACGAGTGTGGCGGCATTGTTATCCAGCTTCAGCATAGTAATCAGCCCGCTGTAATCGCCCACAAAAGCGTACTTCGACTGCGAATCGAATCTAAATGGTTTGATTCAGGAAGTATATCAGATAATATTTATGTTACTGTTAATAACGACTTTTTTGAACGGAATATGTACGTACAATGATATGATTATTACTATTACAAGTACTTATCGTAATTATGAATTTATAGATTCTAATTCAGTCTGAATAAAATTTTATATTAAAAAAAAATCTAAATATTATGGACAATTTGATGTTAGTAATTAAAACTAAGAAACAGTGCATCAGTATTTTTCAGTTTGCGCCACAGGACCAGTTACGCTACGAGCTAAAATTGTATGATCCAACAACAATCCCAAATCCTTTTGGTGGAAACACTATTGCCAAATTGCCACACAAATTGATCCTACTTACATAATTTGGTATATGTTTATATATATGACAAAATGCGAGATAAATAGATTTTGTCTCTTTCCCTCGTATGTGTTATGGAAGGGAGAGAGTGACTTGTTGCGGCATAATCCATGACAAAACCTGTTGTCGTGCATGCTGTGCTAGGGGTGCAGCTTGCTCTTCAACTATTATTAAAAGGATACTGTAATGAGGTGCACCAAGCCTCGAACGAGTACCCGCCAAGCCTGCGACCCGTCTCGCTGCAGTGGTACGAGAACAGCTTGTCTCGACTAACCGACAGCACCCACTCGCAGCTCAGGGAGAATGTGACGGCTGTCACACGTGCCGTGTGCGCCAGGTACTCGCGAGTCTGAGGTGGAAAAATATGGAAATCTCAACTACTGTGACTAGTTTACAGTTTCAGGTCAAGGATTGTTGATTCTCCCTTTAAACAATTTAGTTGCTATTAACTATGTAGTTTATATTGTGTTTTATAGTATCCATGTGTATGTTTTTTTTTTTATTACATTATGTTTATGCTGTTTAGGTACTGTCATGACTCCAACAGCATCTTATGGCTGATAATAGCAAATATTGTCTCATTTCTTAAGTTGAAACTTTATATTAATTGGTCTTTTACAATGCAAATATTGTATAAATTTAATAAATGGTCAAGATTTAATAAGTATGGAACAACAGGACTGTGGAATCCTAAACACTTAATGTTATGCATTAACGTTAGGTATTGCAAGAGACGGAATAAGACTATATCATGACATTATCTAATATTTTGGCTTTTATCCTACCACAGGTTTGATGCATGAAAAAATACACTATGATAAGACTTACAGGATTTATCCTATTACAGTCTGTAGCAAGTGTAAACTCCGACACTGTGCCATTTTCTTGGCCAATGAACAACTGTCTGGTCTCTGGTGTATAAAACATTGAAGTACAACCCGATGGCATGTACTGGCAAATGGATGGCCAGTACTGTCCGGAGTCACGTTTCAACCAAACTCTTACAGTCCTATGAATGAATACAATAAGGCTTTTGAATATTCACTCAAAAGTTTGTAACAGTATATATATTTCACTCTATAGTAAAAAAATGGCGAAACCTTTGCCAGCTGTTTTTATAGCTAAAACAAACTGTATTATTGAAACTGTTACTTTAAGTATGGCTTTTGAAAACTGCTGGGCTAGGTTTTATATAATTGGGGAATAATTTATGTTCAACTTTTGTAGAAAAAAACCTCAAAACCATCTGGTATGGCTCCTACGCAATATTGGGGGTGTTTTCGAATCTATTGACAGTTGGAAGGGGGTACACAATGCAAGGTTTTTTTTCGGATAAGAAAGCAGATATTTGCAATTTGTTATCAAACAGTTCGCGAATTATTAGTCAGAGTGCTTACTTATCATCACAAACGCTAATTACTCCGTCCTCGCCAGGTATAACGACAGCCGCATTAACATCGTCAGTACAACCCTCGAGTTTGCTCAATAGCGCTGGTTTCTTCGTAGTAGAAAACCTGTCGTTAGGTGTTCTTGGAGCGGGCTTGATTTCAGCAGCCATATTCCAATTGGTTACAGCAATATCACTAAAAAGATTTGATTTACAATGAATTCACACACAACAGTGCTCTTTCTTTCCTTCCAGCCAGTGTTTTCATACGTCAAACAAAATTGTCAAAAATAAGACAAGACATAGCCACAAACAAAAAAAAGGAAAAAGACAACACATTTTTTTATATTGTAATTTATGGCTCTCGGTACCTATCTTTTGCAACAGCTAAGTATTTAATATTTTCACTGATTTGTTTTTTCACTCTATTTTGCTACTACCATCTGAGGAACATGACATTCTTTAAAATAAAAAAACAAGCAACTACTACATTTTCCAATCCTGATATAATGAAACAAAAAACCAGCCTAAATAATACCAGCTTAGTATAGTTAGAATTTATTTAAAGTAACAATTGTTAAAAGGACAGGCCATGAAATAAAACATTATGGAATATTGCAAAAAAATTTTCACCGCGCCGCACTATTATTCCTTCCCCTTATTTTTTTAAATTATACAATTATGGTTGTACGGCCTGTACCTATACAGCCAAATTTTGAATAAACTTCTTTTGCACCTGACTATTTTTAAAACAAAACTCAACAACATCGGATTTTCATAGAGAATTGCTCGTGGCAACAACTCACCAGCAATGAAATTCCATGCAACTTTGCAGGCGCCTATTCAAGTAACTCGGAAAGGTCGACTTTGTTTAAAGAAGGTTGTCAAAATAATGACCCCGCTTGACCAGGCTCGACCATGGTACAGGGCCGGGCGCGGGGCGCGGTGCGGCGCGCGATGATAATACTATGGTGCCTAGACTATGAAATATTTAGCTGCCTCCTGGTCTATGACCTTCCATGACATTGGCGTTTACGGCCCACCCGCAAATATATGACGTTTTGGCGCAGAATGTTGTCAGATTATAGAAATGTCCCCTAAACAGTGGATAAATATATACAGTTTGCAATTGTATTGGTCTAACATACATAATTTCTTATTATTGGTCCGTGGCCTTTTGCTCTTGTATAGAATATTTAATCAAATACAGTGGCCACAGATTTGTTAGAATAATAATAAGTCGTTGACAATGGCATTCATAAAAATTTGTTCAGTATTTTGTAATCCCATTGTATATTGAAGACTTGAAGAATGGATATGGGGTTTGACTTTCCACTATAATTCAGATTTATTTTCTCTTTAATTTATCTTTGTGTTGACATTGATAAAAGCAACACAAAATAATCTTAATATTTCAGTAACTAGGCTTGTTGATGGTTTGAACCTGCCTGACTTAATCCAAAGAACTGTGGGAAAAACTTTGGAAATAAAATTCAATAGGAAAAAATGTCTCATCCATTTTCTTACAATGTGTTATTATTGGGTAATCAATGTAATTTGTTAATGTTATTCAATACTTGACGAGGAGGTTCTCAATTCGGATGCATTTTTAAAGCCTGAAAGACGTAATTCTTTTTATTCTTTGTAAATAATAAAATACCAAAGGAATTTTATTTTCAAGCTTGGGTATCCCTAAAAGTGTGCACATTTTATCATTACCGGTTTATGTCTTGTAGTGGTAGTGCTAGGATATCAGAATAAAGAATATTAATTTATTCGCTCATTAGAGTTAGCCGGTGACAGACATTAAAAATGGCTCAAGCGATAAAAAAGTTGACTGTTCAAGTGCTGAAAAACAATAATGTGGAAATTATCACGAACAACGCAGTCAGAGCGAACAGGTACCACCTAAATAAAAACCGGCTGGTTTCGGTTATTTACGTAATACTTTAGATATGTATCTGAAAACAGTAATAACAATGTTTTTTGGTTATATGTATTAATCTAACCACGTTTTGTGTTGTAGTATATGTGGATATAGACTTATCTAAATACTAATATCCTCATCTCGCAATCATTTCCCAACAATAAATGTTTAGCATAAGTACCTTCTGGAACTCCTTGGCTTCTGAATACCAAAAGATACATGTACCTGTATGCATAATGTACCGGTTGTGTCTGTGTATAATAAATAATAGTACTTATGGAAGTTATAAGGTTCCAATGGGAATATTGTGTGATCATCATTCAATATTTTTCATACATTTTCCTGTGTATAATACAGGAACATGTATGAAAAATTTTAAACAGGATTACTAGTGTTTATTGTGGCCATACTATTATTTTTATACCTTTTATATTATGTAGTATTTTTTTGAAAAATATTTTCCAATATGTTGGAATAAATATTTATATAATATGGTTGGTATCAGGTAACTTACAGTCTTGCTACAATTATATCTCCTCATTTATCTAGCACCTGGTGGAGCAATGTGCAAATGGGCCCCCCTGATGTGATCCTTGGCATCACCGAGGCTTACAAGAAGGACACAAATGACAAGAAAGTCAACCTCGGTGTTGGTGCGTACAGAGATGATGAGGGCAAACCTTTTGTGCTGCCATCTGTGAGGAAGGTGGGTAGAAATCTGTATATCTATATTGTTGACAACTATACACAGGCTATGTACAGTCGATTTTCAGCTGTGACATTCAAGATATTTTAAGAACATTGGTTCAGTTGAATTGGATGTATCTGTTAGTTAATAGTTTGCACATGATATGAAAACTGCTGCATGAATTTTGATGAATCTTGGCATGGTGATCGCTTACAATTCAGGTCTATATAGGATAATTGTTGTCCTAGAAAATGGGAGAGTTGTTCAGGATTGTCAAAATATTGTTAACATTTTTATGATAACTTACACAACTACAATAAATAAAGACTATCAATGAAGATATGTTGTGTATATTGCTAAATATAGGTATATAGGTAGTTGTATGTGGGGCTTCTGAAAAATGCTATGTTTTGCTTAATTTGGCACTAGATTCTAACTGCGGCTCCACCTGCAGTACCTGCAGTACCTCAATGGAACAGAGCAATACAATAACTGTTATGAAATACGTAGCTTACTATTGCTAGAAGTCTTTTTAAAAACATATCAGAAGTTCCAGAGATTAATTACTTCATCCAAACTAACAAACTTTATGTTTAACAAAGTTTTGGTCCACTGTTTTACAATAGCCAGTTATCATGAGGAGGTTCAGTCCATATTGGCCCACATGTAGTATAGCGAACATTTTACCTAGTTTAATTTGGTGGACTAAATTAATATTAACTATAATTCCTTGGACAGGCTGAAGAGATCATTTACAACAAACATTTGAATCACGAGTACGCCCCGATCGGCGGCGAAGCCACCTACACCAATGCTGTCGCCAAGCTGGCCTTCGGCGAGGACAGCCCGGTGCTGCTAAACAAGTCCAACTGCACTGTACAGGTAGTTACGAAATAGCTAGGCTATGTAATACATAATGTTTATATATATATTGTTGGCACCATTCAATACAACTGTTGGTTTTCGCCTTTATGTCGTTTCAATATCTAGAAAAAAAATATAAAGTTTAATTTTAAAATTAAAACATCTCCTTTGAGTAAAATTTATTATCGTAAATATATTTTATCGTACCATGTATATGTATAATTCATTGTATATTTTTCTCTAGACACTATCCGGCACCGGCGCCCTCCGTCTCGGTCTAGAGTTTATCATGAAGCACTACGCCAAAGCGAAGGAGATTTGGTTGCCAACCCCCACGTGGGGCAACCACCCCCAGATCTGCAACACCCTGAACTTGAGCCACAAGAAGTACCGATACTTCGACCCCAAGACCAATGGCTTTGACCTCCAGGGTGCCCTTGAAGATATTCGTGTAAGTTTTTCATTATTACTTTTATCTTATCTCGAGTAAGGCAATGACGGTTGAATGGTTGCCAAGTGACGACATCATTAGAATAACTCGACTTAAGTCAGGTCTAATGACGAAATTATTCAGGCAATGACATGGCATGGCACCTTCAGAAAAAAACTATTTAGGGGGCATGGTAGAAGGAAAGCGTGGAAGTGGAATATGAAGCATAAGTTACATGAAGCAGGTCAAAAGAAAGGTTGGTAAGAAGATAAGATAAGGTTCTCGTCTCAGGCAGTCTACTCACCGAAGCCGGCAGACCGGGCGGCTTCGGTGTGTAAATACCTTTATGCGTTAGTTAGTGTCAGAGCACACTGACAGAGTAGCTGCAAAGAGAAACAATTGAAAGCCAACTTAATAAAATTTCTCATTTCATTTAAGTCTACAAATTAATATTTATAATGTTTGATAAAGGGACAATATTTATGCCCCTAACTGCGCGAATCCACTGCAATTTTATACTTAATAGGGTCAGATGATCTATATTTAATATTCTTTAGTCATTTATGTGATAGGAAAACAGTATACAAATTTGATGGGGCATTATAGGTGTTGATACCTTATTATTTCGCTAAATATCGATATCCAAGTATTACAGATATCACCTGCACGATATCGGCGTAAAGGTGTTGCCAGAGTTACATAATGTTCGTTAACAATATAATTTTAAACTACTTACCACATATAACTAGATATGACTGAAACAAATAAGTTCCGCTGATAATATCAAAGATAGCTGCGATAAAACACCCATGGGACTATGAGCTGTGCGCCTATTTTAAATCTTTTCAAATCTATATACG
This sequence comes from Pheosia gnoma, assembly GCA_905404115.1. Taxonomy (NCBI): domain Eukaryota; kingdom Metazoa; phylum Arthropoda; class Insecta; order Lepidoptera; family Notodontidae; genus Pheosia; species Pheosia gnoma. The sequence goes on along the minus strand of FR989894.1, from coordinate 9,213,201 downwards.
GAATCCAAAACTTTCCGCAATCGCTATATAAATTCTTTGTAAATGCAGACCTGTGGTTTTTGTCGTAATTTTTTTTCAAAATTTCATCATTAGTTCTATTCTGTAACGACTATCTTATGTCTCGCGCGTGAGTCCGAAGGTGGATTGTAAAATTTACAATACAAAAATTACATTTCACCTTTCAGTCTTGGAATTTCGCGTAAAGTATGAGATTGTTGTTACAAAATAACACTGCAGACCGTTCGTCCGTAGCGACAGAGACATCCGTACGTCAAGTGCGAGTTTATTCGTAAGCTAACCGTATACAAGTTTGAAATACTGTCCGCTAGAAGCGCTGTTCAATATTCCATACAAAATGTCTAAATACGTATACTAGAAAGTTTACGGTTAGCTAAGGAATAATCTCGCACTTGGCGTGCTGAAGGTGTAATCCATTTCCGATATCGATATCAAATTAAATAAAACAAATGTTAAGGATTTTATCGCGTTCATTTTATTTTTTTACGTTCCCAACGTGTGAGGGTACCCCAGTTCTAACTATGACACTAGGACATATCACACTTCAGTCCTCCCGTGACCATGGTTGCTTTAAATCAGCCGAAACGTCAGGAACGTAAAAACATAAAATATACGCCGTAAAATCCTTTAAAATTAGTTTTATTTCAATGTGTAGTATTCGCGTGAATGTAAGATTTCAAATGATTTCAAATAGTAAACACGCTAGATACTTATTTATCTTTTCATAGAAGTTGCCTGCAGTTCATAAATAATTCCATCATCTAAACTATAACGAAAGAAATCGTTTTACGTCAGTCATCCCACGCACGTGTTTGATTATATATTTGGTTTGTAATTTGAGCATGTGTATATCAAGGTATTGCATGGTAACTATTTGGTACAGTTAGGGACGAGACTAGACGGCCTGATTAGCGCAGTTGGTAGTGACCCTTTTCTGATTTACACTGTATACATTTTATAAAAAAAAACATTACCTGTAAGCTCATAAAGACCGACATGTGTGTCAGCTTCTCCATTTATTATGACTACAGTCTTCTTAAGCAATGATAATATTTTGTAAACATTTCACGTTTTGAAAAAAACAAGTACCTATGCAATGTAAATTACCATGTTACTGTCTTATATACGTCCAATTGAACTACATTGATATAAAACAGAGCCGGGACCCCGGGTTCAAGGGCTTATCTCGTGTGCCGATGAACAATTTATAACCCAACTGGTAAAATACCATAAAATAAATTTTATTATACAATGTCGTTATTTTATTTACTTTGTGTATTTTTCCTATTAATAAGTATATTTTAGTTTTTTAACCGACTTCAAAAAGGAGGAGGTTCTCAATTCGGTTGTATTTTTTTTTTTATTTTTTTTTTTTTATGTTTGTTACCTCATATCTCCGTCATTTATGAACCGATTAGGAAAATTATTTTTTTATATGAAAGGATATGTTTACAGATTGGTCCCATTTTTTTTCAAAAAAATGTTCTGATCATGGGATCCATGAGGAATTGAGAGGACTCCTCAAATTTTATAGGCATACCGATAGCAATTTTGGTATTTTCATCAAGAAGTCAAGCATTTGCATTCAGAAAGTATCATTTGCTGAAGTGGAAGTGATGAAGAAGGCCACAAATGGCCACCGGAACTTGTCAGTGATACGTATTTCACGGGTTGCGCCAAGATAATCTCGATTATTGGTATACCTATTGTTTAGTTTTAATTATTGTTTATGAACGCATCTTTTTTTTTATTGCATTGTCGCGCGACTTTTGACAGTTGATAAAAAGTTTGTGTGGGTCAATGTTTTTTTTTGTTTTGTGGCGGTACTTTTTTTTCCTCTTGAGATTAACTTGTGCAAAGAACGTTGTTTAATTTTTGTTGGACATCCAAAAAAACCGTGGTGTCTTGTTGGACAAGGGCGAACTCCCTAGTATAAGTGTATAGTGTTGGTACGAGTTCACGTTATGTCGTGCTGCTGAGCACCTTGAAGGAACGCCAGGTTGGAGCGAACCACACATCTCAGTACACTGCACCTTTACACCCCGTACCCTCACACACACATTCTCCTTCCTCGCTCCCGTACCAGGCCGGAAGCTGGGACCAGCAGGTATAGTGCACCTTGCTTGATAAAACGACCCGGGCTGTGCAACCACAGTTCATGTTCACCTGCCCATCGCGGTAGGTTTAGAACATATTTTTGGTAGCAGAGCGTGGTTGCCTGCACCTTTGTATTACCAAGCTTGGTAGTTGTTTGTAGGTCATTCTTATAGCTTCCACTGCACTTAAATGATAATTGTTAACCTACACAAACTATAGCTTGTTTGAGGTCAACCTGTAAGGTCAAACATTTGTATTGTTATTGTAAAACAATTAATTTAGATAGGTCAGATTCCTACATAGTGAGCATTCATACAGATCTTATTACAGGTACCAACCATGTTGGTTGGCACTTAATTTCAATTAATTTGTTGGTTTGGACATTTGGTTCAACATTTAATTTCTATTGTTTTGGTGAAATTAAGTACATGTGTGCACCATTGATGTTAGTTTGTTTATGGGAACAGTCTGCCTAACTAAATTAATTATTAAACTTATATTGTTAGCCTATACTAATAATATTATTTGTTATATTAAACATTGTGGTCTTTGCAAATATAATATTGGATAATTGTATACCAGAACTTAGATTTTTATAAGTAAATATAGAAATAAACAAGGTTGTTGTTGGCACTGTTGTAATTGGCAATCATAATCGGTATCATTATTGTTGTTATTGGTAATAAGTGACCATGTCAGCATCAGAGCCTCGTAGTAAAATTTCTTCAGAGTTACGTTGGTGGCTGTCTGCATTTGCCTTGGTTGACAGACCAGATAGATGCCAGGCTCTTCTTAGCCGTTATGAACAAGTGGACCAGCGTATGAAGATTGTGTCTGACTGGTTTGCATTGTTTCTTGCCCATAGTTCCACTTTAGGTGAGGATGAGATTTCCAAGGTGGAGAAAGATATTGACCAGATCCATGAGATGGCTGACACCATTGTTGAGCGAGTTAGACCACTTTTGGATGCAATGCGCTCAGGGTCAGGTACAGCTGAGATAAAACCAACCCCAGCTTCCTTGTTGAGCCGTCTTCCAAATTTAGACCTTCCTCGTTTTAATGGTGCTCTGGAAAGTTGGATTGGTTTTATAAATTTATTTGATAGTTTGGTTGATTCCCGGGATGACCTTACCCCAAGCCAAAAACTGGCATATTTGCGTTCTTCCTTAGTTGGTGAAGCCGCCCAACTTATTCAGCACATATCGGTTGATAATGCAAACTATGTGGTTGCTCGTGATATTTTGACACACCGGTATCAGAATCTCCGGCGTTTGGGGGATACTCATGTGGCCATTATTTTGGGCCTTCCCAAAATTACCCAAGTGGCTCGATTGAGAGTGGATTTACTTAACCCATTATTAGGAGCCTACAATACCCTCAAGAAAATAGAGATTCCAATTGAATGTGATTCCTTCTTATTGCTACACATTGTCTTAGGGAAATTGTCGCCTGATATTCGCGCGAGGTTTGAGCATAAGTATGGTGGCGATAGTTCCACACATGTGCCTCCTTTCTCCGATTTGTTAAAATTCTTGGAGGATGAGTGTCGTTTGGCGGATAACTCCACTCCTGTCGGGCCTCCTGCTAGTCACTTCCGTGACCACCCGCCTCAGCCTGCCCGCAGGCGACCCAATCGTTATGCGGCCGTTGCACAGGGTCCTGTCCATTGTGGATACTGTAAAGCTGAGGGCCATCTTGCACCATCATGTAGGGATTTTTTGTCTTTGTCGGTTGATGACCGTAGGCGTTGTGCCTACAAGGGGAAATGGTGTTACTTGTGTCTGGGGTCCCACTACCAGCGTGCGTGTTCCTCTCAGGCGGGTCAGTGTAGGTATTGCTCAGGCGCTCATCACCACATTTTGTGTGCGAACCGCAGTGGTCTCCGCACCCAACCTGCACATGAGCCCACGTATGGGCATGCTAATATTGGATCGGGATCCCCAACTGGGGGATCCGGTCAGAGAGGTCGTCGGACTGGTAGACGTCCGCAGCGCCGTCAACGGGTCTCGCCTGAACGGGACGGATCCGGTGGTCGACGCACCCCGCCTAGGGGTGGCTTGGGCACCTCCCCCTCGGCTGGGGGACGTTTGAACTCCCCACGCGGTCAACGGTTGGATCGCTCCCCACCTCACCATGTCTCGGATTCTGCCCCCACGGGCGGGGGCCATCGAAGCCCCCCGCGAGCCTCACGTGACGAACGGAACTTTGTTTCGGTGGTACGTTCGTCCGAGCGGGATCGACGTTCTTCTCCGCCACTTGAATTTGTTTCGGATCGGCTTCGATCGGATCGAGATCCGGCCATCCTTGCTTCCCGCATTCGGGTCCCTCCTGGGTCCCCCCGAGGACGAGATAGTTCGCGGTGGCACTATACGGAGTCTAACCCACTGGAGCATGTTGCCAGCTCCGGGGCTCCGCAGTCTTTCTTATAGCTAGCCCCGGTCAACTCACCAGCCACTACCGAATCCCCCCTAATTGTTTTATTACCCACAGCAGCAGTTTGTGTTCGGGGTCCTAGGGGACAGTTGGTAGCGCGCGCCTTGTTGGACTCAGGTGCACAAGGTTGCCTTATTTCGTCTTGGTTGGTGAGACGGTTAGGCCTTACATTGGAACCATACTCGGAGGGTATTCGCGGGATTGGTGACCTACAAGTTGGTCGCCCCATTGGTCAGGTCAAGTTTACGTGCACATCCACCACTCGGTCAGGAGTGACGCTCGGCGGTTCTGCCCTTGTGTTGGAGAATGTGGTCGGAAACTTACCACAACTTGAATTGCCGCCTGAGATTCGCATGTTGGCGTCAGGCTTGGATTTAGCGGATCCTAAGTTCCATACACCTGGACCGATAGATCTGCTCTTTGGCGCAGATGTTCTCGGAACCTTGTTGGTTGGACACAAAATGGTTTTGGGGCCAGGTGGTTTTGTGGCCTTGCCTACTTCCTTAGGATCGGTAATTATGGGACCAGTTGTTGGAGCCTCAAATTCTTGCATCGTTGACAGTGAGTTATTGGTAGGTTCTGCGCTTTCTGACGCGGTTCAGAAGTTTTGGGAGGTAGAGGAGCCTCCGGCAGCTTGCCGTGTCAGTCATGAGCAGGAGGAGTGCGAATGGTTTTATCGTAACAACACTCGTCGCCTTACCTCTGGTCGCTTGCTCACCAGATTGCCCTTCTTGGCATTGCGACCCAATTTGGGTACTTCTCGAGACCTGGCGGAGAAGCGGTTGATCTCTATGGAGAGACGCATGGCCCGCAGTCCGGTTCTGCGTCAGAAGTACATAGAATTCATGCGAGAGTACCACAACTTAGGACACATGTCGGTGTCCAACTTTGAGTGGTGTAATGGTGAACATTACTTCCTTCCGCACCATGCGGTATTGAAATCGCCCCAAGGGAAAATCCGTGTCGTTTTTGACGGTTCTGCGTCCACCTCCACTGGTGTTTCTTTGAACCAGTGCTTGCACTCCGGTCCCAAATTGCAACGGGATATTTCGGATCTGTTGACAGCCTTCCGTCGACATCAGATCGTTTTTGTGACTGACATCCGGATGATGTTCCGTCAGACCGTGATACACCCGGATGACCGGAGGTACCAATTGATTCTGTGGAGAGAGAGCCCGATGGATCCTATGGTCGTTTACGAGCTTAACACCAATACGTATGGTTTGAAATCAAGCCCATTTGTTGCCATACGCTCGTTATTGGAGCTGGCTGAGCAGGAGCACTTGAGGTTCCCTCGTGCTTCGGCAGTCTTGAGAGAAGACTCATATGTTGATGACGTCTGCACGGGGGCCTCCACTGTGGAAGAAGCCATTCAGTTGAGAATGGAGTTGACTGACTTGTTAAAATCCGGCGGCTACGAGTTGCGAAAGTGGTTGTCTAATTCGCCTGATGTACTTCGGGATCTTCCGGAGGATCATCAACAAGACCCGCACATTTTTGAGAATGCCGAGACGCCAAACTTGTTGGCAGTCCTTGGAATCCAGTACAATCCCATCCAGGATGAATTTACGTATCGGGCTCAATTGGACATCCCAAAGAGTTGGACCAAGCGGTTAGTTCTGTCGACTGTGGCCAGAACGTTTGACCCCAACGGTTGGGTAGGTCCGGTCATTTTCATGGCCAAGTGTTTTTTGCAACGCCTTTGGAAAGCCGAAGTTTCTTGGGACGAACCTCTCTCGGGAGAACTACTTCATGATTGGAAGCTTTTTTGCGTGTCTCTTGTGGACATTAACCAGATTGTTTTGCCACGTTGTTTCATACCAGTGGGACGGTACAACGCGACCCTCCACGGATTTTGCGATGCGTCTGAACGCGGATACGCCGCTGTTGTTTACCTCCGCACTGTTAGCGAGCACGGAGATGTTGGGGTACATTTGATTTTATCGAAGAGTAAGGTGGCTCCCTTACGGACCCATCTCACTATACCCAAGTTGGAGCTTAGTGGAGCCGCTCTCCTCATGCGCCTCTTAAACCATGTACGCAGCACTCTTGGACGTACAGTGGACCTAGGCGAAGTTTTTGCTTGGACGGATAGCCAGGTTGTTTTGTGTTGGTTGAAGGCGTCCGTACACACCTTGGAGGTATTTGTTGCCAATCGGGTGTCTCAGATCCAGAATTCTGAGACACATTTGACTTGGAGACATATACCTGGGGAGTTGAATCCCGCAGACGTTGCTTCTCGCGGTTGTGAAGCACCTGCTCTGCGTCAGCATCCCCTTTGGTGGGGACCAAATTGGTTGTTCCGATCAGAGGCTGATTGGCCTCGATACCAGTCGACTGTTGGCGTTGTGTCTACCCTTTGTGCCGCTATTACTACCGAAGTCCCCCAAAGAGATTCTGGGTTTCTCTTGGAGCGATATAGCTCTTTAACTAGACTTGTTGACGTCATTGCTTGGATGCGTCGTTTTGCCTATAATTGCAGACATCCTAATGGGAAGGTCCTCTCTCATCTCTCTCCAGAGGAGCGTCAGGACGCACTTTTGGTTTGTGTTCGTGCTGTTCAGCACACGCATTTCGCTACGGAAATGGATATTCTCCGTACAGGCCGCTCCAAATTGAAGGGAGCCATTGGCCATCTTAGTCCGTTCTTGGATGACTTTGGTCTTCTTAGAGTTGGTGGTAGGTTGCGTCATGCTCAGTTGCCGTATGGGGCACGTCATCCTCTTTTGTTGCCCAAATCTGGGAATTTTGTTCGTTTGTTAACTGAGGATCGCCACGTCAGCAATGCACACGCTGGTTGTAATGCTCTGTTAGCGATCTTGCAACGAGAGTTTTGGATCTTGTCTGCCAGGCGAGTCATTCGCGGAGTGATCTTCAAGTGTATGTCTTGTTACCGTTTGAAGGCTCCCCTCATGCAACCGGTTATGGGAGATTTACCCGCTGATCGCGTGGCTGCAGCGCGACCCTTTGATGGAGTGGGTACAGATTTTGCCGGTCCTTTTCTGGTCAAGACGTCCCGTCTTCGTAACGCGAAGGCTTTGAAGGCATATTTGTGTGTATTTGTCTGTCTGGCAACCAAGGCGGTTCATCTTGAACTAGTTTCTACGCTTAGTACGGAAGGCTTCGTTGCTGCGTTTTCCCGTTTCATCTCGCGTAGAGGCTTGCCGTCATTGATTCGGTCCGATTGCGGAACCAATTACAAGGGTGCCGACAACTATTTAAACGACGTAAATAAATATTTATACGAAAATAGACCTGAGGTCGGCCTTGCACTCTCCCGTCGGGGTATTACCTGGAAGTTTGATCCCCCAGGCTGCCCCCACTGGGGAGGTATCTTTGAAGCTTGTGTCAAGGTTGCAAAGACACACCTCCGAAGAGTGATTGGAGAGAGTATCTTAACGTTTGAAGAACTTACAACCGTGTTTTGTAATATTGAAGCCGTTCTTAATTCTCGGCCTTTATGTCCGCTTTCTTCAGACCCTAACGACCTGGAGGTATTGACCCCAGGCCATTTTTTGATTGGTCAGCCACTTAACGCTCTGCCCGAATTCCCATATGAGGGTGTTAATTCTAGTAGATTGTCGCGTTTTGAGTTGCTGCGACAATTGTCACAGAGTTTCTGGCGTCGTTGGTCTTCAGAATACTTGCACATTTTGCAGCAGCGCCTTAAGTGGACTGACAGGACCAATCCGCCCAAGGTCGGAGACTTGGTATTGGTTAAGGATGCTAACCTGATGCCGCTGTGCTGGCGTAGGGGGCGCATTCTTAAACTCTACCCGGGTGCTGATGGCGTCCCGCGTTTTGCTGAGGTCTTGGTTGGGGATTCTGTTCTGAAGCGAGCGGTCGCTACTCTCTCTCGTCTCCCAGTAGATTAACGTGCAGATAACTCTGCCCGGGGCGGGGGTATGTTTAGTTTTAATTATTGTTTATGAACGCATCTTTTTTTTTATTGCATTGTCGCGCGACTTTTGACAGTTGATAAAAAGTTTGTGTGGGTCAATGTTTTTTTTTGTTTTGTGGCGGTACTTTTTTTTCCTCTTGAGATTAACTTGTGCAAAGAACGTTGTTTAATTTTTGTTGGACATCCAAAAAAACCGTGGTGTCTTGTTGGACAAGGGCGAACTCCCTAGTATAAGTGTATAGTGTTGGTACGAGTTCACGTTATGTCGTGCTGCTGAGCACCTTGAAGGAACGCCAGGTTGGAGCGAACCACACATCTCAGTACACTGCACCTTTACACCCCGTACCCTCACACACACATTCTCCTTCCTCGCTCCCGTACCAGGCCGGAAGCTGGGACCAGCAGGTATAGTGCACCTTGCTTGATAAAACGACCCGGGCTGTGCAACCACAGTTCATGTTCACCTGCCCATCGCGGTAGGTTTAGAACACCTATTATCCAGTAAAAAGATTGATATACAAATCTTTTTAGTGACAAAGAATAGTAAATATATCCACTAAAAAGTTTAAAATAAAAAACTTTTTAACAAAATAAAAACCGTCTTCAAAAAACTAAAAAGCAAAAAATAATCTAATCTTGAAATCTACCTTGTCTAACCACATCAAATATTTAACTAATCTGAAGTCGGTGCCAAATAAACAACCGACGAAGAATAACAAAAGTATACTCAGTAACGAGATGCGCGGACCAATTTGTAGGTATAGTCTTTGGCGCAGACCGGCAATACTCGACTCAGTTGTTTGTTTGGCACCGACTTCAGATTAGTTAAATATTTGATGTGGTTAGACAAGGTAGATTTCAAGATTAGATTATTTTTTGCTTTTTAGTTTTTTGAAGACGGTTTTTATTTTGTTAAAAAGTTTTTTTATTTATGTAGATATCTTTGTAAATAACTGGTAAACTATATTCCTCGATTAGGCCGCCCTCATACTTACTTCAATTCGTATCTTTTTAATATTGGAACAAGCTCTTGATATCAGATGAATCCGCCAGGATTGGGGAGGGTAACTGTTTTTTTTTTCTTTGTAGAAAATCCCGGAAGGCGCTATCATCATGCTGCACGCATGCGCACACAATCCCACCGGCGTCGACCCCAAGCCCAGCGACTGGGAGCAATTGTCCGCGGTAGGTTGTTCAATTATTTTAATATGACGTCCTAGATCTATGTGATCTGTTTAATAAAATTCTTAACCCTGACTGACTGACTGACAGACGACACACAGCCAAAGACATTGGACATAGAGATTGGTAATTTGAGAATGTATTCCTTGAGTACCCCAGCCAGAGGTACACCGCGGAGGGATTTTTGAAAATTTGACTCCTAAGCGAGTCCAATAAGGTCACAGATTGAATGAAGATTTTTGTTAGGTAGTAGCTCTAATACATTTTTATTCATCAGGTGATCAAAGAGAGGAAGTTGTTCCCGTTCTTCGACATGGCGTACCAGGGCTTCGCTACCGGTGACGTCGACAATGACGCCTTCGCCGTTCGCTACTTCGTCAAGGAGGGACACCAGGTCATGCTCGCACAGAGCTTCGCTAAGAACATGGGTATGCAACAATAAACTCTTATTCATTTACTTAGACTGTATTTTCCAGGCGCGGATATACAAAGATGATATAATCACTACGCTGATAAAAAATATAAATGGCTGGTTATACAATTGGACAAGAAAAAAAAACTTTTATTTCAGTAATTTTGAACTTTGTTGTCGAACAGTTGAACATACATTTCTCTGCATGTGCTCGCAAACGTTAAATTAATCAATTTGGATCTGATGATTTCATTCCGTTACTGTACTATGTATAGATATATTGATACAGGTGGAAATTATTTAGATACGTCATACGATAGAATTCCTCCCGAAGTGACCACGGGTTGCTGTAAAGTCGCCGAAACGTAAAAACATAATATACACGCGATAAAATCTGTAAAATTTGTTTTTTTTAAACGTCATACGATAGTTGAAGTGCAGCAGACATTGATGTATTATCCGCAGGAAAATACCCCGCTATTGTAGTCACGTCTCGTATGATCTCACGTAATCTTTGTCACCAGTTTGGTAATATGCATGAAATAAGTGTTGTTTTAAAATATTGTGATATTTCATTATAATTATTGTTACGAGTTGATCTGTTTACTAGTTGGACGCTATCTTATCATGTTTTATTTTTATTACGTCAATTATTATGATGGATACTTTTTTGATCTCTGTAGTTTTATGTTGTAAATCGTATCTGTTTACGCAGAAAAGCTCACACCAGTCAAGTGAGCGTTTCTCCCATATTATGCAGGGTGGTTCAAAAATAATATACTTTTCTTTAAACCAGCGCTTCTTTCGCGCAATTGTAATCATTATGTAAAGTCTGTTTTCTAATGTCGATTTAAAAATATATTTATATTTTATGAAAATGACAATTGAATTAACAAGGTGACATATCCAAATTGCTATTGGTTGTTGATATAGGGATCTAAAAGATTCGACTTATGCCAATGATTGTTTATAATAGGAGGTTTCTGTTATAACCCACATTACTACCACTCAAAAACTAAAAACAACTAAATAGTAGTTACCCACTAGTTCTAAGTACTAATATTAAAGTGTACTGTTTTTAGTAATATGGAGCTAGAGTGATGATAGCCTATTAAAACCATGTAATTACGCTCATCTAATTAAGAGGCACGTTTGTGACGATATGCCCACCGTATTATGTCATTACTATTTATATTAGTAAGTTAATGGGTCACTGCATGTGATCAATTTGTTAACTAACTTTAAAATTAGTTAATTAACTTCACTGATTATTTATTACTTCATATTGAATAATTACTACATATCTTTGAGGTCATTTTGTAGGAAAAAAGTGTGCTTTCTTACTTTGTTACTAAAAAAAAACAATGAATGCTCCAAATGTCTGATCACCTGGGCCCCAAGTATGCTAACACAATCGATTCATAATCGAACAGCAGCCGCATAGTAACTGTCACTTTTGACAGAAATTGTGTGGGATATCTGTCAAACGTGACAGTTACTATGCGGTTGCTGTTCGATTATGAATCTATTGTGTTAGCAGACTTGGGGCCCTGTCATCAGTACGCACGGTCTTGATAATAATAAAAAAATATACAACCGAATTGCGAACCTCGTCCTTTTGGAAGTCGTTTAAAAATAATATGTTGCTACATTCAGGATTGTACGGCGAGCGTGCGGGCGCGCTCACGATGCTGTGCGGCGACGAGAAGTCCGCCGCCAACGTGATGTCGCAAGTGAAGATCATGGTCCGCACCATGTACTCCAACCCGCCGCTGCACGGCGCGCGCATCGTGCAGGAGATCCTCAACACGCCCGCACTCAAGCAGGAATGGTGAGTGGCAGACATATATTAATGTCAAATCATTTATTGTATTTACATTCGTTTTTTATTAGCTCTACCACCGGATCGGAACGCGACCTTAATTGAGAAGATCCGGAGTCTTTTTTTTATATTACTTTTTTTAATCGCCATGTATATTACAAATCTTATTTTTGGCTCCATGCGAGGCGCACGCACTTTATATATAAAATATATAAAGCAGCCTGGGACTGATCGAAATATCATATAAAATACTGTAATAACCCTTACATACAATACTAGTTGGTGACATTATGATAGCCCCATGTTAACAGATTTTAATGCTTTGTTGATAAAGATAATATAACCCAACAATTAGAGGTAACCAAAAAAATATAGAGATAACAAATTCTGTGCTGAAGGTGGGTTCGAATCCTGGTAGGGGCAAACTTTGTGTGATGAGCACGAATGTTTGTACCCGAGTCATGGATGTTTTATATCTATAAGTATAAGTATTATATACTGGGTTCGCCCTCAGTCCACTGTACGGTACCCATAATACAAGCGTTACTTAGTTGGGGACCATGCAATTAGTGAGTTCATCTGGCGATATTTATTTATGTTATATATTGAAGGCTGAGCGACGTGAAGCTGATGGCGGACCGCATCATCTCGATGCGGCAGAAGCTGCGCGCGGGCATCGAGGGCGCCGGCAACCCGCGGCCCTGGCAACACATCACCGACCAGATCGGCATGTTCTGCTTCACCGGACTCAAGCCCGACCAGGTGCTCAAACAAACTGTTTACCTAACATTACGGTCACGGCCGGATTAAGCCATCTAGAGGCCCTTAGGCAATTCATGTCTTGGGGCTCCTCTTATATACCAGCACTTTTAATGTCCCACTGTTGGGCACGGGCCTCCCCTCAATACGAGGGGGATTAGGCCATAGTCCACCACGCTGGCCCAGTGCAGGTTGGTGGTGCCGGGGCTCTTAGGTAAGTAGTTTTACCGTTTTGTTTACTAGGTGTAAGTGTAAGATAACTCAGTGATGAGGTTGTAGTTCCCGGGGACTACGGAAAATAAGCGATCTTAGTAGTTCAATTAATGACTATATTGACAGTACCAGCCTAAAAAAGAAAGGCCTGATTCATCAAAAAAAGGTGATATGGGTTTGTATATGCAGAATCTTACTGGATTTTATTAATTCTATCTAAAATGTTATCTAAAAGATATCTTCAAACTTGGGTACTGAAATCGGATTTAGTTGAATGGTTTGTCCTTTATAAGAAGTAAACGGATTTTTCTGCCCCAAATAGCAGAATAACTATTAATTAAAACATGGGAAACATTCACAAAAAAATAATTTAAAGATAATTCATTTTCCCATACATTTGATTCTGAGCCGGTACGAAGTTTGCCGTGACAGCTAGTTTATCAGTAAAATATTCAACTTACAAACAACCGAGATACAGTTTTAACTAACATTCATACATAAATATCGTTGTTTGATGTCAGAAAATAAATAAAAATACCGTTGTTTCCAGGTGGAGCGTATAACGAAGGAATTCCACGTCTACTTGACGAAGGACGGCCGCATCTCGGTCGCTGGCATCTCTTCAAAGAACGTCGACTACGTCGCCGAAGCCATCCACAAGGTCACAGCCTAAACGCCATATCGAATAGCGACTTTACATCCGTAGACATTAGACACATTATGCAATTAATGAGCCATTGTAAGTACCGAAAGAATACAGTATTTATTTTGTGACATTCATCCTTTGACTGGCTAGTGCCTACAAGCGCAACACGTACCGACTAGTTTAGATCATCAGTAAATTAGCAACTTCACACTATGTAAATAATTTTTTTCTGACCCGTCGTACAGTGCACATTGGTGATGCGTGAAACGTGAACTATGAAGTAATAATAACTGAAGTCTAGCAGTTTTCATATTAAGAAATTGTGATCTTTTTCATCTATTTTTTTATTGTGTTAATGTTATGTACAACACTGTAACGTTATTTATTATTAAAAGTAAGTTTATCATACAATGTCTTTAATTATTATCTCTAGAATTCGGATAATAATACTTGCATAAGCTTTAAGAGGTTAGAAAAGATAACAAACAAGATAATTATGATTTTAATTTTATTCGTTAAAATAAGTAGATAAAATAAAATTGCGAAAAAAACACAGAAAATTGTATCAATATTTTTTTGATTCTTACACGCCACTATGCCTACGCAAAATATTTACAGCAGAGAAAAACAAATGAACATCTTACTCTATGGTTATAAAAAAAAACTGATGCAGGTCAATCGTTAACATTGCATTAAAAAAAATTAACAGTAACTTTATTTTACAGTAGAATCATTTTAGGACGCCTTATAGATAATGGGAACACATTTTATCCACAATGTTGTCTCATCGTGGTAACAATCTTAAGCATATTCACCTGCATCCTCGTTTACAACCGACACTTAAACCTATAACATTCTACTAAATTATAATCAGTTTATCTGTAGGATGCGACATCCAAAAATGCTTTTTCGTACACAATAACATTATTATAACACAAAATATCCTAATACATTCTACAAGTTGACGGATGTCAATGATATTTTCATTAAAAAATATTAGTTATTATAATATGTACAAGTTTCTCGGAGCAAAATACCCATGGCACTATTTCTTATGAATGTGTCAACACATAACGTTTAAAGCAAGAAATATTTACCATTATTATACACACTGCGACAATGTTGGGCTTGTGATTCGCAACTAGTTATCTGTGTTCCTTTGTTTTAGCAAGGACTTGGTCATAGATAATGATCTGATCATAGATCATCACTCTGTTATGCATTTTTTTTGCATAACTAAATTAGTCGAAAGTAGACATAAATTCGCTTGTAGCGATGTGATTTGTTGCAGTACGCTACAATCGAATGTGTGTTTTATTACTACTGTGCGCTAGTATTAGAATAGCGATACGTTTGAGTAGCATTGTGAGAATGGATTCACTAGAATATTGGTAAAATAGTTAGGGATATGCCGAATATTATTGGATGATTACGTTCCTTATGTGAAATCATAAAAATTGTAGCAACACCAGTTTTTAACATAGCACCACCCGTTACTACCTATCTTAAGCTACGATACTTTCGATAATCCAATCCTATTGTATTCATTGCCAAATTCCCTCTAATAGTACAAAACTCATTCAAGGTTTAACCAAAAATTTGTTTTTAATATTTAAGAGTTAATGAGTAGTTTACACAGTTTATGTGTAAAATAATTGCGAAGGGTTGTTTGTTTATACTATTAAGGCATTTAAATGGCACTCGCAAAATAATCTGATTATTTAGGTTTGTGTAGATTTGTCAGACCTAATAAGTACTAAGATACTATAATTTCATGAATTATCACTGGGCTTTTTTGAAATGTATTTTATTTAGGCCTTTGAAGTATGTAATTTATAATTCAAACAGTGCGAAATGCCATGCAAAATGAGATAAAGCTATTCTAAGAAACGGGCAGCAAAGAGAAGATGCTTGTGCATTTTATTTATGCCTCAGTTCGTCATTTTGCCGGCCAATGCCGTGCTTAATCTCTGACGGTTTTTCGACTAAGTCCTCGATACTCAATGCAGACGGTTCTTTCTCTAGGTTTCTACAAATTGCTTGATTGTATGCCGGACAAGAGCTTTCTGCTGCCTACAGATTTGATGATTAGTCGTCTCGTTAATACATTATACGTTTGTTGTTGCCGACTGTTGCCACTACTAACTCCATAGCTCAATCACGCGTGCCTTTTATAAATTACCGAATCATATCATCCGCCGCCGACTATATTTGACAATACCTTTCGAGTATGACAATACGAATTCGTAAAGTATCAAAACTCGTACTAGATCCCCTGATACTCGCGTCAGCCGCGCTTTCGGACGCAAAGCTACGCGCGTAATTGGCCTTTATGAGCTGAATTCTTAGCAAAAACAGCCATCGTGCGAGCTTTCGCACATTCAATCCCGCACACTGATCGCGTGTGAAAGTATGTTATGAGTAAATGCTGCCATTCAGATTCTTACCAGTAGATACCCAAGTGTTTAAGTGTGAGTGCTGTCTCAGTACCGAGGGCAAGTTACGTTGGAGTTTCTGGATGTGTTGGAAAAACTGGACTGTGTATGTCGCCAGAAGCTTTTTTTTTTAATGTTCCAACCCGGTTGTGGATAGTCCCACAAATTTGGATGGGGAGGGCCGACAGCAATAGCTCCATATAAACCAATAGTCGCAGTCAAATCACGATGGACTGAAAAACTACACCAAAAACTAGGAAAAGGTTGCAACCATGCTACTGATACTAGACGAATAAAATAAGATCTGAATTAAAAGAGTTATATTAAATGGCAAGTATATCGAGAGCGACCGTTTGTCCCAAAGATTCACAAGGCGCCAAATTTATAATCTCCATTTAGAATAGTCAATTAACCTATATAACATTTCATAATATTATGTAAAGTAATTAAATTAGGTACTTACTTAGGGTAAATCTATAACTTGTGCGCACAGTTAGGTACTTCATGCAATCAATACAAATTATTGAAAACTAAATAAATTTTGTTGTATAATTAATCTTAGTTAAACTAAAATAAGAATATTTATTGAGCTACGAAAGCGTGATTTGGTGTATGATTAGTATCTCAAAATTTCAAATATTTCACACTATAATATTGTTTGATTTAGCTAAGCAACCTTAGCATTATTTACTCAAAACTGTGTCAGACCAAATTAGTTCGCCTTGGTAGGTACACTCGACTCTGATTATACCACAATAATATTATATATGGACCTATACATACATTATGTACTTAGGTTACGTACGTAAGTATTATCAACGGTATATTGAAGTTGTTATCAGCGCATTCTTACAGCGAGTCATGATTTTCATTGTCACTAAACGATGATATGTAAACATGAATTTTAATAGGCTATATTATTTATTGCATAATTATGTATTGCGTATGTTATGATAACTTACAGTGAAAACAATTTCGAAATAACTCAAAAAACTACAAAAATACAGACGATTGAAGTGGTCTACCGAAAAAAACCAAAGCATAAATTAAAGTGTCAAATGACGTCACCACTATAATAGGGAGGGATAGAGAAAGAGCAACGCGTCGCCCTCTCCCGACTATTTGCTTTTACCAAACTAGAACTTCTAATATCTTTGCACATTTTTTAGCATCTTTCGAATATTCTTTGACAGTATGTCCTAGTATTGAGTACTTATGATTTAATGTAAGGTATATATAAAGAAAGTAATATACCCTATTATATGGGTATTCGTTCATACCCCCGAGTAATGAAACAATATAGGTCGGTCCAGGTAACGGACGGTTTTGCTTCGGTTGCCAGTCACTACGCTCGGGGCAGTGGCAGCCTTATGGATAATGTATTATGCGAGCGCCAAAGAGAATGTAACCTCATTAGAAGATCATGGACTACCATAAAGGTATGTGCAACAGACACTACAAGAAAATACCAGCATGTGAATCAAAATTACCACTAAGTAGGCAGCACCATTACATAAGGTAACCAGCGCTAAGAGGAGCTGCCATAAAATATCCATATTGTTTTATAGTTGTTTTTCTCTATCGGCTTTTGCCAGCCTGTTGAGCGGCATACAACAATCAGCACAGATCTAATGTAATCATAGACAAAATGTATACTATCAGAAATTAAGAGTCCAAGATCTATGATAAAGATGAATGATAGTGTGTGGGTATATTAGTAGCCCATGCAACAGTAATATTGCACAGCCACGGTCGATGAGCCGAGCGTAGCAATGACAGCGCAAACCCATCAATTAACATTATTAATTCCGTAGTAACTGAACGTTATTTTTAGACTTAATGATTGGTTGTGAGATCTAAATTAGCAGATCCAAATAATGGTTTGCCTCCAAAACACTAAGCCGTTCAATCTGTTAGCCTCTTTATTATTAAGGGAAACGTGTAATACAAATAGTATACAAACACCTTTCAAAAATTGTATATTTTAACAGAACAAACGAAACAGCACAACGGTCCCGCCACGCTCGAGACCCTCCATGTCACACTTAACACTTCACATTATATGTCCGCGCTTATTCTAAATTCATATTACATTTTATTAAACATATCTTCCACCGAATGGTCGTTTATTAAACCTAGTTTATTGCTCATTATTTATTTAAAGGCATACTTTCACTTACAGTTTGTGAGTCAGTCGATTGGGCGGAGTCCTCGCCCAGTAATCGGCTAAGTTGGTCGTCGAGCGTATCCACTCGCCTCGACTCGCGCGTCTTCGCCTCCTCGCTCGCGAACACGTCGTCTCCCACCAAAAGTCCCTCGTCCAGATACGAGAATGAGTCCAAGTTTATGTCAGAAGTGCTAATAGCCGTGCTGTAAATGTCTATTCTCTTTTGCTGGGATTTCGCTTCGGCAACCTTCTTCGAAAGTTTCTCTTTCGCTTTCGTCAGCGCTTCCGACTCGGACTTGTCCAGTTTAGACTCATTCTCTTTTAGCTTCTCGATTTTAGTCTTAAGAGCGAAGGACGAGTCGTTGCTCGACGAGCCGTCATCTTGCAGCTGGCTGAGCAGCGTTCGCGTCGCGAGGGTCATTGCGCTCGAACTGCTGTACATTTCGCTGGCCTCACCTGAACAAATATTTAGGTTTTCTTATCAGTTACTCAGAAGAATAAACAGAAAATTAATAAAAGGTCAAAAAGATAGTTTACCGCTAGGTGTCGCCCGTTGTATGCTTTCCTGTGGTGAATGTTTGCTTTTTGCCTTGCGACTGGTGGGCATGTACTCACTGTCGCTGTCGCTGGACATGCCCAAGTCTAAATGCAACGAGTTCAGTTTGTCCTCGTCCTTTCCTTTCCTGGAGACGGTGTCTAGCTCCATCTCCCAGTCGGTGACGCTCGACGAATCCTTTGCCCCTTCGGAATCCTTACTGTAGTTCGCTTTTCCCTCATCTTTCTCTAACAAGGACAATCCTGATTCCTCCATAGGCACCATTTCTGCTATACTCTCGGCGGTGGAGTCTAGGCCACTCGGATGGCATGCTTGCTCTGGTATTGGATTGTCAAACAGTACTGGTGTGTCGGGTGTGATTTGGGTTGTCTTTTTGCCCTCATCCGAAGCACGCGACACGTTACTCACGCGACTATCTAATATTTCTGACATGGTTGTCGTGCGGCCCGTCTGTTCGTTGTTCAATTCTAAAACTATCACGTTCCCCGTGCACTTTGCTACATCTTGTTCAGATTTAGAGGCCTGTAGTAATTGATTAACATTTTTACCCATAATTACTTTTGACATATCGTTGCTATTTTTAGCGAACGATAAAGCCTTACTTATCGCAGTACCCTTTTGTACTACGATCACGCTACCTTTAGCGCTCGACGGTCGAACTATGGGATTGGTAATTTTGGGTGTCGTTACGGGTGTTAAACCTTTTACGGGTACGATGTCTGCTAAGTTTGCGGTTTTTATGGGCTCTACGCCTACTATTTTAGCGTTAGACGGAAGGGAGCTGACGGCGGTCGGCTTTGACACGACAGTCACGGTAGTAGATTTTGAGATCTGTGTCTGGGAACTAACAGAGACCAATTTCATTGCAGTGGGTATACCCTTGAAATGTATAAGCGGTATTTGTGTCTCGTTGCCGTGTTTCGTTCGAGCCTTTGCCGGTAATACGACCATTTTTTGGCCCGATTTAGGATTTAAGACTAAAGCTTTAGCTGATACTTTTAAGTCTGTGGCAGGGATGCCTTTGGGAGTGAGTGTTTCAGTTAATTTGTTTGTTATGCTATTTGTACCGGTCGGAGTGCCTTCCTTGATATGCGTGCTGACGGCAGACGTGATTATAACTTTTGGATTTGATAAGGGTTTGTTTTCGGATGCTGGTTTTGAGACTACTATCATCTTTTCTGTCATTAGAGGTGTGTGGGGATTGCGCGTTCTCGGTACCGATCCGATGACTTTAGTCGTAACTAATTTGGCCGGCGTTTTGAGCGCTTTCTGTGCCGAACTGGGCGCTACCACCACTTGTCTATTGGACAACAACTTTATACCTTCCGGAGGTTTTTGTAAAATTTTAAGTTCTGACATTTGTACTTTTTTATCCGAGCTTATTTCGCCGCGATTCTTTATGATGAGTTGGCAAGCTTTGCCGGACATGGTGTGTTTGCTGACGGGCGTGCTCTGCGCTTGCAGCGCGGTGGGGTCGTCGGGGTGCGCGTTCTCGGACACCTCGAGCTCGTGCGGCACCGTCGCCGGCTGCGTGAGTAGCTGCATCGTGGGCGAGTCCGTCACCATGCCGGGCGATGACAGCACCTTGCCTTTTATTTCGTCCAAGTAATCGGGCTTTGTTTTGCTACTTAGTATCGATTGAGCATAGCTGGCTTGGAAGGTGTTGGGAGGGCCCGAGTACTCTAGTTGCATTGATGTAGGGTTGTACTGTTTGCTAGGCGACATTGGTATTTCCTGTGATTTCTTTCTTTGTGATTTAGGGGCTTGTGCGCTTTTGCGTCCCCTGCCCTTGTGCGGTGCGCCGCGGGGAGCGTGCGTTTGACTCGGTTTACTAGTTGACACTTTGCTTACTTGATTATATGAGTGTTTTGATTGGCCTGACGGTTTACCTGTGCAAATTGTGTAAAAATCTTATGAATATTGTAGAGTTAATGTTAATTAAATGATGAAAACAAATACTTTTTTTACAACATAATGCATAATCTATTTTGACTAGGACACAGTACTAGCAAAGATGTCACCTCAATTAAATAGTGTAATGGTATGCTTGCGATAAGCACCCATAAGGTCCCTTTGACAGTTAAGACTTTCAATTACTCATTTATACTTGTTAAACGTAAAAACAGTAACATTATAATTTGTGTCAGGTATTGTACAGCACTTACTTGTGGCCGGCTGTGAGAACTTAGAGTATAGCTGTGACAGATTCAGGTGTTTCTGGTTCGAGTTGACAGGTATGTTCCTCATGTTCTTAATTGGGATGATCGAGTCGTCCGGTAGAGCGCCGCCCTCTGGCGTTTTTCGCTTGCGACTGATAAGTTCAGTCTCCCAGAGCTAAAAAAAACATATATTATTAATAATATATACTTCATTATATTTTAAGACGGAATGATATTATAAGGGTTCCATATAGAGATTGTGGTACCCTAAAGACATGCATGGATGAAGCGAAGGTTGAAAGCACAGCACTGTGGGAGCAAGATTGCCAACTAACAGATACATGTAAGAGAAGAAATCAGATATTTTTTTAATGAACAATTGTTAAGATTAAAAAAACCCACTTTTATAGTCTCATCTTCCATAGCAACAGGAGGATATACAATGTCCTCCTGGACCTCATTTGATGTCAGAGCGCCCTCTGCTGTCAGCACCTCCGCATTAGTCATCTCTGCTTCACTAGACTTAGGTGCAATTAGTTTCTCCGCCTCAAGCCTCTTCTGAATTTCCTTATTTTCAGTGGCTGCTGCTTCAGCAGCTTTATCCGCCATCTCGGTGTACACTGTCTGCGCTATCCCCCGAGGCATGAGGGGGACCAGTCTGCGACCCTCCCTGATCCATCCTAAGCCTGTGTTTGGTCCTGATAACCTTTAACATAGTGGGTATATGTTAGTAAAGGAATGAAAGATGTTTTATACAAAGAACAATGCCCACAACTATGAACCACTGTACCAAGTTGAGTCAAAATCAATCATGGCTTATTATAGACTATCATATTGACTACCTGGGTAATTTCTTAAATCTAAATCATGGTGTTATTTAATCAAACTTCTACTGCTGTTTCAGAATAATCCTGTGCTGCAAATTCCACCATTTACTGGCAACAACAGTTATTGACATGAAATAAAATTGTAATGATGGCTTTAGGAACACAACTTCAAACTTAACAAAGCAATAGCGCTAAATGTTACACTACTGATAGCTTAAATAAAATTTCCTGTTCAAAAACCCATATTACTTTTAGTTTTTTTCTTTAAGAATAAAATAACTAAAATCAAAACAAAAACAATTATTTATATAAATTTATATCACAAAAATAATTACCACAATTTATTATAAAATGTTTGACCAATTTGATTCTATTAAAAAGTTAAAGTACTCTTTGAAGTAATTAAAATAATCTGACATTTCAAAAAAGGATAGGTTATCTGTCAAAATATTTTATAATATAATAACACTTTATATTATACTAGACAACACTAAAACTATAGCAAACTGGTTGTATAATGCTATATTCAATCCATAATGTCAAATCAAACATAGGTATAAGGCTCAGATACAGAATTGAACAAAAGATTCCACTGTAAGAAGTTAAACTATGTTAAGTTTAAAAAGCAATCTTGTAAGAAAATAATGTATCCTATCAACATGAATTGCTAGCAATGTAATCGAATATGATAATGCCTTTGGCTTTCATTCACTCTCAGCCATCTTTGAGTTTGTGCAACAGTGTTTAAAAATAAATCAAAATCCTTAAACTAATATTATTAAATATCCACTCACTGTTGAGCGATTGTAGCTAATAGCTCATCATTAGACACGCGGCGCGCCTCAGCGCTGTGTCGATCGTGGCTTATATGCAAAACGGCGCGTAGTTCCTCCAGAAGCTTTTTTCTGTTGTCTTCCAATGCTCCTTGTGCTCTTAACACACTAATCATATTCGAGTAGGCTTCCAATTCTACAAACAAATGAATAATACACAACATATTACACGTATTTAGAACACTATTGTCAACAAATTAGCTTTGAGGCGTTTAGTATAATTTAAGAAAACCATAGGAGGGAAAATGAAAGCCATCTACAAGACTAAATATATACCGAGTCTACGGAGTGTAAGGCGACATTCGTCGCGCGTCATGTTAAGGAGCATGGGCCACATTTTAACAGTTTTAATTTAACACTGCAAATGAATACTCGATTATGAGATTTTAACCCATATTTTACAAAATACTCAATTGGCAAATATCCATACTGTTTACTTCAAACGACATTCCGATTCCGTTCATTTTGACACTTCAAATCAGAATTGAAAGATAATAAAGCGTCTTGTCTATGCGATTTAGGGATACCATGATATATTCGAGAACCTGCCTTAAATTGTAAGATAATATTCTCTTT
Source organism: Pheosia gnoma (assembly GCA_905404115.1). NCBI lineage: Eukaryota > Metazoa > Arthropoda > Insecta > Lepidoptera > Notodontidae > Pheosia > Pheosia gnoma. The sequence continues at coordinate 9,190,165 of FR989894.1, read as the reverse complement.
CTTTTTTTGGGTTCGCTGCCGGCTACGAAATCGACAATTTTTTGCCAGTGTTGACTATTTCTTGTTAATTGTTATACAATCATAAGTATACAGATAATTGCGATGTCGATAAGGATGATGATAATGAAATGAATTTTCTACCCCTATCAGCAAAACTTTACTGAATAATTATCGGAAAGTTTGGGCGAAGATAAGCTATTACAGAAGAGCCAGAAGAGAAGAAGAGAAGGGTCTAGAATTCTGATTGTTTATTTTTTATTTGGATTTTAAGTCAAAAAAAATTAAGGATAGTACCTTACATCCTTTTTACGGGCCCAAAACGTTTGATTAATCGTTATAAACTGACTAATTATATTAAATCAACTACAACATCATAGTATCCTATTGTAAGTAACATACATTTTATTTTATTTCTAAGAAAAATATCCATAATAGTTAGGGAAATGGCATTTATCATGTTACTAACCCTCACCTTTTCCTATAATCTGGGCTGTGCACAGTCCGTCTTTTTCCTTCATTTACTTTTGTCAACTTCAATCTCCTTCATAACATTGATGTATTATTGGATCTTTCTTTAGCTCTATCTATCCACATTTATACTGGTCACTATTTTAGTGACATGTTTTTTATGTTTTTGTTCTACAGGCACACTTTTTCTTTTACGGGAGTTACTTTCATTTTGCTTTTCTCACCTTAAAATTTACTCGACTCAACACTCCACTATGGTGAAGTAATGAACTGAGGTGCTAGGTCGGAGCAAATAATTGGTATTGCGTTGTCATCAATCGTTTCCAAAACTGCCTAAAACTTGGGAAAATATGAATCATGGTATCAATTTTTAGGTATGCTTTACTATAAAGATTCGTACCGTAGAGTTTACAAAGGTAGTTAGTATTTATTATATACTAGCTGACTCGGCAAACGTTGTTTTGCCATAAAAAATAAATCGATATATAAACTATCCTATCTCTCAAGTTGGATCGAACTGCACATGGTGTGCGAATTTTATTATAATCGGTTAAGTGGTTTAGGAGTCCATTGAGGACAAACATTGTGACACGAGATTTATATATATTAAGATTTGTTATTTTTTTTTGTTTTGACTATCTTGTACGATTATTATGACATTAATGGGAAGCAATTAAAAATATTACACATTTGGCAATTGCGTCTGTGATTTGTGGACTTGTGCGAGTTTGTTTTTTAAGTCGGTTTCTGGAATTCAGTTTGATTTTATTTTCTAGGTATCTCTATATCTCATCTATGTTTAAAACGAAGTTTAAGCCATGTTTAACGCATTAACTGCTGTCAATTTTGATTAACTTACTCATCGTAGACAAAGACTGCGTTTCCTATTTATTTCGCTTATCTTTGAATTCGGCCAAGTTAAACGCAAAATCTGAAATCACCCCTTTGAAAAGGTTCTCCATATAACACATGCTTTGGTTCATAACGTACCTTTTTTTTTACTTATGGCACAGGAACGCTTTCGCACACATCCGACATGAAAGCACCAGCGGTAGTCCACGTAAGTGAACTTCTCCTCCACCCAGCAGCGTGGTGTGGTCCTCCTCACGTTCGCTCGACTGACGCGCAGGGCACTCGCCCTTTGCGTCCACAAATCTAGAGGTCTCTCACCAGATACTACAGCAAGGGGAATTGCCTCAACTCGCATACGCGCGACTCCAAAAAATGTGTTTCTTTGATAAATTATGTGTAATATTAATAGGATATTTACCTTTGCGGGTTCAGAATTTCACGTTCTCCCAAGGTTTTAATTTTTCATCCCAGGTAATTTTTCAGAAAAGTATCCACAGCTTCATTGATAGGGATAGGAGATTCATTTCATCATCATCATCATGATAATCGTCATCATAAACAGTATCTTTATCATCTGGGGCATCAAAAACAGTTTTCAAGAAATACTCGACATTGGCAAAAATAGCTCTATTTTGTAGCCGATTGCCAACCTAAGAAAAAAGAAGAATTGTCTTTGCATTTATGCAGGGTTAACAGATTGGGTATTTTTTTCGCAATTCTGGGTAAAAATTTGGCTCATGGACACTTTTGAATAAATTAAATGGAGAACATTTTGGAGAAATCCAAAAAAATCATGGAGTTTTTTTGTAAGATTCTGTGTCTAACCGTAGGCTGTAACTGAACACATTTACATTTGAAAATTAGATCAGTATTTTGGCGAAAAAGAATAAAAAGGCAAAAACAAATAATATCGAATTATCCATTAGGTTAATCTTTTGCCTTTGGGTAAAACTTAAACAAATTGTATCATTTTGGAGAAAAATAATTTCAAATTTGTGTAGAAATAGAAAATCACATCTGGCAACTTTGCATTTATGTGTGTAAGCAAAGTAAATGTCGAGCAAACAAAACAAATAAGTGTCAAACACTTGAACCGCTTTTATATTTGAAATTACGAGTTACGGTTGGAGTGTTCCTTTAGTTAAAAAACCAAGTAATTGAATAGCATGGCGGACGTAGACGAAATAATTGACTATATAAAGTCGCTAAAGAAAGGGTTTGACAAGGATTTATTTCAGAACAAGATCCATGAATTGGCATACTCGGTTGATAAAATAGGCTTGGATTACGAGGATTTTCATACTTTGTTTAAAGTTTGGTTGAATTTATCTTTACGTAAGTCATCTATTTTAATTTGAAGAAGGCTTTGAGATCGCTGCGATATTTTTTCGGCGCTTCATGTGACTGGGACGGTGTGGCCTCTTGTTACAGGCAGACACCATGTGTCATTAAAATTTGTCTTGTGGTTTACGCATAATAGGCTATCAGACATATATACAAATTATTGTAAAATTTAGAATTGGGCTGTGTATAAAAAAAAATATAAACAAGCACAACTAAGATACACTAATTATCTTACAGTTCATGAACTTTACTAGGCATTTTTTTTGTTTTTTTTTATAGCTATTACAAAATGGGTGAGCTTGGGAAATTGTTTGGTGCCTCAGAATAATGTTGAGGAGCGTACTATAGGGTATGCTTTGAGTTGGTTACTCTCTAACTATGATGACCAGGCTACTTACCCTAGGATTGGATTTTTGCTGGACTGGCTTACAGGTAAATATTAATGTTCTTAATGCTTCCTAGTATGCACTGGTAGTTAACGGAATTTATAGTATGTTTAATCTTAGGTCCAGTTGATGAAGTCACAATTAAATTATACACAATGTTAATTCAATGTAAAAAAAAAATCGGTTCTACAACAACAGCTCTGTATTTACAGGACTTCTTATGCTGAATAGATTTTGGCTGTAGGGTAGTGAAATGGACCCATAAAAACATTATTTCATGCTTGTATTTCATTGAATGTGGAAGTAGAAGGTAGAACAGAATCTTAAAAATTCAACAACCTGAGATTTGAACTCATGATCACTTTAAACACTAACCACTTATTACATAGCCATATACAGCCTTATCTCTAGTCTTATCTCAAACTTCTTTAAAAAGCATTTCTTTTTGCAGCTGCCATGGAGTCTAACTGCATTGACATGGCTTTATTGGACTTGGGATATGATATATTCTACATAAGCTTGACATACGAAAGTTTGGTATGTAGTTACTGATACGAGCTGAAAATTGAATGAAAATTTTACTTTCCCATTAATTGAAATTACAAGTAATGCTGCTGTTATGGTTTACAAGCATTGAATAAGATAACTTGCCAATATTATGCTGCTTACAAAATCATGCCAATATGGGCAAGACAATTTTAATATATCACAAGATAAGGAGATGGTCTAAGGTCATGCATTCATATATTGGTCATTTGTCTAAGGAACAAAACATGTGCAAGTGGCATGAAATTAAATAATAATAATAATGTTTGTCCCTATTGGGATACAAACCTGAAGCAAAGAAGCATCACTAGCAATAGTGATAATTAGGTAGTTTTCGTAATACTCTTTCTGTTATAATAGTAGAGTGTATATTTTCATTATCTTTCAGACACCGCATGGAATGAAACTTGTGTACACATTGACGAAGCCCATTGATGTCACAAGAAAACGGGTGCTCGAGTTAATTGACTACTCTAAGAAGAGAGAGGGTAAAAAGGTATGTCTGATCTTTTTTTAGCTGTACCACCCCAAGCAGACTGTCTGACAAAGTCAGATTGTCTGTTAAAACATAACATAAAGTGACTTACTTCTGTAACTTACTGCTTTGTTAAAAAGCACTCACTTTTAATCTACATAAGGCAGCGTCTATTATATTTCATTATTATGATGTGTAAGATAGGGACTAGGTATATGGTAGTTGGATGTGTAAATTTCTTTTAAAGTTGTTTATATTTTCTAGATGTCATTTCTCAACTTCTCCTCACTGACTTGTGCTGTGACTTGTGATATCTCCTGCCATGATGGTTCCACAAAAATATTCAAATCAACCAGCTCCCCATCAGTCAGTTTCTATGTCATGTGCATATATTCATTTTCCCACCTAAGCCATCTCACATGTGCTACATGACGGGCCCATTTTCACTGAAGCTTCGCGGTATTTTCCCTCGCATCGACTATTTCGGTCATTAAAGTAATATCATTTTACAGAATATGTACAGGCAGCTGCAAGTTCTCCTGGGACTGTTCAAGTCATACAAACCAGAGTGTGTCCCTGAGGATGTGCCAGCCATCTCTATACACACGGCATTCAAGAAGTTGAATGCTGATCTACTGGCTAGATTCAAACGGAATCAGGTAATTAATATAGAAGAGTCCTGATTTTTTGTTAGTTACTGGCTGTGCGCTCAATTTTATTAGTGTGGGCTTTAGGAAACATGTTCATAACAGAAAGCCAATAAAAATAACGACCTTCCCTGACAATCTGTTCCATAACTCTGTATGATTTCAGGAGAGCAGAAACAGTACAACCAAGCAAAAGCATCATTTGCTTTGGAACAATCCCATCTACTCTGTAAGTACTAAATTTATGAGAAACAACTTTTCCATTGATTTCAACTTTGTACATTAATAGCATATGCATAACGTGTACGAATACGAGCTCTTGTGCTTTGCCGAACCAATCACCTAAAGCTTTAATCCCCTGCTACTACTAATACCTCTCCCACCAAACAGACCTATCGACTATATTCAACGTCTGCGCGATATGTATCCAGAAATTATATTAATTGTATGCTTTTAGGAGACTGGAAAGAACAGGAAGGCGGAACCTTTAGTGCCTAATATGGAGTTCCTCAGTATTGGCTCCACACAGTATGCTGACAAGGAATCGCAGAATAATTATGTGGATTTCTCAGAGTAAGTTTTAATTTCTAAAATATGTACTAACAAAGACCTAAAAACCATGTTTAGGGTTTTTATCACATGGACACATTTAAAGCTGTAATCTTAGAATGCTTAATAATACCTACCACCCTTAGGCCCCTGTCAATGTGAGATAGCTCTTCCCTATCCGCTCAGAAGAGCATACTGCTTTTCGAGTTCTTTAAAATATATGGGATGCGTTTCATGGATGGGGCCAGTCCGAGGAAATTTTAGGATAGAGTGTGTTCCTATTATCGAGTCCCCCATAGAACACAACATCCTATAGTCTGTTTAATTTGGGTCACTGAAGCGTCCTCCGGACTCGGCGCTCCATTCGCCCTACGGTAGGTTTGGCTCTGTACAGGGGCGTCATGAAATGTCCATTAGAAAGACCGCGGCAGTAGCCAGAGGCGTCTTTACCTATGGTGGGCGGGGTGCGGTGCACCCGGGGTCCCCTGGCCCGGCAATTACTAAACTCAAATGTCTTAGGTACTAGAGGGCGCTAGGGTGATGATTGCACCCGGGCGCTAGAGATGCCTCTGGCAGTAGCACGCCGAACTGTCTCTTGTCTGTGCAACTCTTAACATGTGTGTGGTGCAGCGCGGCGTAGCTGGTGGTGCGCGGCGCGGCTGCACCCAACACACACATGTTAAGAGCCGGGTGCTCCATTCTCCTATGGTATGCTCCTGTGGTAGGTTGGGCTCTGTACAGGGGCGTCATGTAATGTCCATTACAAAGACCGCGGCAGTAGCACGCCGAACGGTCTGGTGTCTGCGCGGCTCTTAACATGTGTGTGTGTGTGGTGGGTGCAGCGCGGCGTGGCTGGTGGCGCGGCGGCCGGCGCGGCTGCGCGCGCTGCTGCGGCACGGCGCCGGGCTGGCGCTGCTGGCCGCCGCGTCGCGCACCGACCACGCCTTCCTCGCGCACGACCTCCACCGCCTGCTTAATAACTGTGAGCACATCACTATATACTTGTTTACCCACACCACTGATCTGCGGCTCGATTCAAAACGTTTCGACAAGTATCCGAATCGATTCGATTAGAAAATTTCTCGTTTCGACGGCGATCTTTCAGAGCCATTCTTCATGACTGAATCGAAGATTTCCTGCGACTACGCAACCGATCGACCATGGTTCGATCGACCACTTGCTGTGGTTACATGGTACATTTCAAAATGCAAGTTTGTGACAACTTGTTCTAAGGTTGTGACTCCGATTCACAACCATACAACAAGACTTGAGAACAAGGCTGTACTATTACCGGACTGGAGATAAACATCGTGATAGGATATGTGACTGTATGTATGTTTGTCCGGTACCATGTATTCTAGAAATGCGAGTCGTAAACCAACGCCACGTCCCTTAAAAGATATTGAAACTACCATGGTTTAACCTTTTTATTCTGTTTATTCTCCACACGCCATCCCGATGATTAAAATATATTCGGTAAGTGACAACCGCGCAGTAATTCAATTAGCATTACAATACAAACATCCGACCTCTTCTCTCGTTGTCAGGTTTTCTAGAAGTGTCACCGCACAGCTACACGGAGAAGCAAGACCTGCTGCACCGGCTCGCGGTGCTGCAGCACACCCTGCTGCAGGGCATACCGGTCATCACCAGGTTCCTGGCTCAGTACCTGCCGTTTTGGAACGAGATGGATTACTTTGCTGAGGTGAGTAGCTTTTATCACAAATAATAATATCGCCAGACGAGCTTAAACAGTTCGGTCCCAATCTAAGCAAAGAACGCTTGTATTATGGGTACCATACAATGGACCGGGGGCGATCTAGTATATGATACTTATATTGATATGAAACATCCATGACTCGGGTACAAACATTCGTGCTCATCACACAAAGATCGCTCCTACCAGGATTCGAACCCGGTACACTCGGTAAAGAAAGTAGGGTCACTACCAACTATGCTATTCAAGTCGTCAAACTCATATAGACACACAAACAATGGTTCTATGATATTCTTTATAAAAACAGGTGTTGTCTGGTGTGAATCAGAATTTTTGGGGACAATTTTAAGCTTTTTCGACATTTGCTTGATAGACTATTTCCTCCAATTTGCTTTACAAAAATTCTTCATGTTGAAGATTATGATAATGGCTGGCACTGTTGGAATTACGGCAGAGACTGACCTGCGGCCATATAAATATATCGCCAGACGACCACACCAACTATACGGTCCCACACTAAGCAACACTTGTATTATGGGTACCGTACAATGGACTGAGGGCGAACCCAGTATATATCACTCATATAGATATTAAACATCCATGACTTGGGTACAAACATTCGTGCGCATTCCACAAAGTGTGTCCCTTCCAGGATTCGAACCCGGGACCCTCGGCACAGAAAGCGGGGTCACTACCCACTGCGCTAATCAGGCCGTCATATGTTTAATTAAAATGATAATTATATTGTTTAGATCCTGGAACTGGTGGAGTGGGTGAGCGTGGACAGCCCCGGCCACGTCACGTACATAGTGGAGACGCTCGCCCAGGTATACATGCGCGCGCAGCCGATGCAGCAGTGCGCGATCCTGAGGAGCTTGACCAACATGTACACCAACCTGGTTAGTCTGGAGGACTAATGTGCCTACTAACTACCTATAACAATGTATAAAAGATCTATTTTAAAAAAAGAGCAACCATGGAGTTTCTTGCCCGTTCTTCTTCATAGGAACGGCGCGGCGTTCCGAACGGGTGGTAAAGTAGTAGCATAATATTTTTGTAACTTGACGATTCATAAGTACTGTACAATAATGGTCTACGTGAATAAAAAATATTCTGATTCTGATTCTGATTCTGATTCTGAATGGACTGACGATAGACGTATTTCTTTTGCGCCTATTTGATATTCGTAATTTTGACCCTGAATTTAACGACAGCAGGGCCCCAAGTCTGCTAACATAATCGATTCATAGTCGAACAGCAACCGCATAGTAACTGTCCCTTTTGACAGATATCCCATACAATATCTGTCAAAAGTGACAGTTACTATGCGGTTGCTGTTCGATTATGAATCGATTGTGTTAGCAGACTTAGGGCCCAGGTTGTGAGGGTGCACTAGTGATAGATATTTGACATAATAATAATAATATCGCCAGACGAACACACCAACTATAAGGGCCCACACTAAGCAACGGTTGTATTATGGGTTCAGAACAATAAACTGAGGACTAACTCAGTATATATTTTTTATATAGATGTTAAACATCCGTGACCTTAATACAAAAATTCGTGCTCATCACACAAAGCTTGTTTCCAGTTTACTCTGATTTGGCTGCACAATTAATTGCGGTTGAAATGCGAATAAGTAGTTACTAATAACGTCATGGTGATCATGGCGCGTTTTTAAGTCTACAACACGAAAATCGCAGTATTTATGTTATTTTTTATGCTATTGAAATATTATATTCAGTGTTTAATGGTTTTTAATCGCTATATTATGCATACGTCACAGTAAATAAGTTATAAGTTATAAGTTTCTCTATGTAATCTTGTGTCTTGTGTTGTTGCCAAATAAATGTTTTTTCTTTCTTTCTTTCTAAATGTGACTGATTCTCATTAGCTAAACTAAGACTACAGGATTGGTAGGCCGCAATTGCGACTAAACTCATTAGGACATTTTGTTTATCCATTGGCCAGGTGTATTCGAGCACTAGGAATGTTGAACACTTCATGGGCATGCGTACATCTCCGTCGAGCTACTCTCTGGTGCTACCTAAAGTGGCGTCATCTATTAGTGACACGTGCAATAAAGGGCTTGAATTTGATCCCGGTAAGTGGACTAAATTTTAAGTGATTATATTAAAGGAATAATATCGGGCCTAATATGCCTTGCGGTACGCCTATTAACATTGTTTAGCCTACAGCCTTTAATTTATTCGTATTAACGTTTTATATTTTATGTGTATAGTGTAATACAATTATAGTATCTATTCAATCTACCTTGAACCTTGACAAGTATAATCCCTGAATCTTTAACAATGATGCTTTGTTATGTTTTTGTTCTGCTATTTACAATCGAAAGCTTCAAACTGGTCGCTCATTAAAAGTATGATAATCCGTATGTAAAATGTTGACTGCTGCACGTTCAATGTTCATGGGCTTGTGGGCCGGGCATACACTTTTAAGGAGAAGAGTAAGAATGCATAGCATGCTTTCTGGATGAAGTATAATTATAATAGGAATGCAATAAAATTTTGTGTTACGGGCGCTGTAGAAAAACCTCCGTCGGCTGAGGGGTAAGTATGTAACCTGGTTTAAAAATAACAGCTTGGTAATTTTTTAACAGTTATACAGCTTCATGTTGATTTTCTATCAATCAATTGAGTCTTTGAATACTGTTTTTTTTTTAAATTCTATTTATGACAAAATTATGAAATGAAAACATTTTTTTTTAATAAATACCAAAAACGCGCTAGTAGCGCCGTGGGGCCTAGCATGTACCAAACTCCATACGCACTGGATGACGAAGCTAAACATTGTGAAGTCACAAAGGCGTCACATTATTAATATTCCTATTCATAAAATCATAATCGGTTTAAATGTTGAATATTATTGATGTGAATTTAAAAAGAAAAGGTATTTTTTTTAAATTCCAAATTCCATTAATCAATCATTACTCAATATTACGGCATGGGTTGTATCAATGGCTGATTGTTTCCAGAGGACATGCGTGTGCTGTACAGCAGCGCGTGGGCGGCGGAGGGGCTGTGCTGGGCGGCGGCGGGGGCTGGCGCGGGGGCGGGCGCGGGGGCGGCGCCGGCGCGGCTGGTGCTGGCCTTGCCACTACTGTCCGTCTCCGCCGCGCTCATCGAGAAGATGGCTGTAATCATGATACTGTGCGTATTTTCAATTGGATTGGTTTCTAGTTTTTTTAATATTTGTTATCATATGTACCCACCAATATTTTCATGACATACTTTGAAAGAATTAACGAAATATATTACATATTTTCAAAGATATTCGCTATTTCAGTTTGGTACAAGCAAGCAGTGGGAAAGAGTGGGTTTTGCTCTTCTCTTTCGCACACGTTTTCACATATAGCTATGACGTCATGTAACACTGCAATCTTTAGTTTTTTTTCTTGGCTTAGTGATAAATTTAATGCTAATAATTAGAACATTATGTGCAGTGAAATAATACACTCGTAGGTATAGCAATTAATAACTCTTGTTATGTCCTCAGGTACAAGAGAATATTCAAACAAATGAAATCAATGAACAAGCATCATAATGAACAAGGACCACACATGAATCTAATGCAGACGCTGGTATCTTACACCTCTGATTTGGTCAGCTGCTTATGCAGTGAAGAGGCACTGAGCGCTAGAAAATCAGGACTCGTATTTGAGTCAATGCACCCACATATAGTTAGCCAACTTGGTTCTTTGATGCCTGATGTGGACTCGAAGTTGAGTATAAGAAATCATTTGGCTTTTGCACCCTACACATATCTTCAGCTAGAAGACATAGACTATACAGACATAGACAACAAGATGTGGTTTGACACATGCATTGGACAGGAGTTCACGAATTTGGGCAGGTATTTGAAGAAAGCTGCGCCTAAGTTGAACCAGTAACACAAACCAAATAACTTTTGTTCACGTGAATATTAAATGGGTAATGATATTGAGGGCGAGATTAATCGTTGAATACTCAAACTGAACTCAAATTTGAGTGCTGTTTAATTTTAACGCGTCATTCAAACAAATCCAAGGATGTCTCGAACCGTTAAGTTGGATTGAATTAAGAGTAAAGATTGAGTAGTGAGCCCTATGATATTGTTTCAAATATGAATATAACTTTTTATTTCTAAAATGATCATGTTTTCATATAATATTATAAGTCATTCCAAGTGGATGCAGATTTAAAATGATGACATTAATAGGATTTAATTAAAAATAATGTTCCCTGATATATTTTTAGAATATTTGTATGTTTGTAATGTAAAGAGCCATCCTAAATGGATTCAAATTTTAAATGATGACAATGATAATACAGTCTGAATAAATTCATTACGACTTTAAACAGTTTGTAGGACGAATGATAAAATACATGTTTGTGACGTAAATTTGTGACATTTTTACAAATTAAATAAATGACGATGCACAGACATACACTTGCGTTTTTCTGTTATATGTACCTATGCCTCCATTGTTAAATGGTAAGGTAAGGTGCGTTCGTGTACCCCGGCTGGCACCTCTGGGATTTCTGGATACATGTCCAAAGCTCATTGGCAACCGTGATTGTCACTTGCTAAACGGTACAAGAAATTATCGTGATCTGTATGTCTGAAAATACCTTACCAGTTCTCGAAAGATATGTGAAGTTTGCCAACCCACGCTGTGCCAGTGTGGTGGAACATGGCCTGAATTCGCCTCGCTTTAAAGGAGATCCTTGCCCAACAGTGAGACTTGCGACGACATTAACATTCGCGTCAATATTATTAATTGTGTAGGCACTAGTCGCCGCTCTGGGGGCGTCTAAGACACTTATAGAGGTCAGTGAGGAACTGAGGTGATTCAAAATAAAATGCATTAGAAATAATAGGTAAGTGGAGTAATATAATTAACTACTACAATAAATACTATTCGCGTGAAAATTTCTTTATATCGGTAACGAAAATAGCTATTCGAAAATTTATTTGCAAATTGTCTGAGCTAAGATAGATGAGATTTTAAAATGTATATACAGTACAGCTTCATATTTAAAAAGCGTAAGGTGATCTACAGAATTTGGTCAACGATTGTGTAGGGTGCCTGTGCTTTTTGGAAACTAATTTATAGTTTTTTTTTAAATTGCAATTTTTTATTGATTAAAACTAGCTACTATTTTGGAATTACTACTATTATTTCTATGTAGAAATGTGGAGAATCAGAATGCTATTTTAATACACGAGTATTGCGAACATTACTATAGTACGAGGTTTTTTTGCTTTAATGGATAAAACATTTGTTATAATTATTGTGATTTCACTAATACTAATTCATGATAACAAAGTTTTACTAGTTGCTTGTAACTACGCCAAATATTGAAACCAACTAATTGTTTTATTCCACCTATACTAAAAAGTGTAGGTAACCACATTTTACAAAGACGTAAGTTACTTTTCCATTTCCTCCCGTTACTAGCCCTCGTTTATTTTGCGTCGTCCGCTAACGGTATAAATTATGGACACCGTGTCTTGCGCCATATAGCGGGCGGCCGGCGTGGGCGGGGCCCCCCCACGACCGCTTGCCGCCCTTCGCCTCAATGAGAAATATTTCGGCGTCTTTTGTCCCCGAATGCCCCTTTTTGCGAGCGACATCTTCAAGGATACTGTGTTAATCGGACCCTACGATACTTTTTGTGAATCCCGCCTACGGAAGTGGACTGGAAAAACTGATTTTTTCTTTCGCGATATCTCGGCTTTGTTCTCTTTTTATTGTTGTTTGCCATGCGGAGGATTATCGACGTTAGAGTTCTTTTCATAAGTGGATTTGTATATTATGTTTGTATTTACCCTTGCCGGAAAATCCTTTGATCCCAAATTTTATCTTAGTTGTAAATTCTCGAACAAACGCGAATATTGTGTTTGAATCACTTGGTTTATTTATTTCTTCCGATTCTGATTTAAAAAATATGATGTCATAGGTGCCTAGGAATAAAGTACTACTGTGTCAGCTTAACCTTACTCGATATGACCTCCTTGGCTGAATGCCAGGGTCCATTTTCAGAAAATAATAGTGACATAAATTCGCGGATATCACCAATTCTGTTCACATAGCCGATCGCTCCCAACGACATTATATAGAATCCCAGTCAAATTTAACAAGGAAATGAAACTACTGTAAAATACCTTTTATAAAGATCAGAATCCGGTATATATAGGTACTACATAACCAATCCATCAAATAAACTATAGCGTACCCTACATACGATAAGAAAAGGAAATATGTTCGTGAGATCCAGCTCGAACTATGGCGCGGTCTCACGGCTCCCAGCGGGTTTGTTTTGCGGGTAAAAAAATGCGCAACTGGTAACAGTTGATAGGGGTGGCGGGAAGGGTGCGCAAGTTCATATCTCGCGTTAGAACCCTTTGGTACCCCACTTTTATCCCTACTCAAAAATCGCTTCGGGAGTCGTGTTTTCGTTGGCAAGTAACTACTGCTCCCATTTTTGCCAAATTGTTGTTTAGGGTGGAACGGATTGTGGGCTTCAATCGCGTCGTTTTGTTTCTACTAAATAAACTAGCTCGTGAAATTTACGACTTTTGTGTTTACTTGAGTAAGTAATTACTAAATCCAGTGAGTATTTGTACCCATTGCCGGTCTGGGAATTTAGTATAGAATTTGATTTTCACTTAAGTTCATGCTAACGAGTGATTGCTCAATGCTTCGACTTGAGAATATTTCCGCTCCATCGTGTTATAATTCTGTGAGAATCAAACCGTGCGGCGTCAAAAATCGGAAATAATAAATTTCCGTGCGCCACATTTACCTCAGAATTTCTGTTCTACTTGTCCCGAGCCGAAAATACAGGACGCACTTCGCAGTCCAGCTTTCATTCATTTAGTCCGATAAGTAACGAAAGCCACGTGAAAATATAACTACACGTAGTTGATTCTTTGTAGGTACCTGCTTACCAGCCGATTGTAACTCATCTTTACGAAGAGAAAATTGTGCTGTGAGATAAAGAACATGAAATGCTGCCTTTCAAGTTTATTGTTCTAGTAAATAATGCCGACGGAAGGTTCAAATTTAACAAGTTAAATTAATGTAATGCGCAAATAGGATAAGTACCCAGTATTCATATAAGTAGGTATGGCTAGATAATGAAAAAGTAACGATGTTATCCGCGAAATATTTATGGACACATCTTACTCCTTATCGTTCAAGGCACGTACAGAAGCTCTTTCGGTATAATGCGCGACTAGTATGACCCGAATAGGGATACACAAACAGCGTACGTGTTTCCAAATGTCAAAGCCCTTATAAACCTCTGAGATCTGCAAACACGGGCGTTGAATCGTGTTAGTGTAGGCGAAAGCTCGCTCGGCTGCTGACTGTACCCGAATCGATAAAATTCGGGTCCGCGCCCCCGTGCGTTGCTACGGCAACGCGCCCGAGTCCCTCCCCGACCCCAACTCCGGCTGCCTCCCTTCCGCATCTCCGAGAACACCGATGTTGACTTAGACGGATAGGGTAAGAGGCTTATTAATGGTTTTATGTTCCTTCAATGTTACTTATAGGGCGAGCTTCAAGAAACTCCTCGAGCTTTGCTTCCTTTTTTCATCCAATTATGAGACGATATTAAAAAATCTCTTGATTGTGTTGTTCGAATTATAATTCGGAAATATATTTTCTCGTCGAGGGTTGTGGAAAGTGAAAAACGAGAGAGAGAGTCTGCGAATAATGGTGGAACATTTCCAACGGGCGCGCGCGGCCATCTTGCCAGACCGCGTGGCGCCGCGCCATCACAAATCGAGTGCGTTCACGTTGCGCGTCGGCGAGCTTTTGTCTACGTTATTTTCATCTGGATTCACATCGCTTACGTAATGTGCATTATTAAAATTGGGATCGGTACGTTCATAATTTATAGACGACTTTGGTAACGCTCAAGATGGAATTTTATCAAAGAAATATATGGGTCTGTGTTATATGTCTTGAACCTATGGGTTGTGCGATTACCTAAATATGTTGATGACACGATCCTGCATTACAAGTAGCGGCTTCGTAATGTGGAGTGCGGGTGTCCCCGGGCGCCGCCCGGATGGCCGCCGCGGTTTGTCCAGGGACCGACAGCGCGTAAACTTTCTCTACCCACAAAACTCTTTACCCAGAACGAGCTTAAACATTACTTTGCGGGCCAGGATTACTTAGCGATGAATAAGTAAATTGCTTTTAAAATTATATAGGTATTTGTGGCTTATTCGCTGTGGAGCGTGCATAGATGTTTTATGAATTTTAAAGTCGGTGCTGGCTGAGATAGCTACGACAGTAGTGTGTGTCTTGATCTTGCATATTTGCACGACCAAAGCCAAGACGCAAGAATGTCGCCAATTTTAAAACCAACACTGCAAATCTCTTTCGTTTCGGTCTTGTGAAAATGCAAGACCAAGGATTTAGACCAGCGATTCCCAAAGTGGCCCATATCGACCCCCTTGCGGTCAATATCGGTTTCCAAGGGGTCAACAATAAACGAAAACTGATTTAGTATCACTAGTAAAATAAACTAGAGATAGGATTTATAAAGTAATTTGGCTATGGGAGTCTGAGGTATCAGTTCATTTTGGAAAAGGGGTCTCTGGCCCAAAATAGTTTGAGAATCCCTGATCTAGACCAACACTTTGGACAACATTATTACGACAGCGCGAGATAAATTCTTATTAATATTCCTGAGGCGCAGTTTTAGTTCTTTTGTCTACTGCGCGGCTCGAGCTAGCAATAAAGAGGTGGGTGGCTGAAAATGTGCTGCATTTATACAGGTTTCAGACGACGCCCGGCGGCGTGCCGGTCTTGCTTTATTTTGTTCGCTCGGCGCTCCTTTGCCGGGCTCTCATTTTGCTCTTAGCTAAGACTAACAAGGTTTTTAATTATTTCCTTTAATGCCACTCTCAGCGGCATTACATGCGGAGCTTTGTTGTTCTATCGTTGTA
Organism: Pheosia gnoma; assembly: GCA_905404115.1. Taxonomy (NCBI): domain Eukaryota; kingdom Metazoa; phylum Arthropoda; class Insecta; order Lepidoptera; family Notodontidae; genus Pheosia; species Pheosia gnoma. The sequence continues at coordinate 9,174,211 of FR989894.1, read as the reverse complement.
TGGGTATAAGCCTGCTTTGTTGGACCAAGCATTGTCGCATCGTGCACACGCACAAAATAATTTACAAGCGTAATTATTATTGGTAGGTATATTATTCTTCAATCTTTGAACGTATTGTGCACTTATTCGCATGGAATGAATAAAATCATATACCTTACTATTCGAGTTCAGTAGCATAAGAAATCATAAAAGGTATCTGGAGCTATGGGTTAGTTACCGTGAATATTATTGGTGAATAGTGATATCTATATTGCGGCGAGGATAGGGGACTGTATGCGGAGATACACAGTCGTGTTGGATGCAGCTTGTGATGGGATTATGAGGGAAACAATTTTGCCCTTTATGACTAATTTTTTTGTGAAATAGACAAACGACCGAGCGTAGAGGTTTAGCTGTAATCATATTATTATAGATACTTACTATTTATCTAACTAGTTTTAAAACATATCAACACGTCAATCTTAAAGTGGATCTAGACTTAAAAAAAGAATTTAAGTAAGATGGTATGCTGTGTCCCGGTATACGCTACCGTTATCATCTTTGTTTTTTTATACTATAAGTACGGTGAGTACTGAGTACTAACTGCTTATCGAATTTACTTCAGATTCAAATATCATTAAATTATTCAATCGACTGTCTATTAAGACACGTTCTTATATCCACTATCTAGTTTTAATCGTATTCTACGAGATCTTTAAAAGTATTGATTAACCTCCGCCACGGAGACTCTCCCTAGGTAACAAATGGATGCAGCCCCGCTTTAAGTAGCCATAATAGTATCTTTTAGTACACTTGCTATCATTTTATTTATAGTTATGTGCGGTTTTAAACACAAAAGCCCGGGATGAAGCAATTGTTTTCCTCGGCGTTCAGCCAAGCGAATGAAATATCTATGAGCGAACCGAAGTTTACATGAACACTCCATTTAACATATTCGTGGGCTTTACACTTGCTACAGCTTATAACATTATGAGCTGTATTATTAATTTAATACTTATTATTGCCGAAGTTTTGTTGTTAAATGGTGTTGCTTTTCCGCAAGACCAAGACCAAGTCTTTGGGCAACACTAATGACCATAGATTACATATGCAACCTACGTTATCATATAAAGAAGACGTCCGAGTTCTATGTCATAGATCATATATCTATGACATAGACCTCGGACGTCTTCTTGATGATGTATATCAGTACAAAATATGTTTCAATATAACCATAATATAACTTAACGTCAGCTTTACAAACTAAGATCTAAAGGAGGCTACACACGCCGGCCGAAGATTGGTGATAATTCTTTTTAAATAAGCCCGCGGCCACCCTATGCCAGCTATAGTCTCGCGGTGGCGGGTTCGGTGTATATAGCGCTGAAAATATTTCGTTTGAGATCCAGCGATGGTGGCGCCGCGCGCGGATCGGTCCGGCTCATCCGTTATGTCCGCTGCGCGGGTGTCGTGACATAAAATATGGCGGCTCGTAAAACACGCCGATGCCTACGAGCCACGAATATGATATATTGTTGTGGATTTTGATACCAGTCCAAAAACTGGACATAGCAGTGGGTATAATAAATTATGTAAATGTCCCTGCCGTTTTATACGATGGCTATTTACTGAGAGTAAAACTCTGATACCGTGCTATGATTTGGGTACTACGTAAGTCTCACAAGATAGGTACCTATATTTCTAGTATGGATTATCTATACAATGTTACACATTTATTTTACCTAAATGGTTAGAAAAGAAAACCTTGTTTGTGTGTCGCATTATATCCTTTATGCGTAAGCTGGCGTATTCCCAAGACGGTATAAAATTTAAGCAAGTGTATATACTTTCAGTATATAACATACAGTTAGCCGTATATATTCACACACAAATTCTCAATACTTTCTATACCCTTATTATGATGCTCTACGTGTACAGTTTCGTAAAGCACTTCAGTTATATGAAATTGTAGTTACTCCTTTCCAATACCTACTTAGTCATTATTCAGGCCAACAGCAAATGTTAAAACGATTCTATTTACTATGCTATCCATATCACACTATTATGTGTACACACCACAGATATATGAGAGGAGATATGTTATGAAAGCGGTGGGCTTGCGCTCACATTTGGCCAAAATTAGGCTAACATAGAGTTTTCGCCGTCAGTCGACTGCAACTGCACGTCGGTATCGGAGCTCTAACTTTTTTTTAAAATGCCATGTTATTCCGTGGTTGTGTGCAAAAATACTAGCAGCAAAGTGAACTACGCTAAAGATGGAATCTCATTTCACCAGCCAGTATTAAGTATTTTATATATTCGTCTTTAAAATCATTAAAAACAACAAATCAAAAAATTTAAATGCCTTTATTATGTTATTTTAGTTTTCATGTAGCACAACGACTTTTTTATTTTTGTACAAAATACATGGCTATTTAAGTACCACCTATGTTCGCTACTGAGTGAATGTACGAGGCAATGGACAGATCGCTAACGATACTTTGAATAAACTGGTGCGTCGCGTGGTACGGCCGCTGTATGCGGCGACGACGCAGCACGCACCGAAGAGACTTCGTATTGGTTGGTTTTATGGAATTGCATGTGTATTGCGGCGAGTGGTGGGAAACAAAACGGAGACAGCGAGTTCCCATACATTTTGAACCGCACGGCATATCTATCATGATCTGTGGTACACACTATTATTCATACCGCCTATTTATATTATGTTTGCAATAATTACGAACGCAATTAATTGCTCCGAATAGGTACCATTTTAATTACTATAAACGTACGACCATGTATCAATCTGTACGCAACAAACCGATCAATAATCAAAGCTCTCCAGCCCCGAACAAATTGAAACCGTCCCCGAAATCCCTTAATTAGTGCGTTTCGTTCTTGCTCGCAACTCGGTGTCGAATCTTATCTCACGTGGATGCTATTAATGATGCATGTTATGGATTTACGCATCCGCAATTGTAGGGCAGCACAATCTCTGAGATCAGCATATTATTTAATCGTTGCGAGCTTCGCACGTGTTAAATGTGTAACAGAGTATATTCACATATAGGTTAAAATTCTAAAGATATTGATTTGCCCTTGATTAATTGTATTCTTGAAAATAACTTACTACCGTATATATTATCAAACATTTTATTATTTTTAAACAATACTTTTTAACTAAGTATATAATATCGCCAGACGAACATAACCGATTGTACGATCCTAAACTAAGCAATGCTTGAATTATAGTTGCCGTACAATGGACTGAGGATGATCCTAGTAAAAATATATTAAACATCTATGACTCGGTACCAAAATCATGGGATTCGACCCCGGGGCTCTCACCGATAGCAGGGTTACTCACTACCAACTTTACTGTGCCAATCGGTATCGAATATAACAAGAGTTTATTTAATCTGTATGTAGTCCATAAACTTAAAAGAAATACATGGAATAGACAATCAACCAACATCCCGGTTCCCTCCTCTTAAAACGACAATCCGCGGCCGCATCTCCCGCAAAACGAAATCTGACATGACAGTATCCAATATCACGTTATATACAAATGTATTCACGATACAGTATCGCGTCTACTTTCGATGTAATTACGCCGCCGTCATACGCACGAGTGTACTTATTTAACGACTTCAAAGCGAATGGGGCAGGCAGTATTGAAACAGTGTAGGTGGACGCATGGGGTGTCAATTTTCTAAAGTTGCGAGTGCATCGTTAGGTTTATATAGCGTGATTCAGAAAGGTGATACCAACCATTCAATGTGCATTTGTGATGTTAGAATTTCAATATGATATAAAAAAAAATATGTATTTAAGTTTTGGTTAAATCAACTTTGACATTCTAAATTGATTTATTGATTGCAAATGCGCTAAATAAGCACAGGTTTAATGGTTAGTCTACCTGTTCTGATATACGCTGTATAGAACCACACAACCTACACACAACAAAAAGGGTTGCAACTTACGTTTCAAAATTGTAATGAAACAATAACTTCACTGGTATAGGGATGCTATAGGAAGGCGTGAAGCTAATTTAGTGGATTATATAATAACTAGCTGTTACCCGCGACTTCGTTCGCGTGGTATTTAACAAAGACACAACCGTTGGCAACAGCCTGCTCGCGCGTTCTTAGCCCGCGGGACGCATTTCAGGTTGTTGCTATCAAACTTAATCAGGCGCAACGCTGCAACATTGTTTTTTTTTTTTTTTCGTGAGATCCTATGTTGTTTTCTAAAATAAAAGTAGCCTAAGTTACTTCTTGTTACATCAGCTATCTGCCAGTGAAAGTCCCGTCAAAATCGGTCCAGCCATTTCAGAGATTACCCGGAACAAACAGACAGACAGACAGACCGACAGACAGACAGACAAAAATTGTAAAAAATGTTGTTTTGGTATAAGTACCGTGTATACATCCAAATGAACTTAGTAAAAAGCGGTTATTTTAATATTACAAACAGACACTCCAATTTTATTTATATGTATGTATAGATAATAGCGTCGAGGTGAGAGGTTAACAAGTACGTCACACCGATCAACTTTATCTATAGAATAAATGTGTAAGGTTGCAGGTAGGCGTTGGATTACCCAACTATAAAGCTCAGTAATACGATTGACGCGTATTAAATGTTTTTTGAATTAGAAATTGTTCACTGGGAACATTAAAAAAATACGACATAATCGAATTTCTGTCTTCACATAATAATTGCAAATGACGAAAGCGCAGGTTCGAACGATACCAACCCTTGTAAATCACCCACAAGGTATAGGTGCATAGTTCATTTGATGTTGTTTAAAAATTAAGTGATAAAGATTCGCTACAAAATATCCAAGCGTGTTGACATATTACAAGCGCAACGGTGGCCAAGTCCACGATGCCTCCCGGGACAGAGGCCTCGGATCAGGTAGCGAGGGATGCAATTTACCTACAAACAGCTACGCTAACGTTCACCATGTAATTTTAGCTCTTATTTCAAACGCGTTTGTAGCTATAACAGGTTTTACACGGATCAGGTCCCCGGGAGAGCTGCAGGCAATCGGCGGTTGCCCATGGTTACATTTGAACCGCGAGGTACCGTCCACACATGCGTTATACTTTAGTTAATATTTATCTTTTGCAATATTTATATTGGCACGGTACCGGTCTATGCCCGGGGGATGAAAATCAATAGCATATGGACTGTATAATAATGTCTAGGTGCGCTCTACAATGTTCATATTGATATTTTATCAATGGTGCCTTGACAAAAATATCTTGTTAATTTAAGTATTTTTATATCCGTGCACTTAATTCCAAAGTATCACTATTATCATAATGTCATAAGTCATTATAATTTTAACAGGGGACTAGCAACGCGAAAAGTTATAAAATCCTGTATTATGTTATGTAGCCTTTATAACGTCTGCGGCTAACTCTATAACAAGATGTCTGTAACGCTCTTGTAACAAAAGTTATAGAATGTTCACTTTATCACCCTTCGCTTTATTTTATAACTTTACGCAGCTTAACTCAATATGGAAGTACCGTCGGGTTTAGAGTTAAACCATGGATATTTAAGGTAATATATTTAATTTGTTATAGGTTATAAGTTAATTGCGCAGTGATCGGTACACTTGCTAGGTGGCGAAAGCGAAACAACTTCGCGTAGAAGCGACAATGGCTGCAAATCTTTGTGCAGGCAAGTGCAGGGGACTTAATTTCGAGCTCTGCTGTTACCCTTGCGTCAGACAATATTAAATTCAGTTGCATTTTACATTACTAGAGGTTTGCCCGCAGCTCCGCCCGCGCAACTATCGATATTGTTCTACTGCTTGACTCCCAAGTGTTACGGCGTTATGATACTACTCTATTACGCTTACTTTTTAATTTTTATTGTAAAAATTATGGCTTTAAAAAAAAAGACGCCCGCTGAGTTTCTCGCCGGATCTTCTCAGTTGAGGTCGCGTTCCGATCCGGTTGTAGAGTTAAGAAAAAAAATGTTAGTGACAATTTGTAAGTGCCCCCGTAGGCCTATATAAAAACAAACGATTTGACTTTGACTATTATACAGGTGATACATAAAGGGTATCTTATTAATTATGTGAAGCTAAAATTTCTATGTCATTAAAAATATGCTCTCAAGTCAAATTAGTAAATTATATTTTACAATCGACAGATCAAAATTCTGACTTAACATAATGCTCCTAAGATAAAGATATATTTATTTGTAAAAACATGAGTATGCATACATATAGTATGCAAGATGGACATCACATGGAGAAATATGATGAATTTTAATCAAGTATTTATCACTATACTTATTTATTACATTAATTACAAAGCAGGTTTACTAAATTGCATCTTTGAAAATATCTAATATACTATAGTAGTAAAATCTTACGGCTTAATTATAGTATATATCAGCCCAGGTTATTTCAAGCGATTGAAGGTTTTCAAAGACATATCTATTCGTCTCGATCGCGTTGGATTTACGAAAGGCGTGTGCTTACCTATCTATCTTGCCTTACCGCTCGAACGACACGGAACCATAATGTAGAGCTATGTTGAACATGACATCTTTGATGTGTTTTTCTTATAAATAACTTTTTCTGTTAAGACGAGGTCATCTAGTAAAATTTTCCGTATTTCTAAAGACTACACTACCACTACTAATGTCCTTTTTATCTTCATTTAAAAAAGTAATTTGAAAATGTGGGAACCATGTTGCCGTTAACTTGTAATTATATACTTCGAGTTAGTACTTTTATAACCTGCTACTCAAGCCTGCGTCGCCGTTCCTACATTGTTCTCACATACCTATAACCAGGTACTGGTACTGCTCAAAAATGTATAAGATGATCTTATACACTTTTTAAAGGATCTTATCAAGATCCTTTTAAAAAGACCAACCATGGAGTTTCTTGCCCGTTCTTCTCCAAAGGAAAAGGACTTCCAAACGGATGGTAAAGATGTAGCTTAGCTTTTTGTGGCAATTTTGACGATTCATAAGTACCTACTGGTTAACATGAATAAAACATATTCTAATTCTGATTTTAAAATTTTGCGAATTTGTCTCTAGAATGATAGATGACTCAGAGACTGATCTGACAAACGCTTCCCGTTCTGTTTTTGGCTCATACGTAATGTACTCGGTATCAGACTATGCTCGTATAAGGGCGTCAAATGTGCCCGCTCCCATTGTTAGTTATCCACAACTTCGTTCTGTATCGCCCCTTTTCGCCCGAGTCCCCTTACATCAAGAACCACGTTCGTCAGTGTGCTCGGGTAGTGGGTACCCTACCGTCCTTGTCGCCATTACAGCTGGCCCAATGACGCTTGAACCCGTTGGTGGGATAAAACGCCCGTCGCCCGAGGAATTGCCGCTATAAACTTGATTGAATATTTTCTCCTGCGCGTTACGCTTCTGCTCCGCTGGCGAGGAAGATTTATGGAGGTCAGAGTAATGTGGTCGTTTATTTTTTTTGGGTAGCAAGAAGGTTTATGGTATGGATAGTAAAGTTTTCATTTTAATAACTGTGTCGACTGGTCTGTATGGTAAAAATATTTGTAAGTATTTACATTAGGAAGGCCTAACAATGTGCCCGGAATTACAATGCATTGTTATTTTTTTTTATATATAAATTCAAGACGCTATTCAAGATTCTACGCCAGGAATTTATGTCTCTAGGATATGTTGATTTGTATTTTAATTTTAGCATTTTAAAGTTGTTCAAAATCGTATTGGGTCGAATTGGAAATATACTTATTCATATTATGTTACGCGTCGCGACGCCTGCTAGTGAGCGTCGAGACGCCTGATAGGCAGCGTCGCGACGTCTGCTAGTCGGAGTCGAGACCCCTGATAGGCAGCGTCGCGACGCCTGCTAGTCGGCGTCGAGATGCCTGATAGGGAGCGTCGCGACGCATGCTAGTCGGCGTCGAGACGCCTGATAGGCAGCATCGCGACGCCTGCTAGTCGGCGTCGAGACGCCTGATAGGAAGCGTCGCGACGCCTGCTAGTCGGCGTCGAGATGCCTGATAGGGAGCGTCACGACGCCTGCTAGTCGGCGTCGACACGCCTGATAGGGAGCGTTGCAATGCCTAGTAGTGAGGTGCCTAATCTTTCATATTTAGACTCAAACTGTACCATTTTAAGAATAAATTTATAACTAAAATATATTCTATAATTACTTTAAAAAAGCCGTTTCTGCATTCGAATATGAACCGAAAAAACCGGTTTCTTTAAAAGGACCTGTTCTCGATGACTTAGGATGGGTGGATACGATTCATAAGTACTGCACTTAATGGTCTACATGAATAAAAAATATTCTGATTCTGATTCTGATTTCTGTAAAAGACACGCCCTGTTTACTCCATTTGATTGAGCAAAACTGCATGACTCTGAATTCTACGTTATACGATAACAGTAAAAGCGAGTAATAAATTCTTTAGTGGTCGTAGAATATCTAAATGTGGGCCATAAGTTTTATGTGTAGACTGTAGCGTGGTCCTCCGATGATAACATCAGCATACTGATGATATCGTTACCTTTCTACAGTCCAATGATGATATGATTCCTACTATTCTCTATGCTGTACTTAGTAACCTCAAAAATACAGCCCTAATAAATAAATTGAACTTAATTCAAATGCTATTGAATATTATTTCAGAATAGGTTCGAATTCAGGTGCACCTACTCAATTTGAACTCGAAAGTCTAAATTAAATATAATTACAAAGAAAATAACTTAAATATTTATAAATTAAAGATATTAAGAATATTACATTATTATACAAAACAAACATAAATTAAATAGAGAATAGAAAACCTAAAACCTACTTAATATTTACAAAAAGTGTAAAAAATTTGACCCGGTAAATTGATGCGGTAGCGTATATTTCCTTGCTGAATAGCCAAAGCTACTCGCTGAGCGAAGAAATGCACAGCCATATGGTCGCCGGTTGCGTCGACAATTAAATTAAATAAGATCTAAGAGATTATTGACACAAGATAAATCTGAATCTTCATTTGTCGGTGATGACAAACGCTCTTCATGCATACAAAGCTCGCCTCCTCCCACATGCAAAATAGATGGGATTATAGAAGCTGATGATTACATCACCACCTGTACACAATGAGTCGCCTCCCCAGCATCTCATTGTAAAGGGGTTGTTTTTTTGAAGCAGTGACGTGGCCTACTTTGCCCCATTTTCCCGGTATCTCCCGCACCGTCCCCTGGAACCCATAAATCTGCCCGGGGCTGTCCCGCGCTACCCCCGATGATGCGCGATTGTTATGCTTAAGTGTGGGTAGCATTAAATTATAAGTGCTAATAATTTTGGGTAAAGGTTTAGCTGCAGTTTTTGCTATAAAATTATATATGTAAAGTCTATTGATGTACCAGACTGGGTAGTCAAATATCAAATAGACCCAGTTCGGTAAAAGTTGAAATACAAATCGTCATATTAAATTTGCTTAACCGGCAGAAAACAAAACAGAAGATTTATTATATTCCAACTAACTTCCCATTTACGTATTAAATAAAACAAAACCAAACATAATTACATATTATGAAGGTGCTGTAAATATGTGCTACGCTGTTATTGCTTGCCTCCAAATTAAATTTCAAACATAGGAACCTGCAGTATATTATTACCCGAACTATTGTTTGGAGAGTGCATGCTCCGGCTTGCGCAAACATTGTACGACGAAACAAACATATTCAAGTGAGCTGAACAAGCGAGCGCGGCGCAGCGCTGCTGCGGCGGAGAATGCAATTGTATTAACATCTGCCTGTTGACGAAATTGCGAGTTTCATCACACCGACCTAGGAATCTGGGCGTATACTAGTGGCTTGCGATGATACGGCCTCGGGAACTCGATCATTTTGTCATTTTCGAAATTGGCACTATGTAGTGACGCACAACAACAACAAAAACAACAGTACACAGTAACACAACACAACAACAGTAGTAGTGTCGTGACAACAGTAGTAGATAGTAGATAATAGCTTTGATTAATTTATAGTTAATGTAATTGATGTGATAATTAAAATCATCAATCCTAAACATATAAGTATCTTAGTTTTAAAATTCTGGTAGCCCTCCTTCATCAAGCAAGACACTACGAACTACGAGTAGCATCTACTACGGCGTAGGCGGGTCTGTGTAGCAAAGACCTTTAAACTAGAATAATGGGTTCAATACTGAGAAAACTGAATTATAAATTGGACTTTGTTGGCACGATTATTATCTCACTTCATAGGAATAGAGATAGGTACTCTTCGGATTTCAAACTTAAGAACCAACAAGGTTTTCAATTAATGTCCACAATGTTGAACGATGGTGTCCTAAAAATTTAGGACGTTCTGGAAGCAATATTTATTATAAGCTCGGGGTTGGCGCGGCCCCTTTCTGTACAATAAATACAGACTGGAGAGTTCAGAAGCGTATGCGTCCATGGACCCATTAGGACATGGTCCCGGATCTAGATCCCGGAACAGTTTTTAATATATCAAAATAGGTATATCTGCCTATATGGATGATTTTGTTTTTGCTGCCCAAAAATGTTTTCCCATTTTTATTATGTATTCAAACCATCTTATATTGATCATGTTCGTTTTTCAACATTTCCTTAAGAAACAGATTCATAAAGATTTAGATCGGATCGGTATAAATGTGGATGCAAGTTCCATAATACTGTACTTAACGTCTCGAGTGCACATTATTAGATTTCGCCGGAACCCAGCGGCGGCATCTAAGATATATGCAACACTACATTTTATCACAAGCGGCTGGCATGTCATACCAATTTCTATATTCAGGGAATTTCACCTTGCTATTCCGGCACGGTGGGTGCTTTGAAGCTGGGTATTACAAGAATGTGCTTGAAAAATTCATAGCGAAATATTACTTGATTTTAAATGCAAAGCAAACGTCCCAACTACTATGAAATAGAAGCGTTCTGTAGGGTGTACGAATGGTGCGTTTTCCTTTCGATATTTCCTGTATTATTTTAATTTTGCATAAATATCTTTGATGCAGAAACAATTAACTAAGTTGTAATCAATGTATATGGTATATATAGTTAACCCTCGGCAGCCATCCTGGCACAGAATTAGCGAGCTAGCTCCACAATAATAGATATTGCCATCGGTGGGACAGTATAATTATTAAACCACCCTTTCTCATTATTATAAAAACGCCCTCAGCCGAAACTAATGGCAGTCTAATCTGCTTTGAATAGGTGCATTGCTAAATCAAATTCCTCGGAGATTACATCAAAACGGTCTCACCTATACCCGGGCTCGAACAAAAACGCGCGCCCGTTGCGAGGGCAAGCCACGGTGCCATCTCCCGCGTTGCTAGGAGACCGCCCGATCAATACAGCCTCCGCCGGGCCGCCTAATTACCCCGCAAGCCGCCCACCACCGCCGCCCTCCACTCCCCCACTCTCCACCACTCCCCGCCCGCCCTGCCGCCCTCGCCCGAGGAAACTTCTCGCCCGACCCGACCACACCGCTGTTGGATTTAAATATCCAATGATAGAATTCAAATTCAAATATTTTTCGCTTTGCGCCTTTGTTTGTTTTGACGACGGCTTTTTTTTGGTAATTACCTTTTTTCCGTTTGCGGGTATGGTACCTGAGGGTTTAGTAAATAAATGTATATTTCAAGTAGTTGGGTGATGTTATTTCTGTGAGTAAATAGTATTCCCATAACGTTTATGAATCCTTAATTAAAATTATTGAACAGTTGATAAATATTTGCGAACGAATCTACATCATGGTAGTCCGGTGTACGTATACTTAAATTAAATAATAATACAACATAAAAAAAATAATTGGATGTGAACGTATATTTTTAGTAAACTTTATCTTTAAACGTACCGATTGTAGTATACGTTTGTCCTGTCCTTATATAAAAGCGAAACCCTAAAACAAAATCTCCGCTACTATGATACCTACTAAATACTTGACATTTTAGGCACTCGGGTTCCTTTGAGCTTCTTAGGGTTCGCTAAGAAAGGATTTTACTGTACGCATAGTGCATACGCAATTGCCAGTTGAAAATAAATATAATGAGGTAGAAGTTTAAAAAAAAAACGTTATAATGTAATCACCGTCGACTAAGTTGTTTTATTTTGTTTTGGGACCTACACATAGATATTTGTCGTAAAATAGGTAAGTTTTCTTATCATTTATACCATACTGTTACTTGGTATCAATATTGAACCTAGTACCTATAGTAACTTTAATGAATGTCGTCAGCAACTCCGGCAAATCTGTTGTTTTATTTACGCCTCCAACATGACGCGATGAATGACGCAAACTCCAAGATGAAGTCTGGAGACTGTTTACGTTAACGAATAAAAAACCCTTTGTAGAAATATCAATCGATTTAATGAAACTCATAAATAGATGAGGCCTATTTTTACTGTTTTTTTTTGTTTTTTTTTGTTTTACTTGCGCTCAATAGAAAGTAGCTAATAAGATAATATGAGGCATTACTATATCACCATAGTGATTGTTTGGGCCACTGACTTGTGGCCCAGGTTGTCTTCTTTTTACCTTTGGTTTTGTATAAAAACTGCTTGCATTCATGTAATTCTTCTAGCTATTACAAATATTATTTTTCGTATAGGGACGAGGCATAGACAATAAAAAAAAGAAACATCAAACTTAAACTGACAGTTATATAAAACAGACGATATACGACCCCAGACACATGCACCTTGAAGACAAGACGGCTCACACTGTAGGCATAAACCGTGATGGTGGAGTCTGTATATTTTTGTTTATACTCTTTGATCGACATTTTACTTCGACCAGTAAATCCAATAACGTACTTCTAAAACTGTAGACATTGTTGAAGATATAAAAAAAAAAGTTCATTAATGTATTACCATTGCAATGTAGGTCATGTTAAGGTAACTACGTCGATTATTTAGTAATTAGTCATACTAATGATGCATTATACATCTAACGATATCAGTTTTGGAAGGCAGACTACGCAAAGAGATAACGGGGCCAACTTGAACGTAAACTTGTAAACTTCACAAACTTTCCCTCAAATAGATCATGTTTTAGAATAGTGATTAATCATTCAGAAATTTCCCGTGACATGTGAAGTTTTCCGTCGAGCTATATAACGTCTGTGACGGGTAGAAATTACGAAATTCTAATCATAATTTTCGCGTAGAACTGACAGTGAAATGCGAATCCTGAACAGCTTGGTGTACCTCATATTTATCTTACTTGATCGGCTCCGGCTTATAATGTATTACATATTCAAATAGGTTACATATTTAGAATAGGTTTCTTTTTGATTTTCAGTTTTTTTGGCTGTTTTAATTATACGTTATATTATCATTGCAGATTGTACTATTGTACTATCTTAATATTTAACTTAATAAATTATACTAGTGCATTTTCATATTATCATCATGTCACATCCATTATTTTATTTATAATGTGTATTTATTGAATATGTTATTGATATTAATTACCAGACATTGGCAAAATACCCGCTAAGTTGTGGGTGAGGCCATATTCATATCCATTTTATTTCATCGCATCTCATTTCGTAAAGAAAGAAGAAGAAGAACTTAATAAATATTTTTGCCGCGGTCTATAAAAAAACTCACTCAAGGACTTAGGAATGGAAACCCTCCAAAATGTTTGATCTAAAAAGCCAGTTGCGTGGGTAACAATATTTTGGTCCCAACACCGTATGTTTCGCAAAAATCTTCAGTGCGTTGGTATTACGTCTCAAATTAATCAGCGAGCGACGCAGGAAGCTGGTTCGATGTAAAGGCAGATCCGAACAAAGGAGTCGATCGGGCGAAGACATACATGTACACTGGTACACAATAACGTGCTAACATCTAATCAAAAACGCTTAAATTTAGACCTAGAAAGACGTCAGGTAGAGTCACTTTTCTTTATGGTTTTAGTTTCAGTTGAAGCATTTTTGCGAGTCGTAGAATACGTGTCCCATTATTGCACGCCTTTTGTGCCTTCAGTAATCCCGACAAGGAGGGCGTGGAAATTGAATAAGGAAACTATATTTCGCGATGAGGCTTCGCAGATGTGAGCTTGTATGATATTTCGACAGTGACGCTTCAGGGGTACCTACCTTAGTTACTACCGAAAATTTGTATCTTGGGACTTTTTGGGGATAGTCGAAAATAATGGTTATCAATTTTGTTTTATTTTGTGAAAAATGTGTTTCTTTGAAATATAATGTGTAATTTTGGTGGAATATTAACCATTAAGTATGTGTTCATAAACGTGCACTAGTGTAGGAAAATAAAACGAAATAGTAAAACACGACTTTTCCAGTTCTCCCAAAATGTTCGGTAATTTGTCAGTAAAGTATCCTCAACTTTACTGATAGGGTTATGGGGGGGGGGGGGGGGTTATAAGGCTTAGTCTACGGATTAGGCCTGCATAGAATCTCCCATGTTTGATATTGTTAAAAAACATTCCACATGACGTTGGCAAAATACCTACCCAAAGGTGGGTGAGGCCATTATCTAAAAAAAAAAACATGTATTTTTAAAATAAGGTATAAAATGTTCCGATGACATGTTAATTAATTGAATGGACGTTTATTATGTTCATTGATGATTATAGGATATATATCTTAATTATTGATAAAGGACTGTTCAATTATCCTTATTTTTTTCTTATAGTCCTAAGGTCTGTATCTCAATGAGAAACAAATGAGGTAGGTAGTCATTATCGTGGGACCTTTTCAATCTTGTCTATCCAAAAAAATATTTAAAATGTATTCCCTGCACAAACTCTTGCGACTTTAAATTATAATTTGCTAACATAACGAGTCTGACATTCACAACAAGTTATAATTACAGCCTGAATAATTTCTTGTGACGTCGCGTCGCTTAATTGCCACGCTCCCAATGATTTCAATTGAAACCAGTTTTATGAGCACCTTCTGCATGGAATCAGAATACTACTGCATGATATCCATCTTGAAAATGATAATGATGTTAATGACGTACGAGGAATGTATGTACCTATTTTATAATGTTATTTTCCTTAAAAGTACTTATGTATGTGTACTCGTATGTGTAGACGGAGAGAACTTGCCTTACAATTCCTACTTATTATAAACATGTAACGGAGGTCCTCTGTTAATAGGAATGGCTGAACTCTATTATCTTCCTTCGGAACAGAGATTATATAGAGACCACATTTAATAACATAAGGACGCACTTGACGTACTGCACGTCAAGTGCGAGCTAACTGTTATACTTTATAGTTTACCGTATTTAGATATTTTGTATGGAGAATTGAACAGCGCCTGTAGCGGACGGTATGTGAAACTGTAATTTCTCCTTCGAAACGTCTTAATACGGTAAACTATAAAGTATACAGTTAGCTTACGAATTATCTCGCTCTTGACGTACTGGTTCTTGTTAGTTCCAGTTGGCAGTGCTCTTCAAATAGTCACAGCCGCCATCATCAGCGCTGAAGCAGAGCGCGGTGCGGCGGCGCTTTCAACCGACTCCTTTGACGGCGCAAACGTCAATATAATTGGATTGCTTCGCAATTTTTAAGTAGACACCCCGGGGAGATAGAGAAGCTTGGGAAATACAGACTTTTTTAGTTTTATTTTTATAGGTGGCCAACTTCACTTCTGTAGCATTATTTTATTATGATATATCCAGTGGCGAAATTCACCTTCATAAATCTTAGAATACATCTGTAAAATATATATTTTGATTTGGGTTAGTCAAGTGGGCTAACCTAAACCAAATCACTAAGTTACCTATAGTCCCACTAAATAAAAAATGCGTATGATAATCATTCGTACCCTTATAAAGCCGACCTCAATATAAATTTAGCAAAAGCTAAAGAAGACAGTTTCTTTAAGTATTCTAGAAGAAAATACAAAACCACCCTAAGTCCATACAAACTTGGATCGCAATAAAGCTCATGAGATAAAATATCGAGATGGGGTCGAACCAAACTCTTAAACTTTCCAGCATAAAGTTCGGTACGTGCCAAACTTTTTGCTTTTAATACCAATGCGGTACCGAACAGTAGGTTTAGCAGGAACTCCTAACCTAACGCATCGCGTCATCGAGAAAGCATGTTGCCTTTGTCATGCTTATTTATGATATCTGAGGTGTGAGCGGGACAAAAAGATGGACCTAAGCCACCAATGTAGAAAATAGTGGTTTTAGCACCGAAGCTGCGGCGGACATCCAATCGACTGTCGAATATTTTAGTTCAGTGGAATACAAAAGACGGATATATTTTTTGTTGTAACCAACGAAGTTTTAGTTTTTATATAAGGCTTAACGATAATAGTGTAAAATATTTTAAGGTGTCCATCGGTAGGCTATAAAGTTCATATTTCCGAAATAAAATAAAAATGAAAATTTTAAAATAAAACTTCACTCTTAAGTCCGCGATATAACGGTACTGTCTGTCTCGCTTTCTCACAGAAAATCAAACATTGTATATACTCTTACATATATCTTATACATAAACGCGATCGTTATCACCTACTTGTTAACCCATCAAAATATTAAACCTTATATATATTTTTTAGGCAATAGATATTGGGATAGAAGAAAAAGTCGGATACTGTTTTAAACTGTCTATAGATATGTGTTTCAACATATCTCGCCAATGGGCTGGAAATATACAAGGTGTAACAAAAATAGTGTAAAATAATGGAGCTCACCAATACTTAACACAACAACAACAACAGTTAAATATAAATATCGCCATACGAACACACCAACTATACGGTCCCACATTAAGCAACGCTTGTGTTATGGGTACCGTACAATGGACTGTGGGCGAACTCAGTATATAATACTTATATACATATTAAACATCCATGACTCGGGCACAAACATTCGTGCTCATCACACAAAGCTTGTCCCTACCAGGATTCGAACCCGGGACCCTCGGCGCAGAAAGCAGAGTCACTACCACAGCGCTAATCAGGCCGTCAATTATCGATCGTCAGTTATCGATGTTACTGGGTATTAAACTATTCTTATATAAATCTACCAAACGGGTTTTATGATACTTTGCTACTTTACCTGTTCTAGGAAAATGTCGTAAAATAAATTGCCCGGGCGAACTTCAATTCCTTTTAACACCCCCGTGTTGTGTTGACAAGACTTGATAAATGCTGTGTGCCGTTTTTCACTAAAGAAAAAAAAATGGCCAAGCGTAAGTCAGACTTGCATATCGATGGTTCCACTCTATATCAGCAATATTTGAATAAAAAAACTAAATGTTTAAGCAGTCGTTACAGGACATCATTTTGCAGTTTTCAAAAAAAAAAATCTTTAGGAGTGTACTGAGTATTTTTTTTTTGCAACTGCAAAGCAAAGCTTGGCTTGTATTGCTTATAACTCTTTCGTTTCCAGTGCGTTGGAGTATGTTAGTTAATATTATGTAAGTATATTGTAAAAAATATTACGTGATTTTCAAATCCTTATTCATTTCGTTTAAAAGCTTGAAGTTTCTAACACACAGAACGGATGGACGGACAACGTTGATACTACAATAAGATTCCGTTTGGACCTTTAGGTACGGAACCCTAATAAAGATAGCGCAGCTAGGAAGGAAGGAGAGAGGCATTCGTTGAAGAGTGCACGTTAATGATCGATTCATCTTGCTCAGTTCTTTCTTGCGTTTTTATTTTTGGTACTGTTTTAACCTATGTTGATGATAAAGGAGGACGCTCCCAATTCGACTTATGTTTTATTTTCTAGTATGTGTATGTTATCGGAAATCTCTGGCGTCTGTGAACCGTTTTCGATAAAGCGTTTGTAGTATGATAAAGAATCTTAAGTGTGGTCGCGTAAGAATTTATTGGAAGTCGCGGGTCCCGTACCAATTCCTAACTCTTGCAACGTGGCTAATCCGGCGCTGAATTTACAGTAAATAGATGCGCAGCGGGCGTGGAAAACGAAAGCTTGCTTCAAATAGTATACCCATTGCTTGCTTAGTGCACGACAATTCGACGATGACTACTGGCTATGGAGTAGGTACTGACGATGTCCGATTGACTCGGGTGAAGTCGGCTCCTATTCGTAGCAGCTTCGTTAGGATAGCGACTTCAAAAAGGAGAAGGTTCTCAATTCGGTTTTTTTATGTTTATTACCTCAGATCTCCGTCATTTATGAACCGATTTGGATATTTTTTATCCCTACAACAGTTACAGTGATAATTATAAGAGAGAAAGCTCCTATATATATTTCAATCACCCTTCCTAATCTAAAGCTCTGCAGGAAATCTTATTCAATAATAAGTAGCTAAGTTAAATGTTTTTCCCGCAACGACTTCCCCTAATGGTTATCCTGAAAAGCATATTTTGTTAAGACGGGGCTTTTCAAACGTTATTTTTGCTCTCGCGTCACGTTGCTGATGAATTGCTTTTCAAAAGTTATAAAACTATAAAACACGTTATTGCCGCAACTGTTATAAATGTCAGAGCAATTGAAATTTCTAGCGGCTGTGGATTGTCGATTGCAATTTTAAAAGGCGACGGTAGTTCAATCTGAATAGAATATTATTAGCCCTTACGTATTTATGCTAAACAATTGTTTAACAACATGTTTTTGTGTCGCTGACAGCGTGTTTTTGTGTTGCTGGCAGCTTGTTGCTAGTCTGAGAGTAAACATCAGCTTAGAGGTACTTGTTGACGTCAGTGGCCGTATGTTTTTAGGAAGTTGATAAACTTGGCAAACACAACAACACAGTACACTGCTTCCTCGGATAATATCTTAACGCAGACGTGCTGTCCGGATAAGAAATGGTGAAATAAACATTGTTTCCAGCAACAAATTTAAGTTACTATCGAGAGTTAATTACCTGTTGCTTAGCAACCGCTTTCTATGAATATGTTGCTTAAAGAATTCATGCAATAGTCCACCATGCGGCTCAGTGCGTGTTGGCTGACATCACCTCTTACGAAAACTATATCCTTTTTAACTTTCCAGATCCCCACAATGCTGCTATCCCCGTTTTAACAGTGAAATCATACCTTATCTATTTTGTAATGCATGTTACTAAAGTGTGTTGCTTTCTTGTAGTTTGGACTATATTCATGTGATGGGCTGTGGATATTTATTTACTACCAAAAAAGATTGTAGAACTCTCTCACTGCGACCCGATACCTCCAACAATATCCTGACCTGTTTATATATAAGCAACACCTACATTATTGTTATAGACGCTATTCACGAGTACTGATTGGTTCCAGTGCGCTATTACCAGTTGGAAGTGTGTAGTTATAGAGTTGGCTAGTGGCTCTCAAAGCGAGCCCACGCTTCCGAGACACCTCGTAGCGGTGGCTGCGTTAAGTGACCTATAAGGTGAGCAGGCAAAAACACATGTGAATATAGCTTTCAGTTCTAAGCCAATTGCCCGGGTATTGATACATAATACTGTCAACTCTCTGCGTATGGCATAAGCACAAGATTTGATGGTATCTTGTGGCGTATTTGTCTAAGTACTTCGAAAACTACAGTACTTCAAGTGTGAGAGTATTCTTAAGCTAACTGTGTAGGTTATAGTTGACGTATTTAGTCAATTAGTATAACAAATTGAACAGCGCCTCTAGAGGACCGTATTGAAAACATTCAATTCTCCATACTTTGTGTCTGATCACGTTGACTATAACGTATACGGTTAGCTTACGAATAATCTCGCACTTGACGTGCTGACAGATATTTGAGAAAAGGATAGGACATCGTGATGTAGGAGCAATCAATAAATTTACCTATTTTGTAACATTTAAGAAAAAATAAAGGAAATCGAAAGGTATTTTTTATTAAAATTTCAATAATTTTCAATCACATAGGTAAGTATTTAACTAAGTACTAAAATTACCTATTTATCATCTTAATTATACAGAATAAATCTCAAAATAACAACATAGTTTGGCATACAAATTATTCATTTCCAATATAAAATTTCTTTAAAACCAAAAATTATTGAATATTTTGATACCTAAATAAATAAATATTTCGCTATTTCGAACTAAGTTAAGGAGATCAGACACTTGTATCAGGTAACAATCAAATAGATAATCATATAAACTAATTTGGTACAGTGGGATTCGTTGATACAGACATTATAACAGGGTTTTTGGAAAATTATGTCTACAATAAATTTCAGTTATTATTTTAAAAACAAATGTAAAAAAGCCAATCCCACGAATATCACCAATCCCAATCCCTTTATCACAATATTATTTAATACATAATTATTGGTATAATCATTGCATCAGGCGCAGAGGCGGTGATGGTAAAGCCGTACGGCGAATATGACGTTTGCAATTTATAGTCGCTTCGCTATTCATCGGGGCATAAAATGTTCTGTAAACTAGCGGACGCCATTCGTATATGAAAAAATTGCAATTCTTTATTTTCACTTTGGCTAGTAACATCGTATTCGCATTTTTAACCATGCGGAATGATACAGACGACTACAACATGCAACGTTGCAAGATGTTTGACGTAGATTGCAGTGCGTGCTGGTCATACAATTTTCACTCGATATCAAATTAACTTAAGTGTATTTTTGCACACATAGATATCGCAAATAAGAATTTTAATAACGTCGACATAAACACCTAGTCGACATAATTACCTAGCAGGCAATATGCGTTACAGAACATTTTTACATGTTTTAAAAAAATAGCTTGCGCGTGCAATTGTTAAATTATACCATAACATTTAATATTCATAATCAAACATCGTCTTTGTAAATAGATACATCACCTTAATAGATATGTTCCACAAAAATACACCTCTCTCTGTTATCACAGCCCTTAATTTAGCAAGTTATCTTTTAGTACCATTAAATAACACAATTTAAACTATAAACCATATAACTATAGACTTCGTAAGTACCTATTAGATAAGTACAGAACCGTTACAGGACTAGGGGAATAATATTTTACCCCTATAATTACGGGTCTGAATAACAAAATAAAATATTTACCCGAATTAAAAGGAAGGGTGATAAAAATATAAAGGGTAACACTTATGAGAGCTCGGCTCTATGTTTAATTAACCTCTTCTTTAAATATTTTTGACGTAAGGTATTCTTTTTAAAAATCTTTATAAACTCTACTAAGTATAATGTATGTTTTGTGTGCGTGTATAAATTCCCGAGAGGTTCGAGTTTTTTTTTTCTCTACCTATCCTTATAAACAATATTGGTTGAGCAATGGTTGTACATTATAGTTACAATTCTGATTACAAAAGATTCGTATATACATTATACACAAGTTGGACTCACACGTCTCAGACATTAATCATTAGGTTCTCTCGGGTGCGAACTTGACCTTTTTCCTTACAACTAGTTATAACTTACTGAAAAGCGTCATCATGACAGCTGACACATGAAATGGTAGAACTGATCAAAGTTCACCGGCTCCAGGCCGTACTCGTGTCGGTCGGACCTCTCGAGAAGTTCTGGGTTCCGCTTGAGGAAGTTCCTAACCCAGTCCTCGCCGGCCATCCTCGTGTTCACGTCGAACGGATGGTTCAAGCTGTTGTCCTCAGCGTACTGGAAAGCCAGTTCCCGAATGTCGCGTCTCGACACTCCCATGAAGTACTTCTCCATACTTTTTATGTAGCCAACCAAGTCTTTCTCTTGGCTGTCTGTGAACACTCTCCTGTAGTGGCCCATCAGGGGTTTCGGTTCATCGGGCTGTAGGTAGCGGATCTTGCTGGCGCGCCTTTGTAGAGTTGAACGGGGTATGTGGAAGGTCCTCGCGGCCAGTTTGTATCCCATCTTACCTGACACCACGGCCCCGACGGCTTTCGCCATGTCGTCCTCGCTCCAGGACTGACGTCCGCTCATCCTCTCGTACCTTCTGACCATCGCCCTCTGGAAAGGTAAATGAACAGAACATGTAAACATACGATCGCCGATAAAGTAATATTATTGTACGAAACTGATGAAGATATAAGCGACCCGCTGGAACGGTTTCGACGCAAAATTATCATCATAACAAATCTTGAGTCATTAACGATGCAAATTATTTGACAGAAGAACAACAGGGGCAAAGTTCATAAGAGTACATAAGATAATTTAATTACACGCAATTATCCAAATATTCAGAAACTTAATGTATTTATGAGCGCCGAGCGTGTGGAGTTTATTTGAATAAGGTGGCGCGGTGTTCGGTAAAGTTGGTCGGAGCACCGCTCGGCGAAGGGTAACCGCAGCCTTACCGGTTTTGTGGACCACGATCAATGCCAACTCGAGGTAAAAAAATATGTCTAAAGACGTTCTAGAAGGTAACGTTGAATAAATAATTATTATCATTGAAAATTCGAGGTATAGGCAGTCCACGCGCTGTTCGTGCGCTCATATTGAGTTGATTATCGAGCCACACGTCCCAATGTAGCCATTTTAAAAGGTTCGAGATTTCTATTTAGGTATAATTTTATCTTATCTCACAATAAATGCTTCGTAATCAGTTCTTTTTGTACAATACGAGTGCGCTGCCGTTATCTGTAGTTATCGAATTGGGCCCGGAACCCGAGCTGGACATGTTTTGAACACAGTGGCTCACGATATAAAGTAACTTTCAATTTCGAAACCACCTTTACTTTTGTGATGGCCTTGTAAATGCGATACTTATGATAGTTTAAATTATATGGTGGCAAAGGTTCTAAAAGGTGGTGGTAATAGAAAAGAATTGGGGAAAACAAAAGGTCGCTATTTACGAGTCCACACAAACTATGGGTACTTTACCACAACAACCCAAGTCGCCATGCCCAGCTGATAGCGAACAACACGCGATAAAGTAGGTAGGTAGGTACCTATGGCGTGTTTTTCCGACGCGATAACTCTGGAAACACAGAGGCCCCTCGCATACGCGTGTATTGAAACCGCAATGTTACTCAAACACTTGTTCGTTAGTTGCCCACAAAGAACTCGAATTATAAAAACGCTAATTATTAGAGTCGTTCGGTCGTCATTCCTATGTCATTGGCGGTTCGAAAACGGGAAATACCTCTCGTCAGTGGTCGACCGTCCTTGAATGACCGCGTCATATTTTTTATCTGTCAGAAAAAGAAACACGTCGATAGCAGTCAGCTGTTTGTGTTAGTTCCACAGCGCGTCTATCAACATGTTGTCATACTAAGATAACATCTTATAATGCGATTGCATTTAATACTACACCATACATCGCCGGTTTAATTATAACGCTCCCATTTTACGACGCCGTGTAAACGGTAATGGAACGTGTAACCGTCGACGGAACGTGAAATGGCAATAGTATCGATGGAAAACGTAGTAGCGGCGCGAGTACGTCGTGAGTCGAGGTTACTCGGACGCGTGACTTGCAAGGTCCCCGCTGCATTGCACGATGCGCCAAGGTTGACTCGCTTCTCCGCACCAATATAGCCTAGGTTCCATTAATTAAATCATTCAATTATATAAAATAACAATTATCATTAAAATCAAATCATTTAAATAAGTCGGCAGCCCTAGGCGCGTAGGTCGAAGTGAAATCTGCATCGAATACGTTATCACAGTGCATCGTTGCAGTTAGACAATTGCTTTGAACACGTAAGTTTGCAACATAAATGTAATAGGGTTCGCACATTGTAGGTTCACTGTAAGTACTCACCAGTGTGTGTGTGTCTCAGGATCGCGTAGGCAGCTGGGAGGAGGGGGGGGGGCGTGGTGGCGCTTAGACGGCAGACGGTGGAGGCGGCTGGTGGAGCTGGCGGCTCGGTAGGTGGCGTGCGACCGGGCTGGCGGCGCGCGCGACACTGGCGCGGGGCCCGTCTTGCCCCGCCGCCGGCCCTGGCGCGCTGACGTCACCTGGCCCAGGGCCCGACTGCGACGACTATTTTTGTCCACGACTAATTACCTAGATCCTGCCTTTGTCCGCCCGAGCGACACTCACGAGGAAACCAACCTGGTTTTATCTTGAAACTTGTTATGTTCCTACTCTCGCTTGTAGTTAATTATTATTGATACGTCACCGGTGTCAACAGTGAACTTACTTGTTCGTCGTCATGCCGACGTAAGTCCCGTATCTGAGTCATTGTACCTACTCGCAATTAAATTAATAGATACGAGTGTTAACAATAACGCACATTTTAACGATTACTGTGTCACGTTAGAGTAAACATAATAATTCTATCGTTTGTGCGCTAGCTAAATGAGCTGCGTAGGTAATATCCACCACTTGTTTCCATAACTAGCTTGCAAGTGTACATTTAAAACTTTATCAATAAGAAGTAAAGAGCAGTCAGTGAAAGCAATATTTAGGAATACCTGAAAATATTTTGACATTTGTCAAACTTGACCTTGCAAACGTCATAATGAAATCGAGTTTCTTTGCGATCAGTGTTAATAAAAAGTGATGACATTCCTAGTTTCGACACTTGCAATCTTCACCTTTTAGAGCAGTAATTAGAATTCCCTTACAGTTTTTACGCCGAATAGTTGAATGGCGTGCGGCCAAAACTAGTGCGTGTAACAAAGGAGAAATTCCCGCAGATAAATTGTGGCCAACATTTAGTGAGTCATCCCGGTCAGAGTCAGTGGTCTCCCGGGGCAGCTAAATGGGCCAAAGTATGTATGATACGGCTATTACCGAATAAATAGGTACTCTTCAACATTCCATGAAAGATGTGGCGTACATGTCGCGTTCCGATGCGGTTGTAGACAAAAGAAAAAAAAAATGTAATGACAATTTGTAAGTGCCCCCGTACGCCTATACGAAATAAATGATTTGACTTTGACTTTGACTTTGTGACGACGAGCTCCAATGTGTTGGTATCTCTTGAACCCGTTTTGGATTTAGATAGCGTTATTATAAGTACACGAACGAATTGCATGTAGATATCCTTTGTTTCAATACAACAATAAATTCCCAAATAAATGTCTGTTTATGCGTATGTTCGTCGTGAAAGATCGCGATACATTAAAATAAATTGGGCGTGTTCACGCGAGTGAGAGCGGCTGAAATTGGACGGATCATGCGAAAACTTTCAATTAACATTCCGAATGTATCTGTAAATGCACACATACAATGATTGCTCATGGGAATGAATACACTTTTGACTATAGTTTGTGGGACAACCCTAAAAATGAAATAAATGTGACAGACCTTTTAATGTATTTTTAAAACTATTGGCTCTAATTATAGAGTCAATCGAAACCTGAAGTGGGTCGTCTAAAGACACGAGACTAATATCAAAACTGACGTAGAACCCTTCGATCATTATATATCTCGCAAAATAGTTAATGTCATCTATGTATAAATAGACCAGTCTGTCCGTCATAGTGCAGTGTAACTCTACCTTTTTAACCATTACAGATGACAAATGCTCTATTGTGACATTGATCTACTGTAGATGTGTTTTAAAAAGTCACTGAACAACGTTGTTACGTTTATTGAGACAAATCAGTCTTTAAAATAAAATTCATATAAAAAAAACATGCACCTACCTAACTAGTCTGAAAAGCACTTACGAATCTTCAGAATCTACCACCGGTTCCACTGAGAAGAGTAGAGTCATAGATTATATGTACACTTTTTTTAAGAAAATGGTTGACATCTCACAGGAATATTAACTCCGTGATGAGCAGGCGGCAACATTATTTCCATAATACTACAGAAGATTCAAGAACAAAACAGTAGAGAAACAGAAGCTCTCTAATTTCAAACCTACGTGAGCACTTACTCGAATTAAGTCAATGGAATTAGTATTATAAAGGGCTACATCAACAGGGATTTGTTATTTTAAACAAAAAACATGTTTACCATTTGCTGGGGAGGAAGGAAAACACGTGATTGCGCCTGTAAAAAACTAGATTCCGAATAATCAGTGCTTATATGCCTTGATTTCCAAGTGTCTACACTCGGAAAGTTGCAATATAAAAGGCTGAATCCAAAATATATAATAATACATAATATATCACCAGAAGACAAACCAATTGTACGGTTCCAAATTAAACTACGGTTGTATTATAAATGCCGTACAATAGTCTGGGGGCGATCCCACCCAATCTTAAGTTTACTCAGTCTTAAGGGGCGGCTGAAGTGGATATTTTTAATTTTGACAAAGAGGGTTGGAGACACTGGGTTCATCCGACCGTGTAGAAAACCCCTTTATGTTGGCATAGGTATTGCTGTTTGTAGCGCTGTACTTGCGTGAAAACGTCGTCGTGTGCAAACCTTTACGATATTAGTGCTAATGAATAATCGAATTAAACATCAAAATGATTTATTATACATATACCTGAGTAACATTTAAATTAATATCATTTAATTATCATTCATATTGCCTCGTGAATATATTACAAATTTTGCTTTTGTTTTGCTTTAAGATTTTAGCATAGATGTACAGTCGTGTACGTAATATTTAACATGGAGTTTTTTAATTAACTATTGAGCGAATACAAGTTGTTTTTATCTATCAGAGATGATGAATGTAAATGTTATAACGTGTAAAAGTCCAACGGTAATATGCGGTTAAAATTGTAAATAAATCTGTAAATCGAACCTTGACCACCCGATCCAGTAAGTCGTGAAACCTGCGCTCGTAGGTCAAGCACAATCTTTTTACGTAGCCTTAACATTACGTGAACCAGTTTCGTCTCCATCATACATCTGATTTTATAAATAAGAATGAGAGCGACAGTATGCTTTCTCTGATATTACGACTCGCTTAGAAAATATATCACTAGATCGCGCTCGCCGTACATATATTTTTTAAATATTTGAAAAATATTACTAATATTAAGGCAAATGGTGTAAATGTAATATACTGCAGCCTAAGGGTCATCATAGGACAGTCATTGACTTATTTCAACTGATATTGAAGTCTGTTGCATGCAATGTATTTTTTTTATATAATATATTTTATTATCCTCTTTTGCTGACGATATTACCTATCTACGAGGATGGGTACAATGTGCCAAATAATTATATTCATAATAATTCATAAAAAATCATAACTAACACTTATGTTTTAGTTTGAAGTTTAAAAAATACCTATGTACAGCAACTATGGTCACCAACCATGTAAAGTAGCCGAAACGTCGGGAACGTAAAAACGTAAAATGATCGCGATAAAATCCGTTAAATTAATTTTATATCAATGTGTAGTATTCCCGAAAATTTAAGAAATCAATATACATAAAAGTATTCGAATTTCAAATATATAAAATGTTCCAAAACATTTTCTTAAAATAATAAATTATTATCATTTATCGCCAACAATTCGGTATCAGAGTTAATTAGGGCTGCTATTCGTGTATAAGGAAACAGCTGTGGTGCTGTCGCCCGCCTGCTAGTTATATGACGTCATCTTTCCTGTTTTCCTTGTGCGTATACTGCGTTGATATCATTTACCTACTTCGTACTTCGTTGGGGAATCAAAAAGAGTATATTTTCATTGAGGTTTCTGCGGCTCTTATGTCAGTGGAAGCAACGTTCGGAACCTGTGATTCTCAATGCTTTTTGGGCCTGAGGCCTGACGCCTATATAAGGTGTAATAAAAATAGTGTAAAATATTTTATCAGACGAATCAGTAAGTTATGTGGATCTCGTCGATCTATGTAAAATTGAGTAATGGACGGTTGATTTTTTTAAACAAGGTGAACCTGTAGCGTTTGGCTTGCGCTCAGTACGAGGTGTATTTTTTTTAATTTCTTATAATTTCATTTATTTCTTTGAGACTGTTAACTTTCTAATATACTGTTGGCCCTATTCAAATATTTGACACTATTATTGTTACACCTCAGATATGTCTTTTCTTTGTTTAAGGCATTTCACACTGTTTTTTTTTTAAAAGAGTCTGAATTAAATAGCTCTGTGTACCAGATTTGATCTCAATCTTGTAGAAGTTGCAGGACTTGCCTAAAACTTACAAACACACTTTCGTTATTATATGAAGTGACAATTTACTTGTAAGTGCTAAAACTATATTATACTTATTGGCACAATAACATCTACACAAACGGCTACACAACGTACTTATAATCATTTTCTATTCTATTCTATCAGCCGAAAGACGTCCACTGCTGGACATAGGCCTCCCCCAATGACTTCCACACATCACGGTCCTCCGCCACTCGCATCCACCGGCTTCCTGTTACGCGTACGATATCATCGGTCGACCTTGTGAGGGGCCGTCCTACACTACGTCTTCCGGTTCGTGGTCGCCATTCTAGAACCCTTCTGCCCCAACGGCCATCGGTTCTGCGAGCTATGTATATTCTTACTGCTGTAATAATAGTACTATACTTTTTTATGCCCCACTTAGGCCCGGGCCTCCCTCCAATGCGAGGGGGATTAGGCCATGGTCCGCCACGCTATCCAAGTGCGGATGGGCGGACTTCACACGTTTTTCGAAGGTTTCTCTCAGACATGCAAGGGTCCTCACGATGTATTCCTTCACTGTTCATTGTATAATAATCATAGTTGAAAACGAGATTCGCACATGAAATCAATAAATATTACAGGTGCGAGCCGGGGTTTGATGTGATGCTTGTGATCCTCATTACCGAGCCAGGCGTTCTACAAACTTGGCTATCAATGCTTTTTAGTGCTGTAAATTATGCAAATTGATAATGAAAATGTTGATGTAGATTGTAGAGTAACGACAACAAGATGCAGAAAGTGGTCGGCAATACTAGATGCTGAGATCTGAAGATCGAGCGACCCAACAGTGGCAAACATTCGCGGTGGCCTATTTCCAGCACTGGACCTTAAAAGGCTAATGATGATGATGCTAAGAACTTACTTGTCGCAGACAAATTAATTATTTGATATTGGGTCTAAGATGTTTCACGTTACAGCGAGGGTGGCTGATAAGATAGCGGCATCAGTCGTATCTATACTGATTTGTTATTGTCGGCGGAGATATCTCTCGGGTGTCTCTGGGTTGGGACAGTTTTACCTTCTTCCGAGTTTTCATAGACAGTTTTTGCGTTTATAAAATTCTGTAGTACCCCACGTTAGTAAGTTGAGCAATCAAGTTAGAAACTCCCAAGGAGGGTTTCCTCAACACGCAAGTAACGGCGCAACAAATTATGTGATTTCGTCAACATTCCGCTGTTGTTGACGAGCAAATCCAATTTTCCAATTCTGCTCGCACATTTCGACGTCCTTTTTAGTTTGCAAAGTCTTCCACGAAATACTCTTCCCGCAACGCAGATTGAGTTTCGATCACCGATTGGATTACTACGAAAGCAGGCTCTTTGTACACCTAACAAATACCTCATCATTTGTATTGTTCACTCTTATTTTGCAATTAATAATTGTACTGATCTCAGCTGTGAACAGAACTTTAGAAAACGGTTTTTTACTGGTGCCAATGAATAAAAACTTGTTTTTTTTTCGTTTTGCTTTTAACCGATAAATTGTCTCTGCACGCTCTGAAAAAATATTGAGGAAGCATGGCCAAATAGTGGATTCTTTTTGCCGTCACGCATCGGCTGAAACACTGAACGGCTGAAAGACCTGCTTACAGTGCAGAGTAACTAAATCTACAATTATTTGTCGCCATTTTTTGTTCGTAACCAAATAGTCTAACAGCATTGTTACAGCCTATTTATTCTTTGGTAATATTTGAAAACTGCAGACTTTTTTGCGTAAAGAATTTAGATTTTTGCTACACATCTTTTAGATGGCTCTCCTTTCCTTACTCGGAATGTCGAAATATATTATTTACGTAGAGATATAGTTATCCGAATTATTATCTAAAGTAAAATTATTATCCTGCTTGTTTACATAATAAAAAAAAATATCAAAACAACCTTTTTTGATCATTTAATCATCATTTGTTTTCAACAGCCGCTTTTACACGCCCTTTACCGCATTTAATAAATTGTATCGCTCAGAACAGTGCTCGTGTAAAGTTAGCAAGGAAAACGCGAAATTTACCTGGAGAGTCGAGCTTGATGAGCTTATAAAATACAAAGACTCCTCTTTAAAAAAATAAAAGATAACAATCGTATGAGAATGAATCGGATAAAAACAAGGAGCTGTCGTGCGTTCAAGCCCACACATTGCGGTAATAAATCTAGTCCTAGGTAGTCGAATTAATAAATTGATTTTAAAAATCGGCTCCTAAGGGTTAATCTATGCTCTGCTGTGGGGTTTATTCCTTGACGACCTGATTAGCTCAGTGGATAGTGAACCTGCTTTCTGTACTGCGGGTCCCGGGTTCGAATCCTGGTAGGGACAAACTGTGTGTGATTAGCCCGAATGTTTGTACCCGAGTCATGGATGTTTATTATCTATATAAGTATTATATATTGAGTTCGCCCTCAGTTCATTGTACGGTGTATGTAAATAATACAAGTGTTGAACCGTATAGTTGGTGTGTTCGTCGGGCAATATTTATTATCTTAAAAATTATTATAAAAATCGATTTTCAAATGCCGAAGATATCGACATAAAAAAAAGAAAATTATATTTTTTGAAATACATGCCCCCAATATATCCCCATACATGCTAGATATAGAGAAGCTAAGAGTAGTCCGCCAGGGTCTCCTACATCGTAACGGGCTCAGTTGCACAAGACTCGAGCGCAGATAAAACAGCTGCATTTCGGTCACGTACCGTACGTGACTCCGCCATATCATTGTTGTGACCAATCGACACGGGCCTGGCTGATAATGGTAAATTAGGGCGATGCCACAAAACGGAGCTGTATTGTACACAGCTCAGAGAAAAACATGTTACATGGCCAAACCTCTCGACTCACAACCAAGGGGTTGTCTGTCAGGGGACAACCCAAAATTGCTATCAAATAGTCATATCGCTATCAACTTAAATCTGTTAAAAAGAATAAGTTTGACAGATCCTAAGTGTTTAGGACACACCCGGACTTAGTCCAGCTGTAAGAGTCTTGCTTCTGTGAAAATTTGTCTACCAGATCTTTTTTGTCTCCCGCTTTGCAATGGAGGGAAGTGGATAATTTTCTTCCTACTCCTTCTATTTTTATTTTTCTATTAAATTCGTGCGGGTTCCAAGACAATTAACTTTATCCCGGGACTCGCCGAGGGTCAAACCTCGGTGTCATCTTTGGACACCACTGTAGATCCTGGCTTACAGGAGTAGCAGTGGTGGGAGTGTGTGGCGGGCCCAGTCCCATAAAAAAAAGATCCTAAGTGTGTATACTTTCGTCAGTGATTATCATTTTGTGACACGTAAGGTACGTCACATTACGTGTATCAAAGCTGACGAACGGAACATACAGCGGTACATACACTCGGTTCCATGTGCTCACCCTTACTTAGCACTTTAATTTATATTGTGTCAGCAAAAATCAGAACTTCACTATATTGCACGGATATTAAAAATAAATTCGATCAACTATGACATTTATTTTGTTACAATTCGCACGGATATAATTAATTTTGTGGACAATATGATTTAGTACGTTGAAGTATGAGCTGCTATTGTACCAGCGTGTACATAAAACACCAAAGAAAACTACAATAATTGAATTGGTTTTCTTAGACTAACATTTTATTTGAATTAAAAGGCTCTACATAGCGTAGTTAATCTGACGTGTGCTATCGGTAATAATAAAAAAGTACAGGTATTAAATAAAGTGTTCGCACTTTGATACTAGCTTGTCTAGTTTTTGTTTTATCTACTTACGATAATAATTCATTACTTTTTATGGAATACCAGGACCAGTAAATAAATCTTACGGCGCCGGCTCAGATTTTAATTAATTCAAACAATAAGAATCAGCATAGTATAAATAAACGAACAGGTGCAGTAATGCCAATGTATCTGAGAGTCGAGACTGGTGATTTCTTTCTCAGGTAGATACGTAGAGCCAAGGAATATATATAAAAATATATATCAATTGATATATTGATAAATATAGCAAATTCGATGAGATGCTGTTAATAAAATACCTCAAAAAATATGATACATATAAACATAAGCTTATCCTGAGTTTCTTCTCTATAAAATAATTGCTTTAAGCTAAACCGGGGCAAATAGCTTTATAAGCTGTGTGCTTAATGTAAGGGAAGATAAGATCATATTTTGAAATAAAACTATTTTTTTAAGGATTTTATCGCGTTTATTTTTCGTTTTTACGTTCCCGACGTTTCGGCTGCTTTACAGCAACCATGGTCACGGGAGGACTGAGGTGGTTGACGTCCTGGTGTCATAGTTAGAAACGGGCTACCCTCATATTTAATTGTTGATTGTGGTCCGATCTACGCAGAAAGTGCTCACAGTATCTTGAGGTCTTGCAATGGTATGCTTGGTTTTCGATTTAATAATATTAATCACTGGATCCCAAGTCGGTGGTAGCACCCAGCCATCTTCCCTATTGAAATTAGGATGTTTTTTAATTTCAATGGCCTCGCGTATCATCCTTGGTCGGAATCGGTGTTCTTTTGCGAGGATCTGTGGCTTATCAAATCTGATATAATGGCGGGTGCGATCTTGTACATGTTCACAGATTGCAGACTTCGTGGAGCGCCGGTGTTTCACGTCAGCGATGTGTTCTTTTACGCGGGTTTTTATTGCTCTTTTAGTTTGTCCTATGTAGGAGAGCCCACAATCACAATCGAGTTTGTATACCCCTGCATCTTGTAGAGGAATGTGACACTTGACAGATGGTAAGAACTGACTAATCTTCTTCGGCGGCTTGAAAAAAGTTTTGATTGAAGCGCGCTTCAAGATGTAGCCAATTTTGTCTGTGACTCCTCTGATGTATGGTAGTACAGCAGGCAGACGCTCGACTGTGGCTGGTTTCACTCGGTCACTGTGACGGCGGCGCGGGATTCGGAGCTTGTTGTCATGCAGTACTTGCTTGACATGATGGAGCTCGGCAGCCAGATGTTGCTCGTCACAGATCCCTTTGGCTCTCTGAAACAAAGATTTACCCACGGTAGCTAACTGTGTTGGATGGTGGTGAGATTCACCGTTTAAGTACCTATCTGTATGGGTCTTTTTTCTATACACGGTGTGGCCTAAGGTGTTGTTGGAATTTCGGATGACTAAGACATCTAAGAAAGCTAGAGAGTTATTGGCCTCTAACTCCATTGTAAATTTAATTTTAGAGTGTATGGAGTTGAGGTGGTCTAGGAAAGCTGTTATTTTGTTAGATGGTAATATTGTGAAAGTATCGTCTACATACCGCTTGTAGAATCTTGGGGTAACAGGTGAAGTACGAAGGGCTTTCTCCTCAAAGTCTTCCATGAATAAATCGGCGACCACGGGGGAAACAGGGGAGCCCATCGCCACACCATCTACTTGCTTGTAGAACTGTTCATTCCACAATAGATAGCCAGATGTAAGGCAATGTCTTAAGAGTTCAGCATATTCCTCCGGCATGTTGTTCTCTTCTAGCTTCTTAGAGACTATTGTGATGCAGTCTGCTACAGGTAGGCAGGTAAACAAAGACTGAACATCAAAACTAACCATTGTTTCATTGTCAGCAAGACATAGGTGTTTAAACGTCGGGAACGTAAAAACGAAAAATAAACGCGATAAAATCCTTAAAAAAATAGTTTTATTTCAATGTGTAGTATTCGCGTAAATATAAGAAATCAATAGATCATATTTTGTTAGATGCTTTGGGTTGGGTAGAATATTTCACTAGAAACGACTGCTTGTTTTCCATACCACAAGTCGCAAAAAAAGCAATTAAATTTAAATCATATACACAGTCATTCATAAGTTATTAATGGACCTAATTTAGAGAAGCAAGGACTTCCAGACTTATAAATTGCGACCTTATAATATTAATCCACTTAGGTATATTATTTGAATACGTATTTCCATATTGAAATGAATCTAAATGTCAGTCTGTATGTTTTTTTCTTTACTCAGTTCATATTATACTCTTGACAGAGTGGTCTTGGTAGTCATTTCAGGGTTGGTGCCCCGATTAAAGATATAACCTCCATCTATCTTTCACAGACGTATTTCTGGCACATTGGTGTTAGCAACACCGATGGTGGTCTTAATTTGGTCGGTTCATCTCATTTGATTGGTGATCCTCCTTTGTCTCTGGTGGCCTCGACCTCTACTATAAGGCGCAAGACGCTTCCCCTTTCGCACATTGGCCAAAAAAAGTCAGGATGTGAGATAGAACGATTGAAGACAGACCCTTGAGTTGAGTTCGTAAAGTACCTATGGACTGCATTGCGAAGTTGTTTTTTTTTTTTGGATTATGGTATTTGGGTTGTTTTAATACTCGTACTGATAGCCAGTTAAGAAAGTCGATAACGTTTGGTTTTTTACCGAACAATGTGTTCCTGCTCTTTTTTTTTGTGTGTTGGTACTGATATTTTTGCTTTACTGTAGGTACTTACTTATCTTTGTGCGTTTGTACAATACAGACGAAGCACGCCTCAATCTTCAATGTGAGCTATATACGAACGCATATTAGCACGCGGCTTGGCGACCTTATTTGCCCGTGTGTCAGCGGCCAGCTCGTAGATAAGTATGCGTATTTATAATGACATACGGGTGAAAAAGGTCGCCAAGCAATAATGACGCGTAAGACTTTTTGCTTGTCAATTATATTTTATTTTCTATTTTTTTTAACCATTGTGTATTCATAATTGGACACAACTAAACGAAATTTAAATAAAATAGTATGACTTGTCGTTAGAGGTTCCCTTAACATGTCCGCTAAATTTTGAATAAAGTATCCACAGCTTTCTTTACTGATGGGTAGGTAGGGAATTCATTTCATCATCATCATTATCATACTTATATTAATAAGGGGGTACTTATATTAATAAGGGGGGGGGGGGGGTACTTATATTAATAAATACTCGAAACTGGCAAAAATGGCTCAATAAAATTATGTAGCCGATTAGCCAACCTAAAAAATTAATAATGATGCGTTGTTACCCGAACACAGGAGCGTCTACATCACTCATTTACAAACTTTTTTATTCTTCATGGTTACGTCTTCACGACTGACCTGAATATAGGCATACTAAATTAAACCACCGTAACGGTTCAATACAATCCGGTAATAAAATGTAAGCCATGTTATGTAAGTAGGTAACTGTTTAGAAAAAACATTACAGTAAGTTAAGTTCTTTGGCAAACATTCATTCGAGAAACTTGGCTTGTTTGCCTATAGCGCGAATATGTAACACTGTTTGTTGTCAACAATGTTAACTACGGTTGAAATGTTTTACATATTTTTTGATACCTATACCCTTATATTGTGTGTCACGTCGAGTTTTACGAACTACATATTGAATGACAAAAAAACAAGCTGATTTGTGTAATACATACGCGAATTCACCTGTACGTAAGGACGCAATTCGCGTGCACTACCTACATAAATCAGCTTGGTTTTTTGGACTTCAAAATGTTCTTCGCGGCACTCCGTCTGCATTTTTTATTCGTCTGAGGATGTACCTTATATAATTTTAACGAATCAATGGCATTGCGTTTGTACAGTGGATCTATAAAGGACGCCCTAACTTCAGCGTATGGCGTTGGTCTAGAACTTACTGCGATTATAACTCGAGTTCTTTTTTTTATTCAGTATTTGGTATTCTGTGGTATGGGTACACACAGTTAATGTCGCATGCACTGACATTGAAGGAGAGCTCTAAAGACTAGCAAACACACCGTCTCACAGCTGCGCTATCATTGCCGACCTTGGCGTGAATAAATGGACACATTTGTGAAAACATTACAAATGTAGGCAATGATGACATTCAGCGTAAAATCTTGCATTCGATAATGAGGTCATAGCCCAATCAAGCCTCAATCAATAGTGTAGGTAAATACGATATTGTTTGTGACATTTGCGTAAGGTATGTACCTAATAATAGTTACCAACGCCAAATAAATTAAAATAATAAGACCCTATTATCAAACTACAAATTATAATTAATATGCTAATAATTAATGCGCCTCGCATGGCAACACACTGGAGCGTTATTTGCTTATTTTTTTTAATAAACACGTGTTAAAACAATTAATTTTGTAATAAAAGACAAGCGCGCTGAGTTTCTTGCTGGATCTTCTCAGTTGAGGTCGTTTTTAGATCCGGTGGGAGAGTTAATAAAAAAATATTAAATGACAATTTGTATATATATAGGCCTATACGAAATAAATGACTTGACTTTGTCATTGTTACTTCAAAAAAATTACTTTAGCTACAAACTGGCGATCGACCGATACATAGGATCATGCCTGTAACCGCCTAAGAGATAGGCAGACGTACGCTGCTGTAAACCCTTATTATGCCGTTTGTATTCAGTTTCAAACACTACATCGGGAGACTGAGCTCGCGATCATTAAAAAACGAGCTAGATTAATTGCACTTAAAAATAAAACAATTTTTTTCTTTTATCGGATTTTATCGCGTTTACTTTATGATTTTACGTTCGAAACGAAAAAATAATAGTTTTATTTCAATGTGTAGTATTCGCGTAAATATAAGAAATCAATCTATACTAATATAATAAATGTGAAAGTTTGGATGGATGGATGGATGTTTGTTACTCTTTCACGCCAGAACGGCTGAACGGATCTGGGTTAAATTTGGCACAGAGATAGATTATAGTCTGGAATAGCACATAGGCTACTTTTTATCCCGGTAAAATGGGTTCCCGTGGGATAGACATACTTTTTAATGGCGGGTAACACCGCGGGGCGCAGCTAGTATGCCATAAAAAAAGTTCAAACAGATGAATCTGTAAGTTATATGGATCACGTTGATGTATAAAATAATTGTGTAAATGATATTAAATTTATTTAAACAAGACTAACCAGTAGCGTTTGGCCATTCGCTCAGTACAGGTTGTAATTTCTTTTCAATGTCGAATAATTTTATTTATTTCTTTGGGAATGTTGTCTTTATAACCTGCTATTAGCCCTGTTGACATATTTTATAATTATTGTTACACCTTCTATATTATCTGAGTTATATTTTAGAGGATCATAAAATAGGCCTGTACACACACATCAGCGTTGCCAGTTTTTTTTTGCCAAGTCGGGATTTTGGAACTATTTGTGTGAAAACGCGGGATTCTTTCGTCGAAAGCGGGACATAGTAAAAAAAACGTATATAATCAGAATTTTTCTAATATTTATCTTTTTATTTGAATTAAAATTACGTTTACGTGACAATAGATAGCAAAAATAGCCATAGAAAATATATTACAATAAAAATATAATATTTTAAATCAGATTTACCCTATCGTTAAATAGTTGAGTGTTAGTCGTCTACAGAATCAGAAAATCAAGTTAGGTTGGTCGAGTTATCTCCGAAAAGCGGGACTGAGCCTGTCCCGCGCGGGACATTTAATTTTGATTTAAAAATCGGGACGTCCCGCCAAAATCGGGACGTCTGGCAACGCTGACACACATTGACATCTTATATAGCTCCAATTATGACTGCTTAATGGTGGGTGCCTACTCCTCTATTACGTCACTTAGTCTCATGGGTATGAGATGACGCATGTGTGTGACGTCATGCTTAATCGTAATCTCGGACAGGTCAAGGGATAATTCGATTTATCAGCTAAAATGTCAGTTGTTATTGCCAGTTTATGATAATCCGTAAAGGATTGTAATCTGCGAATGAATTGTGGAAATTAACGATTTACTTACTTTTAACGTTATTTAGGATAGTCTGTAATTAATCTCCCAAGTTTTTATCAATATCAGAAGAAAAGTGTTTTGAATTACCATTGTAAGTGCACAAAAACTTTCTTAAAAATGGAGGGTAAGAGGGTAATTATATGGTAAAAACAGTGTAAACTATTATAAGGGGTTAACGACATTTTTTATGTATAAAATAAGTGTTTGATATTTCTTTGAGCAAGCAAGCCAGTACAGTGACAAAAATAACACTATTTTGTAGCCAAATAAAAAAAAGAAGAAACAAATATTATTTTTGACTTTTTAAACTTTTGTTTTTGGGCCGAGGTATCTTATTATTATTGCTAGATTATCATTGCAATACGATTTATTGAGGTGAAATGTAAATTGATTCGTAATGCTTAAGTTATGCAAGTCTGCATAAGCAGCTAAACAATGAAGCACACTGACCTACATAGCTGTGCCTCTGGAAGTGCGCACGATTCACTTGTCCAATATACTGATAGGTGTATCTTTATTTTTACGCGGTGTGTTTATCAGCCTATGTATGTATGTATGTATATATGTTTGTTCCTTTGTGACGCTCTAGAGTCTAGAGGGAGACCAAACGCGTGGGCCGATTTTCATGATTCTTACGTCAACCGATTTGTCTCAATCTTGCGAGTGTCATTAAAGACATGACAGTAATCAAAATTCAATATGGCGACAACCAGACGCCATATTGTGAAAAAGAAAATATGTAAGTCGACGTCCTATGTTATGTGGGCTATCGTTGAATAGAATTTCCAGACTCAACTATGAGCTCCTAACAGGAAGTAGTCGCGCTAAAACGTAACACACATAGTCTTCTGGTCTATTGTTCTTCTGTGTTCTTTCTTCTGGTACGTAGCATGAGTCGGCTCTTGGCATTCACCGCGTGCCTTATGATTATAATGTACACATAATGGCTCCGGCAGTGAACGCAAGGAGGTGGACCGTCTTCTTATTTTCTTCTCTTTTCTGTGCTCTTCTGATGACTTGAATCTTCAAATTAGTTGCTCATCGTAGCTGATAAAATGTCAGCTTAAATTTATAACATGCGATTGAAATAATGTTCTGCCCAAAAACCTTCAATATTAAATTAAAATTGGAAATGAGAACGTTCCTTATTCAAAATTGAACACACGCTTCTATCCAGTTGCGTTCATGAGTTAGTTGCTACACATTTTATAATAGGCGTTTTTTTTTAATTGTGGTGACTTCGTTATTATTGTTATTTAGTGTGGCGATCGAACTGATCGAAATAAAAAAATACAAAATAAGGAAACAAAATTTTGGTGTAGGTACCTATTACAAATAAACTTGCAGGTATTATTGCTGCCTGTGAATGATGATGTTTTATATTTATTTATTTACTAAAGCATGGCAAAATATTAGGAAGCTGTAGAACATAGTGCCGGCCTACTGTAAAGCTGATATCTAATAAAATATTACAAAATATTTGTTGTAATATTTATTTCGCATGCGACGCTGCCCTTGACCCAGCCAAACTACCCCGACGTTATTAAACAACAGCCATGGACATAATGAGCTGCGAAAGGGCCCATCGTAGCAGGGTACTAAAATGTGTAATTATGAGACTCCTAAGTACGTACGGAGGCTGGTCGTGGGAATAGTCAGAATATTATAGATTTTGAAACGAGAATGGAGGACCAGCTTAACGTGCCGTAACATCCCAGAACACAGTTGAGATATCCATGTATGTACTCAAAATAGTAGTGGGCATGTAATATTACATAATCTGTGAAAAGTTACCAGGTATTTATTTTTAGAAAGTCCACATCTTTCGAGCTCACAAGATACTACTTCTACCATATAGATTGGCAAAAGTAACAAACAATAAAAAAAATTAGGTAAAAGAAACAGCTATTCATAGTTGGACAAACTATCAAAGAAGATTCACACGTCCATCAATAAACTTTACTATTTGCCAAGTCAATTAACAATAAGTAATATTTAACGTCAGAAAGCCATTAATTAGCCGCGTTGTACCTGCCATGTTAGCTGTCAACGCGGTGTTGAGCTTTTAGCACACCTTGTAACAATCCAATCGTACGACGGAACGTTATGTTGTTTGTTATGTAATCAATTAACTTGGAAGGAATAAAAAAGGTTACACGGTTGCCGAACTCAAATAATGTACCGTTCGAGACGTTCGAAATTTAAATTGCTTTAGAATAGTCTGTGATAATCTGCTACATTCACGAGGATTTGGAAATGTTTGGGTCTCCACTAACGTTCTAAATGTTCTAACCACCTACATTAAATCTTTTTTTAATTTGGCAATTTCAATTACATTATTTTTTTCATTTCCATTCTTATGCATTGAGTTTCGAAAATGGAAAACCATTTGAAGATTATATTACAGTACATAAGTAATGGAGAAATTAGCGAATAACAAATCTATTGTAATCTTCATTGTACTTACAAAAGAGAGAGTGAGATACTTTTGATCCAATTTTGGTGTTAAGAAAACAAATAGGGTAGCACTTCATTTTGGTCGCGGCAAGTTTGTCTTTAGCTGCAATATAATATTTGCTCGCGGATACAATCAGGCGCGGTAATGCTTTAAACAACCTATAGCTTGTACTTATAGCAAATTATTTACGAAGAAATTATTTCTATCACGGACTAATCTTACTATTCGAACTCCAAACGCGAGGGCTGTCTCTCGAGTTACACACAAAACACTATCCCTGGGGTTTCGTTTTCACTGAACGAAACAGATAGGTGCATAGTTAAGTAGCACTGTTGCATAGACCGGGGGCATTCGGGGGTGAATTGTGGGGACAATAGGCGCAGGGCTGCAGCTGGCGGGCCTTTTGTCACAGGGAGAGGGGTGGCCGACACGCGCGCGACCCTACTGTGTTAGAAGTTATTAAATTCTGTGCACTGTAATGTACCTAATGTTTTTGACCGGTGTAAGGGACTTTCTACATTGGAATGGTTTGTTAGGAAATTTATTTTAGCATCTAACGTAACTGATCGCTCAAATATCAATATTTATAATGTTAAAGTGTAGCGTATGTGCGCCTCGCATGGCAACACACTGGAGCTTACTTTTTTATTTTTATTTTTATTTTTTGTAAAAATAATGAATTTAAAAAAAGACATGCCCGCTGAGTTTCTTGCCGGATCTTCTCAGTTGAGGTCGCGTTCCGATCCGGTTGTAGAGTTAAGAAAAAAAAATGTAATGACAATTTGTTAGTGCCCCCGTAGGTTATACGAAATAAACGATTTGACTTTGACTTCAACTGTAAATAGCGAGAAATTCAGGAGAGATAACTTACTGCACGAAATTAAAGCTCGCCTGTCGAACAAACAGTGATTATAACAGGTAATGGCAGATGACACGAAGGCGACTATAATACTTAGCTGTGACGTATTACAACAATTGCACTCGTCGCGTGGTGAATCACGTATCGATCGGGTGATAACATCGGGACTGTAAGTAGATTACTGGTTTTCATGTATTTCAACCTTTTCATTTAAAACGCTTACCGATTTAGCAGTTCCATAAAAAAAAATATTTATTCTAATACGCAATTAGTACCCAAACAAAAGAGAGATTGTTCTTTTTTGCCTTTTAGGACTAAAATGGCTTCAAATTAAAAGTCGTTTAAATTTGATCTTCATGAAATCCAACCCCAAAACTACTTTCATTCTTATTTAATGACTACCATACACAATTCCCACATTTAAAACCATGTAAGTATATATACATATTTATATTAAGAATGGTACTTGGTGTCTGCTTACTGAATATTCTAGAAAAAAATCCTAAGAGACATTATTTTTGATGGATGCCGAATCCGCCATTTCTGGATTTTTGTATGTCTGTCTGTATGCGCATCATGGATTTTTTTATGAAACTTAGCATGGTGATAGCTCGTAACCTGAGACGACAAATATAATACATTTTATCACGGAGTATAGATATGTTTCGCCATCATACCCAAAAAAAAAAGCCACGCGTACTTGCAAAGTCGTGAGCACTGCTCTACCTAATGTGACTATAGGCTATTAGGGGTAGCAGTAATAAAAAATACTAGCAGCGTTGTCGCGAGCGAGCACAGGGTGGAGTGGCAGTACCAACCGCGGACTCTGACGCGATTCCTGCCAGCCCTGCCACATCAATCACTGCATTGCCCTTGAACTGATTTGGGATTTATAAATAGACTAGCCATGTACAAACACATAGAAACTTTAACCCCTATTTGATAGCTCTTAGGAGTCGAATTTCCAAAAATCCCTACTCAGTCCGCCTCTAGGTATATTTCCTCTATATTTCAAATCTCTAGCTCCACTGCTATAGGCTGTGCCTAGTCTGTCAGTTGGTCAGTGTTAAGGATTTTATTAAATAGAAGACATTTATACATGCACAAATTTGTTGTTTAATTATGACATATCGACGAAGCGCGTGACTCGAGTGACGTCATTTCAATGGGCAATCTACAACCTATCCATTGCCTAATCTTCTTCTTTATTTAAGGGTAAGACCCTGGTCGGTTTAGCTCTATCCACTTGTCTCTATCTAGACACATAGACAGGTAGGGGTAGGAACAAGGCTACCCAGGGCGTCTTCATTCGAAACCCTTTTAAAAGTTGTAAATTTAGAATTGGCTAAAACTATGGCTAAAATATTTTTGATAACGACAGGCCTATTCTTAAAACGGCTTGTGTTCTTTGATGCCGTTTACAATAAATTGATAAACCTTAAAAAAATTTAGAAACATTTGGAAATCCACTTCAGAGTGTCGAAAAGTTGTAAACAGTCAAATGACGTGGTAACGAACAAGGTGTAGTGATTGATCGCTCCGGCCCCATGAGTAATGGTGTTGCACTCACCATGGTGAAGGAACGTAAACACTGGACGAGCGTTCACCTGCCCACCCCGAGCGGGGAGGGGGCGACCACCTGCTCGTTACGTGGACTTATTCATAACTTTGTGTCCATTTTTGGACAATGTTCCCTATCGGTTGAGTATTTTATTTAGAAGATATTAAACGTAACATGGGATCTGGCTGGATATAAATAATTGTATTTTTTTTATTCGTTATGAACGGCAATTATTTTGCTTTGAGGTTAATACTGGTATGTTAAAAAACAGCAAGCGCCCCCCCCCCCCCCCCCCCCCCAACAAGGTGGACCGAAGATGTCATACGCGTAGCAGGAAGCCGGTGGATGCGAGTGGCGGAGGACCGTGATTTGTGGAAGTCATTGGGAGAGGCCTATGTCCAGCAGTGGACGTCTTTCGGCTGATAGCATAAAAAAGCATTTAAGCAAAGATTTATAAAGAAACGGGGATTTAATAAAACAAACTAAATAACATAGTAACTAAATACCACATAATTTTGAACGCCTAATAAAAAATAGTTTGTCAATGTAACGCGAGGGACAACGATCTTTCAAGCACCGAATGGGGTAGGTAGGTACTTATGACGTCAACGGAAGCGCCAACGTGGGGCTTCCCTCTTGACAGCCCTCCTTACACAAAGTACGTTGCTTGTAGCAGGGCTGCCAGCAACCGATGTTTGGAATATATTAACTAATAATATACAAGTGGTCTTTGACCGATGCTCAGAAGTCCAAACTCAAGCTATGTCAAAGGGCGATGGAACGCAGCATGTTGGGAAACAGACCGAACTAACAGTCTATTCGCAATACCACAATATGATCCAAAATGGGTAATGCCTACGTAGGGGGAAAGCCTGATAGACTGAAATGGGATGGGTGGAACACGTTTGTCGGATGGGACCGAAGAGATTGGCAATAGGTACCTGAAGATGGGCGCCGTGGCCGAGGCAGGCCCAAGAAATGTTGGCTTGACGACCTAGATGCACTGGAAAATAATTGCCAAGGGATAAACAATGACAGAGAAGCATGAAGGGTTATGGGACCTTTGCCCGACAGTAGGGCGATATAGATTAATAAATAAAAGGTACAAGCAAAACCAGTGTAGAAGCAAGCATTCCATTAAATAAAATATTAAATTCTAGATTGTTTCCAACAACTATTTTTTTATACAAATAAGTGACTTAAGCTTTTAGTGCATTTATTATAATTAGTAACTGAAAAAACGAACTATTGGGCCTACACATTTGAGTCATTATTGAATGATACTTGCAAGGTTTCCGTCAAAAGTGACAATTACTTGACATACAGTGAAATAGCCACGTATAAAGAGGTGGCAACCCTAGTTCAATGACATGGCGACATTATAATCGCCACTTTACACCAGCGTCGCGCCCCCGCTATTTACATATTATTGAAAAGTTTGACCAAATGTAAAGTCTTTATTAGGACAGTTGAACGTTTTATTAGCTTCGCGGAATATTGAAAATAGATGTGGCATTCTATAATTTCTATAAATATGTAGATATCAACTCGTACAATGTATAGTCATAACTTTTTTACAGTCACCTAAAATATACAAATCTATGTATGCAATTGCCATACCACCATATCGCTGCCACGGCATTTTATAGTACGGCCAAAATAAACCATAACTAAAATAAAAGTACCAACATAATAATGCAAAAAGTTGAAATATTTTAAAAAATTTCAAATTCCGATCACGATTACGGGTCACTGATTTTTATGCGCTTTTTTCAAATGAATATATTTCACTTTTAAAGCAAGACTAGCTATACACAGAAATTGAACTACGATATAAAAGGAATGTTAGATGTGACCAAAATAATTTTGAAATAATAATAAAACACCAATTCGCCAAATTTACCACAACAGTATCTTACCTATACATATCAATGGCGTGTCTTCCATTAAGGAGATTATAATTCGATCACACACTGCAACCGGCTGGAAGGTTCAACGTCCTAGCCGACACGCGACACGCAACCCTTCGT
This sequence comes from Pheosia gnoma, assembly GCA_905404115.1. Classification (NCBI taxonomy): domain Eukaryota; kingdom Metazoa; phylum Arthropoda; class Insecta; order Lepidoptera; family Notodontidae; genus Pheosia; species Pheosia gnoma. Next base: position 9,129,715 of record FR989894.1, on the reverse strand, counting down.
TCCCAACCCTTATTATTACTACGAAAAAACCTAAATTGTGCTAAGGTCGTTCGGCCCACAATGAAAGGGTCCTATAGAATTTGCCATTAAAAAATTGGTGGGATGTATGATTTTTATTGGGTGGCAATCCGATATGGGGTTTCGGAGCGAGGGTGTTGTACTCACGGTCTTACTAGTTGAAATAACTCAATGGGAATGCTCGTAGTTTCGTGGATGGTAATAATTTTACTGCAATATAGTTATGTCATTTCCAAATAGAAACCTTAGTATAACTAATTAAAAATTAAACTAGTCTTCTCCAGTTCAACGAACCAACAATTTGGACATACAATTATTTAGAAAGTACCTATTGATGACTATAAAAAGATCAATTACTTACAATAAATTTACTGAATTATTGACAGCTTTCCCAAGCACATTCGTTTACTAGAAACATGATGAATAAACGAGGTCATAGATTAAATTATTAAAAAAAACATACTCTTTGAATCTGTTGCCATGGCGGCGGCTAATTTCATAAACATGTGTGGGGAATACCTTTATCGCAGCAAGCTGTTTTGTAAAGGTGGCTTTTATAACATTATTATCGTTCAAATTTCAAAACTGGTAAGAGTTTTGAAAATAAAGTTAGATTTGATATATTTGTATGATAAGGGTGAAAGAAACCACTTAAGGTTTGCATCAAAACATTTTTTGAACCGCATTTTCTTTTTGGTCATAAAATAAATTAGAACATATTATAAAAAACAAAACAAAAGAAACGAAGATTTTTTTTTAAATAAAATGTATAAGCCAAATGCCTCTTACCTTTTATGTTTCAACATACTCGTATTATTGTCATATCTTCAAGTCACATCCATAATTTTATGTATAATGTGTATTTATTGAATATGATATCGCTATTAATTAATTGTCATTGCCAAATAGTTGTGGTTGATGCCATATTCATATCCATTTACTTAAATTTCATACAGAAAGAAAAAAATCAAATGAAAAGAAAAAAAAAACCACTCCAAATTTAAAATGTATTCCAATTTAAAATTCGAATAAACTAGAGTTGCCAGCACTTTCGAAAACTGGTCTTACACTATTCTATTAGTTAGTTGTCAAATTTGGACACGGGAGCTTTGCAAGGGGTACCGTGGGAGATGGGACCCTGTCATAAGTTCCACCGCGGTCCCACCCTGCGCAGCTGTCGCGATAACTTGTGGATTCGACGAATCGATTGTTTGATTCACGACCTCTTTTGTTCCTATTCGATTGTTTGCGATGCGAGACTCTTTGTCGCTGATTCTTGTGTGAACGTGACGTATCAGTGATTATTATTAAACTACGGAACCGTTAATGGGCGTTTATGAGTCCCCATATCGAAAATGTGTGTGGATTATTGCGGAGATTTTTGGATATAATGATAGCAATGGGCTATTGATTTATAATGGAACTATAACTGAACGGATAAATGAGACATATTTGGTGTATGGAAGCATTTTTTTAAGTTTAAACAAAAAATTATGATGTAAGTAGAACCGGTAAAATGTGATCAGTGCTGGCTATACTTACTATGATAAGCCATAAGAAAACAAATATACCACTGTTACAGTAAAACTTCCCTTAGTTTTTTTTTGTGACTGAACTACAAAGCCGACAGATCAGAACTACTCCGCTCAGAACGTTGCCAGGTGAATGATAATACAACAATTGTCTGGTCCTGTATGATAGTTTAATGGAATTAAAGTTTAGTTGCCATATCGTATTGTCTACATTAAAACTAATGTATGCTCAAAAACTCAAGCATAAGTTCCTAGTTATAATATTAATTACAACATATTTACAACCGGCCAGCGGATTACACGCATCACCGGGAACCGGTCGTATGCAAACCGTTCACAATGGACGAATGTTAATGTACTCTATTAAGTATGCAGATGAGCTGCGCGTGCGAATAATGCTAGAGGTTTAATCCTAGACAAAGCGCGTTGGATTAATCGTCCAAAATATGGGGTGTTTGTAAGCGTGGGGTCGTTGTACGCAGCTGTGCAGGCGCGGATCAAATTGATAGGACGGTGCATATGTCGCGGGCGGCCGGCATGCGCGTGCGCCGCTGACGTCACGGCGCAAGGAGGGTGGCAGCGCCGGCGGCTGATCCGTTATCATTGTTGCGTTATTGCTTTTATAAGCTTTGGATATAAAAATAAGTTATAATGTTGAGAAGACAGCGTGGCTGGCAATAATGGCTAGTGAGGTAAGGAAATATACCGTACGTATACGCTACCAACCTTCATTATGCCAAACTAAAACTTTTTTTACTGAAAATGTTTAATCGTAGTTATTGGTCAAGCAATAGGTTCGAGAATTGAATGTACGGAACGCCAAGTTTAATCAGTATATTTGTATAGATACTCGCAGTTAGGCTATCGTGTGAACATGTTGCCTCATTTATTTAACTATAGGGAATTGATGAGCTATAGCTTAACATAAGTATAGTCGAGCTTCTATATGCAATGTACACTCAAGACTTAATACACCAGGAGTATCCAAATTTATCGAAAATAACTCTTAACTTCTTCTTCTTAAGTTATATATTTACAACTAGTTGTCCTGCCGGACTGTGTAACGCCTCAGAAGCAAATGTGACGTTTTCCCATATTTTCATTGTTTATTCCGTTATTCGGGGCGGACACAAATTCAAAAATCAAAGATCATAAAAATCGGCTCACCCGTTCTTCAGTTATTAATAGTGTAACTAAAACAACTTTTATGTATATAGATTGTGTTACATTTTTTTTTTCAGAAAAAAGTTGTTATCTCTTCATTTGAAAAATGTTTTTTTTATACAAACTAAAGTACATAGTCCAATGATTGACCAACAAACGATATTAACTTTTCGATTCGTACGTTGAAATGTGTAGGTACAAAAGTAACACAAACATCGGACAACCTATAGAATAATTGCAAAGTATATCTAATCATGCTCGTATTACCCGAGCCCGTCGAGTGATAAGAGATAAGCTCCGCGGTGACGCGTGTTCCCCCATTGTATATACAACGTGTAATTTAAATAACACAAATCCTGAGACACCACAATTGATTTTAAGTATAAGAACTTGACTCAAATCCTTTTTTTATGTATTATCGTAAAAGTTACACGGACAGTTAAATATAAAATTGCTCTTACAGAGACATAAGACCAGTAATGTACTGATAACAGCACAAAATTATTGTACCCCTTGGAATGGATGGTAAGAACTCACTAGCTATTATAGATAGACTAAATGAACAAAATAAATAAATAAAAGGCGAGCCTTAATTCAAAACTGTGACAGCAATTCTACTCTTTATTCCGAACAAGTTCTGGTATATATTGCGTTAATTTAGTTACACGTTGTATAATAAATACGTTGCATATCGATCGATGTGAGTTGAACACGCAATCAGCTGTACGAACTAACATGATTATAAAAGTTTAAGCATCAATTTAATCGTTGGAAATCGATACTAACTCATTATTTGTATAAAAAGTACCTATCTTCATACTGCTTACAAAGTATACCTGTCATTTTTGTGGGTGACTGTAAAATATATTAAGTAATTATTAAATATATTCAAACTATAATTACTAAAATAAACTGTCAATTTAATTGCTTAATTTTTGAATGTTTATTTGACATACCTGCATCAGCAGATCCGTATTGCTTTTATTTTTAATTTAATTAAGTAATAAAATGTTCAACAGTATAAAGTTTGACAACCGCTTTTGAAAGACATTATACTTTTTAAACCAGAAAACCTTTTGTCAATTTCCTTTTGTTTCCTTAAGTATTGCGCTATCATTAAAGTTCATAACGTTACGTTATCATGTTAATAAACCGTTATTTCCACATTGTAACCACATGGTTGGGATCGGTATATCGCGCCCGCCGCCGTGTCGGAGCGGCCGTCCGCGCCGCGACGACCGTAGTCACTGCTACACGCTACAGGCTACGAGCTACGCGCAAGTAACGACTATCATAATACTAATAATATGTGTAGATATATCGTATCTACAATTGATACGCGCGATAAGATATAAAAGTTTTATTGCAAGCTTAAGTTATTTATTATTTTTAGATCATCGCAATTTTTAATATAATATCACGTTTATTATTTCCACGAGAGCTCAAATCATTCTGTCGGGTATATTATTGTTTTAAAGGCAACGATTTTAATTATATCTGAAAAGTAGGATAGCCTTTGAAAATTGCACATTAATGATATTATATCTTTATACGCCAATGTACATATAAACAAAGTCGAGTATAATAAAATCGGGGGGCCAGAGCTGAACATGAAAAGCGCTATATCGTGAGTTGGAGGAGGGGGTGGTGGGGTCGGGAGGCTGGCACAACGCCAGCCGGCAAGGTGAAGTAGCGGCGCCGAGTGAAAGTCCTCGCCCTCCGTTCGAGCCATCTCGTACCCTCGCGAGATGCTATGCCGAGCTACAATATCGTGAACTATGTACGACTTTCTGTTAAGCCGCGTGAAACCGATACTGAAATATGTAGGGCTGCGTCGTATTCGTAGAAGAGTCAAACAAATAGCGATTCTATAAAAACGATATGTCACAAGAAGTATTTTATAAGTTTTTTTTTAATTTTTTTTTAGAGTTGATTGTATGAATCTGATTATATTTACTATCGGACTAAGCCAACCATATGTACATACTTGAAGTAGCCATTTAGTCTACTCGAAATGTAGAGCTATTTCCTACTCTATCGGCATTTCATCAACTTAACTGCATGATTTGAAGATAACTTGGCACGGTCCAAGTTTTTTTGGTTAAATAATTTGCAGACATGAAGCGCACTTTACTTCCTATTTACTTTAACTTTAATTGTAAATACAAAAAAATTAATAAATTTAATAAAGTAATCTAGAATTTCCAGCTACTGTATATATATTTAAAACGCATTGTGGGTAAGGTTTCAGAACGTATAAAACGTTCTGAAAATAACGATGCGATATAAAAAGGAAAAGGATAAAAAGGAAATATAACCAGTAACTAGGAGAAGTTGCTAAAACATTTATAAAACATGGATCAAATAAAAAATAAAGTCGCCGATAATTTAAATATTTAAAAAATATAGCGCTCGACCAGTAACTTGAAATTAGGTGTCGTTATCTGATGATTATATTAAATAAATACGATGCTCAAGATAATATGCCCCAGAAATGGTTTAAGTATTATCTGCTAACTCGCGAGAGGAATCCATTTAATTTAAAATTCAATCCAAAGTTTTTTTTAAGTATTTAAATCCCCAAAATAGTCGACACGCGCAGTCATGTTTAGTCAGATCACATTTCATGAAACTTTATTAAACTTTATTATTTCAGGCAAATAAGAAAGACACATAAAGCGAAACATCTTATAAAACATGCGACACGGAAGCGATTGCGTGTTTAATGTTAATTCAAAATCGAGTAAACGAACGCCGATATCCAACAGAAAACCAACTTGTGTTAATACTACACAACATTTTTCTTTAAATAAAAAGTGTTTAAATTAAATTTTTAAACCGAATGTTTAAAAATTGTACGGTGAACACGGGCACTCTCAATTATCAATTAATTGCGTCACGGATCTGTAACGACGTGTCGCAGCGAGCACATAAATGTCGCACAGGCTCCGATGCATGCGTACGTACCTCGGCAAGGGACGGCCCGCCACCGCCGCCGCGCCGCACGGAACACTCACAGCACGACTGACAGTCCGACACTCCCGGAGCGCGCGCGGCCAACGGTACGTGCAAACACCAAAAGCAAAATGGACATACCTGAGGGTGGCGGCTGGCACGGGGCGCGCTCGCTACTTGAATGAGCTCCCCGGGCGGAGCGGCGCGCGCAGGGGGCGCGGCCAGCCCGCGTGGCTCCGGCTGCCGCGGCCCCCGCCGCCCGCCGCCTGCACCGCTCAGCTGAGCCCTGATTAGCCCCCGGCCGGGCTATTCAATTAAGGGTTGTTCGGTGCATCGCCGATGTGGGCCCGGACGGCCGGGCTCGGAGCCCCGGACTGCCTTTGAGTGCTCTTCATTAGGACGTCTCTATCACAATTATCATTTTTGAACCCTAGAGCTCAACTTTCAAGTCTGTCGGCGGGATAGTATTGCTGAAAATCCACATTTTCTTGACAAAGAAATTGCGATGAATTTTCATCTCGTGATTATTAGGCGTATGAGGGGAGTAGAACGCTAATTCTATGCCTATTTTGTACCAATTCTACATTTGAGATATCTTGTATAAGTATTAATATCTCGAAACTCTTTTGGTAACAACTCCGAGCTTTTTACATTTCTTTGTTCTAATTTCATGTAATGATGGTTGTTGCTATTTGCATAGAGAATGAAGCAACAATGCGAGTAAGAGTAGGCCCCGGGGATGCAGCCCGTTATACACGGCCTGGTGAGACTTGCCAGGAACCATTACCGCTTAATTCCATATACTATGTAATTGAATCTAGTGATCGACGACGCCTTTGTTCAATAACTTTTCTCAACAAGCTTTATTAATTTGTTCATTACTTCTTTATTGATTAAAAGTGGGCAGAGCGGATTTTAAGATGATATGAAATGTAAATTGTGAACAACACATCATACATAATTTTCTTTTTAGAGCAAAGTTATCCCTGTTTTCGGCGTAGCAAAATTAGTGTAGATTGACATAATTTTGTTAGCAATTTCTCAGCGTCGTATATGAAATGCTAATGCGTGTGTAGCCTACGTCTTGTGAAATAACGCTACGACGTAGCGGCGGCGGCGTAGCATACGAGCGGCACCTATTCGGTTGCTTTATTGAGAGTTAAAGCCATTTTCGAAACTTCAATGGAGTTAATTCCTTTTTTAAATAATATGAATAGCTTTATTAATGCCCCATGAGTGAGAAAAATCAATTTACTGTATTGAAAGATCCACGTGATATACAATTGAAGTAACACCTACCTAAATTATACCAAATAAATAATAATACGCGAATCCATAAACACATACCTTGATTGAATACTTCGTGTATATTTTGAATTAAGTATTTCGCAGAGATAGAGGGGAAGTTATCAATAAAAATGAAAACGTGATGCATTAACTTGAATACATATGTTAGGTATTTAAATAAAGAAATAATGCAGCAGGACAATAGGGTTTTCTACAAAGGATCGGAAATTATTTGATTGTTCCGCTGAATTTCAATAAATTAAAAAAAAATGTTCAATTTCGTTGAATTTATATTTCTATACTCATTGAAAATATGATTTCATAAAAAAAATCCGCCTTCACGTCCTATACCCTGAAATTACAGTCCATTCAGTACAGTACAGTACAGTACAGTCATTTCCTCCGTTGACAGTTTGTTTCAAGTAAGCGTCTATGCAGGGACGTAACGCGCTGCCTTAGGTCACGTGATAACAAGCATACTTTTTTGTTTTTTAATTTATTTATAGGCAATAACAATATTTTTTTATATTAAAAATATAGGTTGTACTGTTTGCTCTATTACGTAGACCAACAAATAATCGCCGAGCTGCGGTAACCACCTAAACAAGTTCGTAAACAATCGGCTTTATGTGCTGACTACCTTTGATCTTAATTGCTCTGGGTATAAGCACGTTTAAGTTTTGTTAACGATATTCACTTCAAACAGTTGCTTGAGCAAACGTGACGTTAATGTAAACGTATTCCATTCTGCGTACCATGAACGATGCCAGTGAAGGCATTCTTCTCAATAACGAATTTCGCAAAAACTCCCAAAGTTTTCAAAATACGTAATATTGAGAAATCCCACTAATATTATATATGTGAAAGTTTTGATGGATGTATGAATGATGGATGTATGGATGTATGTGTAACGGCTGAACGGATCTGGATGAAATTTGGCACAGAGATAAATTATAGTCTGGAATAGCACATAGGATTTTTATCCCGGTAAAATGTATGGTTCCCGTTGGATAGATTTGTTTTAACAGCTAGTTAATAATAAGACCTTTTATTAGTAAAAGAACCTTATTTTTATTAGAAGGGATGTACAGTTGTAATATAAGTTTGCATATTGAGTACAAAATAATCGTAATTATCCAAATTTTAATGTCATTTTAAATGTTAGTGGCTTATAACATAATTATCCGCATATAATTACTGGAATGACTTAGCCGAGGGCTGGGAAGTATGGAAGGGAGGATTGTTCAGGGTCATTACGTCCAATTTGAACCGTATTGCCACTACTGCTAAGTTCTTCGCGAGCTGTCCTCATTCTTAATGGTTAGCACATTGCCTTTAGATGCTTTGATGTGTTAAATAATAAAATCATGATGTTTAAGTAAATAATAAAATGAATGACATATAATAATGTAGCGACCACTTCAACCGCACCACAAGCTACGCAGATGGCGCTGCAGACGCATTCAGAACAATAGACCAGTTGACGTCACAATCCTGAATCGCGCTATAAGAGTTTTCGGAGCAAGTAACATATATACATCCCGACAATAACTGTCGGGGCATAGCGGCCGCCCTGCCAGGCATACCACCCGCCTGGCTGGAAGATCTTCCCTATTCCGCTAAAATGGTGACCCCTGACAATGAACAACATCCTTCTGTGAAGACTCAAGCACCCAAAGTCATCACAACTCCATACCAAGACATCAACATCGACATCCAACAGCAAGCAGTCAGTCCCACAGCAAGCCAGTCGTCACTCAGGACCATCACAGCCGACCCACCGCGCTCCTGGTTCTATGACGCGCACAGCTCGGTCTCGACTCACTGCAGACCTTCGAGCTAGCTACCTGACCCTTGCACACAAGACGCTGCCATTCAAAGATATCGACCTCCGGTCTTGGGGGGGAGTACTGTAGCGACCACTTCAACCGCACCACAAGCTACGCAGATGGCGCTGCAGACGCATTCAGAACAATAGACCAGTTGACGTCACAATCCTGAATCGCGCTATAAGAGTTTTCGGAGCAAGTAACATATATACAAGATCCCGACAATAACCGTCGGGGCATAGCGGCCGCCCCGCCAGGCATACCACCCGCCTGGCTGGAAGATCTTCCCTTTTCCAATAAAATAAATTATTTATTGAATTCGTATCATAATTTACATAAATAATTAGTTGAATGTGTTACTTTAAAACTAAAAAGACAGTTATTTTACTGTAAACATTGTTTTATTTAATTTAAATTAATAAGTTAATAAATTGAATAAAATTAAATACAATCAAAGTTGACTAAAAATAGAATTCATTATTGTATTAATTCTAATTAGAATACTTAAATTAATATTATAAACATCACAATCGCATAAACTAAATTAACTAAAAAATATGAGGATACCATAAGCTGTAACAGCTTCAAAATTTATGTAAATTTCGGCCATTTCTTAATATATAGCCTGAATTATGCGCTCCGTTCTATCGATGCACTAAGCGTTGCTTTTTCTGAACAAATGAGACAAAGCTATCGCATTACAAATACTCCTCCAATATATTTAATAGCACTGTGTTGGCGCGGTGCCAATGATTGCCAACGAGCGCCTTAACATTTCCTGTTAACGGAGTACAAGTAAGTCGACCATACAAAGGAAGTTTTCACCAACCTGCGCGCTAAGTGTCCGCCGCCTCCCGCAACTCGGCGCGCGACGAATCGTGAACTCATTCGAATTGAATTTCCGCATTTGAAAGCCGGAAACTGGCGGCAAACGAATGTCTAAAACTGGCAAAAAGCTCGGGCTACGCGAGTCCGATGCAATCCGCGAGATGACTGCCTCGCTTCCGATGCAGTTACAGCCGGCTGCGGACGGGCTTAACGAGTGTTTCCCGGGCCGTCGCCCCGGACCGTAGAGCTCGCATCCTCGTTGTCACTCCGCTGTATAGTATGCCAAAATGAAAAGCTACACGACTGATCTAGGTTGCCTAGGCTCAAACATCAAACTCTATATTTTACGCAATAAAGTTGTTAATCGAGCACGGTATGCAGGTGCAGGTAGGAACGTGTGCGAGCAAGCGTGTAATGTTGTCGGTGTACGTCGCCCTTCAGCCAGGTGAAGCTGCGTCTGTGTGCGAGACAGGTGAATTAGTGCGCGTCCGGGCTTCCCAGGACGGCTGTGTCCCGGGCGAGCTGCGTCGCCATGGCGACAGCTGAAATCTAATATAGATGCGAGCAAATAAAGGGAAAATAATATAAACACATCGCTATAGACAACATGAGTAGATACTTTTTAATTTGAATTTATTTAAGGAGTTTTAATCAAAGAACGCAGACATCTATTTATGTTGATTTCATGCTTATGAAGCCGTTTATTATGCGCTATATATACCTTGATTATGTTCCTTTTAGTTATTTAAAGGAAATTTTAATGGAAGTGAATCATCAGCTTCAAGATAGCGATGAATCAAAGTACTTTTATAAGTCTATAAGCATTCCAACTCAAAAACAAAATATAGATATAAGACATATAGTAAAATTCATTAAATCGAGTCTGCCGCTTACAGTAGCCTCAATACCGAGGATTATAGAAGAGAATTTTCTAAAGGTAGAGTACCTAAGCGTCTCCATAAAGAGCCTTGAGGTGGAGAGAATGTTGAAAGCACAAGAGAGCGCGGCAGATCACCCTGAGATAGATTGACCGATCAAATTAAGAACGCCATAGGTGGTTACTTACATCATTACGCCAGAAAGGGAACAATGAGAAGAGATTGACGTTGTATTGTTAAGCGTACCACCAATGTCGACATGATGTTCACGACCGCTCTATCAAGAGTGTAACGACTGACAGGAACAATATTTAATTAGGTGTTCACAAATTAACTTTGTTGTTAAGGGTGGTAGAAGACACAAACTACATATTGTATTCGATTTGGTGAATTTTGAATAATTTTGGGCACTGGTTTTTTTATAATACTTACGTCTCTACATACATTTACACAATATCATATAGATATTAAACATACGTGTACTGCAAAGCCTTCGCTTCTGGTAAGTATGTACTCATTACGGCGTAATGTATGGAGTACAATAATAACGTTACACGGTAGAGCCTCGGGAGAGCCGAGAGCGTCACACAGGTACCCTCGTGCATGCCCTTCCGCTGTAATGAGATTCTTGTTACAAAATTAAAAGCTGTTTGCGAGGGAACACTTGACAAATGAGTGGAGAGCCTCGCTTAAATATGATTAAGAACGAGGTTTGAAGACGAATGATAATGAAGTAGTAGCGTGTCTACTTAATTTGGGGTAAAACAGGATTTTTAGTCAATTTTATTGAGGTTCTAGATGTGAATTTGATGGGATAGAACATTTTATTTGAGAAGAAATATGGATATAGATTATAGGCATGTTAAGAAAGTTCTATATATTACGACAAAAGGTACCACAATGTGAAAATTTTGGTTCAAAAACTCTTAGAAAATCGGTATAGATATAAACAATATCTATGATTTAATAAAAGCACTTCCTACCTAAAAGGTATTTCCTGCTTACCAACTTTATCTAGGTAGCTCTATTAAGTAAATTTTAACACTGAATACAGAAACCCCTCAGTCTCCCCTGCTGGACGGGTGGGAGGATGTAAGCCGATTATTGACTGACGTCTGTCGAGTTTTAATATAGAGATGAAATTCTAAATAAAGAACACTTTTCATGTTGGCGGAATCTGTTAAATTTTTCTATAATTCACTGATTCCAATTTTGAACTGTGTGTTATTTTTTTTTCTGTGATTTCATACCTTGAAGCTATGACCATGCTGTTTTTCCGTGATGCGTGTTTAACATACATCATAGGTCCAAGGTCTAAATTTACAGAAAAAATAAACTAGGGGTTAGGGGCTATGCACGGAAGACCGGCAACGTTTTTTACTTGGGTGGTTAAATGTCCATTGTCAGAAAAAAAATTGGCTGTAAAGCATCCTCGTATAATCTGTGATATAATTAATGGTCAGGGGGAAATGAAAGCGGAATTTGATAGGGATGGTTAAAAAGCTGTAGAGGCAAATTGTTTTATTGTGTTGTGTGTGTATTGTGTACCTGTAGGTAGGGAAAAGTTTAGTGAAGGGTTACCATAGCAGTTTATACGTACATATAGTCTCTGTATAGAAAATAAAAAGCTATGTCGTAACAGAGTTTTTATTTGTTCAACTTTTTCTTTCTTAACCATCGTCCATGAATACCTATGGTTGAGTGTGAAGGTTCTATTATATAACATGTCGTTTCCTATAACGTTCATTACGAAAACTTGAGTATAACTGAAGTAAATAAATATTTTCGTAGTGAGCGCGCAAAGTTTAAAAATATACGTAAAAGGAGGAGCACAACCTATATATATGCTATAAATGTTATAGCATATGTGAGGTACGTGAGGTGACCTCGAACGAAATTAGAGTTTTGAATTTTTAAATAAATCATTTTGGAATAAAATGTATGAAGTTACTCTTTTTCAGGGAGGAAATGTATTGTTTGCTCAAGTTATAATTTCATCAAAAATGTGTAGGTATATCTTATATATAGTTACACGTTTGCTCCCTGAAAGAGGATAAGTTTATACTCTTCAATCCAAAATTACATCTATAAAACGTTCCCCCAGTAAACGGCTCCAGCCAATCTAATAAAGGTTGTTTGGTCAGCCTCCGAGTGGTAGACCATGAAATGCGTGTGCCCATCCGATAAACGCCAAAAGCTATACGCCGCGCCGCTGCTGCTGTGTCGCAATGTCACAGGCTTTTAGGGCTGCCTCTAGAATCTAGATCGTTATTCGATTATTGGGCCCTTGTAAATGCCAATTATAGGGCTGAGGCTTATTTTATAGATACCTAATAGTTCTAAGGCCAGTGTTTACTATACTGACTTATTAGATATTGGTGGATTACGGAATTTTATACTGAAATATAGTAAATTTAGATCAAAAATTATGTCTCACATCAGCATGATTACACATTACCCACCGCATTTGGCGTAGTTAGGTAAATTCAATTTTTGTCTGGCATCGTCGCCATGAGCGCTTCATTTTCATAAAAAAATATTATTTAAGGTGTTCTCAATAGGGAACATCCGTATTTATTTTAACAATTAAGACTTATAGCCAACCCTACCGATAACTAACCCCCTCTAACCGTCCTACACCCACGCCCAGCCGCGCTCAGCCTACGCGTTAAAAATAATAATTAGGTACGTCAAAAACCACTGGCGGAGAGCACAAAGAATTTGGTACAGCGCCGACCTCCACCGCCTGCCCGGTAATTAGGAACAGCAGTAACACTCGCCTAAAATTCTTGTTATTTTTTCAAAGAACGCTGCAATGTTGTCAAAGCGTTATATGAAGTAGCTGGAGTAAAGTTTAATTATTTTTGCCCAGTAACTATATACTGTAACTGTATTAGGACATTGTATGAAATGTTGGTATATTCCAATTGGTGTGCAAGAATCAGAATCAGAATATTTGGTTCGTCCTCTGTATATTCGGGTGAGGCATGTTTCTGTATTACGAAATCATTGACGGAAAATAACGGCGCTTAAGTTTAAGAAAAGTTTGAGTGATTCTATAATACGGGCCTATTACGCGACGTGCAGCTGATAAACCTTAGCAGGGACTTATTTGACAGATAGCCCATATAAATGCTGTCAAATAAGTCTTAGATAGGGTATATCAGAACATTGTGAAGTAACGTACGTTCCAATTAAAACAGTGAAATTATGTCGTTGCGATCGTAGTTTTACGTATCAAAGTCGCACTTTAAGAGTACAACTATCTATACATCCGACCATTTGTTCTACTCTTTTCGGTACGCAATAATTGAACAGGCAATATCGGTGCGCCCCAATCTAGGATACTTTTAATTACAAACCATAAATAGGAATTCTTCAAAAACGTTTGGTAAGGAACCAACTAACACAATATTAAAATATTCGTACACTGTTGACCGGTCAATATTATTCGCATACTAAAAGTAATGACTGTATGTTAATGGGATATGAAAGTAGAGCTGTATGATTAGAATTGCAGAAATTAACACAATGTGTTGCTAGGAAAAACCGTGTTGAAAATCGAAAATGTCAAATGACTTGTCAATTGAGCATTGCTCCCATTGAGTCCCAGTTATAGGTGACCACTTTGTCGCCCCTAATTCCCAAGTGTGCGGCCTCATTTTGCTTAATAATATAGCCGGCAAAGTCGGTCCGTCGCTGGAGCTGACATGCATCGGAGAATCACTGAAATGTTAAAATTACTCGGCTGGAAACCACCCCTCATCCCCCGCATCAATGCTCGCACACATACGGAATGTGCTGCTGTGTTTTTAATCATTTAGCAACATGCACTTACAGGTGAGATGTGATTATAAAAAGCTGAGATATTATTACAAATCAGTTAATGGTTGGAAATAATTTCGCTTAATCACAACCAAGTTTCCTTACGAGACTGATGGATCATTTCTATAGAAAATGCATATTTTTGTAACAGCAAAGCGTGCTACCATTGTATAGTTTAGATATATCCTAACAGCAAGTTCCTAGTATAAGGCTTTAGTGTCAGTAGCGATGTATTTTCATAATACAAGCCTGCGCCACCTTGTTCGTGCTTACAATATGTACGGTCGCGAATATTAATATAGAACCCTTTTCCTTAATATTTTCAATGAAACCTATAATGCAATAAGGTCGTATATCTGAGAGCAGTTGCCTCTAGTAACGTCAGTCAAAATAGTAGCCCCTAAGGTATACGTTTGCTGATGAAATTCAACCTTAAATGGCTCCCAAATTGCAGTTCGTTACTGTACATGTAGAGAGCGTTTTACATTTCTTGCGTAACGTGCGCGGTTACATTAGTTGCAAAATTATTTTTGTAATCGTATTATCTCGTTCTCTCTGATAACTATAAATACCTATGCACATAACAAAAAGTTGAGATCACTTTACAATACTCAAATAAATAGTCCAATAGCCAATTGTCAAATTCCCAATCCAACAAGTCTGTTTAATTATCATAATTTTCAACAGATTATAATCGTGTTTAACCTACACACGCCTCATGCACTTGTCATGTATAACCTATCTACATAACAAACCCTACAACGCACGCGAAACTTTCGAGTTCGTGTACGCTTTTTTATTCAGCAATTTGTAAAAACCGTTATTCTGGTGAAACGTGACCACCCCTTCGATAACAGAAAGTTCTCGTATTTTCTTACGATATTATATTGTTTTACGACACGATCGCTTTGAGTGTTGCATAAGTGTTATGTATTGCGGTTTGTTTTTTACGGCACAAATGTGCTGCCTCGTGCTCCGGTTTAACTAAAGATATTATATACCGTCATATTACGGAGTCCATACACATGCCTTACATTATTTACAGTACGAAGTGGTGAGAGGAAATCCATGTACAGAAGTCTTGCGTCGATGTAAAAAAAATAATAGGTAGGGAGCTTTACACTTGCGACTTTTTATATGGCTTGTCCCGCTTTTAATAAAGGGCCACTATGCCCAGGGCACACGAGTATATCAATACGCAAAATATTTAATATCGCAAATTAGTCAAAGGCCGTGAGGGTTCTGAGGGTAGTAATATCGAAAAGGCCGGCAGCGTCAGGGGCGTCCGCAGACAAAGTTGACGGACGCCCGCCGTGATTGAGTGGATCCCAGCTCGATACAGGCTCTAATGGGTCCCTGGTTGTCGGGCGCGGGGGTGTGGGCCCGGGGTCGCGGGGGTCGCCGCTGGGCGTAAGTAGCGCCCGGGGACAGCTTGATTGCGATATTAACAACAGATTACGTACGTACTATTCCGCTTTATCGCTTGGTTATTACGGATAAATTAATTGATTTATGCCTAAATAAAATTAGATAGTCGCTACAGCCATACAAAATTGTGATAAAACGACATTTTCTAGCAATAAAGGTTAAATTAATGTAATATCGGACCCTCCTTGTAGTCGATAACAAAAAATACCCTGTATTTTAAACGAATGTTCTAGCCCATTATCTGTTAAATAAATACATGCCAACCTTTAAGCGCCAATATATCAAAAGCAGTTATTAATACATGAAGTTTAAAGTAAAATATCATCTACTAAAATAAACTAATCATGGTTTAAATTTCACGAATTAAACGACTCCAAACAAATATTTTAAAAATACAGCACATATAGCCCAAACGTCTATTAACCTGTCTGTGGCACGTAGGTTCTCATGACGCGATGGAAATTCGATTCGCGTTTTCATCCTTATGTAACGCTTATGGTAATAGGCTGTTGAGAGCCGGGACGCGACGCTTATTCCGAGCTTATAAGGATCATTACTTTACTCTGCATGTGAAAAAAATAACGGGATAGCTTCATTAACTCTTGGGGTAGGAGATTAAAAGCAATAAAGTTAGAGTTTTGCGACTTGGGATATAACTACTTAATTCAATATTTTACTTGCCTAGGAATGTTACGAACCTATACTGCTACATACAGCTACAGTTACATACAAATAGTACAACTTACATACAGCACAGTTTAGGAAATAGAGATGGTTGGCACATTTCCATCTGCTAATTCACTGCGTTACAAACGTAATAACTCCATATTAAATGCCAGTATTAGGTATGCCTACTTAATTTTAGTATGTTTAACTTGGCGTGAATCTACAAGTGCTACGCACGTCTACGGCGTAGCAATCCATTGCAACGGCGCTACGATATTCGTAAATTATATACCTAACAAAGGGAATGGTTTAATCATTATATTTTGAATGTAATGAGATGTTAGAAGTAGGTGCAATTTGCAATTTGATCATTATTTAAAATAAATCAATGAATTGGAAAAAAAATATTTGCAGTCGATATTGTTTGCAGGTACTCGACAAATATTTTTAACATACCTGTTGAAATGGTTCACTTACCATAAAATAATAGACGAATCTTAACAATTACTGCTAATAATCATAGGTACTTAAATTTTTAAATACAGCCATTATCTTTTTATAAAACACGGCGAGATAATAATGTTCATCAATTTTCTGTTATTAAAATGTTCTACACAAAAGCACCAAAAATAATTAATCCAATTTAACATCAAAAATACCGACAAGGTATTTCTTTAAAAGAAAAAAGAGCTCTTCAAAGGGCTTTCCAATTATGGCGTCGATATTGAACAACAAAAGAGCTATGAAGTATAAAACACGGTATAAATTGGAGCGGGCGGGAGCGGATGTACCCAAGTGCTGGGTTTTTCTCAAATAATTTTAATAGATGTCCGGGCGCGCCACCCGCTGCTAGGCCGCGGGGGTGGGGCACGAAATGAGATTTCCTTTGAGTCAGAGAGCTGACCGCGACACCCAGAGGGTGAATCAAGCCCTCATACATCATGCAACTCTACGTGTAATGTGGAACAACTCTCTGTACGTTTTCAGCATTAATATGTAGCTTTTCTAGGCTATTTTTTGAGTTCGGTCGACGTCTGTATTAGTATTTTAGTTTTTATGTTAGACTTAGAGTCAAGACTTCTGTTTGCTACCTATGTAGCTGTATGTAGCTGTAGCAGGACAGATCTAGGTTGTGGAACTAACGGAGGGTGCATTTTACGGACTATGATGTGGACTTAAATAAACATTAATTATTGTATTTAATTTAGATCTATTCTTGCGAGACAGTTGAGAGTATTTATGCACGAAAATTTCACAATGTCAATAAGATAGTAAGCGATTCATCAGAGGAATATTATCAGAAGGCAGCAACTACTTGACCGAGCAGTTACGGACTGTTCTATGCTAATTCAAAAATGGGACCTTAAGAAAACAACATTAAATCCTATTTCAATGTCTCAAATAGCTTAAACTCGTTTTGTTCCCTTGCTTACTAAAATACTCTACCTTGAGGCTTTATAAAGCAATACCAAAGAAAGCACAAAAACGATTTCCCTTTTGCTCAAAGTAAAAGAGTATCAAGCGTGTACAAAATGAAAAGTAACCAGAAATGCAGAAAGCTTTTCCGAGCCAATGTGCTGGTGAAAATTGGGATGAGAGCTGCCGGCCCTCGATTTAAATTTTATCAAGCACAACAGGCTACTTAGCGCCGGGCCCGTTTGAAATGGAAAGCATTATATACGATGCATACATATACATGCAACTACCAATACCTTTTATCTACATACATAGACCTGCCGGCATATTACTTCACTATTACAATTTTAAAACTGTGAAACAACTATCGTTGATACCTTTTCGCTGTGTAAGGACCTAAGTATAATAAATTTGCGTACGTTCAAGCAACGCGATGTTGATTGATTTAAACACTCGTTCTATTTATTTCATTGTGTGAATTTACGGATTACCATTGCTGTTATTAGGGAGGTACCTACCTAAATACATATATTTTACACTCATATTTCTTTAATATATCCCCTCCACATGCGTTACGTAACGATTGACAATTGTATCTATACGGGCCTGTGCCGATCCACCGGTGATCCATCAAATTCGCGCCCTCGACGACTTCCATTATTCGATGGCCGCGAAACAAATGATTACAAATGAATCGGGCGCGGGGGTGTGCGGGGCGCGCGGGGCCGTTGCTATAGCTACCCGAGACGATCGATGCGTCCCCCGCTCACCGCGCCGCCCGCGCGCCTCTAACCTCCACCCCCGCACCCCTCAATTAAACAATGATTCACACGCTGGGCGATGGGATGACGAGCACGCATTATGCTATGTTCGGAGCAGAGGTTATTTATTGAAATAATGGGTAATGCATAAGCTTTAGTACTATACTTATGTCAGTATGGATTAACTCTTCTAGCACAGCATTGCGTCTCTCTCTGCATGGTGCTACTGGTGTAATCTGAAAACAAAAACCTAATCATGCTACTATGTAGCTAAGTCCTAGCCGACCATGGGCTATATATAACCCCGTCTCCGGCGCCGATTGACGCATAATATTCGTGAAATCCGTCACGTGCCGCGCGTGCGTGCCATCATGTCAACGGGTAGCACGATACATCTTACTAAACCTATCTCTATAAAATATTAATGAGGTATGTAATCAACGAGCTAATTGTAGGTGCCTTACATTGTTATAGTAAGGAGCATATCGAACACACGACCAATAACTCTGTTCATAGGTAGCTGCGGGTAAAACCGGTCATTGATATAGACCTATACCTTAACAGAAAATATACCGAACTACGTTTCCATTTTCATGCAACTTGAAAAATCAGTGGAGTGGCAATCGCTTTCGCAAATTGTTAACAAGTTTTAAAACGCTGCGAATTGAAACCGATGCAAATAACGAGAATGTTACCGTAGCACCGGTGTGCGCGCCACTTAACATGAGTTTGGTGCACAAGGGACAGAAAGAAAATATTTCTTTGATAACTAGCATTATTTGCATAAAATTAATGTCAGTCGTCCATTTAGTCCTTGATGCCCCAGTGGGCTCTGGGACTTTGAGAATGAGTAGAAATTGAACATAAAAGGTAATTTTAGTGGATTAATTGAATCGTGAAACATCGTTCAACATTATTTGATGTTTCAAAAAATTATATACGAACCCAATTGAGATTCGTATGCTATGTACTATGGACGCGAACATGCAGATGAAGTTGCTGTCTGCTATGAATGCATAGTATATGTTGAAACCTAGAATTGTCCAATAAAACGATTGCAATTAATATGTAATGAAAAAGATTGTAACCAATAACAAATGCGAAATATTTCCCATCCCTATGTACTAACATTACATAATTTATACGTATGTAGACTTAGCACATGTGTAAGTTTATTGGATACCATATCCAATTGCAGTTCAATTAATTTCAATATGTAACAGCGGACCGAAACCACATTTTAAAGCCGATTTTCAGGCTGAACGAGCTTTTTAATTACAACAGATCAAGCACAACTCTCATTATACCGTTAAAAAGCAATATTTATTCGAAATTGGATCGTGTAGCGGGTGTTTGAACAAACTGGGCGGCGGGCGCGCAGCGATTTCATTTGGTTCAGTTCCATAACATTAAAATTGGATGGCCGCCGACCGAAAGGCTTAGCTTCCAATCCCAATAAGCGATTGGGTAGGCTTTGTGCACTGTTCCTGGGCTTATAGTTACAAGCCACCTAAAATAGCTCGTTTGAATAGGAGCGACGGTCGTGCTTTTATCGGATCAGCCAGTCCAACCTCATTCGGTCCCCTCAAAATTAACGGTCCCTGTAAAAAGTTGATGTGTTTTGATATTCCACCGAGCGAAGTTCAAAGGAATGTTCGTCGGTATAAAATAGTATCGAAAAATTACAAAGCTGAAGCAGACTAAGGTATGTACATATATCATTTAATTGAAAGGGATATATGTGCGTCATGAAAGCTTCAGGGCATGCTGACCGTACAGCTATAAATTGACACAATCAAAGAGAAAATTCGATGAAAAAGTATAAGTAAAATAACAATATATTTTGCATAAACTGTTGTTGAATTACGATAATATTTTCCCGATTTCTGCAGAAACCAGTAGCAGGCACTCTACGTGAATAAGGTGATTTAAACCTACCCACTCATCCTCTTTTGACTTGCGATATTTATTTAGGATTGCCAACAGAGTTTGCTATGTTACATGCAAAATAATCAATAAAACATAAGGGATATTGTAGGTCATCGTAACTCTAATGACAGGCTATCACACCATGTACCATCAATATAGTGTAGGTACTAATAAAAAAATAAATACAATTTAGAGTAAACTAGATTTAGTACCTAAATGGTCATTTCCTTATCGCGCGTTTCCTAAGATAAGAATTCCCTACCTATCTACTCACAAAATCTAGTTCGTTAGGCATCGCAAAATTTGTTGCTCTCGTCAAAGGCCTGAATTTTAATTAAAATCCCAACGAGGAGAGATAACGCCGTAGGCCATACAGCTTCTTTATTTTACGAACCGTTTCTGAAAATTTAAGTCATGTAGCCGAGCGCCTCGCGTGATAATCATAATGCTGGCTACTACTCCTCTACTCCTGTACAGAAAAGCGATATTAACGAACGAAAAAGACTGCGCATCCCCAAATAATCAGCATCAAGGAAGATATAAAATGGTTAAATTTGGTAGCTGTATAATTTTATCCAGGACACCTCGCTATGTCTCTTCGACAGCAGAGTTACATCGAGGGCTAATGTTCACCTACCAAGAGTTTAATATAATTTCTTCGTATTCTTGTACGTTTTTGTAGAAGAATCGGCGAGTAGTAGAACAGATTTTTTTTGCCGTTATCCATAATATAGGACTCCAACAAACAATGCGTAACCCACCTTTATAAACGTCATTATCGATCCTGAAGAGTAGTTAATAGATAAAATTATAGAGCTACTACATTGAACCATTTTATATCTTCCATTATGCCGAACTATTTGGGGATATGAAGTGCCTCTTTCTTTGATTTATTTCGCTTTTCTGTCATACTCGGGTCCTCTTCTACCTCTTTATATCACTCTTAATACAATCCATCCATATTTTTTGGGTCTTCTTCTCGCGCTGTTTTCGTCCACATTCATACTCCTCCCTCTCTTATTTCATTCATCAGAAGCCCGAACCATTACAATCTCCTGCTTCTTACTTCTATATTACAGGCTTCGTTTATAACAAAAAACAATCCATAATAAAAATAATATATAATCACACAATATACAATAGCAAGTGTTGTGCACAAAGGCTGAAAGGTGTTGCGACGTTGGGCGGCATCGGCGTCGGGCTGACACATGTTTCATTATTCAACCGTATTGGACGCGCACCTCGGTGGAAATCGACAATTATTAAAATCACTTTGAACCCTAACGTGATAATTATACATTGTATATTCACAGAATGCGAATTTCGATATATATTCCAAGGGTACATCTTGTATAATGAAAGTGGTATTTTATTTTCGGAAATCTGGTGATCTTAGCATAGTTGATAAAAAACGCCTTTAGGATTGGTGCGTGCCTCGGTCGTGCCTTGGATGCGATCTCAAATTATAAAATTTGACCTCTTTTCTCAGGATGGCACGATAAGCTCACTGGCCCGGTTGTTCTTGTTGTCATACATTATTCATATTCATTTCAGGCAGTCAGAAGACTGCAAATTCTGGAACCCAGAGAATCTAGAAGCCGACCCCAATGCAATAGTGACATGGGCTATTATAACGCTAGGAAGAAGATATTTGATTGATTTCAATTGTCATTTACCAGGCGCATTTGTAGACGCAGGAGTCGGGGTCCTATTAGTCCTCACAGTCGGCCGGGCACGAGTGCAGGCACAGGGGCACCGCGAAAGAGACTAACAAAAATAAGGGTCTTAATTACGATTAAATTGCATAACGGTACAGCACACTCATTCAAAATCACAGCCTTAGTCTATTTGTGACGAACTCATAAGCAACGGGGCTCAATAGAGCCTCCCCGGGAGGCGGCCCTGGAGCTCCCGCACCATGTCTCTCGTCATAGCAACGCAGGATTTACAATGAACTCAGCGCTACAACAGTTGGCACCTGACAGGGAGGATGCGGGTGGGGGGCTATAATAAGGTGACTATAAAAAAGTAGTTAGTGCTGATATGGAGTCTCCGGAAAAATATCCTTATTTGATTCACAACCGAACTCCTACTGAAATTTGAGAGCCAGTATTTTGAAATGTG
The DNA here is from genome assembly GCA_905404115.1 of Pheosia gnoma. Lineage (NCBI taxonomy): Eukaryota > Metazoa > Arthropoda > Insecta > Lepidoptera > Notodontidae > Pheosia > Pheosia gnoma. The sequence continues at coordinate 9,107,075 of FR989894.1, read as the reverse complement.
TCATACTAAAATGCTATGTAACGAGTGGTCTCCCGTTAATTGAGTATTCGGTCGTCAGTCCTGTACGTGTTATTTTTTTAATTGTACCTACTAGCAACTATGATTTTAGGAGTTCTTTGCAATGTTTTAGGAATATTTATCAAATGGTTTAAGTTCACTTACATTGATCAAATACTCTTTGCATCACACATCTCTAGTATTGCGTGGCTCTCGGTAAATTTGAATTAATCAAATCCCGGACAGGGCTATTTGCATGCTTGCGCAATGTTCCGCCTGTCGAGCAGACATGTTCGGTATTCGAGCACATGGCGGCGTTGTGTTAAAACCACTCTACCGTACTACGAGTATATATATAATATAATAAATAATATATAAACTGTAGAAAAATATATATTAGTGAGTAAAGTGCGGTCCACATCACAGGCTCCACAAAACGCCTTGACTCTGAGAAACATGATATTATACGCCAGAACTATGATTCAATGCGATACTTTATCATATCACAATGTCAGCTACCGGCTTCTTAATCCCATCAGTGATTTTCCTTCACTGTCATTTTTCCGTCAAATAATTAGAGCTAAATATTTTATTCGGAAGCATTAGTAGACAGAAATGTAGATAATACCTATTCTATTAGATAAAAAAGTACCTATAAAAGTTTAAGACGGTGTGTCACAATTTTCGGTATATCGGGGCTAGGAGCGGCATGATTATAAAGCATAAGCGAAATTTCTTCATCGGATTACGTGGAGTATGTAGTGCGAAATGTAATAAGTATTTGTAGAGGGTGGCGTGCGGTGTGGGCCGATGGTGGCAGCGGTCGACCGGCAGAATCAAGGGCGAGCGGGGCGCGGGCGGGATGCTGCGCGGGCGGCGCGCGCAGATCAATATCTCGCGTTGCCGGGGCGACGCCGCGCCAGACCGAGTGCCTCCCGTACTACAAGCCGGGTGGTGGCCCGCCGCCCCCTCCCACTGCTCGCTTATTTAATACATGCCGTATCTGGGATGCGAGCTTTTTCGTGCTAAATGACAGGGCAACGTAATACGCCGATTCGTAGAGTCACCGCTCTCGTAACGGTCGCGCCATAACTATAGAGATTTGGGCTCTCTGCCGATCATAAAACCGCGGAACAATAACGATGACATTGACCCCGTTACTCGGAGAAAACTTCCCTTTTCATTGCGGCCCAATTTATAGGGTGGATGTAGGAAAAGCATCTTTGAAGCGTAACATATGCCTCTATAAAATGCTTCAAACAAAGGAGCAAAGCGAGATCCATCTAAGAGTCTCTTAAAGGGATTATTACGTTTAATATGTAACTTGGAGTTACAACCTGTTTTAACTATATCTACAAGCTCCGTGTATCAAAAGCATAACATACGTTAGTAAATCAGAATGGTTAGCCCAAATCTCTGCCAGATGAGGAGTCCCAATAATTGATAGGATTCAAGAAAAAAAAATATTTACTATTAATTATGTACAATAGTAATATCGAAACATGCTAAAAATACTGAGATTATTTTTAGCATTTTTCGATATTCCCTATAGTTTCCGATTTATATAGTTTCGATCGTGTGTGTCCAAGACCGATTAAAATGATAACTAAAACTGCATCATTCGATTTTTGAAAACATAAATTCCTCAGACAGGAATTGAAACTGTTGATTTTGAAAAAGAAAAGATTTTTTATTATTGCACCATCCCATAATGTTGCTAATAAGCATCAAGTTCTGGGAACTAAGACATACGGTATCATCCATCTAGCATTTTTCGATATTGCCTATATTTTTGGATTAGGCCATCCCCGCCCACTGGAAAAAAAACATTCTGTACAGTTATTATTCAGTGCCAAATAAATTTTCCTTTGGTTGGCATTGTGACGTGATTCGAATACGCAGTTTTTATCAGTTACAAATTGTTGTCATTACGTTGACGAATCACGCTGCTAGTCAGGGACAACGGTGCGGATAATATCGAAGACAATGCTTTTAGAGGTTGTGGTTTAGATGTGTTTTGCAATGTTTAACTCTATTTACCATATATCATCAAAATCAACGTGAATGAATTTATTTATTTCATGGATATAATATGGAGGCGTGGAAATAAAAAGGCAACTATGTTTAATATTTTTATTCGTAAGCATAAGTTATTATAGGGGTTAAACATAGAACAAATAATGAAAATAAAATTATTCTAATTATTAATGTTACATAATTGCATATATTATTTCTTGTTTTTATTACCATTGACGTGTTTGCCATTCAATTAACATGACTTTCTATTTGTGAAATGTAAATATCTCGGATAAGTAAAATCTGTCCATATTGTGTTATTAGTTACTACTTTAAAGACAATAAAAACTATTCTTTAATAGCTCGTCTGTAGCTTTTGACCGTACTGATTTAGGAATAGAGTGTTTTTTGCTTTATTTTTAATTAACACTACCATCATCATAATATAATATGTTACTTCTTTAATATAGATACTTAACTGTTCAAGCTGATAATGTTATTCAAAGTTAAAATATACCTTATTCAGAGCGAAAAACCAGCAACACAAATATGTTATAATGCCGGTACACACAAGGACACAAGCAAGCTGTGGTGTAAATTTAAATAGGACGACCTCATGTCGACACCTTCGCAGAATAGCGACGGTCTACTCCGGCCCAATTAAAACTTTTGCAAACTAGATATAAAATAGCGGATATTAGAAAGTACCTACGTAGTTAATTTGAGTTTAAAATGAATATTCAACTACCGTGTGGACTACTTTTTTATCCCACTGAAGAACAAAATGGAGTTGCTTGTAGCCGAGAATTTAAATGTCTAACAGATTTTATAAAACATTCCCTACCTTATTGTAGTACCAAAACCTACCACACAATACACAGGGTGCATTATGATGCTTAAAAAGGTAACTGCGTCAGTAAAGCCACTCCCCTCATGATCCAGTGGTCCGGCTCCTCGTTAGTGGAAAGGCGCATGAACAGGATGTAGTTGGTGGAGTGGCCCGTGGTGGACAGCACGCCGCGCCGTTCGCCCGTCTTGTAGAGCGGGCAGTTGTAGAACACGTCCGTCGGGATGTCCTCGCGCTTCAGCGGAATCAACCAAACCTGGCGGAAGATAATTTAAGAATTATAAATTTACATGTATATCTGCCATCACTTCGCGACCTAAATACTTGACCAACGTAGCTCCTAGCAACATTCGGTAGGTGTAAAAGGTTACCATGGAGTCTTAACGCTACTAAAGCGAGGACCTTGAGAGAAAAATAGTTTATACTCAATAAAGGATACTGGAAAGGTGGCCCTGAATAGAATATTTCGGGTATCCTCAAATCAGAATAAATTAAGTCCATTCTTAAAGAACTTGATTTGGTTCGAGAGGCATGTGAAGATAAACAGAAAACATTTTTGTAAATGAACTAACCGGTGGAAAGTCGTCGTAAAGTATCTTGGAATGCGATTCATCGATGCACATCTCATCCATATTCCAGCGAGCGCCCTCCATGAACAGGCCATGAACATACACGCCCTCATCCGGTAGCTCGGTTATCACAAAATTTTTCTGTACCTACGTACCAAAGAAAACAAGCTAAGAAACATACATAGCGATGATGAAATATTGTTTTCATATTTAAGAAGGTGGCTCATTGAGATTCCACAAGATGCTAAGATGAATCTTGCTATAAATTTTCTATCTAATAAAGATATAAGCATTACTGACAGTCTTACTTCGTAGTGGAATGCGAGCTGATCGATGGGTATCTTGTACTTGCGCGCGTAGCTCTGCTGCGCGGCCGTGAGGAACGCTTGCGGGAAGTAAAAACCCGACAGCCAGAACACTATCGGTGGACCGTGTTGGTGCCAGTGCTGTCAAAAAATATATAATTGGTATTAATTAAATGCTTTCAACGTTGACTTTAAACTCAGACTGTTCACGTGTTATGGTGGTATGGTTATACCTATGAAGTGTTTTAAAAGAATAGGAAACATTGGTTAAGCAGTTTGTTACTCACCTGTAAGAAAGCTAGTCTAGCTAGTAGGTCATTAAAGTAGGCAGCGAGCGGTTTGAGCGAGGGGTAGCTCTTGCCGGCCCACAACGCGGGGATGCGTCCACGCACCATGCTTGTCAACACCTCCTCCGTAACGTCGGTCAGCACACTCACACCTAGAACCAAGTTTTTAATTATTAACACGTTCATGGGTCATATTTGCAAAATAAATTTCCGATTTGCCAGATGCTTTGTACCTTGGACCGCGCCAATGACAGCCCGAGCGCTGGACCTGACAACGGTGACGAGGCGCTCGTACCGGGCCGCCTCCTGGATGACGACGATCGACATGGGTGTCATGTCAGCCGGCCTTATATCGCCCTCGTGCGACGGCCCCGACAGGATTTTAGCCGGTAGCCGCGCTAAGATGTCTTCCGATATCGCCATCGCTTGCTGTTCTGGCGTAGCGCCTGCACCGCCAGCAGCCATTGTATCCTAAAGAGAAGTTTTATGATCGGCTTGATGTAATGCTCCAAGGAGCTTTGGTTGAGTTGGGCGCGACTTTGGTTTTTGTAAGTACCTGTGTAAGTATAGCAGTGTTCAGAAGTTCCTCGGCCTCCCGAAAGTGCTTAGTGATGTCAGCATTAGGGTGGAAGCCGAACACGCCCGGAGGGGTCGCCACCGGCAGCGAGCGCGCGAATGATATGAAATCCGAATGCTCCTTCAAAGTTGGGATGTAGTACAGACCTAGTCAAAGAACACACATACAATATGGTTACTTTACGTATTTGTAGAAGATTCAGTTGGTGGTTCCAAACCTGTAGGATCCAGCGTGTACTTCTCAGCACCGATGGTGCGTGGGTTGTAGAATTTGTATAGTATTGTGTTCAGGCATCGTCGGTCCCAGTCGTCTGTGACTCGACCTCCGTAATTACATTCTCCCGTTAGGTAACGTAAAGCTACGAATTGGACGTCCTGCAAAGACCCAAACGAATCACTAGAATATGATAAAACAGCATAATATTATGAAAGGCTATTTGAATAAAATTTGACGATTGCCAAAAACTAAAGACAGTGAAATACTGACATCGTATTCATTGAGGAACATATACAGCTGCGTGACGCTGATCTTGAGGTCGGTCTCGTTGAACTCGTAGCGGATGTTCCAGCCGAGCGGCCCGAACTGCCGCCGCTCCTGCGCTACCGCGTGGAAGAAGCACAACGCAAACAGCAGCTTCTTGAAGCACTCTGGTTGCTTGTTGCCTTCGAACCACTCTGGGTCGTTGATAGGATCGCTCTGATAGGAGCGCGCTATATTTGCTCTTAAACCTATGTTTTTAAAGAAGACAGAAAAAATTACTTTGGCAGACAGTTTTCCGGTGTGATATGTTAAAGTGGCCCGTAAGATATAAAACACATAACTACCTTCAACAAACGCAAAAAATATCTTCAACAAACGTAGAAATAAATTCATTGTAAACAACGAAATTAACAGTACGAGTAAAAGTAACAACTGACTGACTAGGTATAATCTTTTTAAGAACTAGATCTAATTTTATCGAAATATCGAAAGCCACTAAAATAAAATAAAAACTATTTTTAAAACACTATGGCAAAACTGCTCATAAGGATTTGGCAGAGGGGTATGTTATCTGAGCACCGGTATGAATTTACCTTGAGGTGGTTCATTAGTCATCTTTACACCATTTTGCAGTACATAAACCGGAAAATGGTCGGCAGGGTATGAGGTTAGCCAGAGCCTAAAGTCTGGATTCGTGTTATCGGGGGTCAGTCCTTCACATATCTGAAAAAGGTCGTTTAGTTGTCCCAAAACTAGATAATAGTTTTTTATAAATTTTATGTACATAACATACTTTCTCAAGCGTCGGCATCCAGCTTTTAGCTAAGTGACAATTCTGTAACACCACCCACGTGCCGAAACGTACGCCTTCATCAATCAGTTTCACAGCAATAGGGCCTTGTCCTTGGCCCAAAGATAGAGAAAACAGTCGAGAAGAACCTAAGCCCTGAATAAAACAAAGTTGATAATCAGATGTGGCCCAAACCGTAGTTTGAGTTTTTGTATTGTACGACTTGAAAATGTCTACCTGATCATCGGCAAACTTAAGTAATGTTCCCATGGGATCTGAACCAGGTGTCAGAACGAAGAGAAGAGGAATACAGCAGTGAGAGTCCGCGTACGACGAAGGCAGATCGAATAATGGTGGCTCAACGAATTGCCGGCCCATTTGAGCTGAAAACGTGAAAAACAAAAGATTATACTATCATAGTTCAAATTTATCAAAAATCTATTACTGTCAAACCTTCAACATAATCTTGAACTGCAGGCACCATCATATCTAATCGCATACATCGCAATACCATCATTTTCTGCAGACAAAGCAAAACGGTTGAGCGAAAAAGAATTAGCTAAGTATATCCAAATCGTGTCTACCTATTGTTACAACAAACGTTACCTCAAACCCGTCAAGCTTCGAGTTCCAGGGCGCAGGCAGCGGCTGGTTTTGAGGGTCTGCCGTATTGCAATAATTTTCCCACTCTTTAATATGTGCCATAAAATGGTCAACTATACCCGTGAATTTTTCCAGCTCATCAATACTGAAAATTAGATTTTGTCATCAAGACTGTCAGTCATCAAGACTGCAAATTAGGGAATGTGTTAATTCAAGTGGCTTAATTACCATGTCCCAAAAAAAATCATGACTGTACCTTTTAAAATAAATGAAACATAAAAATGGTTGCTAACCCATTGAATTCAGACCATGCTTGCGGGCTGAGGAAGTGCACAGGATTAGGTCGCACGTGTCTTGGCTGCGCGCCTCCCATAAGAAACAGTACGTGCGCCTGGTCTAAATGACCCTCGGCTACTAGAATTGTGACTGTCAACAGTAGTGAGAACACCATTTTGTCCTATTAAGAAGAAAATATTGATTAAGTTATCTAAAGGAGTAGCTTTAATATTTAAGGATGTATGTATAATTTTTTAACCTTTTCGAAGAGACTCCTGCAGATATTCGCATATAGAGAATAGGTGAAGAAAGCGCGAAGTATAGCAAGTCGCTCCGGAATCTCATCCACTTTTTCTGTATTATCTATGGATGCTGTAAATAGGCCTTCGAACCAGCCCAGTGAGTATTGGTACATCGGATCGATGTTCGCTAAAGACGCTGTAGCATATGAAATATAAATTAATACCGGGGCACACCACGTGCTGATTTATTGGGTTTGAAGAATGTTGCTCATTATTACCAATGAGGAAGAACAAGTTAGTAGAGTGTATTGCAATCGGCACGTAATCATTGCGGGCGACGTCAATGGCTGCCTCGGTGACCATGGCAACCTGTTGTTTCTCTTTGATTTCGTTTGAGGTGTCTTTGGCGGAGTTTAAAATCTATGAAAATGGAAATATTTATACCGTAATATTGTGGAAACCTTAATAAATAATTAAGATTTCTCCCAACACTACCTGAACAGCTTGCTCATCTTCCAATAAATGTTCAGAAGTTGACAATACGTTTAGAATCTTCTTTTCAATTTCCTGCAAAAGCCTTCTATGCTCTGCTCCTTGAGTGGTGAGCTCTAATTTGGCTTGTTGCAAATCTGGCCTTTCACGAGCTACGACACGGGCTAGGAGTTGTGCTTCCAAGCCGTCTTTGGCTAGCATGAAGTTGACTAATGTAACGCGCACCCCCACTTCGGGTAGATAATGTGGGTTTGCTAGTTTGGTACTTATGTACAGTCTGTAAAACACAAATACGTTTACAATTATTAGTATTTGATATAAAGACGAGCTTATATGTACGTAGTAGTAATATACAAGTGGATCAAACGCACGCTTAGGAATTAAGGTGAAATCCGCAAACCAGACCACGTGGACTACGGCCTGAATCACCTTTGCATTGAAGGCTAGTTTGCAAGGCGTAATGGCAATAAGATCGCTCCCTATTACGTTAATACCAAAACCATCGACAAATGTGAGTACAATGCAGTGCACCTATATATGTATGTGAGTATACAATGCAATGTACAGTCTCTGGCAACCTCTTCAGGGATAATAGGCGACACAGTATTTTTAAAATATATAGGTACTTACTTGAAGTCTTTGTTATATTCCACTATAGTATCGCCAATTTTGATGCAGAGTGCGCCACCCTGACGGAATGTTTGTTGCTGAAGTAGTGGCTCCAACATGGGGTCTAATTCTTCTAAAACATTTTCAAGCAAGACCTGAAAATGGTTTGGTTGAATTCCGAGGTGGCTCAAAATGTAGGCTTTAAATTAATACAATTGATAAGTATGCACTACAAGAATGTACCGGTTGTCCCATAAGCACAGCATTTTCCAACACACGTCCCAAGTCTGCTTGTGTCATTCGTACGATGGCAAGATTGTTCGGTTTCTCCATATTTTTTATCCAGCGGTTAGCCTGCCCTTGAGGATCAATCATCAGAGGCCACCGGCGTGCTGACCTGTACAACTCATCAAAAATGTATGGCCATAAACATGCTTATATGAATATGTATAAAACTAAAATATTTCCGAAGGTTTTTAACAAAGAATAGATAATTAAATCATAATCATTATAGCCCTGTATTGTCTCACTGCTTGTCATGGGCATCCACTCAATGCGAAGAAGTTTAATAAATATAGTAATAAAAATAGCCCACCAAGCTAGCTCAATGCGGGTTGGCGGACTTAGCATATCTTACAAGAACTGGTCAGGTTTACTCAGACATGCAGGATTCAATCATTTGAAAATGAGAATTGCACATGAAATCTAGGTAAATCCCAGTGGTGAGAGACGGGGCTTGAACCTACGGCCTTGGGTCCCAAGGTGAATGTCCTACTAACATGGTTTTCTCTAGGATCAAGAATTGGTTATCAATGATCAAAAGCTTCTCACATGATGATGATAGCGCTCTCAACGCTGAAGTCGTCTGAGGGTAGTCCGGCAATGTTCCACTGCTGGATTGTGACGGGCTCGCCCAGCGACGTGATCAAGCTAAAGTTGAGCGTGCACACTATGCCACAGTCGTGACACGCTTGTGCCCACTTTTTTACCTATTAATAATATAGCAATGACGTAAATCTCATAATAAAAACATTATGACAACCGTTACTAGCAATAAGTACCTGTCCTAGTCGAAACATAGCCGTGAATGGTCCTAAGTAAGCAATTATTCCAGAAGCAATCAAAATGTCGCCTGCAACAAACCACAATTGATGTCAAGCTTTGGAACACTGACAATGTTATGAGAGACGTATGGATGTGTAACTAACCTGTTAGTGTATTATACGTTGCACGCAGATCTTTCGCGATCTGCGTCCATCTGGTCTTCTCGCCGCCTAAACCGGAGATGAGCATCTCAGCTCGCTTTAACTTATTGCTACAGTCCATCACTTCATCGTCTAACAACTTCTGCTGACGGCTCTGCTCCGCTAGGATGTCTTCCAATTTTTGTAATTTCAATTGGATCTATTGAATTTTTTTCACACAATTAGTATCACATTGTTATTACGTATTTATCAATTAAAAGCTAACCTTCAAATTCATAGAAAATTTCAATTCATTTTCTATTGCATTACTAAGCATTGTTTTAAATCTATACATATAAATAAAATTGGAGTGTCTGTTTGTAATATTAAAATAACCGCTTTTTACTAAGTGCATTTGGATGTATACACGTTACCTATACCGAAACAACATTTTTTTTAAATTTTGTCTGTCTGTCTGTCTGTCTGTCTGTTTGTTCCGGCTAATCTCTGAAATGGCTGGACCGATTTTGACGGGACTTTCACTGGCAGATAGCTTATGTAACAAGGAGTAACTTAGGCTACTTTTATTTTAGAAAGAAAAATAGGATCTCACGAAAAAAAATTAAAACCAGCGCAGTTGCAGCGCAGCGCCTGATTAAGTTTGATAGCAACAACCTGAAATGCGTCCCGCGGGCTCAGAACGCGCGAGCATGCTGTTGCCAACGGTTGTGTCTTTGTTAAATACCACGCGAATGAAGTCGCGGGTAACAGCTTGTATAATATAATCTTATGTCTAATATAATACGTATTTCTTGTTTTTCTAACATTATTCATTTATTTGCCGTTCCATAAAATTTTATACTTACCTCTCTGAGTTGCGCCTGTTTGATGGCGAGGGCAGCCATTGCCTTGTCGTACACGGCTTGAGCAGCTGCTAGCCTCTGTTTCTTAGGCGCTACTACTTTAGCCACTTTGTCATACTTTGTCATAGCAATAACCCATTTACACATGCCTACAATGAACGCATTCATGTGATTTTTATAGTAAATAGAAGGCACATGGCATTATTGTGGAATAAATTTACCCTCAGCTGCAACAGACACAGCCCTAATCTTTTCTGGCACGAACCCATCGTCTAGCATCACGGTGGTCATCAGCTTCTTCATCACTGGAGGTGGAATATTGTCCTTGTCGTAATTCTGAAGTCCTTCGAGGAATTTGATGTCATTGAGGATTTTCTTCGACGGTCCCCAGTAGTCCTCCACTGTGCCCACTCCCGACGGATTCGGAACTTTGTCTGGCTTCATATCCTATGGGATTATAGAAAAACTCTATTTCCACCATCGACTAAATGATTTTTAACGACACCACTGTAGTGTTTATAACATAAATAGCAAGCTTGTTTATTTTATTTTTTTTGTAATGTCGATCTTTGAAATCACGTTCATGTGTGAGGGCTCGTCCTCTCAATGATCGGATCTCGAAATCAAAGAAGATACTTACGCAATTAGTTGCATCCTCTAAATAATTGAGCATCGTTTAACTAAATAAATAATTATTATGTTTGTACTATTTTGTTTTGATATTATAGTAAATGGCTTGATTACACAATAAATGTGGCTTATTTACTGACATAAGTCCATAGTCTAGTCAAACCATAATTTGTTTCAGAGAATCGTCGGAATGCAAATATCCATCTTCAAACCTACCTTCAATATACAGATAGCCTCCATGACAAGCTTGATGCCTCTGGGCGGACTCTTCATGGTCTTGATGAAGGTAATGTCCTGCGGGGTGAGCGTGTCGAGCGCCGCCAGCGCAGAGTTCAGAATCGGCATGGCTTCTGCCAAGTCCGCGTCGCACTCTTCTTTTATACCTTGGGCTTCTGCCGCCTGAGACAATCATAGAGACTAAAGTCAATGAGTTTATTGAGATCGAAATATTAACAGTTAATGTAATATTACGCAAGTTAAAAATATATTATATTTAATTCCAAGAGAAAGTACTACTACCACCACTTGCCTGTTCTTGGGCTGCAGTTTGATCAATCATGACTTCAGCTTCAACCAGCGCCACTCCCTCTTTCTCTCTTTCTACTTTAGCAGTTGTTTCTGCGACTGCAGCGGCTCCTGCTGCCAGTTTCGGCTGAAGGATTTCTAGCGCTTCCTGCAATGCTGCGACAGATTTAGCCGCAATCGCAAGTTGATCCAGTCCAGTGATGTAACGTTTCTCTCCCGTAAGTAATTCTCTGTAATTATTATGTCATTAGAATCACAAATAAATTTTACGTATATAAACCTAAACCTATACGGAAGCACCAATATCAATTTAAAGAATACCTATCGAGTAAAAATTATTGGCTAATAACATTACTTACTGACGTTTTCTGCTCAATAAAGCTTTAAACATGTTAATAAGCTCCAAGTAAGCGGTGGGCGTGACGTAATTGTATCTTTTCATCCTGAGCAGGAACTGGCGCGTGAGCTCCTGCGTGTCCGTGTGGAACACCTGGCACAGCTTGATGGCAGTGTCGCGCTCCAAGTCCGTCAACTCTATGTCTTTGAGGAAACGAGTTGCTACCGCTAATAGAGCGTCTGGCGGCCATTCCTAAAATCAGAACTCAGGGTTTAAAAGAGAAAAGTCTAGTTATTTATGTAAAAATAGCAAATAAGACCCTACACTGACATTTTAAATAAAACTACTATTACTACTAACCTGAAACCAGTCAATGGTACAGCAATTGACGAGTGAAGGGAACTTTCTGATGCGCGTGCGCAGCGAGGTCCCAGCGGGTGACATGGCCAGCACGATGTGCAGCTGGTCGCGCACTATCGACACGAAGTACGCGGCCAGCGCCGTTGGGCTGCCGTCTGTCTGCAGTGACTTGTCGCGTTGGCGATCGATCTAAAGCCAAATTAACTGCATATATACAACAACGTTCCTAATGATCTTTTAAAGGGAATAATATAAAAATATATTTAAATACCACTCGCATCTTCTCACACAATTCTGCTTTTTCATCAGCACCGAAGATATTTGGCACTTCTCCGGAGTTCAGCATGTTGTTAACATCCTCTAAGAATCCTTCTTCTTTGATCTATCAGGACACATATCGGGAGTTTCAATTATGTTTAAAATAAAATTTGAAAATCTGGGCATACTATAGGTATTTTACCTGAGACTCAATAAATAAGAACACCATATGCAAATCCGGAGTGCTGGACTTTCTCAGCAGGGTTTTTAAATCTTCTCGCCATTCTGTCTTGCCGTACGTTCTACTCATTTCAACCTGTGTACATAAATCTTCTGTTATCATTTATCTATTTAGATGCATATACTGGATCACTACTAACAGACAGGTGTGTGGCAGGGTACCTGGAACAGGTCGTACTCGTTGATGTGCGCGGCGAGCCGCGTGAGGGACTGGCGGCCCGAGCCGCCGAGCCCGACCAGCAGCGCGTGCGAGCGCGGCTGCGTCAGCACGCGGCAGATGCGCGACACGTGCTCAATTGCAAATCTAATTTTAAATTAAATAATATCAAAAATAATTTCAAAGTACAGGAAACGTGGTAAGTTTGATATTAAGAAGTCAAAAACAACACCCCAATATTTCAACTTACCTAAAAAGCACCAAGTTCATTGGCTTCTTTGACATGCTATTGAACTCAATAAGAAAGCCATCTACTGTATTGTTAAGATGTTCCATGTTCGTAGTCTCCATGTAGTAGCTAGTGTCCACTTTTGGATTCGCAAAATCACAATAGATCAAATTTCGCAGGTGGTAATCGGTGATCTGTTTAAATAAAATGTGTAAAGTATCAACCACCACTATTGGACGGTATAGTGGTCTAGCAGAGACATGAAATATGCCCTTTTTGAATGGTCAAACTAAAGGTCTTACCATACGTAACGGAATATTTCTCATACTCTCATGGCGCTACTTCGGAAAATATTCGCCTTGTGCCATGCTATCACTCGCCCGCTCAGTAAAAATCGTACCTAAGCCTTTAGCGCGTGCGAAATCAATACATCTAATTGTTAACTACTGTTACATATAACAGTCTTCCTTACCAAATCCTTGGGATTATCGAGTAGTCTTGACAGCATTTTATCGAAATTATCGTTAAGATGCAGTGCAGTGGCTTCGCGGAGGCAAGTGACCAGCCACTGGCGGTCTTTGTCCTCTACCAACCGATCGGCGAATACACGCAGGCATTCGTGGACCCACAGCCGTCTCATGGATTGACGGTCTGGGGTCACTACTGGTACTGAGAGTAGTACTCCCTGGAAGGGGTTTAGACATTATTCTTTTAAAAAAGAGGATGTGTGTCCAATTGGTAACCATTCCATCAATTGCCTAAAGACATAATTGTATGAGCTTAACGATTAGCCCATTAGAGCTCTTAAAATATTTTACACCATTATTGTTAGTTATGCTATAATTTTGGAAGCAATATTTTTGTTCTTTTTGTGAAAGAAGAGACGAAATAAGTAACTGATATTATTACCAGAATCACTCTAGAAAAGTCACGCAAGTTGAATGTGTAGTGAGACTTAGCAGGCGTAGGCAGCAGGTTCAAGCGGCACTGCTTGTATACCTCAAGGGTGGCTTGTACAATTTCATCTATGCAGGGGTCAAACTCTTTGGAGAATCCTCTGAAAGTTTATAATATGGTTATACTTTAGCCAACGTTAAATGAGATGTGATAAATCATTGGACCATGAAGTATTTATGTGACTGTGACTATAATGTTTGTAAAAACAGAATTTAAACTTTACGTACCTTGTGTCAAGATGCCACAGCATAATCCTACTGAAGATCACGGTAAGTGTTACTTCGTCAAACTCATCAATACAGAAGAATGCAAAGTGTCGTGAAAATCTAGGAGTGATAAGCTTCGCACCAGGAGTCGGCTTACCCATCGCGCACATGAACTGTGATTAAAAGGTTATAAAAAGTTTCCTAAAAAAAGTATCTGATACCATATGGTGTCTGCGTAAATCTCACCTGCACATCGATGAGGTACATGGGCACGTTGATTTTGCGGTCGTACCAGAGGCCGAGGTCGATGCCCTGGCGCAGCACCTCGATGGGCGGCTGCGCGCCGTACGTCTCCGCCTGCGGCATGCTCACGTCATCTACGAACACCACCGAGTAGCAGCCGACGGGCGGACCAAACACACCTGTCACAAACATAAATAAATAACATACCTAATAAAAAATTGTGGGGAGGGACAAGAGGGCCTGGAATGCTATTAAAAGTATAAGACAAGTGTCAGGGATTAATGGCATCGGACGCTCCCCTAAACAACCTGTTGACTGAGAAATGCTAAGCACGACTTTTATTTACAGATATATTTAAACCTTTTCTTCTTTTGTCCAGTTTTCCCATGATTATATCTTGGGTCTGATTACAATTAGTTTGCGCCGAGAAAGCCATAATAAGAGCCTTGTATACTTTTGTGTCCACTCTTTTTACGAGGAAATCCTGAAACCGCGTCACTTTGTAAGCAATATTTGGTAACACAGTAATATGTTCCTACTTTATGCCTTTCTTCACTTACAATAATGTACGAAGATTTGCCCGTTCCGGTGGGTCCAACCATCATACAGGCTTTTTGGTGTGTCACCAATAGTCTGAAAAGCGCCAGGTAGCGCACGCTATCCAGCGTTGTCACTAGGATCTGGTTTGGAGGAGTGTCTTTGCTGATCGGCGGAGCTGACACCACATCGTCTTGCCAGGGCTTCCATTTGCCTTTACCCTGCAATAAAGTTGGAATAATGAGAAATAGAAGACTGTTTTATATATCTTTCTAGATATTGAAAGATAATGTGCAATGAACAAAAGATAACTATAATATATTAGTTACTTACTTCTTTAATAAATCGATAATCATACACTAGTCCATCTTTAGGTAGAATAAATATATACGGTTTTTCGGGCTTCGCTATCTCTTTCGGATATCCCAATACTTGTAAAGCCTAAAAAGAATATAATTTTATTACAATAAAATCAGCGCTATTAATAATGTTTTGAGTAAAATTTACTTTTTCAGGGAATTCTTTTTCGAGAAGTCCTCGGAACATCGTGTCGAATTTTGGACGACTGTCGGCTTCCAACGTTGCACCAAGTGACCAAATACACGAGAAGAAGAATACACCCTAATAACAGAAAAAATATATTGTAATTCTTATAATTTTTTGCATAGCACTAAATTATTGTTAATTTAATTTGTTAACCAATTTTTAAACAAATTTGTACCTCAAGCTGAGCTCTGATATCAAGTTCGCTCATTTGCTCCACATATTTATCATCATAGAAGTCGTCCATAAAAGTGTCAAATATATTCATGCAGGCTACGAGGAGGTTACTGCGAGATGTAACGTACATTTGCTGGAAGGAAAGAAATTTACCTATTGAACGGACATTCAAGTATCAACAACAGGTGGAAATGAAAAATCGGCTATCATTTATAACAGTACCTAACTACATAGTATATTTTACAATCCACACTGAAGAATACCCATAAACACAGATATACAATTAAAAATTAAACACTCTTTCAATACCTTAGTTTTTCCCGAATATTCGACGAGCCACAGGAGCGGAGACGTGAACCTGTAGAACAGGTTTAGGACCAGATTACGATTGCAACTGCTCAGGCTGGGCGGCAAGGTGTTGAGCCAAGAGTCCAGCAGACACTTCCAGCCGAGACCCTTTGGCTCCATGTAGATCATGCCGCAACGTGACACCTGCAGATCAAGATATTAACTTTATAACATAATAAGTATCTAGAAAATAGTTCTTGGATTGCAAACGATTTCCAAAGTTAAACTTGAAAAAGTTTTTGGCATTTTTTCAGAAAGACTATATTTCTGTTAATCTATCGAATATCTGAAAGGTCTAATACAGTAGCTGGCGAGGCAGCCTCCAAGTCCATTGGCTCAAAGATTAGGTTAGTAGTGGGAGCCAGCTGAATGATCTCGCCGCTCATCAGACACAGCTTCTTGTTGTCGTCCAGCACAGTGTTCAAATTTTCAATCCAGATAGCATCCACGGGACCGTCGAACACGAGCCACTTTCTGAGTAAAAAAATATGGCGGTTTTATTTATGTGGCGACCTCAAAAACCATACATTTACCGATAAATAGATTAATTGAATTGAACCTGTTATCGTTCTGGGATACAGCAAAAGCTCTGTAGCTAACAGCAAGGATACCGTCGGACCACTCGTGAGACACGGGGTCGAACTGACCGTACAGCTGGCCCATCGTAATCGACTTTGGATTTATTACTGTCCACTCCACTGCATTCTCAGCCATTAATTCCTGTTAATGTAATATTTTAGGCCAAGCAGCATATTGGTGTGCTGTTCACGATTTAAACATTATTGCATAAGACTTGTAAATTAATTTCATACCTTTTCAGAAACTAATCCTAATGCGTGCCCAAGTGCATGGTAGCATTTGGTTTTGCCGGAGAATGGGAAGCCGACTAACATGAGACCGTGTCGCACAAGGATCATCTCATACAGTTGGAGCACCTACAACATTTCCCATTGAGAATTTTTACATCCAATATGTGTTGAACAAATTCTAAGCAATCTAGATATGACGATTTTACCTTTTCAATAAAGAAATCGTTAGCTTGTAAGTTCAGTGGACCGCAGACTTCCTTAAGACATGACACCAAATGTGGTAAGCCAGCTAGTGGCAGTGGCAGCCCAGGGAACAAGTCTCCAATAATACCCTGCGTGGATTATAACGTATTCTTTATACCTATTCTCATCAGTTTCTTTTATATCGTTTATTGATTTGATTATAACATTAAAAGTTTTGAAGGGTTGCTTTAATATCTCTGGCTGTAGTGATGTTGACTGGGATGCATTATTATCACTTGTTGTATAATATGCAATAAAAATTTCAACGAGATAATAAGGGGCAAAATATCTTCTCGTGTTTCTCCCCATTTTGGGTATTATTAGGATCAGCCGCAATCATAGCAGTGTACCCATACTGCAAACATTGCTTTGGTTGCGAATATTAGCTTGGTGTTGTAAAAATATACTAACCATAAACAAAGGAACATCGTGTTCCAGAAATTTGGGCAAATTGACGTCCTTGATGGAGCGCAGCAAAATAAGGTCTTCATCTTCATCGGGATAACGCAGTTTGAGTGCACCAGCCGCGCGTAGGACGGATTTTACTGCCCGCATACCTATATTTAATTCCTTAACCTTATGAGATCTTGTTAAAATATAACATATAAATTAATTATATGGATTAGAATCTAACTTCTAGTAACAATATGTTTTCTTTTTATCATTAGTTTGTATGAACAGACCATAATCATAGTGGCTCTGCGATGAGAGCTGCTCCGAGCACAGCTTGTAAGTGGCGACGATCTTGACGGCGAGCGGCTTCGCATTCAGATACCCAAACGCGTACAACTCTATCTCAGAAATCAGCACATAATCCGGCACCATCATGGCCACCGAACGGAAAAGAGCCTGCAAACGAAATTCGCTTCATTATTTTAAATCACGTCATCAAGAAAATATTAGCTGCAGCTACGAGAACTTGTGTACCTTCAAATTATCTGGCAATTCAGATCGGCCCGCATATCCCGGATTCATGGTAATGAAGACGGCGCACGACTTGTCAAGTTGTAGCAAGGTGCCTTCAAAGAGCAGCGTAGTGGAGCCGGAGTTGATGCCACGCTGGATGGAGAGGATCTGCTGTGCCACCACAGACAACACCTCCAGGTCGATGCGGTTGAACTCGTCGAAACACGACCAAGCACCGCATGATGCTAAGCCCTATCAAAGACTAGATTAGTTAAAAATCCACGGCGTGAAGTATGAAAAGCGCCATGCTATTGGTAGAACCTTGATTAAACTGATTTATTAAGTACCTTAAAGAACTTGCCGAGAGCCAGGTAGTCCAAACCGTCGGAACAATTGAATACCACACATTGTTTGGCTACAGCTTTAGCTAAATCTTTAGTCGTCTCAGTTTTGCCAGTACCAGCGGGGCCTTCGGGGGCACCACCTACGATACAGTAGTAATATATATGATAACTGCTTCATTAATTTTAGTTATTTCAATTACTGTCGTAACTTATTACCTAAATTCAAATGCAGAGCTCCAAACAAAGTTCTAAAGCATCTGTCTGTAAGCGGTGTAACGACGAGCCGACCTGTGTTGCCGAGATATTCATACCCGTACATAAGTTGCGAGTTGATCATGCGCGTTGCAATCTGCATTGTAAGGTCTTCTTGCAGCTAAGAATTAATAAAACACAAATGAGAGTGATTCGTTGAGCATTACTGAACAGGAATCAAAATTTATTACGTATTACCTCCCAGTAGTAACGTATCTGCGAGAGCCAGTTGAAATCATTATCCTGCTGCACGTTGCATTCTATAAGTACCATCAGCACGTCTCTGGCGTGTACGTCTAATACCACCAACGCTCCTGAATTGGTGACATGATTTCAAATGTAGTCGTGGCACTCCGACTCAAACACACAAAATATTAAACGAGAGTAGAGATTAGAATTACCTAGCGTGATCCTATTCTGCAAACTCAGTTCACCGCGCACCAAATCTACTATTTTCGATATCTGATAATTACACTTGTCCCAATATTTTCTCATAGCCGGTACGTTTATATGAATTGCATCCGTCACTTCTAACGTCCAGAAAGTCATAGCTATACATTGAACCTAAAAGATGGTGATATATAAATAAATTCCCACCATATGTCTCAAACACAGCGTACAGATTTATAAAAATATACCAACAGCCTGTCCAGGCCAAACCAGCACCCATTGTTCTCTTGGCCGCTCCAAATAGTCGTCGTAAGATTGTGCAACTGCGTGGTGAACGGACGCCTTCATAGCGCCTTCTAATTCTAGAAGCCATTTTTCTACCTGTCGATATGAAGGACCATATCACTTGTAAGAAATAATTCGATAAGTAGCTAAATACTAGCTTTTACCGTAATCTAGTACTTACAAATCTATCAACTAAATACAGAATGAGGTCATAAAAATTACAATAGGTATTTTTATGAGTTAGGAGTTCTCACTTGTCCTTTTGCCTCCTCAGTATCGATCGTAATAGTGAGCAGCACGATCTCGCCTTCAGAAGACCTCATGTGAGTTACTACCATCTCTGGAGTGAAAGCCAGCTTCGAGATACCCTCGAAGCATTTTTTCAGATGAGGTTGCACACTGCATATGGAAATTAACATGTCTTTATCCGTCGGAATATTACGCCTTGATAACTAAAATGCTAAATCATTTTGTACTATTTATTTAATTTGTTTTTAATGTTTAGTATTGGCAGTAGCTACTGTAGTTCCAATTTTTTTGATGCATAAAAATATACCGCATTGGATCTTTTGTCTCCGATAAGATCTCGAGGAGCTCGTCGTTGGACAGGAAGAAGAACCGCGGGAAGTAGAGGCGCTTCTTCTCCAGGTAGGCGTTCAGTCCGCGCTGTACCATTTCCAGCAGATTATTGGACTTCCTCAATCGGTCCAACATCTTCTCAATCATAATCACGTCTAGTACACGCGGCTCGGTGAATGCAGCTTTCATTATTTCGCGCCACGTCTGATATAAGAAAAAATCTTGTTTGAAAAAAAATATCTATATTGTTTACGTTTGTGTTATTGTACGTGCTGTTGACTAGTAAGAGAGTTCGAACTTCATAAACATCTTGTTTACTTTTGCAGCTTTTGGTGAACAAGTTGGTATTTCTGATAATTCTTTCAATGTTGAAATAAAAACTAATTTTACGGATTTTGTCGCGTTTATTTTTCCATTTATTAATTTTTTTTTTACCTGATACTAGATAGCTTAGACAAGAATTTGCAAGATACCTTATCTACTGCACTGAATCGTCGACCTTCTTCTGGGATTTGTTGCTGAATATCGGGAGAGGAGAATATAGGTTCTAGATACATCCAAGTAGCTTGCACCTTTAACCATTCGTCCAAAATATCTTGCAGCAGGACCAATTTGTATTCCCAATCACTGGAACAGTATTAATATTACTATATTTATTACACTCGGTCATTGCTGTTCGTAATAAAAACATTGTTTAACTTACAAAATAATATCTTCAAATGGTTTTATGTAAGGCGAATTCTTCATGGTCTGAGTCTTCACAATATGATCGTCTAACAATAACTGTATTTCGTCTACACTCGATAAGATGTATGTGCCAGTATCTCTGAGAATATAATATTTTTTTTAGATACGAGACAATGGCTAATGACATTGGACTCTTTTATTTATACAATGAAACATCAAATAGATGATAGAAAAACAGAGTTTTCTGCTATCACTGTAGACTGTACCTGTATGGCAAGATTTCGAATCTAAGATCGGCCCATTCTTTCATCATCTTTTCGAGCGTCTTCTCAAGATTATTCTCCTTAGTAGCAGCTTCCGATATGCTTTCAAACTGCTCGATGAATTTTTCTAGCTTAAAGTCAATTACTTTTTGTAAGGACATCTTATCATCCACGATGATTGGGAAGCCAACAATATCGGATATCTTCTCCCAATGTCGTGGCTTCATTCCAGGGTTACCGAGTGTTTGTACAATGGGCATGTTTGTTTTGAATGCATCCATCCTTTGTCTATAAGTATTATTTTCTAGTTATAACCAACATCAAGTTGAATAAACAATCATGGCAATACGTTAATATGGAACTCAATAAGTTTATACCTCACAGAGTATGCAAGGCGAAATGCATCCGGCACATCTTGAAACGATTTCTCCAACTTGTACACGATTTTATAAAAGTAACTAACGTCACCTTCTATATCCTCAGGATCGTAACTACCAACCTGAAATTTGAACACATCCCATGCCGTACTATTAAAAAATGGTTTGCTTAATATGAACTACAATAGACCCTAGCGACCAACAATTTTAAAGATTGCGCACCTTTGACGTCATCCAACTATTAAGTTTCTGAAGAAAATCGTATCCTGCGTCAAAAAGCTTCTTGAATGGGACCAGTTTATCATACACAGACTTTCTCTTGGGATACTGGGAAAGCTCATACCCAAATGAGGTTTCTTCTTCATTGAATTGGTCAATCTGTGCCAACGCTATAGACAACCTGTACACCAGTAAATCACAATTATTGCAAGAAAAAGAATCGAAATGTTGATGCATTAAAGAGACGGCACTAACTTTTCATCCAAACGGCGTGAACGCAGTACATATTTCGGTAACTGTTCAATATCTCCCCAGTACTGTAATTCGTTGCATTGAACTTCATAAACGTCTAAGCTTTCAATGAAGGTACCAATGCGAACCTAAAATATTAAGCTTGATTTAGAACGAGAAAGCACTCGGCCTTTAAAGCAACTTTAAACACAAGTTTAACCATACCTTTAATAACTTTTGATATTCAATTTTTTTATTCTCACAAATAACCTTGGATTCTTCAATAATGCCCGGTAAACGAGCGTACCTAAACATTTTAAAAATAATAATACGTACTGAAGACAAATGTTTATTAAAAATATACAATGGCAGTCAATTGGTATTTTAATATCTATAAATAGCTACCAGTGGTATGTCTGATTGTTGGCCTTCATCTCCAACGGCGTGAAAAGGGTGTAGTCTGCCAGGAACAAGATGTACTTCATCACGTCCCGCAACTTGTCCTCCATGTCGGTGATCAATACGGTCTGGGCCTTCTTGATATATTCGATCAGGCCCATTAGTGCGGCCGTGTCTTCAGGTTCAGTCAGTAGCGTGTTTGATATCATTGCGTATTCATCATAAATACTGGCAACAATGAAGAAGCTCGCTTTGTTTTTTTTTGAAGAATCTTAATGACTGTCTCATTTTAATATGCCTAAATGTGCCCGCTACTTTGTTTGCATAGATTTTGTTATTTAACTATCCAGCAGGAAACTATTTTATCCCCGAAATGTCTTAACCACTGGCAATGGAATTTAGGCTGTCTACATGCCTAGTTTCATTAAAATTCATTTACTGCTTTTGTCATTATGCGCGCGTCCAAATAAACAATAAAATCATCATTGCAATTTATTATGTGGGTAACATGAATTTGAGTTGAATTTGTAAACAGGTACTCACTCTTTGACTTGGTTTTGATAATCTTCGGTCATCCTCCTCAACAGCATATTAGACAGCCTTGTAGCGGCTCCTCTCAAAGAAGTGATAAGCTCTCCCCTCTGCATTTCGAACATGCCAATAGTGATAGTCCCCTCCAATTTAGAGGGTATATCTCTTGACAACTCCACGTATTTTATAGCTTCCAAACCATACTCCTCAAAGGTTTTCTCCGGATCTGAATTGATGAATGCCTCCACTTGGTTTACTGACTGAAAGATAATGCCAGAGTGGATTTAAAGAGTACTTAAGTATACAAACCGAATACCTTCTAGAATATTGTGTACACAACGCTCGCTTACCTCGCCATTAAGTAAACAAACGTAATTGTCAAAATCCCGAATTCGCTGTTCAGGACCGACTTTTTGTTGCGCAATCAAATCGGCTATTTGTTTTTTATATGTATCAACAACGTCGTCATCGATGACTGGCTGAAATGATTTTAGAATCATGCCATTGTGTACATCTTTACTACTATATGTATAGGGTGCTACAATATACTACTCAAATATATAAGATATTTTTAAAAAGAACAACCATGGAGTTTCTTGCTCGTTCATATCCGTAGGAACGGCATTTCAAACAGGTGGTAAAGTTGTAGCTTAGCATTATGTGTCATTTTTGACGATACATATAAGTACTTTACAAAATTTTTTTACATGAATAAAAAATATTGTGATTGTGATTGTGATTCTGTGTAACAAAATAGTGTAACATATTTTAAGAGTTTAAGGCGTTGGTCATATCGATCCCATGTATCATAAAATAAATGAGTTAACTGTCTTAAATTAAACTGTCATAATACTCGTAATTTAGTTAATTAAAGCCTGTACCCTGAGAGTAGATCTCTGAGAAATGATTAAATCCGGATACAACAGCGTCTCTATGCGGGGAGATCTTCGACATTCTTCTGTCATTAAATCAAACAAAAGATTTATTTGGTCTCTGAAACTCTTGAACGTTGGCTCAAATGCTACTTCATCGCTTTGATATGCACATTTTATCACGAAACCTTGATTCATTCCCTGCAAAGAACTTAGCAATATAATTCAAAATAATTTTAAATAAAACTAAATATTTGTAAACAGCTACCATTACCGGTCAGATCCCAATGCGATAGCGTAATAATTCTACACACATACAACTAACATTTCAAGTACCCTTGCGAATTTACTGCAAGAATTAAAAATGTTTATTTTTGAACAGATTTTATCGCGTGTATATTATGTTTTTACGTTCCCGACGTTTCGGCTGCTTTACAGCAACCAGGTCACGGGAATTCTAATTATCTTTTTTTTTGCTTACTGCGTTATGTGTATGTATATATGGTGCGCGTGAGCGACACTTGACAATAGATTAGTTCTGGGCGTCGGCACCGCCAGCGGCAGCGGCCTGCGCCGGCGGCCAACAGCACCTTCTTTACACCATTCATCATGCTTACCGAAACATCCAGAATATACTCTGTAAAATCCTTCATCGATTTCATACATAAAGTTTGAAGATGGTAGGACATAATACTCGCCAAACAATTATAGTAATGCTTTACTTTCTGCATCTGTTTTGGGTCTGGCAATTGCCTCTTTTTCTGGCACTGAAAATGAGATTGGCTCACACATTATCCGTTTGGTTTGCAAATAAATGATACTTTACTAATAATGCTATACAACACCTGAAGAAATACACTTCTAATATGTGTAATCCACTCGGAACTGAGAATAAAACCTGTAGCTTCTATGTCCCTCTTACAAGTGGAAGAAAATTCTTGCAACACGAACGCCTCGTGAGATGCAATTAATTCTTTTACATTGATCAATCGCAAGTCACTAGAAAATAAATGTTACACCTTAAAACAAAATTATACACTGCCTACAACAATTGTCCTACGCTGCGACTAAAATGCTAAATTATTGCAACTATTTTGTAACTTAGCGACACGAGCATACATAAAGTCTGTCCACCAGATTTTCAACACCTCCGAAATGCAAGGATGGACGCAGTGCAGATTCTTGCTTATGAACTTGTGTGCTAAAGCGTAGCGATTCCTCCAAGCATCGTCCTTCATGGCTAACTCCTGCTTGAGGGGGGTGATTTCTTCATCTAACGCCTCTTCCTGAAATCAAGAGTTAAGTTAAGTTGGTGTTTCTACTTAATGTGTTTCCTCGCCTACATTTGCAGGCGGAAACATCTTTGCATTACTAAGCACTGTATTAAATCTAGGAACAAGTTGTGATTGAAAAATACGGTGGGTTTGACGTCATCTTCAACAGAGTCGAAATAAACAGAACGAAATAAAATTAAAAATACCTATAGGTAATATACCTATCTATCTTACTCACTCACAAAAGAAGCGGCCGAACTGCGTATGTAACAGAATCAAGTTAATAAACTCATTACAAGAATTAGAAAATCTTAATATCACAGTATTACAATCTCAACTGTACAATCAACTCTATCGGCAATTTCGTTTTTGGGATGGATAGTGCTAAGAAAGATTACGTCACTTTTGTAGGAATATAAGCAAGTTGGTGACACGGGATATTCACCAACGGGATATTAGAATATAGACGTAATATAATGTAATATATAAGGTAAAAAGAAAATATTACCGTATTAGGATCCTTCAGAACGAAATCCACAATGGCCTTCTTCATGCTCATCATGAAATCCTCGCGCATCTCGTCCGTGCATCTCACTAAGTTCTCTTTCCAATTCTTCAATTTTGGGGGTATAAGGTTATGAATACTACAACATACCAACAGAAGATATTCGCAATAATTAATTTGGTTGACTTGATTTCATTAACTAATTGATGAGGACTCAGTCGATACAGTTGGTAGTGAGCGGCCTTCTTTGATGCCATGATGTTTGATAAAGTTATAAAACGTCTATAAATTCGGGGGTTAATGTTTGTTGGTAATATTATAACTTATATTATAATTAAGTACCTATTTAATAAAATTATAAACATGTCTTTTTGGCTAGTGTTGTGATATTGTGGAAAGATGGTATACGGTATAAAACCTGTATTTCTGACTATCCAGGTTCCCCTTACGGTGACAATAACAGTCTCAGATTACCTTAACAATAAATTCCCATTAAAGTACACTGGCTTAGGTTGTTTTTATTAAGTAGCTGCTGAAAAATGGCAATTTTGGTTTGTGTGATGTTAAATTAGGTAGGACTCCAACTTTGTGCTCGTAGGGTGATCCCATGGCGCCCCCCCAATAGGCAGAGAGGGCGGCGCTGGGTTTTAGTGGGTAGTCTGGACTTGTCCAGGAGCCCCACATAACCTTTCGAGTTCCCCCGGTCTCGGGCGGTATGCGTAAATGCATTTCCCAGCGAAAACAAAAAAAAGGGTAGGACTCCAACTCAAATGAATCATTTATAAATATCATTAATATCACTTGCCGTAACACAATTCTGTCATCCAAAGGCGCTACATGTATGCTATCAATTCCGTAACGAAGGTAATAATAATATCGAAGCAAATTCTTATCTTCGCCTGAAGGTGTCGCATCCTCGTCTTCGTCAGGAGTTTGCTGGTAAATCAGGTTCACCAGTCTCAGTCTGAACTCTTCGCGAGCTTTTCTCATAGCTGTGAAGCTTGCCAACACTGGAATAATATAGATTTCGTAAAGTTTCTTTTTTGTCAGGCCACAACAGCGGGAATGCTCTTTTATACGAGCTGAAAAACGTGAAAATGGTACACAGCCGACCGTGGTATGCATAGATTTATCTATGCTGGTATAGGAATGAAGCCCTTGGGCCTGGTAAGGTTTGTAAGCTTGAGTTAAACTTCTTCATGAACTGAGGTCAATACAGACTATAAATAAATTACCATATGTCGCTAACAAAATGTTGAAACCCAGTCAATCTTGCCTATTGCTTAAACGTGCCACCTTTAAGGGGGAAGCTCAGGGTCAGGGCGCGAAATTCAAAATGTCAATGGTTTTTATTTTTTACGAAAAATTTGGACATCTTTGCGATGTAATTTAGTGTTTTGCGATATTAGCATTCTGCATTGCATGTCTCGATGTATTAAGTTTGCTTAAAAAAGAACCTAATCCGATACAATACCATAAGGTTTGTAAAAACCGCTACTTTTACTAACTTAATGGTGTTGTATCGCTTTAGGTACTTTTTTAAGCAAACTTAATACATCCAGACATCCAATGCAGAATGTTAATATCGCAAAACCTTAAATTACATCGTAAAGATGTCCAAATTTTTCGTAAAAAAATAAAGATCATTGACATTTTGAATTTCGCGCCCTGACCCTGAGCTTCCACCTTAAACTAAATGTAATCAGCAAGGATTTAATGTGAACGTGGTAAAAATTCGGCATGATTTTTAGGCTTCAAATTTTGGCTAGCGAGATTTTCTCAATATTTGTACTTAGAAGGTTAAGGTTATAAGAAAGTACTTATACTTATAAGTTCGGCATAAATTATAAACTCACCATTGGATTTCTTTCGCGTAGGTACTGGTTTTGACGGCTGCGCCTTGCTAGCCTTAGCTCGTGCAGGTAATTTTAAAACTTCTTCAGGAAGGGAAAATAACGGCCGTGTTCTGATTTTAAATGTGTGAGGTGGAGATATGATTGGTATTTTAGGAATCTTAGCCCTGGATGTTACTGGCATCGGCAGGGTTTTTTTCTTTACAGGTTTTTGGCTTGGTTGCATTTTTGTGTCTTCTGAAAAGACGCTTGCAATTAAGAACTGTTCAGCAAGAGATAGTGTGATGAAATTGGAATGTCATTTCCATATATCATACGTCTTACCTCTAGAAGCCTAAAAAAATAATGTTATATATTATTTACTAATATATACATATACTCAAATACGTAATTAACTTACACGATACTAGTAACTTATATGATTCATATTAAAATGTATTAATATAATTATTCGCTTTCGCTGAAAATCTTATCTTATTCACAGAGAAAAACCGGCTAAGTGCGTGTTGAGTCACGCACAAGGTAAGGTCCCGTAGCCGTGAGAACTTCTGGTGTATGATTGGGGATTTGAAAAGGCCATTTAGAGCTTAATATTTTGCAAGTCATTCATTATATTGAGAAACTATCATAAAAATCTCATAATCATTAAAATATTCAAATGTATATTCAATGAGACACTACTCGAGTTGGTACATGGATTTTTCCGCTTACTTTGACTGTAGGGGAGCCACCCTATTTTTTTAGGATTATACTCACCTTTGAATTGGATTTTGTTTCATAAATGTGTCAAATTTCGGCCTTATATTCTTAATGATCTCTGAATAAATCGCTGTGAGCTTAAAGCTTATACTAAAATCAGATTTTTTTAAACGATTTATGAAACATCATGGTTTGTACTTAGCTACATTTTTAGTAAGACGCTTTTAATATCGAAAAAATAATGTATTGCTTAATAGTCCCATTGTCCAATCCCTATTGACTCCCAATAAAACTCGTTGTCCGTGGTCACATGGTCCTAGTTTGACTACGAAACCCTAAAAAATACTCCGATTTTGAAGTACTTAATTTGAAGTTTTTTTTTCAAAGACAATTAGCTGCCAGCATTGTTTATTTTTTTTCACACAGCGCAGTCTAACAAACAGGTTGTATATCAAAAATCGTATTTAAAATTTAAAATAAAATTGTTATCTATTTTAATCTGCAATGCATGAAAAAGAAAATGGTTTTGTCGTGAAATGAAAAATATGAACTCGTAATATTAAATGCATTTATTAAAATAGGACATTAATTTATTTTTAACACACATGTAATTATTAATTAATAACAAACTAGCAAGTCAAGATAAGTTGAAAAAAAACATCAAGTACATTTTGTATTTACAATAATAAATGATTACACGTCATAATTATGTTTAAAACTCTTATAACAGTTATATCATGATATCATAAGCTGATGACCTTTATATAAACAACGCTAGCAACATTTTTAACCGACTTCATAAAAAGGAGGAGGTTCTCAATTAGATTGTTTTTTTTTAAAGCCACAAGAACATGCTGCATACCTTGCACGCCAGGCAAAAGAAGTCATGTCACGAACTATGATGCACCGAGTCATATATGATGTACATATATGAAAATATCTCACATTTTGTCTTGTCACAGTGGGCTGGACTAGGTCTATTGATTTGCGTATAGTATAGGTCCGCAATTTACATTCCTACCACATAACACATGTTCACACCTTAACGGTAGCGTTCAGAAACGCGTCGTCTTAGTTAATACACACGACAAGGTTTGGATGTGTATAGCAATAGGAATAGGCAAATAGGAATAGTCTTTTGGCTTCAAATTTTGCTTGTGATATTTGTATTTTTTTCTTAGACTGATTAGATTGGAAAATATATTCTTCAGCCCGTTTGATGTTTAGAAAGGTAGTTGCGTGAGTAGAGCCACGCCCCTCATGATCCAGTGGTCGGGGTCCTGCTGGGTGGGCAGGCGCATGAACAGGATGTAGTTGGTGGAGTGGCCCGTGGTGGACAGCACGCCGCGGCGCTCGCCGGTCTTGTAGAGCGGGCAGTTGTAGAACACGTCCGTCGGGATGTCCTCGCGCTTCAGCGGAATCAACCAAACCTGCCAACATTTCATTCAACTATCGAATAAAATCAACCAAATGTTTTTTTTACATCTAGGTATAGTAGGTCCTGGTAGGGACAAGCTTTGTGTGATGAGCACGAATGTTTGTACCCGAGTCATGGATGTTTAATATGTATATAAGTATTATATACTGATTTCGCCCTCAGTTCATTGTACGGTACCCATAACACAAGCGTTGCTTAATGTGGGACCGTATAGTTGGTGTGTTCGTATGGCGATATTTATTTATTTATTTAAAATGAGATTAATCTTATGATCAGATAATCCTTCTCTATAAATCGACCAGTGCATGTCGGACCACGCACATCCGTGGGATGCCGTAGTTATTGCACGGCTTTCCTATCGTAACGTGAGAAAGACGTTTTGCCATAGTGGAAGTTTCCACTATTTTCGGAGAAATACAGCATATCTACACGTTGCCAAAAATCCTTGAACCTTATTAGGGTTTATGTGAAAATGCCAACTGACCGGTGGGAATTCATCGTACAGAATCTTGGGGTAGGACTCATCGATGCACATAATGTCCATATTCCAACGGGCGCCTTCCAAGAATATACCGTAGATGTACACCCCCTCTTCAGGCAACTCGGTTATTTCAAAGACTTTCTGGACCTGCATTTGCATTTTTAATTTTATGATAATGGGTATAATAAGGTCTTAGATTATGTAAAGTCGAAATCAAAAGCTTTTTTTACCTCGTAATGAAAGGCGAGCTGATCGATGGGTATCTTGTACTTGCGCGCGTAGCTCTGCTGCGCGGCCGTGAGGAACGCTTGCGGGAAGTAAAATCCCGACAACCAAAACACCGTCGGTGGACCGTTTTGATGCCAGTGCTGTCAAACATACGTGGCCAAATATTATTGTTGCCAAAGGAATATAAATGCAAATGTCAGATTATATCAATGTGTATAGGTACCTGTAAAAACGCGAGCCTAGCGAGTAGGTCGTTAACGTAGGCAGCGAGCGGCTTGAGCGAGGGGTAGCTCTTGCCAGCCCACAACGCGGGGATGCGCCCACGCACCATGCTCGTCAACACCTCCTCCGTCACGTCGGTCAGCACACTCACACCTGATAAGACCCATATGTATTGTGGCGTAGAATTTAATTTTGCAAACTTAGTGGACAATAATTTGTACCTTGTACAGCACCAATGACGGCCCTAGAGCTGGACCTGACGACGGCGACGAGGCGATCGTACCGGGCCGCCTCCTGGATGACGACGATGGACATGGGCGTCATGTCGGCCGGCTTGATGTCGCCCTCGTGCGACGGTCCCGACAGGATCTTGGCAGGGAGACGAGCCAAGATATCTTCGGCTATCGCCATCGCTTGTTGTTCCGGGGTTTCTCCTGCGCCACCAGAGGCCATCGTATCCTAAATACGAAGTCGATAATGTTTTGAAATGTTAAACATTTTCTTAGACGAGATTGAAGGCAATCTTGATCGATACCAATATAAAGGTACAAAATTTAACAGATATCCGAAATAGGGTATGTATGTCTATATTATTACGTTACACTTCTATGCAGCGGCTAATCTTGCGCGAATATCTGCCGCAGACGTTCGCGTTGCTGGCACCGACGCGATTTCGTTATCTTTCTTGTCTATCTTTACACGCGTCCTTTTTCTCTCATGAAAGCCGATTCACGCGGTAATGAACGTACACATAAGGGCGGCTACTCATTCAATAATAACTACGAATATACCTAAACTATTGACAGTCAAACAATACACACAATCACATCAAACAAAAATTTACTTACCAAGTATTGTTTCAGGAGGTCCTTAGTGCAAAAAAATAATGAATGTATATAAATTTATCACGTCGTTTGTGTTAACTAATTGTATTACTACTATCAATATTGTCTTACCATGCGGTCCTAGTCCAATGATGCAAATGTTGGATGGAACATAAAAAAATTATTAATACATGATACCAAATTATAAACTAGCGAAGCGACAGTAATATTAACTAAGTAGATAACTCTAAAATTTCAAACGAAATGGTTTAACATTGTAAGTACTTAATCATCAACTTTACTATCGGAATAAAAAGATTCGCCATAAATCCTACATGATGATACATTCTCGATAGTATCCTCCAAACCTGTGTAAGTATAGCCGTGTTTAGAAGTTCCTCGGCCTCCCGAAAGTGCTTCGTGATATCAGCGTTGGGGTGGAAGCCGAACACGCCCGGAGGGGTCGCCACCGGCAGCGAGCGAGAGAAAGCTATAAACTCCCCGTGCTCCTTCAAAGTTGGAATGTGATATACACCTAGACACCAGTTATTAATCAATTAATAGGAGAAATATGAAGAAAACGTATTCATCAAAATATTCTACCGACCTGTAGGATCGATTGGATAATTTTCCTCCTGTATTGCACGTGGATTATAGAACTTAAACAGTATTGTGTTAAGGCACCGACGATCCCAATCATCTGTTACTCGTCCTCCATAGTTGCATTCGCCTGTGAGGTAGCGCAATGCTACGAATTGGACGTCCTTAAACACAAAGAAAAAATATTGAAATGCCGACATTTATTTCTCACGTTCAGTATTTAGGTAGAATCAATCTTACATCATATTCATTGAGGAACATGTAGAGCTGCGTGACGCTGATCTTGAGGTCGGTCTCGTTGAACTCGTAGCGAATGTTCCAGCCGAGCGGCCCGAACTGCCGCCGCTCCTGAGCTACCGCGTGGAAGAAGCACAACGCAAACAGCAGCTTCTTGAATACTTCTGTTTGTTTATTGCCTTCGAACCACTCTGGGTCGTTGATCGGGTCACTCTGGTATGATCGTGCTATATTTGCCCTCAGTCCTATGTTATAGAAAAAGTAATTTATGGGCAATTATTTACTGCCGGTGTAACAAATTCTTTGAATTTAAGCTCAAATATTCCACAACAGGACCTACCTTGCGGAGGTTCATTAGTCATTTTGACACCATTTTGAAGCACATAAACTGGGAAATGGTCTGCAGGGTATGACGTCAACCAAAGTCTAAAATCTGGATGAGTGGTATCTGGAGTCAGAGCTTCACAAACCTGTAAAATGATAAAGATAATACAAAAATTATTGAAGTTAAATTAAGAGGTTTTCATAGAAATATACCTTCTCAAGTGTAGGCATCCAACTCTTGGCTAAGTGGCAATTCTGAAGCACGACCCACGTGCCGCTCCGAACACCTTCCTCTATCAATTTTACTGCGATAGGACCTTGTCCTTGACCCAAAGACAAGGAGAATAACCGTGCTGCTCCGAAACCCTGAATGAAGAATTGGTAATATTATCAACAAGAGCCAAAAAGGCTTTTCTGTTAATTTAGGTTTCTGAGTATGTATATTTTCTTTCTATAACATATTATTTACCTGATCATCAGCAAACTTGAGGAGAGTTCCCATGGGATCAGAGCCAGGCGTCAAAACAAACAGCAGTGGAATGCAACAGTGTGAGTCCCCGTACGAAGACGGCAGGTCAAACAAGGGCGGTTCCACAAACTGGCGACCCATTTGAGCTGTGAATATCTTGTATGTTAGAATTTTGATTTCATACAAAATATTTAAAAATAGGGAATCTACCCACCTTCGACAAAATTCTGTACTGCAGGCACCATCATGTCTAAGCGCATGCATCTTAGAACCATCATTTTCTGTTAAAGGAACATAATCAAAGAAATTTGATACGTGGAGCAAGAAAATAACCACATAATTGATATGGTAGACATATTTTTAGTGTGTACAGTTATAATAAATAATTTATTTTGGATAACCTCAAATGAGCTAAGTTTGTCCTTCCAAGGGGCCGGCAACGGCTGGTTTTGAGGATCGGGCGTGTCGCAGTAAGCCTCCCACTCGGGAACATTTGCGATGAAGTGCTCTACGATACCTTTGAACTTGTCGATTTCGTTCAACCTAAGCAAGTAAAAGTTTTGCTGAGGAAGGTTGCAATTATGGGGTGTATATTTGACTACAAATATCTTCACACTAACCCATTGAACTCAGACCAGGCTTGCGGGCTGAGAAAGTGCACTGGGTTGGGTAGCACTTGTCGTGGTTGTGCTCCGCCAAACAAGAACAACACCTGCGACTGCTCCAAGCGGCCTTCTGCCACCATTATTGTGATAGTCAGCAGCAGTGAGAATACCATCTTATCCTGGATAGAATACAGTATAAAAAATTAAGTAGACATCGTCTATTTACTTCACAAATATATCTGTCGTCTTCTTAGCTGGTTCATTACTCTACCTACCTTCTCAAACAGACTCCTGCATATGTTTGTGTATAGCGAGTAGGTGAAGTAAGCGCGCAGGATGGCGAGCCGCTCTGGTATGTCCTCCACCTTCTCTGTGTTATCTATTGCAGCTGTAAAGAGGCCCTCGAACCAGCCCAGCGAGTACTGGTACATAGGGTCGATAGCAGCTAACGACGCTATGATCGAAAATGAACCATGTTTTAGTTACTGAAAGGTATCTTTTAAAATAAATAGTGTTAACTAGTTTACATAACATACCGATAAGGAAGAACAAGTTTGTGGAGTGAACAGCAATGGGTACATAGTCGTCTCGGGCCACGTCGATCGCCTTCTCAGTTTTCGTAGCCACTACTTGTTTTTCTTTAATCTCGTCTGATGTATCTTTCGCGGAATTCAGAATCTAGCCCCCCAATTCATAGAAAATTTAATACAAATTACTTAGCTTTATAATCCTCTTGGTTAACAAAAATAGTGTTAAGGATTAAGCGACCTGTTGATTATGTTCCTTAAATAATATTTAATTATTGTGCAACGAAATCGTGCTTACTTGTACAGCTTCTTCGTCCTCCAACAAATGTTCAGAAGTAGACAACACGGTTAGAATCTTTCGTTCAATCTCTTGTAAAAGTCGCCTATGCTCCGCTCCTTGTGTAGTCAGGTCAGATTTCGCCTGTTGCAAGTCAGGTCTCTCTCGAGCAACGACTCGCGCTAGGAGTTGGGCTTCAAGACCGTCTTTGGCCAACATGAAGTTGACTAAAGTCACTCGCACACCTACTTCCGGCAAGTAATGAGGGTTCGCTAATTTTGTGCTTATGTATAATCTGTAGAATTATAAATTTAATTAATTAAATTAGTCTCGCAACTTATAATTTTTCTATTGCACTGTAATACCGGAATAGAATACGAGAACTTACTTAAAATCTTTACTGTACTCGACAATTGTGTCACCAATTTTAATGCAAAGCGCACCACCCTGTCGGAATGTCTGTTGCTGAAGTAATGGTTCCAACATTGGGTCTAACTCTTCCAACACATTTTCTAATAAGACCTACAATGGGAAAAGTGCAACATTAGGGTTTACGTTCTCTATTTGAATGATGAATAATTATTTTAAATGATATAATATATTTATGATTTAAATATATCTATACCGGTTGGCCGAACTGCACAGCGTTTTCTAGTACTCGCCCCAAATCAGCCTGAGTCATTCGCACTACACACAAATTGTTGGGCTTTTCCATATTCTTGATCCATCGATTGGCCTGTCCTTGAGGGTCAATCATCAAAGGCCACCGTCGAGCTGTCCTGTATTAAAGAAACCATCATTTATATTTATATTATTATACTTCCCGTTAATTATAGTCCCAGAAATTGAAATATTAAATAAAATGTAAATATTGAAGTTATCTCACATGATTATGATGGCGCTCTCCACACTAAAATCATCGGAGGGCAGTCCGTCAATGTTCCACTGCTGGATGGTGACGGGCTCGCCCAGCGACTTGATCAGACTGAAGTTGAGCGTGCACACTATTCCACAGTCGTGACACGCTTGTGCCCATGCTTTTATCTACCAATAGTAAACATTGCTTTGGTCATATATGTTAAAATTATGCTATAACAGAAAATTGTATAATAAGTCATACTTGTCCAATTCGAAATGCTGCTGTAAACGGTCCAAGGTATGCAATTATTCCAGCGGCTATTAAAATATCACCTGAAATGAATTATCATGTAAATATAACTACGATAAAAAATGTAGGTATTTCTCTAAAATAAATTTAGTCCCACCAGTCAGAGAGTTATAAGTCTCTCGTAAAGTTTTCGCGATCTGCGTCCATCTCGTCTTCTCGCCTCCGAGACCGGAGATGAGCATCTCAGCTCGCTTCAACTTGTTGCTGCAGTCTATTACCTCGTCGTCCAACATCTTCTGCTGACGATTCTGCTCCGCTAGAGCGTCCTCTAAATCTCGTAATTTCAATTGCACCTAGAATACCAAATCTTTTCATCAACTCAGTTCAATTATAGTTTTTTTCTCTATTTGTTTGAGTTCAACTTGTGAATCCTGATGTTATAAGTAACTCTTATGATAATACTAACTTCTCTGAGTTGAGCCTGTTTGATGGCGAGAGCCGCCATAGCCTTGTCGTAAACAGCTTGTGCAGCAGCCAACTTCTGTTTCTTAGGCGCTACCACTTTTGCTACTTTATCGTATTTCGTCATTGCAATCACCCACTTGCACATACCTGCCAAGGGGTTATCAAAAGTCAACGTACTTACTAAAGTGAACTTGAATCTCGCATCTTAATCATGGGATTCTAAAATATATTTAGCATTCCGTTTGATATTGAGAAAAACATAATGACATTGAATTTATTTTAAATAGCTTATACCTTCAGCAGCAACAGATACAGCCCTGATCTTCTCTGGCACAAAACCATCGTCCTGCATTACGGTAGTCATCAGCTTCTTCATCACCGCAGGCGATATATTGTCTTTATCGTAGTTTTGCAGTGATTCCAAGAACTTGATGTCGTTGAGAAGTTTCTTTGAAGGTCCCCAGTAATCTTCGATGGTACCCACGCCCGAAGGGTTCGGAATTTTGTCGGGTTTTGCCTCCTACAAATACGTGCCTTGAAATACGATAGTTGCAAATCTCACCCTTAGTGAAATTTCATTAAATAGGAGCTGTTGACTAAACTGATAAACCTCTTACATGGCTATCTTTATGTTCGGTAAAAAATGATTGATTTCACATATGATTTAATTAGTGCCATGAAATCTGTAGGTACTGACTTTTTTTAAAGCTCATTGTGATGCGCTAAAACATTGCAAAAAAACACTTGCTATAACACAATTTATATTCAAGACATGTCAATCCAACAGTTTCAATACATACATGCACATGCATTAGTAGACATTGCAGTGTGGATTAATTACAATATAATATTTATATGTGAAGTGCAAACTTATAGCGCGGCATCTGGCTATTTAATTTGTCATGCACTTGAGAAAGAAAATGTACTTACCGGGTCATCCTTTCGTAAAAGAAATTAAAAACAAAAAAATATTAGTTGAAAGTAATATATAGTCGCTAAGTGTAAGTTTTAAACACAAAATTAATGAACCTCAGTCATATAAGAGTTTTTTGACTATTTCTAAACAAACCATAACATTTTTTTACGCGTCAACATCCGGTATTACGTCATGATATAATGCTAGTACTCACAGTAATTACCTATGCTAGAACGCAATAGCTTAAAATATTAATAAATAATACAAATTTTGTGGGAAATATACATTATAACAACATTCTCACATAGAACCATTGTCAGGAAATAAGGGAACACTGGATTATCTGTGTAGTTTCGTAAAATTACCTTCAATATACAGATAGCCTCCATGACAAGCTTGATGCCTCTGGGCGGACTCTTCATGGTCTTGATGAAGGTGATGTCCTGCGGGGTCAGTGTGTCGAGCGCCGCCAGCGCAGAGTTCAGAATCGGCATGGCTTCCGCCAAGTCTGCGTCGCACTCATCCTTAATACCTTGAGCTTCTGCCGCCTATAAAATTGCATGGAGTTGTTTTTTTTTGTATACAGGATAAATTGAATTACATATATAAACTTAAGCAATATAAGGTTGTATTAATTCATATTATTTTTTCAAAGGTAACTTGCCTGTTCTTCCGCAGCCGCCTGGTCTGCCAACACCTCCGCCTCTACCAGCGCAACGCCTTCTTTCTCTTTTTCCACTTTAGCAGTGGTGACTGCGACCGCTGCAGCACCAGCCGCCAGTTTGGGTTGAAGCACTTCTAGAGCCTTTTGTAAAGCAGCGACTGATTTAGCAGCAGTAGCTAGCTGGTCGAGGCCAGTGATATAACGTCTCTCAGCCGATGTCAACTCCCTGAAAATTTTATGGCAATCCCATCACGATCATATACATTTCGTGTTTGGTTTTTAAGAGGGACATAATGTAGCATGAATGTTAATAAATGTGTAGTTGTATTTTCGCACATCAAAGCAACTACTCTTACAAAGTTGGTTGGAAATTGTCGATAATGATAGCAATGAAGTAGCAAAAGTAGAATAGAATAGCCACTCACAGTCTTTTTTTATTCAGTAACGATTTAAACATATTGATAAGCTCCAAATAAGCGGTAGGCGTGACATAATTGTATCTTTTGACCCTGAACAGGAACTGGCGCGTGAGCTCCTGCGTGTCGGTGTGGAACACCTGGCACAGCTTGATGGCAGTGTCGCGCTCCAAGTCCGTCAGCTCTACGTCTTTTAAAAATCGTGTTGCTACCGCAAGCAGAGCATCCGGTGGCCATTCCTGGTAAGAAAATATGCTTATGTCAATCGCTAGAAGCTTCAATTCCCAATTTGAAAGCTTCATGGGCCATTAAATATTACATCAAAAGTCTGCAGTCGTTAAAATACCTGGAACCAGTCAATGGTACAGCAATTTACGAGTGAAGGAAACTTTCTTATGCGCGTACGCAGCGAGGTCCCAGCGGGTGACATGGCCAGCACGATGTGCAGCTGGTCGCGCACTATCGACACGAAGTATGCATACAGCGCTGTCGGACTGCCGTCCGTCTGCAGCGACTTGTCGCGTTGACGATCAATCTAAAGACAAATTTACTGCATATAAACAAGTATGTTCCTAATGACCTTTTAAAGGGAACAATAAAAAGTGTTATTTAAATACCACTCGCATCTTCTCACACAATTCTGCTTTTTCATCAGCACCGAAAATATTGGGCACTTCTCCGGAGTTCAGCATGTTGTTAACATCCTCCAGAAATCCTTCTTCTTTGATCTGTTAAATGTAAAATTAAATTAAACTATATTTACAAATTAAACTTTATTTTGATTAATCCATCCAATATATTTACCTGTGACTCGATAAATAAGAAAACCATATGTAAATCGGGCGTGCTTGACTTTTTAAGCAACGTTTTTAAATCTTCACGCCATTCGTTCTTGCCGTACGTTCTACTCATTTCAACCTGTGTACATAAATCTTCTGTTATCATTTATCTAGTTAGATGCATATACTGGATCACTACTAACAGACAGATGTATGGCAGGGTACCTGGAACAGGTCGTACTCGTTGATGTGCGCGGCGAGCCGCGTGAGGGACTGGCGGCCCGAGCCGCCGAGCCCGACCAGCAGCGCGTGCGAGCGCGGCTGGGTCAGCACGCGGCAGATGCGCGACACGTGCTCAATTGCAAATCTGTATAAATTGATAATGTATGTATTTTAATTTATGGATGGTGGCTTTGCCATGCGTCAAACCATTTAGGCCCCACTAAATGGAGAAATACAAAACATAAAGATACCATTTAAGATCAGCAGTCATGCAAATTTACCTGAAGAGCACAAGGTTCATGGGTTTTTTGGACATGTTATTAAATTCAACGAGGAAAGCATCTACGGTCGAGGTTAGATGCTCCATGTTGACCGTCTCCATATAAAAGCGAGTGTCCACTTTCGGGTTAGCAAAGTCACAGTATATCAAATTCCGGAGATGTTGGTCCGTTATCTGTGGAAATAGGTATCTGATTATTTTCCTTAACATCCACTTATAGCTTAGATATCAAACTAATAAAATAAATCATAGCTCTAGCCTTATCCTTAGCATTGCTGAGCAGTCGTGACAGCATCACGTCAAAATTATCATTGAGATGCAAGGCAGTGGCCTCACGCAGGCATCCGACCAGCCAATGTCGGTCGTTCTCCTCCACAAGTCGGTCCGAAAACACTCGCAAACACTCGTGCACCCAAAGTCGCTTCATCGACTGCGCGTCTGGAGTCACTTCCGGCACCGATAGTAGCACCCCCAGGATCACTCGAGAGAAGTCCCGTAAATTAAATGTGTAATGAGATTTGGCAGGCGTTGGCAGTAAATTAATGCGACACTGCTTGTATACTTCCAATGTTCCGAAAACTATTTCCTCGATACATGGGTCAAACTCCTTGGAGAATCCTCTAAAAGAAAACTTGTTTGATTAATATCGCAAATTGCCTATAACGCCACTGGCTATATTATTCTGAGACCTTACTCACCTGGTGTCAAGATGCCACAGCATAATCCTACTGAATATAACCCGAAGGGCTTCATCTTCAAACTCGTCGATACAGTAAAAGGCAAAATGGCGTGAGAACCTCGGTGTAATTAGTTTAGCACCCGGAGTCGGTTTGCCCATTGCACACATAAACTGCATTGGATAAAAGAGCATGAAACACCAAAAATATAAGTATTTGGGACGCAGATCTAAGGAGTCGTTCCATTTGTTATTCACCTGCACGTCGATGAGGTGCATGGGCAGGTTGGTTTTGCGGTCGTACCAGAGGCCGAGGTCGATGCCCTGGCGCAGCACCTCGATGGGCGGCTGCGCGCCGTACGTCTCCGCCTGCGGCATGCTCACGTCATCTACGAAGATCACTGAGTAGCAGCCAATGGGCGGGCCAAACACACCTGAAAAATATTAAAATCCAGCTAAGTCAGTAAATAGTTGACACAAAAGGGGAGTATAGTTCATCCTTACCCTTTCTCCGTTTATCCAATTTACCCATAATTATATCTTGGGTTTGATTACAGTTTGTTTGCGCTGAGAAAGCCATAATCAAGGCTTTGTATACTTTTGTATCAACTCTTTTTACTAAATAATCCTGAAAAAAATCACTTGTCAAGTAACTGTAAAAAATCTGGTCATAAACTAGATTTTTGCTGAAAAAATGCCTTACAATAATGTACGATGATTTGCCAGTGCCAGTGGGTCCAACCATCATGACCGCTTTTTGGTGAGTTACCATAAGCTGGAAGAGCGCTAAGTAGCGAACGCTATCCAAGGTTGTTACCAAGATTTGATTTGGTGGAGTGTCACGGCTGATGGGCGGCGCGGACAGAACGTCGTCTTGCCACGGTTTCCATTTTCCTTTACCCTATAAGAATGTAGATATAATTGGTGTATTTAGCAAATAAAAGGATGGTGGTCATTCGGCATCCGCCTTATTTGCTTTAATGTGGTGAAAGAATACTACGGGTAAGTATTTAGTAATATAC
Organism: Pheosia gnoma; assembly: GCA_905404115.1. Taxonomy (NCBI): domain Eukaryota; kingdom Metazoa; phylum Arthropoda; class Insecta; order Lepidoptera; family Notodontidae; genus Pheosia; species Pheosia gnoma. Next base: position 9,066,693 of record FR989894.1, on the reverse strand, counting down.
TGAACTGTCTCAACACATTTTAGTACTTACTTCTTTAATATACCGATAGTCATAAACTAGCCCATCTTTTGGAATAATAAATATATACTGTTTTTCTGGTTTGGCTATTTCTTTGGGGTAACCTAATACCTCAATGATCTGAAAAAAAAACAGTCAAAAAAGTGAATATTTTACATTAACAAAGGTTTTAATTTTTATTAAATAAGATTTACCTGTTCTGGAAATTCTTTTTCGAGTAAACCCCTGAACAACATGTCGAACTTGGGTCTACTATCACCTTCCAGCGTCGCTCCAATAGACCAGATGCAGGAAAAAAAGAAAACGCCCTAAAACAATAACATATAAGGGCAACAGGTGCTACAACAAGTTCAAGAATATTCCCTTACGCATTTCAACTAACCGTACCTCAAGCTGAGCTCTTATGTCAAGATCCGATAATTGTTCGAGATACTTTTCATCGAGGAAGTCATCCATAAATGTATCATATAGACTCATACAAGCTGTAATTAAATTACTTCTGGACGTCACGTACATTTGCTGTAAGCAATGAGAACCCACTAAATTTGAAATGAAGCTGAACCTCATTCTCAAGAGCCAAGGAATAGTTAATAATCAGACCAAGATCCACGAATCCACAAAAATAACTACTTATTAGATATGTAAGTACCTTAACTTTCCCAGATAATTCTACAAGCCATAGTAAAGGTGACATGAATCGATTAAAAAGATTTTGGATGTGTTTTCGGTTGACATTATGCAAAGTAGCTGGTAGCATATTAAGCCACGAATCTATCAAGCATTTCCAGCCGAGGCCCTTTGGCTCCATGTAAATCATACCGCACCGGGATACCTGATAAAAAACAAACCATTAATTACATAATGTCCCTTATAATTACACCAGATTTAAAATGTACTGAGGTTGATTTGTTGAAGTGCAAACAGTAGATGACTCATTCAACATCTCCGTACTCACGGTAGCTGGGGAAGCAGCCTCCAAGTCCATAGGTTCGAAAACCAGGTTAGTGGTGGGTGCCAACTGAATGATCTCGCCGCTCATCAGACACAGCTTCTTGTTATCGTCCAGCACAGTGTTCAAATTTTCTATCCAAATAGCATCCACGGGACCGTCAAACACGAGCCACTTTCTGCGTTAACAAGGGTGGCAGCTTTATTTATGTGGCGGCATCATAAGGCATACACTTATTAATAATCAAATTAATTGAATTGAACCTGTTATCGTTCTGGGATACAGCAAAAGCTCTGTAGCTAACAGCGAGGATACCGTCGGACCACTCGTGAGACACAGGGTCGAACTGACCGTACAGCTGTCCCATCGTAATCGACTTTGGATTTATTACTGTCCACTCCACTGCGTTCTCAGCCATAAGACCCTAGATGGAATGAAACAAATTTCGCAAAACACATTGGTCAGTTATTATTTTACAGATACATTTTTCTAGCCAATTTACCTTTTCGGAAACCAATCCCAAAGCATGACCAAGTGCATGGTAACATGTTGTCTTTCCAGAAAATGGAAAGCCGACCAACATGAGACCGTGGCGCACAAGGATCATCTCGTACAGTTGGAGCACCTACAACATACACGTTTTATTATTAACCTGTCAAACAATAACATGCATATAACTCATCAATAGTATTCAATAACCAGTATTTCTTACATTACCTTTTCAATGAAGAAGTCATTAGGTTGCAAATTTAGTGGTACACACACTTCTATGAGACTTGCCACTAAATGCGGCAATCCAGCGAGAGGGAGTGGAAGCCCAGGGAACAAGTCCCCAATAATACCCTGAAATTTCAAAACAGGTTTTTAATTAATGAGATACAGTTGATTATTAAATATACTCAGGACTTTAATAAAGATACGAACCATAAACAATGGCACGTCGTGTTCGAGAAACTTGGGCAGATTGACGTCTTTAATGGAGCGCAGTAAAATGAGGTCCTCATCTTCGTCGGGATAGCGCAGCTTGAGGGCACCAGCTGCACGCAGCACTGATTTTACAGCTCGCATACCTGGTATCAATAACCCGACATAATTTGTAGACTCAAGTTTAGAAATTGGAATCACAGACGACTATTCCTCTGAATTATTTAAAGTTAATACCATAATCGTAGTGGCTCTGCGATGAGAGCTGCTCCGAGCACAGCTTGTAGGTGGCGACGATCTTGACGGCGAGCGGCTTCGCATTCAGATACCCAAACGCGTACAACTCTATCTCAGAAATCAGCACATAATCCGGCACCATCATGGCCACCGAGCGGAACAGCGCCTACGTTACACAATATGTAATGTCATGACGTTAAAGTTCATAATAGTACGAAATATCGATAACTTTAGCCGTCTTACCTTCAAATTATCTGGCAATTCAGATCGTCCAGCATATCCAGGGTTCATAGTAATGAAGACAGCACAAGACTTGTCAAGCTGGAGCATTGTGCCCTCAAATAGCAGTTCCGTTGAGCCGGAGTTGATGCCACGCTGGATGGAGAGGATCTGCTGTGCCACCACGGACAGCACCTCCAGATCGATGCGGTTGAACTCGTCGAAGCACGACCAAGCGCCGCACGATGCTAAACCCTATGTATCATAGGAATAGCTGCTAATATCTTTATTTGCTAATTTTATTAACCTTTTAGACGGTAAGAACATACCTTAAAGAACTTTCCAAGCGCAATATAGTCGAGGCCGTCGGAGCAATTGAATACCACGCACTGTTTAGCCACAGCCTTAGCTAAATCTTTCGTCGTTTCAGTTTTACCTGTTCCCGCAGGCCCTTCAGGAGCACCACCTGTAGCATGAATTGATGTATAATACCTATATGATTTTTAACCGACCTTATTTGCATTGTTTATTTTTATTTACCTAAATTCAAATGCAGAGCTCCAAATAGCGTTCGGAAGCACCTATCAGTTAGCGGAGTGACGACAAGTCGGCCTGTGTTGCCGAGATACTCGTACCCATACATCAGCTGCGAGTTGATCATGCGCGTTGCGATTTGCATCGACAAATCTTCCTCTTGTTCCTGTGAGAATTTTTCTTTTATAAGTTGGCTGCAATAACTAAATTACGTACTTTAGTAAGTTGGCTGCAAAAACTACATTAAATCATTTTACCTCCCAATAGTAACGTATCTGTGAGAGCCAGTTAAAATCGTTATCGTGTTGCACGTTACATTCTATAAGTAACATCAGCGTATCTCTAGCGTGTACATCCAACACCACCAACGCTCCTGAAATGAAGAGATCAGATTATTAAATTAAAATATTTATTTCGTACAATAAAAAATATTAATGGCATTGATTGTGACCCTCTCACTAGACCTGAGTGAGGGTTCATCGTGAGAGTTCATGTAACCTGTCAGTTACCTTTTCTTTTACTTAGCCATATTATTTCTGCCTGCAATTAATTTAATTAGCCCAGTCTTGGAAATTATATTGTTTTAGACCTCAGAAAATGTATAATGATGTAAGTTCATTAAAATTGCTTAAATTTAACTTGCCCAATGTGATCCTATTCTGCAGACTCAGCTCTCCACGTACTAAGTCCACGATTTTCGATATCTGAAAATTGCATTTGTCCCAATATTTCTTCATAGCAGGTACGTTAATATGAATCGCTTCCGTTACTTCCGATGTCCAAAACGTCATTGCTATGCACTGGACCTGTACCAAAGACAGTGTGTTAAACATATTGAACCTTACACATTAACACTTACAAGATTTATTATAGTATACTAACAGCTTGACCAGGCCACAATAGCACCCAATTTTCACGTGGTTGTTGCGAATACGCGTCATAAGACTGGGCTACCGCATGGTGGACTGATGCCTTCATTGCCTTTTCTAATTCTAAGAGCCATTTTTCAACCTGTAGCATTATAATTAGATTAGCAGGTTTAAAAAAAAACCAAATCATTCCTTAATTAGTCAACATTAATGTCTTTGTATCCTGTGGTGTAACTTACCTGACCTCTGGCGGCCGCTGTATTGATGGTCATGGTGAGTAATACAATTTCTCCCTCCGATGATCTCATGTGTGTCACAACCATATCTTCCGTGAAAGTTAGTTTTGCAATACCCTCATAACATTTCTTAAGATGAGGCTGCACACTACGAAGAAAAATGACACATGTTTTATATCGAATAACAGACGTCACTAAATACGTGAGTTATAAGCCTACCGCATCGGATCCTTCGTCTCCGACAAGATCTCCAGGAGCTCGTCATTGGACAGGAAGAAGAACCGCGGGAAGTAGAGGCGTTTCTTCTCCAAGTATGCGTTCAAACCGCGCTGTACCATCTCCAGCAGATTATTAGACTTCTTCAATCGGTCCAACATCTTTTCTATCGTAATCACATCAAGCACACGCGGCTCGGAAAATGCAGCTTTCATAATCTCACGCCACATCTGTTAATCCGTTATTATAGTTAATATTTTTTACTATATTATATTAAATTAGAAATACATCGATCGAGCGGCTATCATATTATGTGGTCCTACCTTATCAACAGAACTGAATCGCCGCCCTTCTTCCGGAATTTGTTGCTGGATATCGGGAGAGGAAAATATAGGTTCTAAGTACATCCACGTAGCTTGAACCTTTAACCATTCGTCTAATATCTCTTGTAAGAGGACCAGTTTGCCTTCCCAATCACTGAAAAAAGTAATTAGATAAGAACCTAGCATTTTTTATACCGACCAGTAATGTATAATTTATGCCGGAAGGACAAAAGATCTTACTAAATAATCTCTTCAAATGGCTTAATATAAGGCGAATTTTTCATTGTCTGAGTCTTGACAATGTGGTCATCCAATAAAAGTTGTATTTCATCAACGCTTGATAAAATATAGGTTCCAGTGTCTCTGAAAAAAATAGATATATAGATATATTTTTACAACTCTCAGTTAATTCTTCATGACTTACATTAATTTTCGATTACATGCAACTAAATTATTTTTATTTAATTATTACTCATATTACAAGAACCACTCACTTGTAAGGTAATATTTCAAATCTGAGATCAGCCCATTCCTTCATCATCTTGTCCAATGTCTTCTCAAGGTTGTTCTCCTTGGTGGCAGCTTCCGATATGCTCTCAAACTTTTCGATGTAGTCCACCAGATTGAAATCAATCACCTTCTCTAAGCTCAGTTCTTCATCTACGACAATTGGAAAGCCGACAATCTCTGAAATCCTTTCCCAGTGTCGAAGCTTCATTCCAGGATTGCCCAGAGTTTGTATGATTGGCAAGTTTGTCTTGAAATTATCCATTGTTTCTCTAATGTACAAAATAACTTTAGAGGGATCACGGCATTATGTTTTGCCTACTTATAGAATTATTGTCGTAAAAGAAATATACACATTAGGTATATGATATCAAAAAGTACCTGATAGAGACTGCCAAGGTATGGGTGTCTGGAACTTCCTGGAATTGTTTCTCCAGCTTATATACAATCTTGTAGTAATAGCTGACATCGCCTTCTATGTCTTCTGGGTCAAAACTGCCGACCTAGAAAAACATCAGACCTTATATTTATGACAGGATAAACAGGTTCTGCGTTAAAATAAGATAAATTACTGTGTTTACTTACCTTAGTTTTCATCCATGTGTGATGCTTCTCAAGAAAATCATATCCTGCATCAAAGAGTTTCTTGAATGGCACAAGTCTATCAAACACGGCCTTTCTCTTGGGGTACTGCGATAGTTCCCAGCCAAAAGATGATTCTTCTTCGTTGAACTGATCAATCTTAGTAAGAGCATTTGATAATCTGGGTATAACAAAAAAACATATAATAAAATAAAAAAGTAAACTAGTCGTCTTATTTAGATGATATGATGGTCGTAGCATTTCTTACTTTTCGTCCAAAATGCGTGCTCGGGATACATATTTCGGCAGCTCACCGATTTCTCCCCAATATTGCACCTCCTCACATTGAGTTTCGAAGATATCCAGATCATCAATAAACTTAGCAATACGAACCTATATAGGTATGTAACACACGTTTAGTTAGTATTAATTATACAAAATGTATGTACAATTTAACTAAACTAAGTATTAATTTACCTTCAAAAGTTCCTGATATTCTATTTTCTTTTGATCACATATGACCCTTGATTCCTCTATGATACCTGGCATACGAGCATACCTAAAAGATTAAAGACAATGTAGCCTCGTCTTGAAATTGAAATTGTCTCATGAAGTCGAATGTTCTTACCAATGAAACGTCTGATTATTAGCCTTCATCTCCAAAGGTGTGAAGGTAGTATAGTCTCCAAGAAAAATGATGTATCTCATGACGTTACGCAGTTTGTCCTCCATCTCAGTAAGAATTGTGTCCATCACCTTTTTGACGTACGCGATAAGATCCATAAGCGCTGCTGTGTCTGGCGGCGGCGTGAGCAGTGTGTTGGCAATGTTCGTGTATTCGTCGTATATGCTAAGTATTAGGAGACGAATAACTGCTTGTTACACAAAAGTATGAAGAAATATTCATAATATCACTCAAATATCCTAATTTCCAATTCAAAAGTATAATTGCAACGTATAGACATACAGATCTATTTAGATAATACCTACCCTATAAGAATGTTTCTAGTACAAGACCAACATTAGCACCCGTCTTAAACCGAGTCTCCTACTAACATGTATGTCACTAATGTTATTGACTATTAAAAAAATAAATAATAAATCGTTTATTTCAACTACAAACAGTACAAATAGCTACGGTTTCGGCCTTCTTTTGGGTATTGAAAAAATACTTGTGCCAGAAGACTCCGCCTTTCCATAACAATTTTCAGGTTTTGTATGATTAGACCACGTAAATAAGCTTAAGTATAAAGAAAATACAAAACAAAAGAATCTTAGTTAAATAAACGTACAAAATGATAATGATCATGATTGTCTAGTTAGGTAATTACCTTTTGATCATTGCTTGATAATCGTCTGTCATCCTCTTCAACAATCGATTGGCGAGCCTCGTTGCAGCCGCGCGCAAAGAATTGATTAGCTCGCCCCTCTGCATTTGAAATATACCAATCACAATAGTTCCTTCGAGTTTTGAGGGGATCGCACGAGCTATCTCGACGAATTTTACAGACTCTTCACAATATTCTTCGAACGTTTTCTCTGGACGAGCATTAATAAATGCTTCCACTTTACTTAAAGACTGCAACATAATGAGGCACGCTATTGATATAAACTTCGGATAGCATGTGTTTATGGTAACAAAATACTAAGAGATTATTAACATACTTGTCCGTTCAGTAAACAAACGTAATCATCGAAATCTTGAACCCTTAACTCAGGACCAATCCTTTGGTCTGATATCAAATCCGCAACATTTTTTTTATAATTTTCTACGAGACTACTGTCAATGATTGGCTGAAAATAAACCCAAATCAGTGTAAGATATTTTGGGATGATTATCGGACCTTATTCAGTTATACCTTAGATACCGTATACGTAGTGTTATTACCTTAAGCGTTCCTCTTGAAGGGGACATGAAATCCTGATACAGCAGTGTTTCCAATCTAGGAGACTGTCGGCAAGCGTCTATCAGGTAATCGTATAAAAGGTTCAGCTGGTCTCTGAACTGCTTGAAGCTGGGCTCAAACTCTATCGCCTCATTTTGGAATGTTAAGTTTATAATGAACCCTTGATTACTGCCCTGCAATGAAATAATCATTAGACTTTTAAAAAAGAAGATTTACAGGTAGATATTGTAATTCGCATGACATATAATCCGCATTATAATTTACCCCAACATCCATAATGTAGTCGGAATATTCTTTCATTGATTTCAGGCATAGCGTTTGAAGATTGAAAGTCATAATACAGGCCAAGCAATTATAAAAGTGCCTCATTTTTGACACTTGTTTAGGTTGGGGTATAAGTTTCTTTTTGTTGCCCTAAAAATGAACAGACGATGATTAAGTATCTCAGAAGAGAAAATATTGAAACCTCCAATTTTTTATTTAATTTATCTCAGTACTACCTGAAGAAACACAGCCTGTACTGTGGGGATCCATTGATGTACAAGTACGTTGCCAGCAGCTTCGATGTGCCTCTTACAGACGAAGCAAAAGTCTAGCAGCTCATACGCCTCCTTGGTCGTCATGATGTCCTTCATACTTATCAACCTCAAATCACTGAAACAGCTCAAATCACTAAACACCACTTATTTCATGCAAAGTTTGCCCCTACCAGGATTCGAACCCGGGGCCCTCGGTACAGGAAGCTCGGTCACTACCAACTTTGACAACCGGGTTGTCGAAATTTTAGAATAGTTGTTGAAGTATATTGATGACTTACTTGAATTGCTTCCACCATATCTGCAACACCTGCGCAATACAAGGGTTGACGCTGTGCAGGTTCTTTATCAAGTAATTGTGTGCGTTTGCATACCGAAGCCTCCAAGCGTCGTCTTTCAAAGCTAACTCTCGCTTTAAGGGTGTATCTTCGTCTTCTGTTGATTCCTCCTACCGTCATTTAAAACAAAATTTTAGCTTGAAACTAGGTAGCACTTCTTTTTTTAATACAACAATATTATCAGTTTAGTACTGTGGATCGGTCCATCTGAGTGATTTGATGCCAACGTAAGATACTACAGACAAAGGCTTGATTAATTTTTCCGAGCCCGTTACACACACACACACCACTGTCACTCTGCAGTCAGCGGCGTGCAACGAACACGCCGAGCTTCATGACTCAGGTAAAATGTTTCATATTGGCGGGGGTCGGAGAGCCGCTATTCTGTGCCTACACAAGTATGGCTAGATTCCGTCTTAAGATACTGTGGTCTAAGCATAAAGTAAACGAACCGTAGTAGGATCCTTTAAAATAAAATCGACGATGGCCTTCTTCATGCTCATCATGAAATCTTCGCGCATTTCATCGGTACATGCAAAGAGAGTGTCTTTCCACTTCTTGAGTTTTAGTGATAGTAGATTGTGGACTCTGTAGAATAACATCACCTCATAGGAACACATTACTTAATTTGATAGTGATAATGAAGTCTAAAGGGGACATCAAGAGAACGTTGTCTTCTTTATGATGAGAATTATCCCCCCTAGCTATACTCTTGTCCCTTTATATACCCTTAGATAATGACTGCACTACGTCGCAAATTTACTGCAATCCCAGTTATCTAGAAACTTTACTTTAAGCGACGATTTGATAAGCTTACCACCCCTCTCTTAGAATTCAGACAGTAATAAAAATAACAAGGAAGGAACAATTCATAACCTTGATTTTATAATTTAACACATTCCGCCAATTGTATTTAGAAGTCTATCGGGCCCAAGTAACACGGTTGAATAATAGTCATTGTCACAGTTGAAGTAACAATCACGATTCCATTGTCATTGCATTTAAATTGAATTGTGTTAGCAGACACGGGGCCCACACTATAGGATTTATAATTTCTTATTTATAATAGCTGTTTTCATGGAATCAAAACTAGGGCCAAACATGAGGTGCACCGAGGCTTCCTTACCTAAGTATAACTTTGTTGTCCAAAGGTGCCACGTGTATAGTATCTATTCCGTAACGTAAATAGTAATAGTAACGCAGCTTGTTCTTCTCTTCATCAGAAGGTATGGCATCCCCGGCCTCATCGGGTGTGGACTGGCATATCAAGTTCACCAGTTTAAGCCTGAACTCTTCTCGAGCCTTACGCATGGCTGTGTAACTTTGCATCACTAGAAATGTAAGTTTAACTGAGTGCGTGTGATATCTGAGTTATATACCTACTCAATATAACCATATATATAAGATCGGTAGAATTTATAGCAGTATGAATTCGTTTATAATGAAATTACAGACGCATTTAGTTAGTTGCCGAATACCTAAAATTGTTAGACTCATAAGCTAACAAAAAATGTACTAGACCTCCTGATCTTTACACAAATAAAAACATGACTAGAGAGCTAATAAAATGAATATGTTCGGTTAGGTAGGTACCACTTGATTTGCGCCGAACAGGACCAGCAGCCTTGGCTGCTTGGATTTTCGCAGCTTTCGATTTTGGAGGGGGTAATTTCAAAAGTTCCTCCGGGAGAGAAAATAACGGTCTTGTCCGAATTTGAAAATCATCAGGCATTTTAATTTTAGGGATTTTAGGTAGCTTTACATCGGAAGTAGAAGGGGCAGGCTGGCCTTTTTTCCGATTTGGCTTATTATTTCTCTGCATTTTTGTTGCCTGTGAAAATAAGTTATGCCTCGTTATGATCAGCAGATTTTTTCTAATGCTTGATTTATATGAGGACACTTGCTACTTGTACTAGCGTGTTATTATCATTTAAACCGAGCATAATGGGTAACCAATGGTTTTGCCGGTGTCAAGTTGCCAAAAACAAACGTTTATTTACTCTTGATCAGCAGGAAGTAAACTACAAATAACTTATGAAACAACTATACAAGCGACTCAAAAACTTAACTACCTATGAGACTACTTACATCTAATCTAACCACACATAATCTAGAGTACCTACGCAAGTACTCATAACCGATGGTTTGCAGCACTAACTAAACGAATTTATGGTACCTATGCTGTTTGGCTGGACTGATGTGTCAATGTCAAGTGAAGTACTATATTACCTATATTTATTTATCGTAAGAAAATTGAGCCACAGTAAAATAATTCATAGTAAAATTACTACAAAACTAAGAAAACAACTTATTAGGGTTATTTTGCAAATATTTTACCTTTTATAGACCGACACAAAAAGGTTAGTAATCAATGTTTTCACTTTTAGGTTAGCACACAATTTCTATATTTGTACCACTGCTTACATATAAAGGATAAGTAAAATTTACAACCAAATGGAAGTACCTTTTATCAACAACTCAAATGTCCATCAATCAGAATATTGTTACCGTTGGTTACTGTCAGAAATCAATAATTTCTCCTTGACAACAAAAGCAGATCCTCATTTGTTTTGTATTTTAAAACAATACTTTTTTTAAGTAAGCATGTTTAATAGTTTTTATAAAAAAAATTAATATCTTAATCTGTCTATGCAATAGCTGCACAGCGATGGCCGGATTAATTTCTCTGTGGCAATAGCTCTCTACCATAGCCCAATATTTTGTAGGTTACTTATAGCATCGGTGAATGAAGCTCAAAATTGAATCTTATTCAAAGGTAACTGATACTAAAATAACTAATAGTGAGGTTATCAGATACTAATCCAAACACAACAATGCTGTATCATAGCTATAGAGTTGTTTGGCCTTCAATAAGAATAAAGGATACTATCCATCTTGCTCAGATGATGTCATACTACATAGGTATCTTCACAGTACACTCGCGCGCCGTTAACTTGCAGAATAATCTGTGATTATTTAATATTGTTTTTATAATTACCAGATACAAAGTGTAAATGGAATATTGATTTTTGTGAGTGCAATTTTTTGCTAAAGACTGCTTCCGATCTGTATATATTTAAATTATATAATCTAAATAGCTGGTGAATATGTTGATTCGATTAACTATTGCCTGAATTCAGTAATGAGCTACTTTATTTATTAACTTCATTTGAAATAAAATTAAGAAAAGAGTTTTTTTTATCGTAATAAAACAATATTTTATCAATAATTTCAGATGATATTACAGCTAGTCCGGCGGCTTCATACTGGCCCAGTGTGCAGGGCAGCTGAGTCCTCACTGCTTGCTAAACTCAGGAAAAAGACTGGCTATACTATTGCCAATTGTAAAAAGGCTCTAGAGATGCATAACAATGATTCTGAAAAGGTTAGGTATTATACTAAATTTTTATATCATGCCATGTCGATAATTTGAGATGTATCTACTACTCCTTACTATTATTAAACTTTAATTAGGCTGTTTGTCTATTAAAGGTATAAAAAAATAATTGCTATATGCCATTGAGATATTTCTAAATCCAAAATAAATATATGTAATATTTAAAATTATTTGCGTGTTCAAGCACCACATAAAAACAACAAAAATGTATGTCAATGAGTATTAGCAATTGTATAGCTATTGGTATGAATCAAAAGCTGAGGTACATATCATCACGCTATGACCATTTGGGTACAAGTTGCTGATCAAAATCAATGGTAGTGCCAAAGGCATTTGCAAAAGTTACATCACAAAATAAAAAAGAAAGCATTAAAATTAAATGTAATTACTTTATGTATTACTACATTAAAAAGGCAATTTTTATGTGAAGTTATTCATAGCTATGTATTAACGGGTCATCTAATCATCGTCCTAATATAGTTAGAATTATACTACATTAATATGGCTATAAATATTTTAATTTTGTCTTACAGGCCGAGACATGGCTCAATGAGCAGGCCCAAGCAATGGGCTGGGCAAAGGCCACCAAGCTGGCAGGCAGAGCTGCCCTCCAAGGCCTCATTGCTGTTAAGTTTGACAAAAGCCATGGTGCCTTGGTAGAACTCAACTGTGAAACAGACTTTGTTTCAAAAAATGATAAGTTTCAGAAGATGATAGAAGATGCCACTATTGCATGTTTTAAGTTTGCTCACACTCATTTGACAGCTAAAGGGCCAATTACAAAGGTATTGTTTCTTATATGGTCTAGTATTTAGTAGAGTAGTATTTGCAATATGTTTATTATATTATCTGTCTTGAATATGGTCTTCTTAAGGCATGAATTTATTATAGTCCCAGTGGACAAAAGTTGTGCATAATGTGACTAGATGTACTAAGTAAATTAACACATAGGGGATCAATCATATAGATCTTAGATTTAATCATACAATTTAGGAATATGACTGCTATAAGTAAGTTTATTTTAAAAACATACTTTTATTAAGCTGTTGGATGTCCATAATAAATAAATAATCTAGTACCTACAGGGTGATTTTTAAAGGGCTCTCGAGAGTGAGTATGATGAAAATTAACCAGGAATTGAACATATTGATTTGAAAAAAACACTGTATCATGGCACGTACCTGTTTTCCTTGATCTGTTTTAAATATTTATGATACTGTTATATCCCCCTAAGCTGTAAAACAGCAATTTGATAAAAAAAATATGTTGAGCCTTCACTGCTATAGAACCTAGGTACCTACTTAATAAGTATCAATATAGCGTAATGTATATCTATATTGTGCCGCCACTTGTGATTGTTGACATTGAAACTAATTTAAAATTTGTATTATATATTTCCAGATGGAATTAGATGGTGAGCAACTAGCGAACCTGCAAACAGAGGGTGGCAAGAAACTATCGGATGTGCTTGCACTATTCATCGGTACTGTCGGAGAAAACGCCGTTCTCAGACGCGCCGAGTGCTGGAAGGCTAATAACAATGACGTGAAAATCGCCGCGTACACGCACCCGGCACCCGCCACAGCGACCGACTACTCCGCCGGCAAGTACGGCGCCTTGCTCGCCTACAAACAAGCTCCTGACACGGAAGATGTTGGCAGGCAACTTTGCCAACATATAGTCGGCTGCTCCCCAAGAAACATTGGAGACAAAGACAGGGACAAGCCAGCCAAGAACTCTGACGACGAAACGTGCCTCATTTTCCAGGAGTACCTACTGGACCCCTCATACACTGTTGAGGAGGTGTTGGAGCAATACAAGGTTGAAGTCATTGATTACGTAAGATTCTCGTGTGGAGAAGCCGTTGAAGCGAGCTTGCCCGGCGTGGAGAAGCAGCCATTAGACACAGTCCAAACCTTACAGTGAATAAAAGTAAAAGTTATGGCCATGTTATAGCGCGTGCCGACTATTTTAAATAGTTGCAGCATTTTTAATTTATGTTAAACAAAATCATAGTAATAGCTCATAGTAATGTTGTATTTTTTAAGGAATAAACAGCTTAAATACTTTATAAATTTCATTTATCAAATTTAATTGTTATAAAATATGAAATAAATATTCTTTATTATCATTTTCTATGGGACTGCGTGAATCACTTCCTTCATTTTGGCTTTTCCTTTCCATAGGAACATTCTGCAGTCTTTTTTCCAAAACATGGCTATATGATTTGGTTCAAAACAGTAGCCATGATAGCTCAGTACTTCTGGCGAGACGACGTGGAGCGCCAGTGTCTTCTGTTCTCTCGTTCTGAAAGGGCCGGTTGTGGCCGGCCGCAGGAGGCACCCGCACGGGCATACTGCGGCTATCTTCGGTCCTGACATCACGTTCATTCGGTTACATAAATTCATTCTTTGAAAATTCCCACATAATCTCAGTTCTTCGACTGCCCCGGTGAACGACTGGGTGGCTCTTAGTGCGAGGGGTCTCGCGCTCTGATTTTCAGGATTATTTCTGAAGCCGACCGTTGACAATGATTTCTTGGTAACATTCGGACTATCTTCGGGGCTTCTGTCCTCAAATTCGCTTTCTTTATCAGAATTATCATCTGTGTACATGATTGTCTTTAATAATTTAATTTCGAAATACTACTAACACAAATTTGAAATGACAATTGCCGTCATTTGTTTCCCGCGCTTCAAGGATAACAGAAACCGTCCAGATGATAAATATTAATTTATGAGAATAATCAAAAAGGTTGCTTTCAAATTTTGAATGATTGTAATATTTTTATTTATTTATTACTTGCAATTCAATTCAATGCAATCTACACATTAAAATAAAACATATTTTATGTCTTTACGTTTCTGTAAACGTTGTATGTAAAAACATAAAATAAACGGGATAAAATTTGTAAAATAAGCTTTATTTCAAAGTATGGTATAAGTACATAGGTACGTTGACCCGGTATATATAAGCCATCACCACGCCAAGCAGGTATTTTTCAGTAAAATTCGCCAATTCAATGTTGTGATACAGTTTTTCGGCTATCCTTCCATCCTATATGTTGACCGGGTTTATAAGCTATCACCATGCCAAGTTTTATCAAAATTCGTCCAATAGTTTTCCCGTGATGCGAATTTGATTCGGCCTGTATCGAAAATAATGTTCCATTTCTTTTTTTTTTTCAAAACGTCTACCGTACGGCCACGACCAATTAAGTCTCATTACACGAATAAAGACGATTGTAGGTACTTTACCCACTGTCATATTTTGCATCGTTCTAAACGTGCTCTAAAATATATACGTACTCTACCGTATCAAATCAATTCATGGTCGCATCATTAGCAAAGGCGTAGCTAGTACTGTTGCAGATAGGTTAACACAGACATAACGGTAAGCCTTTATAGCGTAAAAGTTTCTACAAATGACACTCAAGTAAGATTTCACTGACTAGAGAAAATATTAAGTAGGTACATTATATTGATTTCTTATATTTACGCGAATACTAAACATTGAAATAAAACATTGCAAGACCTCCAGACACTGTGAGCACTTTCTGCGGCGATCGGACCGCAAGCAACAACTAAATATGAGGGTACCCCAATTCAAACTATGACACTAGGACGTCAACCACCTCAGTCCTCCCGTACCATGGTTGCTGTAAAACAGCCGAAACGTCGGGAACGTAAAAACATAAAATAAACGCGATGAAATCCGAAAAAAAATGTTTTATTTCAATAGGTACATTATTATACATTTAGTATTTTATATATAGGTATCAATTACTATCCTAGACAGAATCGTAATTCTGAATTACATAAGGTACCTACCTACCCTATAAATAAATAGGGCATCCTGAACCCAGCTATGACGTACCTGAATACCGCTAACGGTATTTTTGTTTCTGTAACTGGACACGACTGTACATGTGCACACCTAAAGTTGGCACTTTAATGGGTACATACAACACTATGTAGGTTTTCAGGCAACATATAATGACCGTGTATAAATAACAAAATGAAAGTGAACGTGGAAATAATGTCACAACGAACAAAGCGAGCGTCGGAGCGTGGATCCTGTGGCAGAAACTGGTCCGGCATCATGGCGAATCCGACATCACTGTGCTATGCGTGCAGCTCGGCCCTGGCTTGCCTTGCAGTGACTCGCTCCGTGGAGGCTTGACGAACGATATAATTGATAGTGATCCGAACATTCCATGAACATCACTGTTCAAATGAGAAAGTGAGATAACATTGAATAATTATACCGTTGATGGACCAATATCAGGTGCATTTGAATTACATGTTCGTTTAAAAATAATTTAGATACTTACCTACCTATTATTTAATCAGGAATTTCGTTTTGGTTTAAAAATTGTTTTTTTTTTACATTTTAAGTAAATTGATTGGTACATTAAATAGGTACCAAAGTAATCTTATGTACACCTACATAAAGTAAGTAACTAGGTTGAACGATTAATTAATCAAACATTAAAATGTGCGACGCTCTGGGGATCTTAGGATAAAACACATTGATAAAGACAACCGCAGTAGGTAGGTAATTCCGACACAAAAATGTATCTTATTATGATAGACAAGTTGCCGATAGCTCGAGATAAATATGCGATTCTGGCTTATACAGCCACGCCTCACATCAATGCAAGTTTCCGCCAAGACTTTCGCGGGCTAATTCATTCGCAGAGTTTTAAAACATGTAAACTCGAGCAGCGTGAAACAATTTTCTTTTTTCTGGTCGAGTTTGTCCGATGGTAGTTAGTCTGTGAGGTGTGCATGGACGTCGCGGTCGCGTCGCCGGAGCTTGGTCTTAGTACACAGCTGTACCGCGGCGGAGCCACTGCGCGGACCCGAGTGGTTATGGAACTAGTCCGACCCTGATCATCGACACGAAAATGCACATCCTGGAAATCGGAGCCGATCAAGTAAACGATCCTTCTGTGATTTATGTATATAAACAGTGAAATTGAAAGTGTCGTTAGTTGAACGCGATGTGTCTCATGTCTCATTCTCATCATAATAACTTATGAACTTTATTAAAATATGTTTTGTTTGTATTGGTTTGTCTGCATTGAAATCTGTCTATACGTTTTGTATTTTGCCCCATAGTTACGTACGTGCTTTATGGGGGGTATAGTTAAAAAATCTATGTCAATTTTGTTCCATAACTTCCTTATCATGGGCATGAGTGTATGTTTTGTAATCGCAATGTATGTACCTTCTACACAAAAAAGTCGTAAAAAGTATATATACCTTTGCGATCACTTAACTATATCACAGATTCTATCCACGATTCATAAATTAGCCAATTTAATTTACATTACCCCGAAATACTGTTGTAACGGTTCGCCGCACCCTCGGGTCAATTGTGTTGTGCAGATGACCTATTCTCCATCTTTTGTCCTCCAGTCGGTCGGCGCGGCTCGCCCTTGAGACGCTCCTACTCGGCAATCAGCCCAACCTACTTTTATTGCATATCTGTGGAGGGGCCCAACAATCTCTATCATCTATTGTGTGGTGAATCGAGATTGCTTTAGTCATCAATCGATATTAAAGTCCACTTTATAGTACTTACTCGACTGAGCCTAATGGGAAAAAGGGTCCCGTAAAGTACGTACGTATGCCATTAAACTGTTACAATCACTTAGAACCATCGCACCTACAACTTAAACACTTTTACGGAATCATAAAGTGCGGTTAATTGAATATGAACATAATTTCCCACTTAAAATAAATCCGCATTATTGAGATAATAATAAAATAATAGTTGACTGCAGGTACCTATTTGTGTTATTTATATGCAAATTAAGAACTCTGTTGTTCATGGTTCAAGTATTGTAATTACACTTATTGTTTTATTCAGGAGGATGAGGGTGGCAGCGCGCGCGCAGCGGAGGCCGCGTTCCGCACCGTTCCGCGAGACCACACTACATTCCTCATTTGGAGAATTACAGTATGTAGCACTACAATGTAACCCTACAACTAATTTTAAGCTGTGATGTGTTCAATGAGTATGACTAAGCTATACTCCAGTGGCTGACGGAGACAGCTTCAGACTCCTAAGGTATCCTTAGTATAGGTGACTTAGATCAGGTAAATACGCAGTAAAATGATTATGTATTCAGATCTATTAGGGCACCTTGAACTTAACAACTATCGGTGGCTACTTTAAGCCATAGAGTAACTTTCTTCTAGCCAATATTTCGGCTAAATCTTAAAAAAATATTCGAGTCTTATCCAACTGTGTGAAGTTTCATTATATTTTTATGACGCTACAAAATCAAGCAGTAATTAAATGCTGCACTTGTAAGCACAGCCGGCTGTGGCAAGATAAAATGTGCGAAAATCGATTTTGTCTCTTTCCCTTGTATGAATTAGGAATGGGAGAGAGCAACTCAGTGCTACATAGTCCGTGAAAGGGTCCCAAATAAAAAAAACCTTCCTATTTCTAATGTTATTCAAGTGAAACATAACACGTCAGAAGGGCGCGGACGCTTCCATCTTAGAATTAAGATTGATTATTAAATTATACGGCAGTGTCAATTCTGAGAGCGAAACGTTATCGGTCTCAAACCTCAAGACATGTAAATAACCAAAATTACCTACTTATTTAAATGTAAGGTACAGCAGTTATTACCCTAAAGTGATGATAAATAAGTAAGTACTTAGTTATACTTATAACATCTTATTCGGTCTAACAAATGCGTCCTTGACTTGATTACATAATATGTAAATATCACGGAATGTGTCTCGTATCACGTTTTCCCCGAAGTAATGCCGAACCGAAATTGACCTATCACGCAAAACCTGCACATTCAATAGCAATTACATTTGATACATACCAACACGCCACGGGGTTCGTAGACACGATAACACGAGTTTCGCTTTCACCCAGTCGAAGACAAAAGTTATTATTTAAGTCATCATCTCGGGTGCCCACTATGTTTATTCGCGAGTGTACACTGACTTTTTAATTACGAATGCTGAATGTGAATCTGGAAATAATAGGTAGTACTTTCACATTGTACTGTACATGTATACCTATCTACAAAAATGATGCATCGTCGCAGTAGGTACCTAATTTTTCAAGACAAGTGGCGTACCTAGTCTTTAGGTAAACCTAGGTACTTTTTTCGTAACTAAGACGAAGAAATAATATAGATCGACCGCGAACAATATATTGAAACACCTAAAAAAACTAAGCTAATTTTTTGCTGTACACGCTAATTTCGTACTTATGTACACGTGAATTTGCGCTAGATACTGCACAAATCGGCTTGGTTTTTTGTGTATATTAGTTCTTCTTAGACTAATGTACACAACAATACATGTGTACATTAGTCACACTAATTTACACATGTATTTGTACATTAGTGTGACAACCACACATTAGTGTGTAGTTCAGGGTAAACCTTTAACAACTACAGTAGGCTCCTCAACAAATAAGTTATATAGTATACCAAGAGAACTCTGTTTTTCCCATTACCATAATACGTATTGCTTGCCCTACATTTTATATAGCACGATTTGTTAGTAACGACAACGACTAAAACACACGACTAAAATAATGCGTTTTACCGCTTCCCCAACTCAGCAGTACGTGTGAAAGGTCAAGCAATGTTTTCTCAGACAACACAGCTACTGTCGGATACAATTGCGGTTGCGCTAAATTCTAAAATGACGAAATTGATCTGTAGATCCCAGACAAAGCGTTCTCTTTACTTATTTCCAAATCCTCTTTTATATAACCAGACGAATGTAGCACATCCGGGCTTTTGTATCGTCTTCTTTGGTATACCACTGAGGTTATTACTTACTTACGTATTAAGATTGAAACAGGACATTCTGTATACGGTCGCTGATCGCCTATATCACGTAAATTGCGTGCTATAAATAATAATAACATGAAAGATGATTCTGAGAACTTGAAATGTAGATATAATGTAGGGTAACTATTCTCATTCAACAATATCGTATCTCGGCGTGCAAAATAGAAACCATCTACCTAATCTATACAAATTGTATATGATTAAAGAAAATTCAACTTTCCCCAAAATGCAGTTAGAACTTCATACAATATGTAATTTCAGCTGTTGGATACATAATTTTCATGAATACAAAGCGACAGGAGAAAGTATGCAGTTGCTCAAAGCATATGAGCGATAAATTACAGTGAGATGCATGTTTATCAACGTCAGATGCGCAAACGCAGCGCAACACGGATACACGGCCCGCAAAGCGATTTTATCATCTAGTAACACACATTTTATTTTTTTAATTAGGTATGTAATCTATCAAAATTTTCCACTCATGTTGTCTGCGGTTTCATAGATGTTAAATTTCTCATACTTAAGTCATTAATTAGTTACAAGAATAACGGCTTGTCTTTTTTGCGCCGCCTACGTTCATGAGTCCACCATCCACCACTCACCACCATCCACCTTTACTGGGTAGGATAGGCTGTGGACGTTGACTGTGATGCCTTGCGGACTTTCCGACACACTTTGTATAAGAAAATTGAATTTCTCTAAATCCAATACCGACCACAGATATTCCATTACGATTTCAACACAATCATTATGTTGACTTTCGACTAATTCGACCATTTAGTTTTGATAAATTTTTATTTCTTTTTTAGCTATAATCAGCCAGCATTCTTGCCACCATTCCACACGGCAAGGTCTTTTTGATACATAGTTTGTTGTCATACTATTTTTAAGTTTTTTTTTATTTTTTTATTTGTAAATATGTATTTAAGTAAGTACTGTAATCATACCAAAGCCTAATTATGATTGTCGTATGTACGGTCGAAATGTATCAAAACGTGAAGCCGGACAAGCTAAATTTAACCCAGAAACACGTTCCATAACATTAACTGTGTTAAATCCAATAATAAAAGCTTTTGTCTGTCAGTTTTCCGGTATGTGAACAATTTCTCTGTAAATTAATTAACTAGGTTGCTCGGCAGAGATAAATGGCCGGCCGCGAGACATTCACACCATGTTCATTGTAACGGATGATAATGCTGGCACAGATTGGTATTGCTTGCTGCCTACACCAATACTGTATCTAGTATTGTGTCTTTCGTGGCAATGGTTCAGGCGAAGCTATAACTGCTTATGTGATCATGCAGGGACCGAAAGCGACCTAAAATTTTGTTCTTAGAACAAAATTTTAGTGAACAAATCAACAATATGTCCTACCCTCGTAATATACTTAGTATCTATTTTATTAGATTCTTATAAAGTGCGTATGTAGTTGTAGAGCCAAAATATTAAACTTATGCCAAAGACTAAACGCCATCATTTTCGGAAAGTCAAAGTAATTCATCTTGAGTAAGTAGGTAATCAACAATAAAACAATCGCAATGGCTGACACCCATTATTATTGTATTTTTGCTGGTACCCGAACTATCATGACTTTGATCCGATTTCTGCTGAACAAAAAAATAGAGGTCTATCTCGTAAATATAGTATATATAATATAGATACTGATTTAAGAAAAAAATATTACAAACTCAAATATCATGTACGAACTGTAGAGAATGAAAATTATCTACACCTTATATTTAGAAACTACAGTATAATTTCGCCAGCTGCCATTGCATGCAAAGTTATTGTTAACAAGCGTATATAAATGATATTTATATTATACCTCGGTGCTATTACAAAATATTTTTTATGAATAATAACTTTCTATCATTTTGTCATGGATTGAAATCCTAAATCTCAAACTACCTATTTCTCCTACCGATTTATTGTTTTTAGGTGTATGGCAATAGATAGCTTATAAATGACTTTGATATAAATGGCTCAACTACATAATTACCACTAGCCAAGCATAGATATGTACTTAACAAAAAAGATGTTGATTATTTTGCACAATAGGTCTCTTATCATTATTATGTCAATGGTGTGACAACCTTACCTACTGCGAACGAGCTGTAAAATGACTCGCAATACTTCTGCGCCTTCATCTGGGTACTGGCGGTACCGCTATCCAGCCGAGGAGCCACAACCAACAGACCGCGAAAGAACTCATTCCAACTAACAGATTAGCGATCGGCCACTGTTGTTCACGGATTCGAAACTCGAGTTTGTTATTGATCCCTGGAAAATCGATTTAGATTGAACGATTTATCGATTTATAATTGGTTGACCTTTGAAAATCCTTGTTTGTGTGTAGCTACATAATTATGTTTTTTGTAAATCTTTGATCTGAGTAAAAATTTTACCCCCAAATTTAGAGAGGTTTACAACTTTATCAAATATCTATAAATTCGGGTGTTAAGGTTTAAAGATGCTGCTGCTGCTGCTGGCCCCATAGCCAACAATAATATAGGTTTCAACTTAAAACTTAATGAAAACATAATTCATGGGTAAATAAATTGCACGGATTTACGGTTCAATATAACACGATTCGGTGGATGTCTTAACAAACCGCCAAACAACCAAATAATATATTATGGTAATTATGTAACTAAGTAGTACAGACACGTAATTATTTGCGATGAGTTCAATGAACTCTACCATAAATCTCCTTTACCATAAATGAATTTAAGTATCCATTGATGAATTGGATTGTCCTGCTGTTCGATTCATCTATTTAATTGTCGAAATCCGACAACACAGATTTATCACGTCATGCGTAAGATAAGAACAGACACATGATGCGGATAAATGGTCGAAAGCGCCATTTATTCATTAAAAAAATATGAGTAGTTAAAAGTCGTGTATAATTATTGCATTGTTGTACATCACCGGGAGATGCGCACGCGCATGCCGCAGTAATTGTACTAATTGTACATCTGTATGCACGAATAACCACTCTGTGGTCAGGCACGTCCCATTCGCGAAGCTGGTACATTACATTTATAACTCACTATAATCATTCAATACCAAGTTATTCTTAAAATAAATGAATAATAAATAATTATTCTTAAAGTTATTCCATCATTTATCAAAAAGCATAGTATACTTTAAACTAAAACTATCAGTAGGTACTTAGGCAATAAGCAAAATCGATAAAAAATTCGCCATTGTAATCTTAATATTCTCGTGAGTAGGTGTAATCGATTGAAATATCGCACCGGTAATAACAGTAACAAAATTATATCGACTGGTTTGTTCATTGTTTATTTTTTCTGTGATAAGTAACGGTCGATGCGCCCGCGCAGACAGCGGGCTATTCGCCGAGATTAATAGCCAGAAATCGGTCGATGATTTTCTATTTATTTTGCGTGTGGTTGGCGCCGATTTGAGATCGATGACCTGACTATGATCCATATTAGACGATTATCTAAAGCCAATCGGAAGTTAGAGCATATGTATAATTAGGTACAACATTATATAAGCATTGTTTCAGGTTGATTTAATTAACTTTGCATAAATACTAATATACCTATTTAAAACTAATAAAATCAATTCCCTTTCGAACTTTAAGTTCACCACAGAGCAAGTACTCTTTATTCTGTTGTTCTTACGACAAATTCTAGTATATTAAGAACTGCAACTCCGGCCATGCAAGGTGCCCCCGTAGGCCTATACGAAATAAACTATACTTAATCTAGTATAGGGTACCTACTTACTTACAAAGATCTAATCAGCAATTTCTAATAGACGGCCCACTAGTAAGATTTCACATAAAATACTTATTACTTAATGCTAATTAAAGTCAAGTAGCTACAGACAATCATCATTTCCTACCGTGTTAACTAGACGGTAATGAAATATATCTATAGCTAAAATAAATTTACATCATTTTATTTATCGTTTGTTAAACAGGAAGCTGGCACGGAACTGCTACCTCGCACACACTTTGGTACATTTTATGATGCCGAGGCTTACTTGGTGTACTCCTGTTCCCTGCCAGGGCAGCCGGCGGGACCTGATGTCATAGTAAGCACCTATTTATAATCCTAATGCTCCTACTACATCTGCATTAGTGGTGATGTTAAAGCCTGTGTCAAAATATTCCTTAGCGAAGTCGTTATAAGTGAAATGAGTGACTAGGGATAATTTTGTATATGGTTATGCTGCCACAGCGATTTTCAATACTCACCTGAGTTATCGTCTAATGTCTAACACGTTAAAGTGTATGTAGGCCAATACCAGTGGCCAGTACTTCATACGCTTTGACTGTAGTTTTGATGGGTATCCTGAGGAGTCGCTTCTTTTTTTCAAGATATATTTGTTTTACCTAAATCTTCATATCATCTTGTAATTAAACCAGGTTTAGCCATGCCATGTTTATCAAAACCTGCTATCCAGTAATTTTCTCGTAAACAGACAGACGATCCCCAATGCCTATTGGTGGATTCAGTTTCTGTATCGATAATAATATCCTCGGAAGTTTTTTTCTCTAAAATAATCAATCTGAACGTACAGACCCTACTAGGATACATCTCATCTCATCACACGTGTAAGAAGATCAGTGTCTCACTAGTAGGAAATAAAGTTTCCCTCTGTCGACTCCTCTCCAACCTGTCTATCACTGGCTATGGAGGACCTTTGAATTTCATCAGAAATCTGGAGCTCACTTATTTATAGCTAGACCTCATAAATCCCCAAGGTATCCCAGTGGGAAAAGATGTCGCATATCATATGAAGGCCTCTAAGAAAAACACAATTCGACTAACAATCAGGAAGGTACGTACCAATTGCCATGCCAATGACTAGCCAACTTGATGTGACATGCCAATTGGTAGGGACCGATCGCAGAGGCCTTAAGTACTTGTTTTACCAGCGGCGGGAAATAAAAGAGAACGGTAATGGCGAGTTTGCGGAGCGGCACATCCACTCCTGGGGCGGGCAGGGCAGCGGGGCGCTGGCTGCGCTGGCGCTGCGCCGGGGGGGGCAGCTCGCCGCACACCTGGCCGCGCCCGCCGTCCTGCACCGCGAGGCCGCCACCAAAGAGACGCCCAGACTTCTGTCTTATTTTAGAGATGGAATCAGGTTGGTTATATAACAATAGTAGGTAATTGTTCCCAGACTAAGACTGTCAAACGTCACAATTACGATGTCATTATCGTGCCATTGCAAGCCGATAGTGTTAATTGATTTAGGGCCTGGGTGTATTAATTGACTTCTCGGCGATATATATTATCGGTGCAAGTATTTGGCAACAAGTAGGTCATAGCTAAGTATATCTATATGGTTACCAGCGATAATCGAAAAGTCCTGCCGGTGGTGCAGCAGATCATACTGAATGCTTACCGCCAAATTTATAAAAGCTGTAATCAATTTACAGTGACATTAAGCATCTTTTTAATAGACTATTGCAAATAGACGAAAAGGTAATTTAAAAAAAAAAAGTGCTACTAATAAAAAGGGGCATTATAAGTTGACCCCTTTGACATCAAATTCCAAGATTATTCCATTGTGACAGGATCCTTCGCAACAGCACCAGCAATATGAACGGTGGTGCGAAATTGTACCGCGTGCGCGGGCGCCGCCCTGTCCTCCTGCAACTGGAGCCGGTGTCCTGGTCGCAGCTCGCCGCCGACGGCGTGTTCCTGCTTGACACCGCCTCCCTACTCGTGCTCTGGCTCGGCAGGACCGCCAACCTCGTAGAGAAAATATTCGGAGCCAAGGTCCGTTTAACATTCAAAAAAATTCCGCCGTCCAAGGCAACCGAATACCTACCTACTGTGATATTTAATTGACTTGATTCATCATGGATTTTATTAATTTTAATTATATCCTGTATAGTGTTTACTACCGGTTTAAAAATATTCATAAGTGGTCGTCACCGTTCTAGTTGGATTAACAGAAATGGTTTTGACGAAAAGAAAACCTTAGTCAAAAGGTTGTATACATACAATAAGGAATGCATATGCATATTTTTTTTAGTTTTATATAATTAGAACTTCCAAATACATACATTATTTTTTGACTTAACTACTCATAAAGAATATTCAAAACAGCAAGTACATAATTTCGACGACATTTAAATTTGGAAAGAGGTTGGGATGGTGCTCTTTCTCTGTTTAACCCGTACTCACTTAAAGCGCGGTGACGTCACTTGACACTGCAATTTATAAGTATTAACATTTATCGTATGTCGTTTTAGAGTTATTTCGATAATTGTGCCAATGTTAGTAATATTAACACATAAATTATCTAATTAAAGTAATACGCATACTTATTATTTATTACATAAAGTTGTATTTTCATAAATCGTACATAAGAGCCAAGCTGTTTCTAGATCGCGTACCGCATGGCTCGAGGGTCCGATAAGGGTATGATGCCGCGCCGCATAGCGATCGCCCACGACGGGTACGAGCAGACCCTGCCGGCCGGCGACCGCGCCCTGCTGGACACGTTGCTGGAGCTCCGCGCCCGCGCCCTCCGCCCCGCAGCCCCGCCCGTTGAACCCCCGCGCCCCGCACGGCTGTACAAAGCTACGCAACCCCCGAGGGTCTCTCCGATCACCACGCCCTCGCAACGCCCGGCTGCGAGACTCGAAGAGGTGAAACGAGCTCCGTTGTATAGAGAAGACCTAGCTGATGACGTAAGTTTAAAAAAAAAATCCAGTCCGGTTCCCTTACATGTTCCCCCACCCGCAAGTTCCCTTATATGATATGATATTTTACACAATATATATTTATATACAGGGTGATTTTTTAAAGTGACGTTGATGGCCAAATTAATGAGCTCTTTTATCGTTACTTCCCAGAGCTTGATCCTTATCAGCGACGTATCAATGGATGGTGCAATATACAAGGTGTAGGCTTAAACTCAACGGTTCAATTAAGAAATAAAGAAATTTGCATTATTGTGCTACGAATGTTACCATTCATATTCCTAACAAAATAAGGGAACATTTTTTCGATTTATGACATTTCTAATAACCTAACTTGTTGGAAATAGGATCGATTAAGTATTTTTTTCGAAAATCGTCGTTATCTCGCTGACTGTTTTTTTTTAATCAGTAAATACCGATAACAATAACTCAAACAGTAAGGTATAGTGTCCTTAGACGATATTCGTGATGCTGTAGGTTATAGCTGCCCTTACTGACCCGTCCACCCAGTATAGGTAAATGATTTATGTTATCGTGCCCACATCACTTTGAACAGGGCGTGTACATAGTAGACAGCGGGACCCGTGGCGTGTGGGCGTGGGTGGGTCCGCAAGCTCCAGGTGCCGCCGCGCGGGGGGCGCTGGCGGCGGCGCGCGGGCTGGCGCGAGCGCGGCGCCTGCTGGTGCCGGTGAGCGTGACCCCCGCCGGCCGGGAGCCCCTGGAGTTTGCCGCGCTGTTCCACGGCTGGCGCTGGTGCGACGCCAGGCGGGACAGCCGGTTGCGCGCCGCGCGCTCGGCGACCACGAAGTTAGATGCCGTTAGCTTGGCTTCTAACGCGTGGCTCGCTGCTGAAGTTAGTATTGCATGGATCACGTGTACGCTATTATTACCTATACCACGTTATTTTTTTTAAAGGGTATATCTTTTTCTGCATCTAAATATAGGGTTTAGATTGCAGAAAAGAAGGGCCTCATGAGGATGGTCTCAAAAATAAAAGCTAAAATAAATGAGGGCGGTGCGATGGAATTTCTATTACTACGCGCTATTAACTATACAGTGCCTCCTAGGTACCTCCTATAGCGCATTTGTAATTGACATATCTAAATTCTGTCTCAAAAATTATTCGTTAAAGAATCCCAGGTTCAGGGCTTAGTTTACCGTTTCTGAATCAACCTGTATACTGGGGTCACCCCCACTCCTTTGTTCGGTACGCATAATACAATCGCTGCTTAGTTTGTGACCGTACTGTTGGTGTTTGTCTGGCGATATTATTTTTTAACCAAAGACCATTTATATGGTGTAGACCCAGTTGCCGGATGACGGGTCGGGCGCGCTGCGCGTGTGGCGCGTGCGGCGGCGCGGCGACGACGCGGAGGACGTGAACAAGGAGAGCCTGGCCGAGGTGGAGCGGCCGCAAGCCGCGGTCTTCTACGACAGGGACTGCTACATCGTTCTCTACACCTACCACGCACCCACCGGCGACCAGACCGTGCTGTACTATTGGATGGTGAGACTCTACACATCCAGAAGGGAATCTTATTTCCTGCTACAACCTTCAAGAACCATACCTTGCTGACTAATTATCTTATCGGCTTTAAACGAACTTTTTTATTTTGTAGAGTGACTCTACGTTATAACCTTATACTATTGTACCGTGGGACGCCCAACATTCAGAAGGGAGTCTTTTTACCTACCAAAAGCTTGAAGAACCATACCGCTCACTATGATCTACCTAAAAATGGGATATTAAGTTTTATATACCTACTTATGTTTTTGCAGGGTGGCTCTTCGCCCAATGATCTAAGGAATTTGGGTGCTAAAGAAGCCAAAGATCTCTACACCAGATTAGGACGTCTTCCCGTTCAGGTACGCGGAATCAGTATTTCCAAAATAAAGAAATATATGTACCCACACTGAGATGTTTGATACTTTATTCGTAATTTTAGGCATGGGTATATCAAGGAAAGGAACCTGCTCACTTCCTTCAAATCTTCAAGGGGCGTATGATTACGTACTCGGGCAGTGCAACAGATTATGATCGTGAGTATACTCATTTGATTCTTGGCTGGAGTACCCGTACTTGAATCTTCTATGCTTATGTCTTCTACTTAAAATTCACGGCGCTTAGTGCGAGTTTTGGCAGTATTAAATACCGATCGAGTGATTCATTTCATAGCAGCGCCTCTAGCGGAAACGTCCAGCTTTACTGATTATTGTATGGAAACATTTACAATGACACTGCTGACCTAGGTAGACTTGATAGTAGTATCGATTGGACTGGAAAACATTCGTTTTTCGGATCATACAAAAACTAATGTTTACTGAGGGCGTGTGTTACGATGTTAATAAGCCCTTTCTACAATTATTTGCCAGTTAGTCCACACCAATTCTCTCTACGTAATCAGTCATGGATAGGTTTTAATATACCCTAGTTGTAAATATACCCTATTTTTGTCCTTTTTCAAACCCATGCCAAATATCTGTTTCTAACATTTGCATCTCTGTTCCCTAACAGCTACGGGTCGGCGCGTGCTAGCTCCTTCTCGCGTGCTGATCCGAGTGTCGGGCCAGTACGCGCGCGAGGCGCGGGGGGTGGAGGCGCGGGCGGGCGCGGGCGCGGGGGTGGGCACGGCGGCGGGCGCGTGCTGCGTGCTGCGCGAGGCGGGCCGCGTGTGGGTGTGGTGCGCGGCCGCCGCCACGGGCGACGAGCGAGAGGTCGCCAAGAATATGGCCGCGGCCGAGCACACGCTGGTCATGCAAGGTGGGTGTCGCAAAGCCAAGCTCTTGCGCATCAATGTGTGCCCTTCAGAGATCTCGGAATCCCTCTAACGTACTGTAACAAAATGTGTAGGAAAAGTTTTTTCGATTTGTGACTTATGTATTTATAGTAAACTAACTTGGCTCCGTAGAACCTTTTGATCCTTGTGGGAGACAGCATTGATTATGATTTTTTTTTCGAACATCGGCATTTTCCCGCTGTATTTTTTTTCAACATTAGTAAATGCGCATAGCAGTGACTCAAAAAGCAAGAGATGGTCTCCTCAGACTACATTCCCGATGCGTCAGCATTCGTGTAGAACAATAAAAAGCGATAAATTTGTAACAAAAAAAATTGTATCTATCTGTAGCTCCCATTCTAAGTTGTCGGCCTGTGCGCTTTTATTCTCTATCAGGCAAAGAGCCGGCAGAGTTCTGGTCCGCGCTGGGCGAGAGGCGCCAGCTGCTGGCGCCGGCTGCGGCGGCAGCCGTGCAGCGGCCGCTGCCGCCGCGCCTCTTCTACGCGTCGCTCGGCACGCCCGGACACTATTCTTGTGAGTACCTACTCTAACACGAATTCCTAAATATTGTTAGGTTCATGCTATTGATTTTTTATTGCATAATTGAAAGTCCTGATTGGCACAGTGACCCAGCATTCTGTGCCAAGGGTCTCCGGTTTGAATTCCGGTAGAAACAAACTTGGTGTGATTAACACAACTAATTATTAAGTTTTCGATAAGAATAACAACAACACTACAAAGCTACAAGGCTGTGACGTCAGCCTAATGTTGCAGTGTGTAAATTTGGACTAGGTACTTCTAAGCGTTATAAATCATAGCAAGTGTCAAAATTCATAGCAAATTATCATTTATTTATAAAATAGGTCTGGTACATATTAACAACTATAAAAATTGTTAAACTATACGAAACTGTGATCATAAATAGAATGATATTATCTAATTTATATTATCATATAAATACGACATCCTAGATGTATGGCCCTTGAGCGTAACTCAATCATAGGTAGAGAATTAAGAGGATGTGACCCAATAGTGCAAGCTGGCTCCTTATGTGTTGTGTTGCGACGCAGTCGAGGAGATCGCGTCGTTCAGCCAGCTGGAGCTGGCGCCGGAGATGGCGGGCGTGGTGGACGCGCACGGCGCGCTGTTCGTGTGGCTGGGCGCGCACGCCTGCCCGCGCGCCCGCGACGATCCGCGCAAGCTCGCGCAAGCCTACCTCGCGCAAGGTACCACTAACTTCTCACATCTATATCTTGGTACATCTTCCTAAGAGTTGGAGCGATCGGTTCAAGGAGAAGGAAGTTTCATTTCAATAGGAACAAGAAATCGCGCTTCGTACGTTTCACAAGATTTGACTTTGGCAAGACCAAAGGCAAATCTTGCTAAAGGCTTTTATTTCTAGACTTGTGCGCAAGTTTCTGTTTACCCTACTCTGACGCATGTTCCGCTTAAGCTCACGCCGTGTCTGTGCTACCAAACGGGAGACGGCCACCATCATTGTTAGTACCACTACTAACCACCTTGAGGGTACGGTCTTGGTAGGTGGATACTAAGAATAAAATTTTACAGATCCGGCCGCTCGCGACCCTGAGACGCCTATACTAGCCATCAGCCAGGGTCGCGAACCGCCACATTTCACCGGATTCTTCCCGCATTGGAAGCAAACTATGTGGAAGGTAAAGAAAATACTTTTAGAACACATAAAACCTAAGTATGTGAAACTCGTAATTTATACGTTCTTAATACCGCAGATCTCCTCCCTCGCAAAATGGCTACTCGGTCTACAAATGCGTACACATAATTTCACAGAAGGACCAATTTCGTAAACTAGCTATTTTTTAGAACGCCTAATTCGTAGTAGCCAATTTTCCATAAGAAAATTGTTTTACATTGCCAATTTGAAAAAAAAAACAAATAAAAAAAAATGGAATCAAAAAAATATTTTGTATGGACGAAGGCCGAACGCAGAATTACTAATCATTCAAAAACTCATTTTCTCATGAGCGCCCACTATTTAAACATGCGTGAGCACAATAAAATCCACTATAATAAAATCTTATATAAGGTACATAAATTCTGTGTGCCAGGGTCACAAAACGTTCGGTGCAATAGTTAGCGCGTTGGAGGGCAAGGCGATCGTGCGCGGCGGGAACAGCGCGCTGCAGAGCGGCAACAGCGCGAACCGCTTCGACCAGTACGAGAAGTACCCGCTGAGCGTGCTGCGCGGGCCCCGGGAGCACCAGCCGTCCGACCTCGACCCGCTCACTAAAGAGGTATGTACATACCCATAAAGCTATTGACGACCTTATTGCTACAGTAATAGTATTAACAGACGATCGAACTTGGAACGGGCCGGACCAGAGATTTGGTCCGCTCCCTAATATATTATCCGCAGACTACTCTCTAGACAAACAGAACAGAACAGGGTATATGCATAGCCTTCTTTATATTTTTTTATGTTTATGTTCTGGAGGTGGGAGACATTTTCGTGATTTCAGTTCGAGACGTTCGAGGTTTGTTAAAATGTCGAAAACTCTTTATTCAACTAGCATATGATATAACTTTTCTCGTACGTCATTCATTGAAGCCGAAGGGCCCTTGAGCTATTACCCATATTTTATTTTATCCTTCTCCTTTTCCCTTATAGGTCTGTAAGAGATCACATTTTAGTGATGAGACCGCCATTTGTACTATCAATCTGTTGTCTTTGATTATTGTTATGTTTATTTATTTGGTGTACAATAAATAAATATCGTTTTGTTTCAGCTGTACTTGACGCACGATGACTTCGTGGCCACGTTTAGCATGCCGTACAGCGAGTTTCGGGCGCTACCCAACTGGAAGCAGAAAGACCTAAAGAAGGGAGTCGGATTATTTTGATCCTTATTCACTCGAAGCAAAACAATATTGGATTGCAGTATTGGATTGTCAGCGTTATTTTTTGGGCACAATTTATGATACTATTACCCGGATTTAATGATATAATATATTCGTTAACTGTAAAAGTAATAAAGTTCAATTTTCCTACCAAAAAAAATGCAATAGTTGAAACTTCATTGAACAAAAAAATATCGATTATAGAATATCTATACTTTCCTTCATGGTTTTTAGTTAATACATGAAGGCTCCTTAAATGGGTTGTTGAAAGTTATCATTGTTTTATCCTTCGAGGATCGAATGTGTATGTAATACTGGATGCTGTCGAATTTTAAACGAAAAGACATTTTGTCATTTAATACTGTACAAAACTCACTCAATCAGTCACCGAATTACATGATTACATAACTAAGTCGACCGACAACGAAGATATTATATTATTTTGTTATTTTTTTTAACGGACCTATCTCCACTATTCCTTTAAAAATCGATAGTATTGTTTATAAGCAGTGGGTCTTCGAAGGCTTGAAACTTAAATTCAGCATGTACCTTTATTTATTTATCTCCGATATTTTATTATGTACGCATTTAATAACTTATTTAGGCTTACAACATGTATATTTTTAGAATTTATTTTAATAATAATTTCATGAGACTTCTCATGTTCAAAGATTTGCAAATATATTAATCGATTACGTACCAATGTACTTTAATGTTTATACTCATTAAATGTTATTTTTTAATAAAACAATGAGTTTTAAAATGTTATGTTTATTTTAGAAATAGCGCTTATTATCTAGGAATTAATTTTACCTTAAAATTAATATTCTTTACAATGTACAAATGTTTTAAAATCCATTTAATATTGGTTGAATTGAAAACATATTTACATTAAAATAATTGATAGATATTAATTATTATAATGCCTACGTGATATGGGGTGAGCCGTAGCTAAGGCACGTCGTGTTAGTTATTGCGTGCGAGCGCGGCGCGCGCGCGCCCGCCGCCGCCCCGCGGCGATCATTCAACTATATACCCAACGACAACTTCATAAATACCATAATTCAATATTATAAAATATGTTCACTAAACGACAGGTTGTCCCGAATGATCAGTGAAAGCTATTTGAGATAATTTCTTTACAAATGAAAAAAGCTAGTTAGGAACTTACAATTTTAGTAGATAAATAAACATTACAAACATAAATGATGTAATTAGAAAATAAATAATTTACATAATGGTTTTATATTATCAGTTACTATAATATAAGACAATTTGGGAGTATTTCTACAGCCGCGGCGGTTTACAGAGCCGCGGCTCTGGAGAAAAATACTCCCTAAAAATGTCATGTCTAGTCATAAAATCAGGTTATAAGAATTATGCTTAGTAAATAACAATAGTATTATAATCATATGGAATATTATTAATGACAGGCGCGGAAAGAACAATGCGGGCTAACAATCTAATCCAAAACAAATTGTGATCTTGTTAATCATTCTGCAATTTCTTTGGTAAAAAAAAACCGAACGTATTATGAAATATCAAACATATTTTATGATACAATATGGAATGAAGTAACACGTGCAATGCGTAAGCTGCCGTAATAAAAAAATGCATTTCAAAAATAAGCGTACACACTACGACAAAATTGCAATTCCTCAATCTTAAGTACTCAAATTTAAATTCGCATGTCAAAGTGAATAAGAGATTGTTTCGTACTTACATCTAAAAAAATAAAACAAGCAATAACTGGGAGCTTTAGAGTCTTGACAGCACCAAATACTGATCGAGCGATCAAATCTTACCATTTCACAGAAGCGCCCTAAGCGGAAACTTGCAGCTGATCTTATGAATACAATGAAAACTCGATCGGTATTTGAATGCGTGCAAAACTAAGGGCCCTGGATATGCGACAGAACAGAAACTTCAGTCAACATAAACCTAAGAAAAACAAAACTCAACATAATGTTCGTTGCAGGAATGTAAACAATGTGACGAGCAATATTTTAAACAGGGTGTTTTATAATATTCAACAAGAACTATAAGTAACAACAATGCGTCGGAGGCCTGCTTCCTTCTAGCACCACGGGTGTTGGCGCCCCAGTCGAACTACACCTGCCGCCTGCACCGACTCTCGGGTACCGTAGCACTTCATAATATACAACCTATTACAATATAAACATAACTAAGCATTTCAACAAATGTCTTTTTAGTCCCCTGTATTTAAAAAAAACCGATATGTTATAGAAAAAAAAACTACCGAAGAAGCGGTGAGTAATGTTCGATTCGACTGGAGTACAAACATAGACATGTCTATTTATCACAGCTGGCCAGAGCCTTCACACATCACGCGATCGGTCGCCTGTCCCTATCGTGTCAATTATTTATTTATAATAGTTGCAAAAACCTTACACAAGTTCTTTGATACAAACCATTTAAATAGCTACTACTACCCACTGTACTCACATAAATACATTCACAATTCTCTAACAATGTACTATTGTGAATACAGTAGGCAACATTTTCAAAATACAAATTTCATGGTTGAGTCGTTACATTCTAGAAGAATAGTTGTAAAGTCCCCCATCTACTTTTGTACTTTATAATCACGACTAAAGGACAAATTTATTGTACACTGTTTTATATGGCCCATAATGATTGGTGTTTTCAAGGATTAAAGTTAAGACACAATATTCGAATGCTTAGGCCGTACAATAAATTGTATAGAAAATAATGCCTCTAAATACTAGATGCATAATGCTGATTTCAGTTTGGCACTTTCTCCGAGCCGTACCAACATTTTTTAAGACACATAATTATTGCTATCGCGTTATCTTAGTTTCAATCAGCAAAAGAAATCCAACATGGACGAATTAATTCCGACATCCTTATCATATTGCTTTATCTAATTATTTTAAAATAAGCTCAGTAGCAAAGCGTTGCCTACTTCGCATTTCTAGAATAATTTAATTTCGTGATCCGAGGAAGCCCGTTCTGAAGTTTAAATATTTAAGTAACATTGCGAAATTTTGTAAGAACTATTCATTTCGTTTTTGAGCAAATATCTGAAACGATTTACTACAAACAAAAAAACACCTATGGCACTGTTTCTTCGTTAATTTGAAAATACTTAAGCGGCCAGCGGGTATATTTTGAATCATCCGAAGTCGCTTTCTGAAACAGATTATTTTTTTCCGATGTTGATGTCGCTCACGACGAGCTATCAAAAGGCTATTTTATATAGGGTCGGATAACAGTTCGAAAATTTCCGATCGCAGAAAGACATGTAAATACCGATTATGGAAACCCGTCTCAGGAAGTTCCAAGTTCATTCCATTTCCGATGATTTAAAATAACACCGCTGACCTGTCTTACGTCTGTAGATACTTAGACTAATGTTAAGGTTCCCTGGGTCGATTATTATGTTAAACATTGGCTACATTTAGTCGGTTAGTATAATTAACTTGATAAACATTTATCTAGGCATTAAACAGCTCATAAAATAAGTCAATTCCTGTTAGGTCCAATTCCCGTAACTACATGTTATGTACTGGTTCAATGGAGTACATGTTGCGCAGTTAAATCAAAGCATTCTTCGGGGCGCACTTATTTGAATCGCACCAACGTATAATTTGATATTTCACTTAGCGCATCGAAGGGCTTTTACACAAATCGATAATTGTAAAAACAATCCGAATAAGTATTAGAATATCAAACGATAGAAGTATGTACATTTTTTATTGCATTGTCTGGTCTGCTAACAAAGATTACTTTCTCAAGAAGGAAATGGCGTTACATGCTCAGTATTGGCGCACTTGAGGGTTTTTACTACAACCGTAATAAGATATGGCGTTGATATTCTTCTATCTCATGTTATCCTAGGACTTTTTCAGACTGAGTAACTCTGAGGAGTTGATTATATTATTAATATTTTTATTAGTATAACTGATTAGTGAAAGCTTTTGGTGTGCAGTGTTAATATAGTATTGGTGCAATTCACACTGGTGCGCTCCGAGTAATGCTCCGTTATATCGTGAGGTTATATTATGTCTATCATGAATCTAAAAAGAATATTTCATGACTACTATTGTCCTTTAATGATAACAGTTAGTATAAGGATAACTGATAGCGTAAACGTGTCCTGCTAAAATAAAACATAACAAAATAGATTATTATTAAAAATGCTCTACTGGTTTTAATATGATGTACAAAAATAAACAAATTTTCTCATTTTTGTTGACTCGCACCGTGAACTGATAATGTGCAGTGGCTCGTCTGTGCAAGCACAAATTTATTTCCTGATCAAGTTTAGGTTGCATTCCTAAACGCGTTAAAATCGATATCGTCGCGCTAACACCCGTTCCGAGTCACGTTCATGAGCGCGACTACGATATGCCGTGTGTCGTCTTGGATGACGTCATTACACCCACCATCTGACATTGACATTGACTGTGACTTATGCTCCAAAACAAAATCACCGTGAGTGCCGCTGTCACACTCAAAAGTGTCGTCTGTGTTGTAGTGAATTTGTTTTTTTTTAACATGACTTGTCAAGTTAATATAGACGACGAACCTAACGGGTGAAACATTTCTTTATTGCTAACCAATCAGAGCAATACGACAGGGATAGTTTTTGTACGCATAGCTGTTGTTATTGAGAAAATAAACAGTTTGTGAATGAACACGGAGCGCTCTAACGAACATTCCGAATCATTGACAGCGCTCAACCGTCATAAGCGCGATTACAAAATCTGAACGCAAAATATCAACGTGTACGCTGCCAACGATATTAGCACGTCTCGGAATGCAATTTTAATAACATAATGAAACATAATAATTTTAGAAGCATGATTCGTCGCCCCGGCCGACCGCGCTCCAGACGCGTCTAGTGTCGCCGTCCCGCTCTCGACACCGCCAAACATGGTCACCGCACGCAACATATAACCGTATCCACGATATAATTAAAATATAAAATCATATTATTAATATCAACACAGTAACTAATATTTACATCAACCAAAAGTATAAAAAATTATAAAGTTATTTTATAATGTAGTACATGATTATAATATTGATGTTCGCCTGCTGTTAGGTCCGGCGCCTAATGGCGGGACGACACGGTTAGGGATCCCTCGGAATCCCTAGATGTAAGCGCACTCCGACGGCAACTATGCTGCAGTTTCCTTAGGACACATCCCGAGTGCTGCCGATACGTCATCCCCTTGTCACAGTGGATACGACCATTGTCTTTTAAATTTCAACTATAATATTATGTTAGATTATAATTAATAATAATATCAGCCCTTTTAATGTCCCACTATTGGGGACGGCCTCCTGTCAATGCGAGGGGGATTAGCCAATAGTCCAGCATACTGGCCCAGTGCGCGTTGGCGGACTTCGCACGTCTTTCGAGGGGTCGTCTTCGCCGTTAAGCAAGTGAGAATCATGGTTGAAAATGAGATTGGCACATGAAATCTTGATAACCTCGTTATCGAGGCAAGCAGTAACTTGGCTATCACTGTTTTTAAAATTATAATTAGTCCCCTAAAAACCCTCTTCCATGCCGTCCCGCCAGTGGGCGCCGGGACCAGGTTCACTACGCCGGTGCACAGAATAGCACCTTCACATTCTGTTTGCGAAATGTCTCTTCGTAGAATTTTCTATACTATTGTTTTAATATACAGTAACGGAATATTTCGATAAGTACAACATATTAATATTTTCAATAACTATCACAGCAACCATGCCGAAATCTTATTAAAATTTGGACAAAAAAAAAACTTAAAACTTATTTAAGACTAGCTAATTTACATAATTATTTGATTGAAATTTGGGTAGAAAAAAAAGATTAAATAAGATTCAAATTGCAATAGTGTCAAATACCAGATCAAATACTATCGAGCGATCCACGCGCACATGTTCTCTCGAGTCTCAATTGCCGGCGCTTCAAGTCTGTGTACTCATTGAAAAGTACGACAACCGATTGTACGAGCCAATAATTTGGAAACAACTCTCGTAAAAAACCGATTACATTCTAGGTCGCATAGAATTGCAAAACCATGACAAAATTATGTTAGTACAAAAATGAACGCACGGTGAGCGTAAGCGTTTAGAAATAGAGAAAAAAATCAATACGCGAAATTAATAACACTCAAATATTTTTTGCGATCGACCGCTGTCTCGAGGGAGTGGTGATATCGGTATACAATAAGGCGCGGGCTCGGCGTCGGCGCGTACCTGCCGGTCACTGGCGCGGCAGCGACGCGTTGGCCGGCAGCGTGGAGCTGCGCTGCGACGCGTTCATGTACGCCGACTTCAGGTTCGACCGCATCGAGTCCCTGCAAATTAAACATAGCATCATTCATAAGCCACAACACTGAAACGACAGATTTTGTGTTGTATCATGCATGATGATTTGGCGATAATAAAATATACTAGCGGTAGTTCTTGCCAGATTTTCTCAGTTGAGGTAGCATACCGACTCGATTATAGAGTAAAGAAAAAAAATGTATGCGACCATGATGTCGATTTTAAAAAATACATTTTTTTTATACATAAATCACCATGTATAAAAAAAAATTGTGAATGATAAAAAATATAAAAAAACATTACTTCTAATTAGCGGTAGAATCACTAGGTGTCCCAAGCGATAGATAGCTTGTGTTTACGTGAATGAAGGCCAGAGCCTTTCTGTTAAGCATGGGGGTAGTGAGTGTGTGTCACCTGGGCGACAGCTTGGTGTGGTCGTGGTTGGTGTGGTGGTGCGCGCGGTAGCCGTGGCGCTGCACGCGGCGCGCCAGGCGCGCGACCCAGCGGCGCTGGTCGGCGGCGCCGCCCGCCAGCAGCAGCAGCTCGCGCGCGCGGTCCGCGTGCAGCTTGCACGCCGCCACGCCCTCGCCCTCCGACACGTGCTCCGCGTGGATCTTCATGCGGCACCCTGCACCCCACGCAACCGTTATATTACATGCGACGATCACGTACTCACCACCCATCACGACATGGCAATCGTGCCGACGATGCTAGTCGTGCATTTTAGTATTCCACTTCGAGATCAACAGTGTCCACGTTCTTTATACACTACTATGCTTTATGGCAACTTCATATTAATTTTGTTTCTTCAACCATCTTAATGGGCGGCATAATATGCTATATTCGTAATAAGTCACGAACATATGGGACCCTAATATGGGCCCTATTTCCTTAATAGTATCAATGACACAATAATTGAATAAAGTCGTCATATCTCTTAAGTATACACTTGCTGTACGATATTCAACCTTAAATGAGTTCCAAATTAAAGTTCGCGGCTGTATGTGATATTTAAAAAATTGGATATCCAATCATCATACAAGTACCAGCATCAAATATACGAATTATTTTTTCAAGTGGGTGTGAATGGACATTTCCGAATCATTAGAAAATAGCGAAAAATGCAGGACATATTAATAAAAACTAGAACCGCATTATAAAATATTTACAAAAATAATTTCCCGATTTTTTTAAATAATATTATTTTGAACTGCTTTGTTCGTCAATTTAGGCTCGTTTATGTTTGAAATACTTATAAGCGAAGCCAGGTGAAACGCTGATGGTAGCACTCACTTCGGCACTCGTAGGCCTGCGGCGGGCGGAACATGTGCCACAGCGGGCGCGTGCACACCTCGCACGCCGTGGGGATGTGGTACGTGATGCTCACCAGGTCGTGCCCCTTGTGCTGCACCGTGTTACCTGCCGCAACACAACACTGTACCGCACACCTTCAATACACATACGCTAACCATCTCGAAGAGACCAATCACCAATAAATCAATTTTTATTTTATTTTTTAAGAGAACATTTAAACATGGTGAAAATATAGAGCAACATAACGTACGTATGACAAAGTTAAAATCGAATTTCACTGTTTAAATCGACTTAAATCGAGTTTCGCTGCGGTCGGGGCCGCATCGCTCTTGCCAGAGAGTTACGCGACAAAAAGAGAAAAGCATCGTTTTTTTTTTAAACGCACAAAATGCAGCGTTGTGCGAGTTTAACGCAAAAGGGAAGATTTTCCAGCCAGGCGGGTGGTATGCCTGGCAGGGCGACTGCTATGCCCCGACGGTTATTGTCGGGATCTTGTATATATGTTACGCGCTCCGAAAACTCTTATAGCGCGATTCAGGATTGTGATGACAATTGTCTATTGTTCTGAATGCGTCTGCAGTGCCATCTGTGTAGCTTTTGGTCGCTACACGAGCTGTAGTGCACTTGATTAGTTTGTATCGAGAGTGGCGTATAATAGTGTAGTGTACCGGCGTGGTCGGGCTGGTCGGGCGGCGCGTCCTGCTGGTGCGCGCGCGCCTCGCCCTCGCCGGCGTACAGCAGCTGGAAGATGCGCGGGATGTCCTTCGCGTCCGCGCGGATCACGTCGCCCTGCGTCACCGAGCGCACGTGGAACACCTTGCTGCCATCCAAACAACAATTCATATTAGTGCAATTATATTATGGGTTACGAATACTAAAAATAATATCGCCAGACGAACACACTATACCAGGGGTTCCCAAACTTATGGTGTGTGCCCACTTTGAGAATGAATTATTTTTAGCGCTTTTTGATTTTTCACCTACTTAAAAACCACTATAACTTCAAACTAAATTAATTATTGTAAGTCTCTACACAACGCCGCCATTTTTTTTCTGGGCGCTATCGCCACTATACGGTCCCACACTAAGCAACGCTAACGCTACGCTAGCTACGCGTAACGTTATGGATGCCGTACAATGGACTGAAGGCAAATCCAGTATATAATACTTATATAGATATTAAACATTAATGACTCGTGTACAAACATTCGAGCTCACCACACGAAGTTTGTCCCTACCGGGATTCGAACCCGGTACCCTCAGCGCAGAAGGCACGGTTACTACCAACTGAACTAATTAGATCGTCGAGAGAATATGACATACATTTTTGAATCGGAGTCCGCGAAAATCAAATTATAAATATGGGTGTAATTTTCTG
Source organism: Pheosia gnoma (assembly GCA_905404115.1). Classification (NCBI taxonomy): domain Eukaryota; kingdom Metazoa; phylum Arthropoda; class Insecta; order Lepidoptera; family Notodontidae; genus Pheosia; species Pheosia gnoma. The sequence continues at coordinate 9,025,709 of FR989894.1, read as the reverse complement.
GGATTTTGAAAAAAAATTACACCAATATATATTTTTACTTCCACCATTTTGGATTTGAAAATGGATTACTTAAATGCTTATTCGTAATCACCATAAATACTCCTTGTGCATACAAGCACACAGATACATGATTCCAATTTCAAACGTTTTTTTTTCAACAACCGCCTACGTACACACTTTTTTTTTTTTTTTTTTTTATTACATTATAGGCATGTATTTGATCTCGATCTCACCTGATGGTAAGTGACGATGAGATCTACGATGGAGCATACTTGCCTAGGTAGGACTTTTATAGATAATTATACTTGTTTTAATGTTACAGTCACACACAACTCACCTCAAATCGAGAATCATGACGGGATCCGTGGTGTTCTGTTTGTCGTTCTCGGTGTTATAGAAGATGATCTTCTTGGAGGAGACGACGACGTACTGCTTCCTCCAGCCGTGCCTGCGGATGTTCTGCTTGAAGGGCACGGACAGCCAGCCCTCGAGCGTCTGCTCGGTCTCGCCGTCCTCCGCGTCGGCGGAGGACTGGGACGCGGTCTCGCTGGTCAGCGCGGCCAGTTTCTCTTTCAGCTGCTCGATCTCTGCGTCTTTGCTGTCGACCTACAATAAATAAAAAATAAATATCGCCATACGAACAAACCAACTATACGGTCCCACTTTGAGCAACGCTTGTGTTATGGGTACTGTACAATGGAGTCAGGGCGAGCTCAGTATATAATACTTATATACATATTAAACATCCATGACTCGGGTACAAACATTCGTGCTCATCACACAAAGCTTGTTCCCTACCAGGATTCGAACCCGGGACTCTCGGCGCAGAAAGCAGTCACTACCACTGCGCTAATCAGGCCGTCATAAATATACGTACAGTTACCACCAAAAATAAAATTACCATTAAATTGGGGTTTATTCAAACTCTTATACTTATTTACGCGAATATTAAACATTTAAATAAAACTAATTTAATTTAGATCGGACCGCAAACAACAACTAAATATGAAGGCAACCCCTGTTCAAACTGTGATACTAGGACGTCAAACACCATAGTCCTCCCGTGACCATGGTTGCTGTAAACCAGCCGAAACGTCGGGCACGTAAAATACATAAAATAAACGCGATACAATCCGTAAAATTTGTTTTATTTCAATAAACTAAATACTTTAAACGTGCAAAAATACTTCATCATCGGCTCCTTATCGCCCACTGCAGGGCATAATAGAGCAAAGTCAGTTAATACTAAGCATTATGTGTGAATTCATTTCAAGCTGTTCTATGTTTGTTGGTCAGGCGGCAAAATGCTAAAAGTCTACAATTCTTTATTCAACTAGGATATCATATAACTTTTTCGAACGTCGTTCATGTAGGTCGAAGGGCCCTACGACAGCTACGCCACTGCTCCGAGTTATTTGCGAGAGCTCGCGCGGTTACACTCAAGTGCCAGTGGTGGGAGCGAGAGGCAAGACGTGAGCGCGACTGCCGACACCTTTCCCTGATACCCTTTACTAGACACCATCCCTCTCTTATCATACGTCTTAGTCAGCGCGAACATTGCCGCAATTCAGGCGGGCGCATTCTAGTGCGGCTCTGGTACTCGTCCTCATCATTGGTACGGGCCAACAAAGAGCAGAGCGTGGTCAGGAATCTGATATTAAATACGAGTCCGAATGGCTATAATATACGTAGCAATATTGTTTACCTCCATGGCAAGCCGCTGCCTGGTGGACTGCTCTTCGAGGAGCTGCTGCTGGCACTCCTGCAGGTCGCGCTGCAGCTTGCTAATGTGCTGGTCGAACTTCTCCTTCTCGCGCGTCAGCTCCTGCTGCAGCTTACGGTAGTCCTTGTCCTTGCGGACCGACATCTTACTCTTGTTCTTTGTGGCAGCGGGGTTCATGTCTTTCCTGTAAACAACAGAATCATTTATATCAATGGCGGACACTATAATTTAGACGCAAATCAACATATCGTTTAACCCACTGATCGGAACAAACCTCTCGAGCCAAAAATGCAATAGTTAGGCCCGTGTCCAGCAAAAACCTAGGCTAGAATCAAATTCGACACCTTCACATAATTTATTTTAATGCAATACCTTTACGTATATTCTACTATCAGAACTTAAGGACGATTACAATATTATAAGACAGTTCGACATCAAAGGTGGGTGTGTGTGTTACCTGTTCATGATCTCGGCGAGTTTGTTGACGGCCTGCTGCTTGAGCATGATCTCGGAGTTGAGCTTCTTGTTGAGGCGGTCCACGTCGTCCTGCAGCCGCTGCAGCGGCGCCACGCGCTCCGCCAGCGCCGAGCCGCTGCGCCGCAGCTCCTCCACCTCCTGACATCCAACAACTTTGTTCAATATTCAACTCCAAATCATAACCCTCCACGCTTCTGTCATCGGCTATCTTATTATTATTTAATGTATCTAATAATGTGGTGTGGTGGGGTCGGGGCGAGCGTGTGTGTGTGTGTGAGGGACTGAGTGAGTGTTTTTTTTTATTACGATATAGGCAAGTATTGTGTATTATATAAGTGTGCGCGTGTGTGTGTGTGTGTGCGCGTGTGTGTGTGTGTGCGCGTGTGTGTGTGGGTACGCGTGTGTGTGTGGGTGCGTGTGTGTGTGTGGGTGCGCGTGTGTGTGTGTGTGCGCGCGTGTGTGGGCGCATGTGTCCCCGCGTGTGTACCTTCCGCTGCAGGTCGATGGTGGCGCGGCTCTCGTGGTCGCGGTCGCGCAGCCCCTGCACGAGCGCGTCGCGCGCCGCCAGCTCGCCGCGATGCTGCGCCAGCGCGTCGCGCATCTCCAGCTCCTTCATCGTCTTCTCCTTCTCCAGCTCGCCCACCGTCTCCTCCGCGATCGACCTGGACCATACGCTACACCGTTATTTACGATCGTTGGCGTTCATAACGAAACCGGGTCTGAAAAGTTCACCACATGACGTGCCATAATTTAAATAAAGAAGCTAAAGCTTAAAGTGTCCAGGCAGTAATGTCACCGGTAGTGGGTTGTGATGTTACCTGGCGATGGCCTCGGAGTCGGCCCTGGCGATGGCGAGCTGCAGCTGGTGCAGCAGGCTGGCGCGCTCCTGCTCCAGGTCACGCGCGGCTCGCGAGCTGTCCTCCAGCTGCGCGCGCAGCTCGTTGGCCTGGCTGCGGTACACGTGGCAGTAGTGCTGCTCGTTCTCCAGCTGGGAACGCAACTCCTCGCTCTACGGAACACGAGTCGCGTTAGTCTCCATAACATACTCCTCAACATTGACGATTGACGACCGGATTTCGGACGATTGGCGGTGACCCTAATTCTTGTACCGAAGGTGCCGTGGTGGTGGTTCGAATACTCGTAGGGGCAAACATTGGGTGATGAGCACGAGTGTTTGTCCCTGAGTCATGGATTGACGGGATCGCCCCAGTCCATTGTATCGTACCCATAATACAATCATTGCATAGATGGTAGCTGGCAGTATTTATCATATAATGATAATGATATGATAATATTTCCATTTCCAGTAGCTGCAAAAAATGCACTGCACTTTTTTTTTGACATAAAAATCCCTCAATTTTTCAAAACGATTTTAAATAAAACCGAAATAAAACAACTAAAAGACAAACAAACATTTTCTTGGCTGAAATCAATTGAAAATCAAGAAATATTATTTAATTGGTTTTTTTTTAACTACAAAAATCCATCCGAAATTATTTCAATCAACCCAGGACTATTACAGACAGACGGGTAATAAGTTAAAACCATCATTTACGACCAAAATAAATGTATTAAAAAAAAATATCAATCCTGTGTAAAATAATGAAGAAATTGCTTATTCATAAGAATCTAAATTCTCATATCATAGCACATTGACTACATATAACTATCATCCGCTATCATATAAAATCATAGTTAAACTATAATAATCTTGCGGAATGATATGATTTATGATTGTGGCCGGAGTTGAAGATGACCAGGAAATGAACACAACAATAATACATTTCTGTTTGTTAATGTGTGTCATCATAATGGTAGAAGTTTATAGGCATGTCTTTCTTGGCAAGATTTTGTTTGTTCAGCACTTGTGTTCGCAACATCCATAACTTTACAATGATTCAGTTATGCGTTACTATGAATGATTTTTTTTTCGTTTTGTATTACTGTATTCCCTTGACAATATGATTAGGATGATTAAACCATATTCAACAATTTATTTGAATAAATAATTGCAACAAATCGTATCGCTTATTCGGAATTCTATGAACAGTGTTCCAAACCATTGACAAAGCATGTATTACACTTTTCTAAGAAGCATCTAGACTAGTATAAGCACACGTTTGCATAGGTTTCCTATTAGAGTTCATCACCTTCTAAAGTAATACGAATAAAATTCATATACTTATAGGTATGCTTAGATATTACTGTCATTTCCTATCTAAACCTATACATAGTAATAATTCTTAAATAGGCTTAATAAGACTGTAACTTAAGCATGTCCGCACGGCTATTACTTTTGAAAAAAAAAGAAATTATAGCAGCCTTTATTTCCTACAGACTGGATGGGTTCCCGCGGCAAAGTCTACTTAAACTTGGCATGGTGGTTGCTTGCTTGCATACCAAGCAAAATGGTTTTTTTGTCAAAATTGTCTTTTTTTTTTTTATAAATATCCCTTTTTTATAGTAAATGTTGGTTATATACAACTTATTATCACGTATAGGCTGTAAAGGGCCAGCACCCAGGGCCGTAAACCAAAATTATAAAAAAAAATGATAATCCTGGGTAGACTAAGATCATGATTTATTTGTTTTTGTAATTTAAAGAAAAAACAAATGAATGTATATTTTTCTTTTCAATTGATTCGGGCGAAGAAAATGTTTGTTCGTCTTTTAGGTGCTTTGTTTCGTTTTTATTTTAGAAAAATTAAGGGATTGTTTATGTTAAAAAGAGGAGTACAAATTTTTGCAGCTAGTGTTAATGTTGATTTTACAAGTCCTTGATTTCATATTGATTTCTTTCTGCGTAGATCGGACCACAATCAACAATTAAATATGAGGGTAGCCCGTTTCTAACTATGACACCTGGACGTCCACCACCTCAGTCCTCCCGTGACCATGGTTGCTGTAAAGCAGCCGAAACGTCGGGAACGTAAAAACGAAAAATAAACGCGATAAAATCCTTAAAAATAGATTTATTTCAATCCTTGATTTCAATTATGAAACATGTCAGACTAACTTATAGTTGAATTAAATATATATATTTTCTATCTAGTTTGCTTAAATCAAATGAATCAACCCCGATACCAGGATATACAATTTTTATCCGGGGAAATCGAGGAGTTCCACGGGATAGTTAAAATATAAAAGTTCACGCGTAAGACGTGGTACAGCTAGCTAGCTAACAAAACGTAATCTGAAGTCCAACCGATCTTAAATCTTTGTGTCATAAATATCAAGGTCAAAGAAGAATACCTACTTTTCATAGTTGGGCAATCCGTGCGGCAAGCCGTATGAGAATGCAATAAAATATACTTAACATAACATTCTATCTAGTATTGTACCAGCTATGCTGTGAGCGAACTTTGTTATATGCGATCGTACTTCAGATGATAGCACGCGCATTTGATAAACAATTATAGCTCGACACATCAGTCTAGTTGGTGTCAAATCAATTAATCTTCGCAGCTATTTGATCTAATTTTGAAACAATAAAAACGTGTCCCTCACTAAGTTATTTTAATGAATACAAGTAGAAACATTAATTCTCCACAGTTAGATTCCATGAACTGTAATGAATGAATATTCTATTAATTGAGCAGATCGCATCATCATCAATGAGCAAAGCATTCAACAGTAGAAAAACCGCCGCGTCTGCGTAATCGTGTTTATTTATTTGGAGAGGAGCGCACGCGCAGGTACATGTCGTATAAGGCAAAAGCTGTGTGTGTATGTGTGCATGTTTGCCGTCCACAATGAGTCACTATGTTGTAATGCCGGAGGACAGTCTATTTCGGCGCGATGAGATTATGATTAATTCACAAGAAACAAGTCAAAGAGCCCCTTAAGTTTCTGTATCAATATGCCACCTATATGCTTTTATGCTCATTTATCACTATACGATAAGGCATCTACCGAATGCTCCCAGTAGCTCCCTTCGTCCATTGTGCACCCCCTGATAAGATAGTGCGATGATGACACATCAATTATATAATGTCAAGTCGTCATAAATCTGCCTACACCGGCACCTATCTCACATCCAATTTGCATACCTATTGTTATGTATACGAACAGCCGACAGCAAAGTATCATTACGGAAAAATATTAAGAACATGTAAATTCTGTAAGTTGACAAACTCTGGTTACGTTGACATAGGGTAATCGTACATATAGAGATCAAATATTGAATAACTTAGTGATTAGTGTGGTCTCATTCCTAAATTACCCAGCTGACCAGTTAGCATTTTCTTTTTAATTACTGGCGACCCACGGCCCAGCAAACTCATCCCCATATCACACACAGCATGAAATCAGCAAAATTAAATCTGGTCAGTATTTTCTGAGGTTAGCTCGAACAAAACGCCACATGACAATGTAGTTATAGTATAGTTGTTATACTAGTCATAGTGATTTTGCTACAGCATGTTCAGAATTTTCTGTCAAATCAGGGTAAATAAAAACCACAAATACTGCTAACACCAACCCTAGATTTTGTATTATTATTATAAGAGGGGTCACTCACCCTCGCATAGTGCATGTCCCGCTCGGCGCTGGCAGCGGCGAGCTTTTCGGAGGTGTCGTGCAACGCTGCGCGCGCGGCGTGCAGCTCGCGCACGCGCGCGTCGCGCTCGGCGTGCGCGGCGCGCGCAGCCGCCTCCGCACCCACCGCGTCGCTGCCCGCCGCCAGCCTGGCCGCGCGCTCCTGCTCTAAAGCTGCCGCTAACCCGATCACCTGGACCATATTATGGTCACGTCATTTTAATGTAAACCTTAAACTGACTGAATTTGAGATCGCATCACCATGTGTTGATTCACTTGTAATGCAGTTTTTGTAGACATGCCAACTTGTGTTTTTTTTTTCTATAAGTTTATCGATTCAGGTTGACTAGCCTGAATTTATGAAAAACAGAACGAAAATTACTAATTATCGAAAAGCATAATATAATAATTAAACAAGGATAAAGGTGTTCATGACCTCAAAACCATAAAGAAAAATTACCACATAATAAATCAATTAAATTGATTGCATTATAATAATTTGGCATATGATTTACCTTCTCACTTTCCTGACGGTACTCGCCCTCAAGCTTCTGCAGACGTTGTTGCATCTGTCTGTAATCAACGCTGAGCATCGACTTCTGGCGGTCTTTCTCTTGGCACATGGACTCGGACCGCTGTCGTGCAGACTTCTCCTCATTCAGTTTGGCTTGCAGGTCTGTCGCAACACGATGTACTTACAACAATCAGAAATACTGGCCCCACATGTATCATTGCGAGGATCGGATCATCATATTCAAATGCTAGAGTGCGAGGTTATGGGGTCTTGTTAATTAGTCCTCTTAAAACAGCCTGTAATATTCTTTACATAAAAAAGTAGCAGCCACTAGTGCCCCCGATAAGATATGGCGATATAACACAGGGATATGCCACAATGATACATAATGTGAACAAGTGTTGAAATGTTTAATTATCTTTAACAAAATATGTAAGTTTTATTGGTGAATACGAGTTTTCTGTTATATTAAAAGGTGACACTAAATAAATTACACATGCTTTTAGTAAAAATCACCATTTACGGGGAACAGTATAAGGAATGAAAGTGTTCCTACATAGATCAAGAGTGTATTAGCAAACAGAACAATACCTTTAAATATCTTTTCCAATGTTCCTGAAGCATGCAAAAAGTGAAAAAGTGAAGGTATGAAATATATTTTCGGGAGCTTACACAGTTTAGCTGTCAAATATGAGAGGAAGTAGCGTGAACTAAATACGAACGAGTCCATTAAGAAAAGAATATATATACACACCCTTGACTAGCTCCACGTTTGCTTCTTGTTTAGACAGCAGCTGCGAGCGCTGTGTGTCCTGATGCGCGCGCAGCTCCTGCTGGTAGAGATGCTGCGCGGCACGCATCTCGTGTGCAAGGGAGGCACACTCCTTTTCCAGTGACGAAACTCGCTCTGACAACTGTCTATTGTCCACCAAGATGTGATTGAGCTTCGCGGTAGACCGTTCTATTTCAGCGTGAGCTGCATTCAACCTGCTCATAGCTTCTGCCACTGCTGCATCGGAACGCTGTTTAGCCGCCTTCAAGGCAGCCAGCTCCTCAGACAGAACGCTTCGTTCTCTATCCAACGCGTCGCACTGGGAGCGCAAGTCCGCCACCGTGCCGTCATTAAGTGCAGCGGCTGCGGCCTGCGCAGCTGTCAGTTCCGCTGCTTGTTTTCTTGATTTAGCGGCGGCCTCGGACTCTTGTTTTAATTTCTCACGCAACTCCGATAGCTGCTTTTCCAGGCCGTATATTTTCTCGTTGTAAATCTGTAAACTACTAATTTCTTTTGCCCTCTTGCTCTGCTCTTCATCGAGTCGCCGCTTCGCTTCATTCAAGTTCAGTTCAGCTTTTCTTCTAGTCTCACATTCTATATCAGTCTTCCTTTGCATTTCCTTTAAGTCGTGTCTGAGCAATGCCAGCTCTTTGTCACCATCAGCTATAATTTTTTTGTTTCTAGATTCCCTCTGAGACAGCTCTTCTAACTGCGTACAAAGTGTCACTTGGGCATCCTCTAACTTCCGCCTACCATCTCTTTCTCTTTCAAGAAGTTTCTCTAGCTGCAATATTGCTTCAGATCCAACATTATTAATGTGGTTATTAGAGATTGTAGTATCTACCACATCAGCTGCCTTCAGTCCTCGACCACATAGCTGATAGTCACCATTGTAAGTGAACCCTACAAATGGCAAATGATTGCCAACAAACGCTTTTGGCACTGGGAAAGATTCATCTAAAGCATCAGACTTATCCATATCATCAAAATTCCTTGTATCATCATCACTAGATAGCTCAGGCACTACAGGAGGTACAGAGTCCCTCAAATTTTCAAAACTCCATTGATCATTGATGAAAAATGGATGTTGTTTTATTTCATCTACACTATTTTTGCCCAATCTTTTAATCCTATCTGTTAAAAGGCCTCTGATTAGGGATTTGGCTTCTTTTGATATCTCTACATCATCAGGAAATTGAAGTGAGTTTCTATGATCCATGATCTTACCATAAGTTCCAACTAAACTGTCAGCATAGAATGGAGGATCACCTATTAACATTTCATATAAAAATATACCCACAGCCCACCAGTCACACTCCCGACCATACACTCCTTCCCCATTCTGTGACTGCAATACCTCAGGTGATATATAATCAGGGGTTCCTACTGCATTGCTGGCACGCACAAGCCCATCAGGTCCCATCCTCATACAGGTACCAAAGTCAGCTAGTTTCAGGTGACCATATTTATCAATCAACATGTTATCTGGTTTTACATCCCTATGTACAAAACCCATACCATGAATAACATCTAGAGCGAGGACAATTTCCATTGTATAGAATTTTGCCCATTTCTCAGGTATATCATAGTTAGACATAAGACTAACGAGATCACCACCTGGCATGTAGTCCATCACCATGTAAAGATATTTGTGGTCTTGAAAAGCAAAGTGCAGTTTTAGAATCCACTCCGAATTGGCATGTGCCATGATATGCCGCTCCTCCCAGAAGAATGTAGAGTCTGACCTCTTGATCATTTCCACCTTGCTCAGTAGTTTCATTGCATAAACCTGATGTGTAGACTTATATCTGACTAGTTGTACTTCACCAAATGCACCACGCCCAATCACTTTTATCAAATGAAAATCTGCTGCCTTCAAACGCAGATTTATAATTTCGGAAGCAAATTCTTCATCTATAACAAAAGATATGTAAATTGTGATATCAATGTGTAGAGAGAATTCTCTAGTTGGACTTTAAAGAAATGTTATGAGAGAACAAACAAAAATAGAATAACACTAAAATTATGAGCATAGCACAAGAGTGTAGAAATTAATAAATATTTAGATAACATCATTATTAACTAAACTTACAGGTACAATGAAATAATTTTGTGTTACGAAAAAAAAGTTTCTTGTGCATAAATGTTATTGTAGTAACTTTCTTCCTAATAGGACAGATTATAATTTAATTAAATTAATGTTTTATAAAACAAACTCTGCAAGATACTCTCCTAGCAGAGTATGTTTATATTATATTAGACCCAGATAGGGCCAGATTTACTCAAATGCTCAAGTACTTTGTTTGGTTTCATTCAAGTAAAAAATAGCTGTGAAAGAAATACAAACAATTGTAATGGTGTACTCACATCTGCTTGTGTAGGCCTCAACATTCTTCATGCGTCGAATGGCCGGATGGTCGCAGTCGGAGACGAGGGCGGTGACGGTGTCGAGCAGGCAGTCCACGTTGCCCGTGGAGCGCGGGTCGCCCAGCTGCTCCTCCAGGGCGCGCAGCCGCCGCAAACGTTCTTCGTCCTTCACCGCTTCCATGCTGTTCCCGATATCTGACGTCCACTGCCACTGAGGCTAAACGCCACCGAACATTCTCCCGATAACTGCTCCGTGAAAGAACGCCACTCTCATCACGACACATCAACGCCTGAGTACCGTTTTGTTACTCCTGTGTTAAGTCCAGTTGATAAGTTACCGTTCAAAGGATAACTTATGTTTCATTATAGAAAAATTCAGTTGCTACTCAATGACAGTAGATAAAGGTGGTTCTCACAACAAAGCATATGCACGTTTGCAAACACAACAGAATGATTATTTGAGTCTATCAGTGTCAACTGACTTTAAAACAATAATGAACACAAAATTACAATAACGATCGGCTCAAATTTGGAAAATTAAAGTAAAATTACGAATTTTATTATTCCACCGCTTGATTGATGAACGATGGATGCACAGAGAAAAAAATCATGATGGAAGATCTAACAATAAAGTGAAGTTAGAGGCAGACGCACTCAAACTTTGAAAAACTTCAGAATGGCGCTGGTAGGTGCTGGTAGGTAACTTAGGGTATTGATACATTATCGAAAAACGAACTAAAACGACAAAGCTAAAACGTCTTCTAACTGTAGGCTTTACCACTCAACAGAGAGAGATGAAGCTATGGCCATAATGGGAGGCGCGCCAATTGCCTCTTTTACCTCATAGGGCTAATTTTATTGTTGGGTGCTTTTGGTTGGGATATACGTTCTTCAAGGTCTGGTGCATGGTTGGACTAAGAATGCTACATGAAGGGCCCGGACAACTCATTAAGGATTTTTCCAAAGATTTTCTGAGTTAGTTGGTCTCTTTCTTAATCTTAGGTTTTCGTGTCTATTATATAGGAAACCTTTTTGAATGACTTTTATTAGGCTTGGCGTTTATAATAATAATAATACCAGCCCTTTTAATGTCCCACTGTTGGGCACGAGCCTCCCCTCAATGCGAGGCTGCGCTGCGCTACGCTGCGCTTGGCGTTTAATTCAGCCGAATCCAAAGATAAGCAAAGTAAATCATCGATAAATGATTATATAAATTAAATTGATGGCTAAACATAAGTATGAACCATGAACCTACATATCAAATCTGCCAGCAGTTAAGTTCAGGTTCCGGGCCCTGGGTGCATGATTAAAGCAATAAAACTGAGAGAGACAGAGTATATATTGTAGATAACCATATTCAGGGCCTGGAACTGGAAAACTTATGAACGAGTTTTGATTGGGTTTTTGAACGACTTAACTGCTGTCAGATTTGACTTATGAACTATTCCCAATGTTTACTTTTTGAAAGGGCTTTCCTATAACACGAGGTAAGTTTAGATTCGGCTTTTAACACAACCTCCATGTTATGCGTACCTATGGCACCTGTCTGTCATAGACAGTTGTAATTTCGATTCATAACCCAAGAAACCCCTTCATAAGGGAAAGTTACGTTATTAAATCAGTCGTTCGATGGATAAGTAACATTTTTAGGGAATCCCAATGAATAGCGTAATTCGTGAACGACTGCGGCTCGATCAAGCTGAACAACTAGTCCTCATATTTGTCTATGCACTTAACGACTTGTTCGGTCCGGCCAGTACCGTACCATATTCGATCGTCTATGACTACTTTTATTTTCTCTATAGTAGCAAGGTAGTACGTTCATAGTTCTAGGTTTTGTCTTTGGGTGATCATTCGTTCAATTTCATTCAATTCGAATGGAACATGGCGGTGCTTGGCAGGATGTGCATAAGTTTTTGATTTTTGCATTTATTATAGGACTCCTTTAGACCTATTAGCTATTTGATTCATTTATATTACTTTTAGTGTGTATAAAATATTTGATAAAGTGCAAAAGATATTTGGTAGCCATATCTTCTGGTCTCGACATTTTATTTCTGCAATGAAAATTATTAAATCGTTGGTAGTGTAAAAATTATTGTGACAAAATATAACACATATCTCAGGTAAATCGTTGTTTTATATACCATTATTGTAGACCATGTTCAATGCAATTTGATTTGCATCATCATTGAACATAGATACTATAAATTTATGCAAAAAGTTATGGGTAGGTGCCCCATTTTGGTTCAAGTTCACTCTCGTGTTATTTTGCTCATCTCAAGAGTTTGTATTTCATAATAATATTGATCAGTAATCTCTCATTGTTATTTATAATCGATATTACAAATAAAAAAATGAATACGTATTTTTTTCGATTTTTACAAGGGTACCTATATTTTCTTTGTGGTCCCTAATCACGTGTGATTCAGGTCGTTATGGGGTCAATAACTGCAACCATACAATTATTTTTGTTTTATTTATTAAAGCAGAAGTATAATACATTATTAGTAGCTATTGTACATATTAATAATCTTTTTGAGTCTGATGAGCTTACATCTGTAATAAGCTTTTCTCAGTGCAGCACAGTACAGCAATACTTAGTAGGGGATGTAAATCGGCATGTGCATGTGCAGTGCTAATCTAGGCGCAGGGCGCAAGATGTAGACAGGACGCAGGGGAGGGCGGGGGCGTGGTGGTGCGCGGGGCGGGGGCCCGTCCGGCAGTCAGCTGTGCAAAGTGTCATGTCGCGCAGCCGCGCCGTGCGTGCCGTGCCGTGGGAAATGGCCTAAATTGTATCCCTCAATTGAATCTCCAAAAAATTTGACTATCATATTTCTTAACTTTAAAATCAGCAAATGTATAATCTGAGTCAATTTATCATACAAAATACAAATAAAGATCAAACTGATTAAATTTGGTGTAGGACATTTTTCTTTGTTACAGTGATATTTGTGTTTGTACAAAATTTGCTAGGCCTAAATCTGAAAGGTAGGTATATTGTGTGTATCTTATCAATTGAAATCTCATATTGTGTTGAGTGTTGTCTGCATGATGATTAATGCTGTATCTAGATTAACCATACCGGGCATCTTATTGCATTGTTGCTTAGCTATGCTTTGATATTTGATCCTAATATTGTTACAGTAGGCATGGTCTACCTCAGTTGGATTTCAATGTTCCACACATGGTACCAATGTTATTTTTTATTTGAAACTTTCTAAAAAGAACTTGTTTTATGTCATAAATTATTACTATTTTTACTTGGTGAAATTTGAAATGGTTAAATTGAATAACCGTTGCTTAATTATGGTAAAAGTGTGCTTAGTGCATAACATTTGCATTGTTTCATATGTGTTTGCCATTTGCCATTGTTGTGCAATCAACAATTCTCAATAAAGTTCTTTATGGTTACCGCTGGTGACTGACGATAAGAGCTGCAATCACAGTTTTCTTGCTCTCAATTTGTAAATTTAATCAGTGTTTCATTACAATTGTTGATTCATATCCTGTAATAAAACATTTTTAATTGATTATTTCATTGTGGTCTCTAGTGTTATATAATGACAGATTTCATTTTGTAGTTTCAATATTAGTTTCTTAAAGTAAATACCTACTTAGACATATTTTTGTAAGTTTTTAAAATACCTACTAGCTGGTATGCTTGCCACATTGTACACGAGGATTGTTTTGGTCAACCCAGGGTATGCCTTCATTTTCATGGACAAAATTTTTTATAGATCTTGTAAACAATCACCATGTGGGCATTGAGAGACTAGCAACTAAAGCTATTATTAAGCAGATTTTCACCAAAATCCTTCTGATAGATTTTCTGTGATGTGTAAACAGATAGACAGATGTATAAAAAATAGATAATGGCGAATGAAGCTTGTTTGTCGAAAATAATCTCCCCTACAATATTTTGTTTTTCCTAAATATTAAATTAAGGAACACAACAAAGCTATAGTCTTATCATAAACATGTAGTTTGTGTTTATATGATGTGATCACAAGTCTTCATATAGTCTTGTTTATGAAAAATTGGTGGGCTAGTGCAGAAGTGTGAGGGTCAAACATCTAGTTACATACTTGCAAGGAAACTATTTATAGAATCAATGTAAAGTATCTCTTTACAAAAACATTTTATGCTCATGCTTGTATAATACCTACTGCATGATAATTAATTTTGTGTATGTTTATTCCAATTCAGTTCAGTTATTGTCTGATGTTCACAAAACTAAGTATCTACACCTACATAGGTATAAAGATAAGCATAGTAGGTAATGAAACATAATAATGAAAATGTTTTTGAATATAATACCTATATGCTATTTTTAAAATGTACATCAGTGTCATCATGAAACTGTTACTATGTAATTGCAATAATTACATTCATATATGTAATGGTTGTTCTTATTACAGCACGCCGTGGTGGTCATGGCTACGCTCATCCAGGAGAATGGTATCAAAGAGCTGAGTAGCACGCATGGGGTAGTTGGGAACCACGGCATTTCCGCTCACAGCGTGGCCAGCCACATGGTGCCCGACCACGAGTACTGTGAGGCGGGCGGCGCGCCGCCGCAGTGCGCAGACGCCGGCGCCGCGCCCACCACCACTGCCGCCGCCGCCGACCCCGAGGAAGAAGAGGAGACACCCGAAATAGACATAATGATAAACAATGTCGTGTGCAGTTTTAGTGTTAAGTGTCATCTGAATCTGAGACAGATCGCGTTGAACGGTGTTAACGTTGAGTTTCGGCGCGAGAACGGTATGGTCACGATGAAGCTGCGGCGGCCGTACACGACCGCGTCGATCTGGTCGTCGGGGCGCGTGACGTGCACGGGCGCCACCAGCGAGGACCAGGCCAAGATCGCGGCGCGCCGGTATGCGCGCGCGCTGCAGAAACTCGGCTTTCAAGTTCGCTTTCGAAACTTCCGCGTAGTAAATGTATTGGGCACGTGTCGGATGCCCTTCGGCATAAGGATCATATCCTTCTCTAAGAAATACAAAGAAGCAGAGTAAGTATTTGAATCGTAATACTTTTCTACTTGCATTATTTGTCTCTTATTATGCGCCAATCATGCAGCGAGTCCCATCCCTCACAGGATAATTTATCTAGAGGCAATTTGTAAAACTTCTGTCTAAACTTTTATCCCACAAACACCCTGGAGAGTTTTTGAATTTGAATATAACATAATAATTCAATACGTCACCTACCTTGGCCGCTTCAATTTGTCGGGTCTTGCGACACCCAGGTCACTAGTCCACCTTGGGGTTCACCAATGGTCTCTTCCAGTTGATAATGATTATTATCTTTTACTTTGAAGTGCAGGAAGGAGGTTGTATGCCTATATTCTTGCTTACATGTCGGTAAGGTGTAGTCACTACTAATGATATAAAAACGAATGTGCGTTTATTAGTTTGTAAGTTTGACTGAGTGTCACAAAAACGGCCAAACAGATTTTAATGAAATTTGATACAGATTTAGGTTATGTTCTTGAATACCATATAAGCTACGTAAACTCTCCGTGGTGCCTTACACCTGGACTTAGTCCAGCTGTAAGAGTCTTGCTTCTGTGGAAATTTGTCTACGAGATCTTTTTTGTCTTCCGCTTTGCAATGGAGGGAAGTGGATAATTTTCTTCCAACTCCTATTTTTATCTTTCGATTAAATTCGTGCGGGTTCCAAAACAATTAACTTTATCCCGGGACTCGCCGAGGGACAAACCTCAGTGTCATCATTGGACACCACTGTAGATCCTGGCTTACAGGAGTAGCAGTGGTGGGAGTGTGGCGGGTCTAGACCCAAAGAATAAAATAAAAATATAAGCTACATTTAACCCTCAAAATCTATATCGGCGAAGTTGCATGCAAAGCTTTATATGTTTCAAGTAAATGGGAATGCTAGGTATGTATAGCATACTTTTTAAACGATAAACTCTGGTTCATTTACCTCATAATAACAAACTATAATACAAATTTTACACTGGATAGATAATATAAGTTTGTTTACCTCAAGTCATTATAATGTTTCGAATTATAATTGAGAGTGGAAATAATTCCAAATACCTACCTATTTAGAGTCCAGGAAGGGGAAGATGTTTTAAAAATGTAATATTGTCCGTTAAATTGTATATATGTATGGTTAGATGAGTAGAAATATACGCGTAAATGTAATTTTTACGTTTTCTTCCAGCTATGAACCAGAACTTCATCCAGGGGTCACATATAAGCTGTATAATCCTAAAGCAACACTTAAGATATTCTCCACTGGAGGCGTGACAATCACAGGTACTCATAAGTGTGAAAATAGAATGTAAATAATTCCCCCTAACAAGTGGCGACATTTTTTATTGATATTCCCATACTACGCAGTTGTTGATGCATCTCAAAATGGGCCACTGCATGAATCACGCGCCCATCAGATCTAAATATATTATTCTGCTATGCTCGGCTTTATGACCAGACTTCTTCATAGGCCGGTAAAGTATAGGTGTAAGGTAAAAATACCTACATTCTGCGCGATAAAACGCCTATTGATGGAACCAGTTAGTTTCCAACAGTAGGACTGTTCTTAACAATACTCGGACTCCTTGAAATTTACCTCAGAAGGACATACAGTTGGTAAATTGAGTATTGAAGTGTAGTGGGGGATATCCCTCGCTCGAAATAATAGAATAAAATGGATTGACTCAATCACTAAAATCCTGACTATGTTACTCGCGTACGGAGAAACTAGCATTGTCTCGTGGCGAAGTAAATATTGAAGGTTAGTGGGTAGGCACATGGGTATAATGTCGTAATACCACATAATATTTTGTTAACATGTATGAATATGTGTGCAGCCCGGAGCGTGAACGACGTGCAGTCAGCAGTGGAGCGTATATTCCCGCTGGTGTACGAGTTCCGCAAGCCGCTGACGGCGGCGGACGAGGAGCTGCTGCGGCAGAAGCGGGCGGCGCGCGCGGGCGGCGGGCGCAGCGGCGCGCGGGGCGGGGGCGCGGCGGGCGCGGCCGCCGCCAGCGCGCCGCCGCCGCCGCCGCCGCCGCCGGCCGACGACCCCATGCGGCTGGTGACCATGTCGGACGACGACGCCGACGCCGACGCGTGGGAATGACGCGCCCGCGCCGCGCACTGACGCTCCCGACGCGCCGCCCCGCGCGGGAACGGTCCGGACTCTACGTTGGCATCGAAGCAATAACTGTCGGTTGTTAGTGCGATCGTGTGTGACTCGTCGGCGAGCTGTTCGATTCATGCCAAAGATATTTATTAGGGAGGTGCTTCGCGGCCGGCCCGGCCGGCGCGGCCGCGGCCGCCGGACTCGGCCGAGCGCGCCGCGGACCTCCCGCGCTTCTTTACCCTTCGTCTGTACGAATGTATCGTTTTTGTGATGACCTGTGACCTCTTTAGTTTGCGTAGATGAAGTCGAATCGTTTAGGTTATAACCGAAATTAATAAAACGAAAAAAAAATGTTCAAAATATAAATCTCGATAGCGATACTCAGTCTCGTTTTCATTTGCCGTTAAGATTGAGAATTTGTAGTGATAATAGTGTTCAATAAGATTTGTTCTAAGAATGAAAATGACTGAACGACTAGAAGTTAGTGATTGTAAATATGGAAGCTTCGACATTATACGTTTCAATAATAAACACATTTGTTTTATTAAGTATTTAATATCAGTCGAAATTGTAACACAACCTTGTAATTCCCGATCGCTCGGCTTACGAGTCGGACTCGTGCGTGTCGTATTCGTCGCTGGTGAGCCTGGGCTGGGAGGGGCGCGGCGGCCGGGCGCGCCTCATCTGTGGCACGTTGAGCCGCTGATTGTTGTATTGAGCTGGCGTTCGGATGTATGCACTCATGTCCACCACGGCGAGGCGGGGTGTTTTTACTGCCGTTCCTATAACACAAGAGATAAGCTCTTACCTCCCATAATTATAAGAGTTATGTTTACGCTACGTATGAAAAAAAAAAGTAAATATGTACTAAGGAATGGACCTTGGAAAATGTTTTACACTATTATTGTTTCCTTATCCCCGAGTTTATATACGTTTTTTTAACTTTATCAAACGTCATATACTACTACGCACAAGAGCTTTGCTTTGCGCAATTCTGTATGACGTTTGATAAAGCTATTGAATGTCAATAAATTCGGGGGTATATGTATAGTGTATTAACGCTAGAAATTTAGAGCTAACCCGTTATAATTGGAAAGAGATGTTCGACAGCCGCGACAGCGGTGACAGTCCGCGGCCTGGACCTCAATAGGGGGCGGCGGGAGAGCCGCGCGGGTAGGGCTTGGAGGGCTGGCGGGGAAGCTACTGGCAGCGGCGGGGACAACACTCGCCCAGCCAGCACGCGGCGCTCTGGAGATGAACTAGGGGACCTATGAAATTGAGAATGTTGTAATTGAGCTATCCCTAAGTGTTTTGGCTATTTTCTATTCTCTAAAGCAGATTACTTCCAATCTAATCTTTATCAGTAGTGGAGATTAACTTATGTAGGTCTTCGGTAGTGAATAGTGTGGTACATCGTTTTCAACAGCTGCAGAAGACCGTTCGCTTTCTTATACAGATAGGTATTAATAAAGGCAAGGTGATACTTTTTGGACAATCCAAATAGTATCACCAGATGTCCATAAGGTCTACTGTTAGCTAGGTAAATATGTACCTAATTAAAGAGTTTCTAAACCAATAACAGTTTAGGAATGTGCCAACGATATTCGCTGATATAGGTACCCACGCAGGTCATAGTGACCTTCATTAATGTCATTCCCTGACCTCTCACGCTGAATCACAGGCTGTCTCCTCCGACGTCTCCCCCGTGGGTCCTTCTTCTTAGTCTTACCAACACGTGGAGGGATCACTCCAATGTGTCGGTAATAATCGCAGAGTGCCTTTGCCAGTGACCTTCCAATTTTCGTATCTGAACGCATTCGTTAAGAAAAAAAAACACGCTGATGTAATGAAATTATAACTTTCCAGAGTATTTATGTAACAGAGCCATTGGCAGACAGCCCAATATGTATCGATTATATGGTTGGAAATTGCTAATGCACAAGCTTTTTGGCTCTGCTTTCATGTGCATGAAAATACAAATATGTACGTCACGTAAACAGTAAGTACATTGAAGGACATTTTAAATATGTCAAACCATTGCATAGTGGTTGGCTAATGGTGATAGACAGGTAAGTATATAGTAATCTGGCAGTTAAAGAAAAATGCTGATTATGAAAAATTTATTCACCATCATATATGATACCGGTTATTTCAGCGAATCAAATTCCCATCGCACTATGCAGGTTAAACCAGCCTTCAAACAAAAAAAGACTCATTACAATCGGTCAATCCGCTTGGGAGCTACAATGGCATAGACAGACAAGGCATTAAACTTATAACACGCCTTCTTCAGCGTTGGTGCTTCCAGGTTCGGGCAATAAAGGATACAGGCATCCTCGGTGTAATGTATGTAAGGTCCTCTGGGCGACAACCGTCTCCCACCCATGGATACGAGCAGAGTGTAGGCGTCGACGGCGCCTGTGGGCAGAGCGCGGCGCGCGCTACCAGCCGCGCCACCGTCCGCGTTGTACAGGCATGCCTCGGGCCGCCACGCTTCTATACGGCTCCCTAGAAACTTCGGAAGGACTGCGTGGCGTTCGAACCTGATGTAAATAACAGCAGAAAATATACTAAAAATGAGAGTGCAAAACAACGCTGGCATATGTTACACATTACCTTGCACTTGAGGCAATGAAGTAGCTTTTTGTAATACTGTAATATTATACCTGTACAACTATGATTGGACCGCCAATTTGAATGTCGAGTCCTTACGTATAAATTGTTCGGTATAAAATTATTCTAGGCGCCTGACACTTTATTTGCTCACTCCCTACTACATGGTACTTATACTATCTATGTACGATCAATTGTTTATTGCGTTACTAAGTTATATGATAGCAATTTATTAGTTTGACACACCTATACACATCGTCGTAAGAGTTACCGCGAACAAATACGCCCTCGTGGCTGATGTCACCGTGGATGTCGATGATGAAGTCCAATTGGATGTTCTGGAAATAAAAGCAAACGTGTTAAGAGTTCAATTATCATAGTTCAATCATTCGTAGCAGGAAATGCGTAGTCACTGAAAGCAATAAATTAATTCTATAAAAAATCTTATAGGAGCCTACCTACAATCTGGTACAGCCAGTGATTTATCTATTATATTTATACCCACCGTCTTAATCAACTTAAATTAATCTTAACACTCCCCGAAAGTTGTATGTGTAATCTGTTTTTATTTTTTATATGGAAAGAAAGTTCTTTGAATATATATTTTTCTGGCGATTTTTTTTGTCCAGCAAGCGTGTAGAAACATCTCACGCAGGACCGATCCTACCGGACACGTCAAAACGAATATCACGCACGCCTAGAGCGAAACCATGACACAACTCTACATGACACAACTCTAGTCTCGCCACAATAAACTTTAATAGAAAAAATTCTCAGCAAGCTCCATAAAGACGACTTACGTAAGTACTTGACTGACGTATAAAATACAGATCTAAGTCAATAAATAAAGCACCTTCTCGGAAGTGAGTTTCTTGACTAGATCGCTGACTGCAATGAGCGCCGGGTGCGCGAAGCTGGTGGGGCGGTGCCAGCAGCGGTTGAGGTCGGAGCCCAGGAGATCTGAGCGCTGGTTGCCCAGGAACACGCCATCAGGGTTCAGCATCGGTACCACCTGGTAACAGGTTAGATGTAAACAAAACTGTCAATGATAATTTGAAATGAAGCCTTTATAAGACTTTTGTTGTGGCAATTTGAACCGATATCTAAGGTGGCCATGCCATATGTATAGCCAGAGTGGTGGACTATGGCCTAACACCTCGCATAACGGGGAGGCCTGTGCCCAACAGTAGGCAAAAGGGCTAATACTATTATATTATTATTATTTATGTACCTTATATCACTACTTAAATCCCAATAAAATATGCTATTAGTTTTTGGATATTTTTTTTAGATGAAGATGATAGACCTATGGAACCTATCCATTTACCGGAATACAAGTCCTTTAAAACATCCTATATGTTTAACCCAGTTAAAAGCTAGGTATAACCATGTCGGGTTTCATCATAATCCGTCATGTAGTTTCCACATGATGCTCATATAAACAGACTACCATAGAAAAGATACAATGAGCCTTCTATTTATTTTCAATCTCATTTATTTCACAGTCACGCCCATTTTAGTATCTTACAATATAGTAATTAATTATATAGTAATAAATTGATGATATAACTAGGCAGTAGCTATTACCTCTATTACTATATTGTGTCTTAGAGCCAAAGCTTTTTCTGAAGTACTCAGCATGAAATCTAGGAAGCCTGAAAATATATATAAACGTTACAAACGTGACTACACTCGTGTTCTTACATACTCCTGATGATTTAGTATGAGCAATGACAAACTTTGCCATAGACAACAGGTCGAGCATTAGCCTCGGATGAGCGCTGTCATATAGATACCTCCCCGCTGTCGACGCGTGCGCTTCATGCCTTTTTTTTTGTTGACCGGGGGGAAATCTTCGAAAGATACCCGGCCTCTGTGTGGGAGAAGGCCGGGTTATGTGGGATTCTTACCCACTAAACCCCCCCCCCCCTGTCGCCTTCGACACATGTTGGAGGGGCCCCAGGATCTCCAAACGGAACGCACCGGTGCCCCTCTTGTGCCTCGCCCCCTTATGGGACCCGTCTCGGGGGAGCAGATGTTCGCTCCCCCTGCGCCCTCGCTGCGCATGGCGGCGGGGAGCCACGCCCGCCGCCGTCCTCCTCAGGAGTCGTCATCGTCACCGGACGTCCGGGGCCCACACCCCAGTCGTCCTCGACCCGGAGGGTAGCCCGTTGTTTAACGCCCTGGGCATCAGGGCCGGGTGCGCTTCATGCCTGCCTCAATCTCGCGAGACTGCGCGGTCAGTCTGGATTCAGCCATCTACAAACCTTGGCAGACGAAGGAGGACGGTGGTTCCCCGCCATGCGTCCTCGCTAGGATTAGGACGGCTCTCCTCCTCACCGGCTCAACAGTTTTGACTTTCACACCTGGAGCCTCTTCCTTTACATCAACCTCGTTATCCTTGAAATCCTTAATGGTTATGAGTTCTATTCGACGTTTTTGCTGAAAATGAAGGAAATGAATATAAATAAGTAAATTGCTGTAAACAAGTATGAGCATTATAAATCCACATTATAAAATAAAGATATAAATCCATGCAAACAGAGTTATTTAGAAGCAATCTTAGCACCTTGAGGCTCTCGCTTAAGGCAATCAAATTAACTCATAATTAAATAACAAGTAACAGTTTACCCGTGGTACCAAAATTGTAATAGTGACAAATTTATATTTATAACATTCATTGCGAGCCAGTGATATTAGCAGACATGGTCCAAGATTTACTTAAAAGTATGGCAATGGCAAGGACGCATATCTTCATAAGTAGGTGTATACACGTAATTTGGACCTTAAATTGGACAAGAGTCAAATGGAGAAATGAAGCCAACTGTGTTCTACTTAGGGCGATCATAGAATATCTACAATACCATAAAATATATTGACGACTTGAATAGCGCAATTCGTTATGACCCTGCTATCTGTCTCGGGTCTCAAGTCTCGGGTTCGAATCTTGGTAGGGTTTCATGGACCAGATTCATGGAGGTTTATAATATCTATATAAGTTATATATAGTGGGTGCGTCCCCAATCCATTGTACGGTACCCATAATGCAAGACTTTCTTAGTGTGGGACCATATATTTGGCGTGTTCGTCTGGCGATATTAAAAAACGAAAAGAACGTGTTTCGGTAATTTTGAATAATAATGTCTTACTGCAGTCTGGGCGATAGACTCTCTGGTAGCGAATGCTTTCGCTCGTTTTTCCCAAGTGGCCAGGTGCTTCTGGAGCCGGGAATAAGAGTAGGATGCTGCTGCAGAGAACTGGTACACGTCCTCCTCGCGATCGAACGCGAAGACCAGACTCAGCACCTTGCGTCCTCTGTGCGCCAGAGAACGATGGTAGAACAACAGGCGTCTAGGTATTCTTTGCCTAAAAAAAATATACTTTTGATTTCCGTCGGGGCTAATTACGTAATCGAACTGTTCGTAATTTGCCCCGGTCTAGTGTTACTGGCATCAGCCGCAGTTCATTTCTAATCATTATAGTAGGTAACTAGTGGATATGTCCTTACCATTTTGGTCGTGACGTGGACCTAACTAGGGGGGTCATGTCTCCATCGTACAGTGTCACTTCTTTACCCAAGTTCACAATATTGAAGATCACCCTCTGTAACAAATATACAAACCACAAGTATATACTTACCTCACAGACAACATATTACAACAATTATTAATAGTTACGGTTCAGTGAGATACCATCTAAATAATATAAAATTGGACTAAACTAAAATACTAAAACCGCCTGGCACATTTGGTGGTGACTCTGCACATTTTATGTGAGGAGCACATTTTTATGGGGAAATTATTTGTCGTCCGAGCGAAAACATAAACAATTTACAACTTCACACTTCAATTTATCGCCAAAAAGTCGAAAATGTTTCATGGTTTGAAAAACATCACCCTCCTTTTAACGCAGTCGGGTAAAAGTAACAATTACTAAATGGTATACCTACCTGATCTTGCTTCACGTTCTCCACCGTGAAGTTGAACCAGAACCTCGATCGAGGCCTGCAGGTGTCAGGCCTTACGAACAGGTCGTACTCCAGTTCGGTGATGTGGTCAGCGCGGCCCAGGTTACCGCACTCAAAGGCCGCATCGAAGCACAGTTGGCCTCGCTTGGCCTTCCCGCTGTGGCCTGGCGGCCTAACAACCAGCCGGTTCAAGTTTCCTAGGCCTCCTTCTCCATCACTCTCTTCGCTATCTAGGAAAGATACACAAGTTCTTGGATTTTATCAGCCAGGTACCGTATAATATGTTGTAAGTTTGGTCATTGAACGGTACCTGGTTTTACTACTTAGATATTATTTGGTTTCTACACTAGGTAAAAGAGGTTGATGAATGATAAACTGGTAGGTAAGAAGGTAATTAGGTACAAGCAAAATTGAATCCTAAGTTGTTTCATCTTATGGGGAAAAGTCGCGTACACGTATCGACACTAGAATTGTGGTGAAATGTTTGTTTCTTAATACCACAAGCAGCTCGTCGGTAGATGGAAGTATGCTCAAGCTCTTCAGTGTAAGCAGCCATCAACGGGTTATACAACTCGGACGTGCAAGTTCCCTACTTCCCCACCACTCCGGCACACTTACTCAACTAACTTTAACAACGTGAGCAGATTGGCTGCAAGATTGACGGCCTAGTCGTATACAGGGTGTAAGTTGTTTCGTAACTAAAACTGATACTATAGTTTCAACTCACGTTTCTGGAACCCCCATAGTTACGATTTTCCGTCGACCTTTACATGAACGTTACGATTTTTTTTCAGTTTTAAGTTGATTTTAGCATGATTTCATCATAATATTAGTCTATCTCTACGTGATTTTTAATAAAAAACAAATCGAAATTACTAATTTAGACCTAAAATAGCAATGCAAATTAAAACCCGATACGCTCTAGCGCGCTCGCCTCTCGCGCGAGTCGGAAATCGCGCGAAGCGTTGTGTTGCGATCGCGTGGTTAACGATATATTCCGCGCTCAAAGATACCATATTTGTAACTTATGACTTTCGACATTAATTGATTTCTATAATTTTAGTGTATGCATTAAGTGTAACCTTTACCCAAAGTTTTTGTTACCATGTCCCTTACACCCTGTATAATTGCACGAATGTGTTAGCGATTGCGCCGCCAGACACGCCAACAGAGAATTGATAGTTTACACGTCTATGTAGCCCAAAAGAACCATGTTTTCGATTTAAATGGAAAACCGTTTGAATTGGACGAATGAAGGAGATATAAAAAAACTGTAAACCTGTTTCAAATATTTAGGTCGAAAATAAAGGTATTGTAGGTGGAACCAGAGGATATAACCAGTATACCCCATCTCGTCCCCATATTGTCTCAGATTCGACCCATCTTGTGCCCATATGAGCCCCCAACTCGGCCCATAACGATCCAATCTTCCTTTAATTGTTCCATTTCTTCCAATCTATGCAACAAGATCGGTTGCAGAGTAATCCAGAAATAAATGAGCCGCGAATATCAACTGACTGCACGTGTTGACTGGACCTACTGGTCCGTAAGACCTAAGACGCGGACGCGACCTCGGGCCGTCCTTGTGCGTTGGGACGTGCGAAAGACATCTGGCAGACGGCGTCAGATAGACGATGCAAACGCATAAGTCACGGCAGGCAGCCGCGGTTTTAGGACGGTTCCGATAATTTGTATTTGTGTATTTTTTGTGTTTACCTTTAAAGTGCTACCAAAATATATTTCCAAATGTTACTCATTAAGAAATACAATCAATTGAAGCCAATTAATTATATCGAGACACCAATGAGACACAAGGAGAGAGGAGATAATGGGGTTGTTGTCTACATTTTTGTACTCTTTTAATACTATAGTTATGGGACATAATAATGTTTAATTCACAAAATCTAATCTATTATATGATATTGCTGTGTCGATTTTATTGAGTTTTAGGTGTGTAGAATATTATTAATATAACGACAACAACAGGCATATCAGTGATATCTTTTGATCAGTGAGATGATGCCCCGTTTAATAATTTTAGTATGTAAAAAGTCACATAATTAGAAGCTTATTTCTACATCCTTACCAGACATTTTACGTTGTCACACTATACCGTTAATAGGTATTTTATTTTAAACATTTTGCATGTAAATTAATTACTTCATTATCACTTATAATTACAACTCGTTAAGTCCAGTTTTTGTAAAACATAGTGTCATCTTTGTATCCTGCGTCCTGGGCGTCCTGCAGGCTCAAAGGTTGCCACGATACGCCGCTATGCGACATTTCCTTCATAATAATAACAATAAATAAAAATATTTCACTTCAATGCGGAAATATTGTGCTAGTTGACTGCCGTTGCTAAGCGATCAAAGCGTTTATCAAGATACACGTACCAGGTAAAGTATGACTAGGTATATAGGTAAAGAAAGAAAAATGTTTGCCAAATTGAAAGCAGAATTGCAAAGCAGTTATGTTGTTCTTTTAGCTCAATAAGACACAAAAAACAACTAACAATATGTACATGTTGTTATGTTGTGTTTTGGACTTTCTCATAAGTAGGCAGGTTGATTCCTACCTAAGTTGGACCCATTCAATAACACTCACTAAAAAGACCTACGACTCGTAGGTCTTCTTCAGGCAGTGTTATTGTACTTTGTAGGTAGCTACGAGCGCAGGCTACGAGCTACACAGTCTGATGTGAGATCATTATAAGACAAATTTTATGGTGGATATTGAAATAACTATGTACTTATCTACAATAGGTACTTTCAATAATTGTGTGTGTATATTACTCTTAATTCAATCGTGGTCGATCGGCGCGAATGAATCTACGTTGGAGATCGTAGCACGTGCTACGCGGCAAAGACGTACCAATTAGTACTTACTACGAAAGCTACACGAAGTACTGTACCCACTTGATAAGATTATTATGATTATGAATTTATTTAATGCCAGCATAAATCCATATGCAGAATATATAAAGAACTAGCTGCGCCCCACGATTAAAAAGTATGTCCTTTTTACCGGGATAAAAAGTAGCCTATGTGCTATTCCAGACTATAATCTATCTCTGTGCCAAATTTAATCCAGATCCGTTCAGCCGTTCTCGCGTGATTGAGTAACAAACATCCATCCATCCAAACTTTCACCTTTATAATATTAGTGTGATATATTTCCGTACTTACCTAATTCTTGAGTTTGAATTGTAAATAAGAACAATTTGGTTTCAATATTAACTAATAGCAGACTTTATTTAAATAAAACAAATGTTTATGAATATTGTCGTTTATTTAATAAATAATATAACATGTTATAGTATTACTAATATTATTTTTGGCAAGGTATCGCCGCACGCACCGCAAACATTGAACAAAGCTCAACGTTTATCGTTCAATATTGAAAAATGAAAACATATTTTACCCGTATATTAATATAAAACATTAGCGCTATTATTTACACGTCTTTTATTTCAATTACAACACTAATTTAACGAATACAGATACAACAAATAACACTCGGGTAATACAAAAAGGTAAAAAAGAACTTATAAGTATTGTTTGAACACAACTAATAAAAACGAATTTATTTTAGATCATCTTGTACAAAACATGGCGTATAAAACACATTTATAATTATCTTTCATTAATTAAAAGAGTTTGACCCCTTAAACTGGTAGGTAACCATATGTTATGTTTAATATATTATAATCGCTAACAAAGTGAAACGTGTAGGTAAACTACCTATATTTGATCAATTCCTTTGGTTTTTTGTCAAGTAGCGATATTTAAAACGCTAATTAAGAGAGATGAGATATAATAAATTTACGAAAATACATACACATTGCAAAATTACACTTTTAATCGAGTTTGCAGCTAAAAGTAATATAAAGAGGTAATATATAAAGAGAACAGTGAAAATAATGCTTTTATGTACAATAAGATGACAATAATGTTTTAAGTGCTTAGTTACAACATTTACCTATCTTTGAGAGCAGGACTAGAAGGGTTTCACAATAAACACAAGGATTCCACAATGGTATCAACATCGCAAGAGTATTTAAGTTGGAATAATACTAGGCCACGTCCGTATGCCGCGGCTTAGAGCCGCTTCCGATGAGTGTGTACGGTGGTACAGGAGCCCACCGCGGCCATTAAAACATCCAGGGAGGACATCGGGCGTTAAAATATCCATAGGTCGTCCGAAAGCGTAT
The DNA here is from genome assembly GCA_905404115.1 of Pheosia gnoma. Taxonomy (NCBI): domain Eukaryota; kingdom Metazoa; phylum Arthropoda; class Insecta; order Lepidoptera; family Notodontidae; genus Pheosia; species Pheosia gnoma. The sequence continues at coordinate 8,997,408 of FR989894.1, read as the reverse complement.
GATCACGTCCGCTAATTACGGCTGATAGTTTGCACAATTAAATGTTTAATGTACTATACAGATTTCAAATAAGCTACGACTTCCTGCCGTGGCTTACGGACGCTTCATATATTTCCAACGGATGACACTCTATTGAGGCGGAGCGGGGAGGAGGAGAGCGGATTGTAGTGAAAATTAACCAATAGAGTCCCTATATTTTCACGGCTCTGGTCCGCTCGGTCTACTCCGCCCCGCTCCGCCGCAATGGAGTGTCAGCCTATGAAGCTGTTTCATCGCGATACGGGTTCCCGGGTGTACAAACACACAGCTCATAAATCTAGATTAGTAAAGATATATATTATTATGTCTACAGATAGATACACCGCACTGAACAGTCACACTATTCATTAGTTTGTAGTTTTTTTTTATACTTTTCCATTAGAAGTACGAGTTTTGAAAACACACGTAAACGAACGTTTGAACTTAGCACAAAGTGATAAAGTCCGTCCGCCGAATTAATAGAAAATAACAATCTACCTATTTTATTGACTTTTTTTCTTCTTCTTAAAACTGAGTTGTAAATGGATTTTTACTTTGACTATGAATTTGTATGATATTATTTTGAGCGTTTGTATAATGTATATAACTAGTAGCTACTTACATAAAAACATCTCAGTATCAGAATTGTGATTAATTCCATAAAGTAGACTATAGTCTGGTCGTCTATAATAGACAGTTATTTTTAGGGTATGCTGCTTACGTGGGTCATAGTATTTTTATTGATCGTATCTTTGATTGCATAATGCTGTCTACCTTTATATGAAAATGTCACGATATTGTCATTTTCTCTGTTATGATATTATTTATATATGACCCATTTACTTTCTCACTTATTATGTTGCACGTCTTAAAGTTATGGACCACTCTTTAACACTTAACCAGCATCCAAAAACTGTGTTTTAACTATTTAAAATTATTTAACGCTTGTTCTTAATTTGAGACTCACTCTAGATCCATTAACGTAGTTAATTTATTATAATCCCTTTATTTATTTATTTTAATTTCATCCAACGATATTTATTAGTAGACAATAGTATTGGGTTTGACATCTCTGATAACTATTATCAGTAGACATACTTACAGAGGTTACAAATAAGTTTATTGTGTGTAGTTCAAATGGAGATACTTATGTAGCCTCTTCATTATTATTGCCTTCAGTGAACCCGACAAGGTTCAAATTGGTGCCGTACCACATTACCATGCCTAACCACAATCCACATAGCAATAACTGTTCAAACATCGGTACCCCATAACTTTTAACGCCACGACATTTGAAAAGCGTGACAGTCTGCTAGGACTCCAACTTTAGTACTTTCTCATGCGAACGGTAAGATCTGAGGAAAGGTTACAAGTAGACGTCACTGCAGTTGTGTCGCCGCGATCACGCTTGCGTGTCCCCGTCTGTGTAGTGCGAGGGCCCCTCGGCGGAGCAGACCGAGTCCTCGGGGGTGCGGGACGCGTCGCCCGCCTCGCTCGCCTCCACTGCGCTCGCGCTGCCGCCCGCCTTGCCTTTACCGCCGCGACGAGCTTGGAGCGCCTGCACGTATTGGTGGTAAATTAGTACGTGAAACGATGGTAGTGTTGAAACATGTTGATTTCCCTTTAAAGTTTACGTTAAATTAGTATACAGTGGCACGTATAGTGCTATGGATATGCAAGATTTGGCTTCGTTTTTTTTAAAATTGTGTACATTTGGGATGGAGTATACCTAAATAGTTAAGTATTGTTTATTTATTCAGCATGTAATAATCGTTTATTTATTTAAATAAAGTGCATTAAATAATAAATATAAAGTGACAAAGGAGAATAAATTTAGAAAATATTTTATTATGTAACACGTGTTTAGTGTGTTTATGAAAATCAACACATTTCATGAATTAAATTTATATTAATAAAAAAGTATACACAGTATAGCCGGGATGAAAGCTTTCCGTACGAAATGAGAGTCACAGCTAGAATGACTGAAACATAAACAACCCTCACCCTGACAATAACAGTGAGTGCTTTTAGTAATTCGGAACGAGTCCTGTTGTTGCACTGGGTACACAGTTAAAGCGGTCATCGCATCTGCTTTATCGCCTCAGTGAGGGGGTCGGTGTCGCAGGGTCGTGAGGTCGCGGGTCGTGGGGTCGCGGGGTCGGTGCAGGGGTCGTCGCCCGTCACGCTACGTACAGGCCGGACATCCACAGGGGTCATGCGGGCTCCACTTTAGTGCACATGCTATATAATTTCACACCTCCTTACCTTTTCGCGACTGCCCTTTTTCTAAAGTCGGAGTAGGATGGAAGATGAAACATTAATTAATGAGAATGGAGATTGTACACGTATTCGACTGAAAATATCTGAATGTTAGTCATGTTACTGAATAGTTTGGGCTGGTTGTGGGGTGTCATTCTTTAGAAAGTGTTGTGGAAAATAGATAATAGGAAGAGGTCAACTATTAGTTTGTTATCAAATGTTACAATACACAATACAGAGGGTCCTCGTTATAGGTTTAGTAGGTAATGGTATACTAGCCGTCCAAACTGAGATTTAAAATAATTTTAACACAAACAATTACAACAACACTTAGGGTAGGATAAATGTAATTTCTTCGAATCTACCATATCCATGTTTATGGTAGATTCGAAGAAATTACAGGGGCTACATTTGTAACGAATATAAAAGGCGATTACCTGCTATAAATAATGTATTTTTAGCGCCTACATTTTTTACGGGTAATACTTATATCGCTCTATATTAACTTTACTAAAATAACTTCAATGTTAATATGGGTATTTTAGTATCTGTCTAGGCGAATAAACTGTTCGTAGGCTCTCGGTAGGTAGATCGCAGCTACACTTTTTTTCAACTTATGAAACATGTTTTTTGAGAATTCTTGTAGGTATATTTTAATAATGTACATAAAACAACTAGTTATAATAATCAGATAGTTCTAAATCCTAAAAAGTAGTGCGGAAGGATGATATTTTTCTATGTGCGTGTTTCTCAATGTGATAATAAACCTTATACTCACAACTTATTTGACAGATGACCCATTATTTTTTTTCTAAAATAAGTTGTGGTGGGTGGGTGTTGTTTATAGGTACATTGTGAAACAGGCTGTCATGATAATAGGGTGTGAATGAGTACGAACCTGCAGTGAGAACCGTCTGTGCGGCGGCTTGCGTCCGCCGCGGCGCTTGCTGATGTGCGGGTTGTCGCGGCGCAGCGTCTTGTTGCGCAGGATCTCGAGCTGCACGTACAGCCGCTTGAGCTCGGCGCGCACCTCCTCCGACGTGGGCTCCTCCTCGCCCTCCGCGCCGAACCCCTCCGCCGGCCCGCGCCGCGACACCTGCGCACGGGCATCGACCGACATTCATCGCTTTCATGATGGTATCATGGTAGATAGCCGAGTACTGACTAACCGCGCACCTTTACAAGGTTGCGGCTGCCTTAACTTTGACCTGAGCAATCAGTTCACATATTAACTTATAGTTAGGCTGGCAGCGAGGCAAGTAACAAATGACATCATGGCATATAAGAGCTGATACACCTTGTTCGTCAAACGTTTTTAATGACTTTTGCTTTTATTCGATAGTGTAGTTTTTAATTGATTTGGCACTTTAATCTTGAATGTCAACGCGCAAGCGCTGACACCGTCGCTGGTTTTAAAGGCGGCGTCATAATTCACGTTATCTCATTTGAATTCGCTCGCGCTACTATTCAAAGATGGGGGATTAAGGGAATACTAGCAGTTGTTTAAGGTTACCTCTTGTGCTAACGATCTAGCACGATATCCGTGCCACAGCCGTGGCGCCAGCACGCAGGCGAGCGCGGCGCCCGCGGACAGGTGCGCGCGCGCCGCCGCCGCGACCGGCCAGCGCTCGGGCGCCGCGCCCTCCGCGCCCGCCGCCAGCGCCCGCCACCACGACCCGCACATGCCTTCGCAGCATAGCGCGGCACTTAGCCACCCGCGTTCCTGACAAATATGTTACACATAATAATAGTTCTCCGAATCCCAGTCACAGCGGCCAATCCCAACGGACTCTAGCCAACTACGCAGGAGATATTATAGTGCACTTGTCTTCCCTCACTGTCATAGATGGGACGGCAATCCGACACGAACGGATAGAGATTACGGCTTTAGATACTTGCTCTCCGAGGCACGCGCACGAAAAATATGTAGCGACTTCTTAAACTGCGCTACAATCCCGAAACACACTAGCGCAACGTTATACGAGATATAGGAGAACGTAACATATAAACGAGAACCCAAAAACAAACATCGCGTCGTGACATAGAGGGTAGCCTCGCCAGGCTCCACCCGCCTGGCTAGAAAATCTTCCCTTCTGATGGATTGAATTTGTGGAAACATCACAATATATGTAGTACTAATATATGTAGACATTAAACACATATGTATGACCCGGATACAATCATGCGGGTTCAGCACACAATATTTGCCCCTGCCGGGATTCGAACCCGGGACCCTCAATACAGAAAGGAGGTTACAGAATCCGGCCGTTTATAATGTTACCTGAAAGGGCACGTTGGCGTTCCTGGCGGCGTAGGCGATCCTGAGCCCGGCGGCGAGCAGCAGCAGCTCCGCGGCGGCGGTGACGTGGTGCCAGGCGGCGCGCGCGCACGCGCCCGCGTCGTCGCCGCACGCCGCCGTCGCCGTGAACGCGGCCAGGTAGCACGCCGCGCCCGACACCATGGCGCCCACCACACGGAGCACCTCGAATACACAACCACCACGGATATTTAATTAATGCCTTCTAATTATTTTTCCAATGGTTCCACTTTATTAGTGGCCCGACCTGTGGGCCCGACTAATGTAATTTAAAAAAAAATGCTGCAACTACCTACAACATTTTGCGTTATTGAAAATTCTAGTTTGACTATATTTGCTACATCATATTCATTTTGATGTGTACACATATAGTAGGTAAAAAGAATCAGTTCAAATAAATACAGGCCTAATGAATATAGCCAGCAGATAAATTAAATCTTACATACCGTACATCTTTTAAATACTATGTTTTATATAATTATAAAATGAGTTGGCAACGCAACTCGTGCAGTATAGTCACCTCGGAGTCCCGGGGCGTCCAGCGGTGGGCTTTCCTGGTGCGGAACTCGGCCAGCAGCACCCAGAGCCGCAGCACCACCGACCCGTAGCACGCCACGAAGCCCAGCTCGCGCAGCCACGCGCCCGCTATGCACCGCCACTTCGCCACAGATATGTACTGCGATGCAGCCTAGTACAACACACGCGGGTTACATCTATGTTCGAAGACTCTAACTGAAATGTAATTTAACATATAAAAAGTGCAGGTATATTAAAATAATACAAAAAAAAAGTTAAAAACACATTAAAAATAATGCTTGCAATTTTATTACCTGCCTACATTTTTTGGTATTTTTAAAAAAATTTGGTATTTAAGTTTGCATTTTTTTTATGCAGGCGAACCAGTAGTAGTTTTTCATCTTGCTCTTAGTACGTGGTGTAAGTTTTAATTTTCTAATAATTTTATTTATTTCTTTGGGGATGTTGTCTTTATCAATCTGTCTAAATAAGTTACAGCTTGATGAATGAAAAACAAAAACAATTTAAAAGGAAACAACAATTATATAACACCTAAGTATATTTGCTAGTTATTGACGTATAACGTGATCCTGATAAGATAACTAAACGCCACTTCAGATAGCAAGTACCCCCTCAGGACTTAACATTTATCTCGTGCACGTCGTTGGTCTTACCCTAAAGTATCAAAATATCCGATATGAATATGGATTTACGTACAGAATGATTGAATATATTGAAGATAAATGTCCAAATGTGAACAGCATCGCGATAACATTATCATATCATACTAAAAAGCAGTGATATCCAAGTTGGTAGAACGCTTACCTCGGTAACGAGGTTCGCAGGTTCAAACCCCCCGGCTCGCACCTCTGGGGTTTCTGGATTTCATGTGCGAATCTCATTTTCAACCACGATTATCACTTGCTAAACGGTGAAGTAAAACATCGTGAGGAAACCTGCATATCTGAGAGAACCCCTCGAAAGATGTGTGAATTCCGCCAACCCGCACTGGGCCAGCGTGGTGGACTATGGCCCTATCCCCCTCGAATGGAGGGGAGGCCCGTGCCCAGCAGTGGGACAAGAGCTGGTATTATTATTATTATTATTATATCATGCTTACCGAGGCGTACATCAGCAATGCGCCGAGCAAAACCACCTCTAACACAGTCCACATGCCCATCGCTACTGCCTGCAATTACAATTCTTGGCTTAACTCTTGTTACTTCTACTTAATATACGTAGTACGGTGCCCATAATCCAACAAGTGCTTAGTGTGGGACTGGCGATATTAGTACTATATTTAAAATTCAACGATATTATTCACAGCTGCTATAGAATCATTTCTACAAGCGCATTAGTAGTCTTAGTACACACTACTCACTTTACATTTCCTTTTCTTAAATATAATGAGCCCAATAACGAGGCACAGCAGCATTCCCGCTAGGTTGGCGGCGAGCAGCGCGACCCGGTACGTGTCCGCGAGGCAGGCGGTGGAGGCGCTTCCCATGCCGCAGGGGGTGCACGTCAGCGGCTGCCCACGCGCCGCCAGCAGCGCGCCAGTCTGCCACGCGCTGCCGTCAGGGTCCCAGTGCCCTGCTCGGCACTTACATCGATACTGCAAAAAGTGCTTAAATTAATGATTGCTCAAAAAAAAAAAAACAAGTGATTGCCACCGTTCGGTCACCTCTATTCTTTGATCTTCTGAATACAAAGATGGAAATGCCTCGCATTCAGTTGTCGCCGAATCGCAAAGCGGACTTCCATCTAACCAATTGTTCATGGCATCTTCGCAAGGCATCGTCGGCCAGCGGCGGAACAGCGCGGCGGCCGACCTCGACCGGCCCGAGCCCCGAGCCGCGGCCACACCGCCCCACCACCCCTCGCCCTCCTCTCCACAGGAGTACCACGCGTTGGACCAAACGGCCCCGGACGCGTTCCATGCTGACGCCAACGTCCTCCAAAATTGGCGTAGAGTGACGGAGTTGTTTTGTTGGAAGACGATGAGTTTGGGTGGGTCCGCGATGTAGAGGACGCCTAGGTGGAGCTGAGGGGCGCCCAGGGCGACGGCGGCGGGTGGCGGGGAGAGGGGCGCGCGCGTGGCGGCGCGGGCCAGCGCGGCGGCGCGGTCCTCGTCCGCCGCGCCCTGCTGCACCAGCTCGACGAGAGCACGCGCCGTGTGCAGCACCGCCGCCTCGTGCTCGCGGGCGTTCTGAAACCACGCAGACAGGTATGATGAATCCTTAAAGCGCCACCCTTCAGCACCATGATGTAACTTTGATCCTTACACGCACTTTCAAGGTTTACCTGCCTCTTAGGTATAACTTGGGTATAACGCCTTCCCCAAACTGTGAAGAATATCAAGTAGGAGGATGTATACCATATTTTGATAGTACGTGGGCGGAACTAACAGTAAAGAAGATAACTACCACCTTGTCTTCTCTATTGTGCGTTCCGCCGTTTTAGGTGTAACAATAGCATTATAGGTGTTACTAAAGATAAAAAAACATCATTTATCAAGGACAAAATGATGTGGTTCACCTATGCAGAATTTAATTTAATATACCTACCTATTTATAGAACCGCACGACCCTAGAATACCTCGATCGCTTAATGAAAACTCGCGTTACCTACACGAGGCAGGTTGAATTCCTTTGATATTATATTAATTCCTTCTCATCGTCTTGTTCGGAAATGGCGTTCCGTTCCGTGCACATTCCGTATCGCCAACTACACCCACTGAAGAGATATAGTATACTCGTACCTATCTACCTATAGGAACGTGTTACCTACTATTAGTATTAGTACATCAAAAAGCGTTCACGCTGGGGGTTCCCTCACCCCACCCACTCAACCCATTCTGAGGATGTCGGTAAAAGCATCTAATGGGTACAAACTAGGTACCTATGTTGAGCTTTAAATTCAACTGTTTATATTTTTCTGTACAGAAAAACTGAAAAATATTTAGCGTCTTGTTTGCAGCCCCTAAATATTATTGAAGATTTGGAACTAGATGGGTTACTACTTACTAGAATCTATAGAAAATAATAAAGTAATAGTTCGATGCTAGAATCATAATAGAACCAGCCAGATTTACCGTTGGCATGGGTGGTGTGTTCCTCAATAGCAGTGGTTCGCAGGAGAGGGCGCTGGCGGCGGTGGCGGCGTGCGGGGGGTGCAACTCGGCGGGCGCGGCCGCGGCGCATGCGCACCACGCCAGCGCCCACGCCCACGCCGCCCACCGCGCCTGCATACTTCACCTTCCCACACACGCACCCTAGAATAAAAAGAAAATACTACAAAGTGCATACAATAAATTAGTAAAGTACTTACCTACATATATAGTTGTGTAAATGAAGAATTTAATAAATACAATATGTTAACCATCATAGTTGTCTTATCTACCGTGTGTTTCTACGTAGGCCCGTATATAACTTTATTTTTAGTAGGCCATTAGATAAGACGAGTTTTAGATAAAGTTCAATGGAAAGATTAGCCGTCCTCGGTATTTAAATACGACCACATCTCCCTTTAATAAGTCAGTCAGCACAAGTCTTTCTTCTAAAATGTTACTTCTAAAAGGCTTTCTGTGAGTATCGAGATAAAATTTTGGGCACCATGCCGGCCGATGGTGGTGGGGATTTGCTGAGTGAATTCTAAATACCTGCTTAATTTTAATTTATTATATCTTATTTAAACAATATATTTTCTATTATGATTTTTTTCAGTTTATTATTAACCAAATACGTGACCTTGTCCGACTGCAAGGCAACCTCTCGCAATGAAGTAAGGACGTTTCCTGAAGGATTTATGTTTGGAACATCCACGGCTGCCTATCAAATCGAAGGAGCTTGGGATGCTGACGGTAAGAAGGATCCAAAACGTTTACAATAGCATTATTCAAACAAGTAGGTAACACAGGAGCAATAAACAATAAATATTCATTTTCAGGCAAATCTGAAAACATATGGGACCACATGACACACGCTGACCCATGTATAATTGCTGATTGTTCTAATGGAGATGTGGCCACCAATTCTTATTACTTATATGAAAGGGACGTGGAGATGATGAGAGAACTAGGCCTCGACTTCTACAGATTCTCCCTGTCGTGGTCTCGCCTTTTGCCAACGAGCTTCCCTGATTTTATAAATGAACGGGGAGTTGAGTACTACAACAATTTAATAAACGAAATGCTCAAATACAAAATTGAGCCGGTGGTCACGCTGTACCACTGGGACTTGCCGCAAAAACTTCAGGATATGGGAGGATGGACCAATCCCTATGTTGTTGACTGGTACGCGGATTACGTTCGCATCGCTTTTGAACTATTCGGTGACAGGGTCAAATATTGGGTAACAATGAACGAACCTCGCGAAGTTTGCTATCAAGGTTATGGCACTACCACTAAGGCCCCCAGACTTAATATCGGAGGAGTAGCTGAATATATGTGCGCCAAGAATCTGCTGCTGGCTCACGCAAAAGCTTACCACATCTACGATGAAGAGTTCAGGCCGAAATATGGCGGCTCAATCTTTATAACTTTCAGTTCTCAATGGTACGAACCTGAGAGTGAGAATCAGGTAGTTGCTGCCAATGACGCCAACCAGTTTGAGGTATGTTTTGATGTTATGAAAAAAACTAGAAATACACATAACAGCCATATTTCTCATATAAAGACTGGATTTGACCGCAGTGATAGGTTTATGTTTAACAGCCGTCAATAGTATGGAACATTGTATGAATGTTACTGAAATGACATAAAAATATCATGGTGTTTTATTTTTCAGTGGGCGCTCTATTCCCACCCGATATTCTCAAAGGCCGGTGACTTCCCACCTGTCATGAAAGAGAAGATTGCCGCAAAAAGCGCAGCTCAGGGTTTCCTCAGGTCTCGCTTACCCGAATTCACACAAGAAGAGATTGACTACATAAAAGGAAGCTCGGATTTCTATGGTCTGAACCATTACACCACTTACTTGGTGTATAGGAATGAGTCTCTGGTTGGCCGTAATGATGTTCCATCGCACTACGATGATATGGATGCAGCTGTATATCAGCCAGGAGATTGGGAAACCGGTGCGTCAGGTTTCCTAAAGGTAACTATTTACCTTTCAAATGTGTTTTAAAGATGTCTCACACGTTAATAGGACCAATGATTTACAAATAAAATAATCAATACAAAAAGTCGTAAGGACAACCATAAGCCTCAGGATAATTTCAAACATTATTTATTATAAACAAAATGTTGAATGAACCTCTAATATTCTCCAGGTCGTTCCTTCGGGCTTCTACAAACTCCTTACAAAGATCCGCGAAGACTATGACAACCCTCCTGTTTACATCACCGAGAATGGATATTCTACATACGGTGGCCTGAATGACGACAACCGCATCTCCTACTACCGGCGGTACATAGACGCCATGCTGGACGCCATCGATGAGGGCTCCGACATCAGGGCCTACACCGCATGGAGCCTCATGGACAACTTCGAGTGGATGGCGGGATACTCGTAAGCGTACAGAATAGCCACTCCCTGCCCCCACACTTTGCTGAACACCAGCTGTTTACTCCCCACCAATAAATTCTGGGTATCTAGATCAAAATGTTCCAGTTAGATTACGCAGGATATATAGGCATGTACTTAATTAAGACTGGGATAGGAAAGTTCAGAATCGTTTTAAATTCAAATAAAAAAACAAAAGAAAAATGTTGCTAAAAATACTGGCCGTTTATAATATTAAACGAGAAACGTCATCCTGACGTGTCGGGCGGTAACATTTAGAAGAAAAAGTTTAGAACATTTAGAAGAAAAGGATTTAAACATGACACTGGCAATATACACAAATGTGTGATGCTAAAAAAGGTAAAAAAAATTAAGGGTAAAGAATGCGAAGATAGTAAGACAGCATTAAAAATATAAAAACATCGGCTAGAATAACACCACTAGGTACATGACTATATTGTTATTATTTATTTTATTGTTCCAGAGAGCGTTTCGGCCTATACGAAGTGGACTATGAAAGTCCGGAGCGCACGCGCACGCCGCGCAAGTCTGCCTTCGTGTACAAGGAGATCATACGCTCGCGCAGCCTCGACTGGAACTACGAACCTGACACTACTGTCATGACCATTGATGCGGGACATTAGACTGACTCTTATGTAAATATATGTGTACTTACTATAAATAAAACTATGGCTTTGTATGTGTATCTTTTAAATAAAATTACCTATAAACTTTATCGTTATGTTTTTGTACCGCCGTTCAGATATCCTATCTAAAGTATATGATGATAAATGTTTATGTAACTGCGGTTCCACCTCGAGGATCTTGAACTAGTTACCCCCCACCCTTAAATGGTACTGGGGTGCTTGGAGCGCACTAAGCGCTGGCCGTCGTGACTAAAGGTTGCGGCCAACGGTATATCTCACTTTTGTTTAAATAAACAGCCATGTTCATGTTGGGTTAGTCATGCGGAATGTCGTAGGGACCCGTAGCCATGGCAACAACTGAAACATACCTTTAACCCAAAGTAATAATACTAATTATAATTATTGCAGGTGTCCGCAACCCTTCGAATAGTTCTTTCCATATTCCTGCAATCGCTCCTCTGCTTGCTGAGGTCAATGCGCTGTTTATGCTATCATTTTCAGCAGTTGACCCCAGCAGGTGGCTAACATACATAAAATACCGTTGAAATTCTCAAAAGGGGCCTCTACGTGTTGGACCTGTGACCCTGTGCAAGCCTTCCAAAGATCCGGGTATAGCCCGTTAAGAGAGAGACATAATAATAATAATGCCATCAGTCATAAATTATAAGAAATAAAGTTATATTTGAGTCTGATTTATGTCTCACCCCAATGTCTATTTGAGCAAGCTTTTTTAACTCGCGAATATACTTAAAATCATTTAGAAAATTCAAATAATCTTTGATTAAAACGACAGTCACACAAAGTCTGCAAATGCATGCTTCACCTCTCCTAATTTACGCACCCTAGAATAGATGTTGATCATCCGCGCGATGCGATCTGGAACATGAAGATTGTTTCATCAAGATATTAATGTTCTTGTACTAGCCGATTAAAACTTTACAAATTGCATTTATTTAACCTACTTACATCCCATAAGCATCTTGCCCCCCCCCCCCCCCCCTCCCCCCCTGGCCCATTGGTTGGCAACGCCCTTGATAAGAGATCAGATAAAGATGAAGTTTAATCGAAAGATTAGCCGCTCGCTGTATTTAAATACTACCCCATCTCTCTAGCAATGGTCATTCAGCCGAAGTCTTCCAAAATGAAAATTAAAGAGTTTCTGTGAGTATCAAGATATAATTCTGTAATGTATTTCTTACAACTTTAACTTTCAATAATTCAGTAAAATATTTTCTTTATTTACAGAATATTATTATTCACATACTTAACCTTGTCCGACTGCAAGGCAACCAATACCTCTCGCAATGAAGTAAGGAAGTTTCCCGAAGGATTTATATTTGGAACATCAACGTCTGCCTATCAAATCGAAGGAGCTTGGGATGCAGGCGGTAATAGGGATCCAAAACTTATTCTAAAGCTTTATTGAAACAAGTAACACAGGAAAAATATACAATAATTATTCATTTTCAGGCAAATCTGAAAACATATGGGACCACATGACACACGCTGACCCATGTATAATTGCTGATTGTTCTAATGGAGATGTGGCCACCAATTCTTATTACTTATATGAAAGGGACGTGGAGATGATGAGAGAACTAGGCCTCGACTTCTACAGATTCTCCCTGTCGTGGTCTCGCCTTTTGCCAACGAGCTTCCCTGATTTTATAAATGAACGGGGAGTTGAGTACTACAACAATTTAATAAACGAAATGCTCAAATACAAAATTGAGCCGGTGGTCACGCTGTACCACTGGGACTTGCCGCAGAAACTGCAGGAAATGGGAGGATGGGCCAACCCTCATGTTGTGGACTGGTATGCGGATTACGCTCGCGTCGCTTTTGAACTATTCGGTGACAGGGTCAAATATTGGGTAACGATGAACGAACCTCGCGAAGTTTGCTATCATGGTTATGGATTTAATACTATGGCCCCAAGACTTAATATTGGAGGAGTAGCTGAATACATGTGCCTCAAAAATCTGCTGTTGGCTCACGCTAAAGCGTACCACATCTACGATGAAGAGTTCAGGCCGAAATATGGCGGCTCTATCTTTATAACCTACAGTGCTCAATGGTACGAACCTGAGACCGAGAATGAGGTTGTTGCTGCAGAAGATGCCAACCAGTTTGAGGTAAGTGTTTTAATCAAGTTAACATTTATAATCATATCGCCAATAATGAGACTGCAATTAAGCGCAGTGATGGCATAGGTTGATACTCAACAGCCGTCAACACACATTGGATAAATATTTCTAAAATAGTATATAAATAACTCGTGTGTTATTTTTCAGTGGGCACTATATTCTCACCCCATATTCTCAGAGGCCGGTGACTTCCCACCAGTTATGAAAGAAAAGATTGCCGCAAAAAGCGCAGCTCAGGGTTTCCCCAGGTCTCGCTTACCCGAATTCACACAAGAAGAGATTGACTACGTAAAAGGAAGCTCGGATTTCTTTGGTCTGAACCATTACACCACTTACTTGGTGTATAGGAATGAGTCTCTGGTCGGCCAATATGATATTCCATCGCACTACGATGATATGGATGCAGCCATCTATCAGCCGGGAGATTGGGAAACCAGTGCATCAGATTTCCTAAAGGTGTTTATCTACTTTTACCTTTTAAGTGTGTTGCAAGATATTTGTATCTCAAAGGCTACTAGGACTAAGTAGTGACATTAACAATATACGTAATCAATACAACAACCATAATCCTCAGGATAATTTCAAACATTATTTACAAAATTAAAATAATAAACAAAATGTTGTATGAGCTACCATTTTTTTTCAAGGTCGTTCCTTCGGGCTTCTACAAACTCCTTACAAAGATCCGCGAAGACTATAACAACCCGCCAGTCTACATCACCGAGAATGGGTATTCTACATACGGTGGCCTGAATGACGATGCCCGCATCTCCTACTACCGGCGGTACATAGACGCCATGCTTGACGCCATGGACGAGGGCTCCGACGTCAAGGCCTACACCGCGTGGAGCCTCATGGACAACTTGGAGTGGATGGCGGGATACTCGTAAGCACATAATACAACGTACAAGATAGCCACTCTCTGTTTGTTCTCCCTATCCTATCTATCTCAGTATATACCAACTACTTACTCCAATAAGAGTTACTAATTAATTGGAGGTATCCAGATAAATAGGTGATGTAGGATATTTTGGCATTTACGTACTTACGACTACCGTACGAAAGTTGAAAATATAAACTTTCATTAAATATGAATCTTAAATACGATGTTAAAACTGCTGGCCATTCAGAATGTGAAGTAGTAGTAGTAGTTTAATTCGTCCAGTAGGACAGGCGAAGGAATCAATCCATACTGCCAATTCTGATGTTGTCAATGTCATGGGTAAAATGTGAAGCAAGAAATTCCATTCTGACGTATCGCGTGAACACATTTAGGTAGGAATTAAAAAATCTAAAGTGACACTTGTCACATTCACTAGAATAATCCTACTACTGACATGACTATAATACTTATTTTATCCTTCCAGAGAGCGTTTCGGCCTATACGAGGTGGACTACGAAAGTCCGGAGCGCACGCGCACGCCGCGCAAGTCTGCTTTCGTGTACAAGGAGATCATACGCTCGCGCAGCCTCGACTGGAACTACGAACCTGACACTACTGTAATGACCATTGATGCGGGACATTAGACTGACATTACTATTTGTATAATCTATATAATATTATGTATAAAATTGAGAATAAAACATCGATTAAGTTTAAGTTATTTGTATTTGTACCATCGTTCAGATATCTTACCTGATGTATCATGATTTTAAATTAGTTGATTCCATCCTCTTTTTGAACTCAAAAATCATCAAAATTATTTTAATACAGGTACTTACCTAATTGTCTATAAGAATCTTATTTCTTAATTCAGAAATATTTTCTGTAATTTTATTTAACAAAAGCAACAATTGAATGGTTTTTATCCGAATAAAATGACTGTGATCGGACCGGACAGACGATCTCGGCGAAACAAAATGATTTACTAGTTTGACATCAAATAAAATGAGTAAAGATGGCGGGTCTGCGTATGAATTCGGCATGCGCAGGGCCGCCATCTTTATTCCTGGGCCAATAAGGCTCCTTTTTATCCCGGAAAATGGATGGATTCCCGCGGAATAGCCAGAATGTCTCTGTACCTCAATATCCACTAGTCAGATTGTAATTAATCTTGGCAATTATTGATAGCTTATAACAAGATCAACATCTAGAAAACAAAATATCGTGGAAAATGGAACGTTTCCCTGGGGTAGTAATAAAAGTCGCGTACAGTACAGCTTGTAAATAAAAAATAATAAGATTTTCACGATATAAATACTTCAACATACAGAAAACAAAGATTGCCTCATGCGGAGAAAAACAAAGATAATAACATCAACGCCTGCTCAAACTCTCGAACGATAATACCAAGACATGATAAAATAATCGAAAACACGTGTATAATATTATTACTGCAGGATAGTTTGCTCCCGGGGTTTGCTTTTACTTCAATCACGGCTCACAAATTAGACCTAGCAACCTATTGCTAAAATATTCACTGTACTTTGGAAAAGTATTACCGTAGTACGCACATACCAAACTACTTATCTCAAAAACGAGCGGCAAATGTGAACTTGCATAACCACTTCAGTGTACAGTTAATTGAAAACTACTAAAACCATTTAGGGATAAATTACTGACATTACAAAATCTAATAAGCGTATTTCCCAAAACTGAAATTAAGTGTTTGTGTTACTGTTTCACAATGTGTGTATACACAACTTATTTGACAGAAATATCCCAAAACAACAACAACCGCACATAAATGTATGGCTTAGCAAACGAGTCTAGACTGTATTGATTGCTACGTAGCGTTCGAACTATAAAAATCAAATACTGTTAAAAAATGTACCTAGTATGTCCTTGATGCAATATTATGATTTATAACTTCTAGAATTAAAATAGCTTTCCATTTGTGTGTGTGTGTGTGTGTGTAAAGTAGTGACGCGATCTTCAGAAACCACTGGTACATTTTATTATCTCTTTTATTACAAAGCTTTTAGCCACGAACCTCTGGAAACGTAAGTACAAATATTTTAGCACTTTTTCAATTAGATCGATTGCCATGGAAGCGGTGAACATACCTTTTCTGCAATAAAATAGTAAAGTAGATTGTTTTTATGACGTTAAACGCCTGCAACGGTTCTGATTCCACGCGAAGGGTTCCACAATTATATTTTTTTAGGAATATAAGTGGGACGAAAAAATATAGCTATATTTCCTTGTACCTAGGTAATGTATGACGCAATACCAAATAACCCTGGTAATTACGTATTCAACATTATTTTCCAAAGCTGCTCTTTTCCGCCAAGAAACTTGCTTCGGAGTGCACAAGTCATTGTTCTAGAAGTAAAACAAATTAGTTAATAAGTAAAAAGTAATTTAAAGTTATAAAAATATTATATAACCAAAAATAATGCACCAATTTTCGTAGCAGGTAAAACTGAGTACAAGTAAATCTATACATATATAAAACAAAGTCGTGTCAGTTACACCACTTGACATAAGTCAAGAGCGGGTGGGCTGATTTTTATGATCTTTGATTTTTTTAATTTGTCTTCGTGTCTAATATCAGAATAACTATTAAAACATTAATACCCACCCTCAAAAAAATTAAGATAAATAATTTTCTTATTCGTTTCATTCTGAGGCGGTACGAAGTTCGCTGGGACAGCTATATAATATGTGTAAGCAAAGTTCACACTCGAGATAAACGCTTAACATTGTAGTGATATGATTATGACATGCAAAACAAGTGTTAGTCAATCTCTTATCTGATTACATAACAACAATATCGCACCGAGGTCATTCGATTGTTTGTTTGTCTGTCCGTCTGTTGGCGCAATTTAGGAAAACTTCTGGACGGATTTTAATGACACTTGGAATGATAATAGCTTATAACCCGTTTTTTACATATATAAACCCTTATAAGCTAATAAACGTTTTTTTTATTCCAGAAATTGGTTCCCTCGGTTTAGCCATAAAACTGCACTTATCTAAAAATCCACTGAGTGGATTTAAATGGAATTTGGCATAGTGATATTGCATCCAAATCATGGATAATTGTTAGCTAGAAACTAAAGTTAACGCATACGAAGTCGCGGTCACAGCTTGAGTTAGGTACAAATAAAATATAAAGGAAAGTATTATATTTGTTGTTGTTAAACGTAGTGTAACCAGCAGCTTACATAATGAGCCTGCATTACAACGCTCTTAGCGGTTCACTATACCGATCATCTCTCTATTTTTCCATGTCATCGTCGTCTTATAGATCAACACATGTGCCTCAGATTCAGACAATTTCCTCAATCTATTAATTAATACCTTTAATTACAGTTTTCCATTTAGTGTTTATGTCGATAATTATACCTTCAGTTACATTTTTAACCATGTATTTTAAATAGTCATCCACACAGATATAAGTTTTCCTAAACTGAGAATATAATATCATGGCTGTCGCCAAACAGAACTGATCTGTTATTTTTTTTTACAAAATAATGATATCAGTTCTCGTAAATGTCATCTCAAGATTTCTATATTATCTTCCTGACACGATCCTCGAATGTAACAGAAAGAACTGATAAAGTTTCACATAAAACTCGATTGTATCGTCCAACCAGCGAGTACTTCGTAGCAAAGCCATACCATGCTACGGTTGTGTAACTCGTCTTTAATGTAAGTTAACTAACTCTATTACTTACAGGCTCGCTGCACATACTTCGTACGCGTGGACTATTTTTTATCATCCTGGGTGAACAGTACCATTTATTCCCAAGGTATCGTTTACATTGACCAGGGGTAAAAGGTACCATGCGTTAAATACCTGGGTCATAGAAATCCGCCCAGTGTGTTATGGTACTTTCTAGTTAATCCGCGGGAACCCATCCATTTCTCGGGATATAAAATAGTCTAGAGTAGTTTGTCCGTGATGTGCGAACAGACAATTGGCTTCTGGTTCGAAAATACTATTAACGTGTTTTTGGAAAATGCTTTTGAAATATTTAATGTAGACGCAATTTTCAGACATTGTAAACTTCTTTAATTTTAACCATCCAGATCAGGACTTCCTCAAGAATAATTAGTAGATACTTACCTTCTAAGATTGATTTTAATTAGAACAATATTTTCATTGTAATATATTATGATTTCAGAACCATTCTGGTTATTTCCACCACCTTAATTGACTGCACGACGGTGAACTCAAGACAAAAAGTAAGGAGCTTCCCGGAGGGGTTCCTGTTCGGCACAGCCACTGCTTCATACCAAGTAGAGGGCGCGTGGGACCAGGATGGTATAGTACCCCTATTTAATACCTACCTATACCTACTTTTGGATTTTATTTTGTACAGGGTGGAAACTTTTCTCTAGTTTCAAAAAAATATGAAAACATCGATGATTTCATCCTGTATTACTCAGAACATCACTACATTACATATGTACCTCACTATAATCAAAGTTAAAATAATTATATTATAGGTCTACAAGCGTTAGCAATTTCTAAAGGCCTGTCCACAACTTATTAGACAGTATTTTGTAGAGGTCATCTGTCGGATAAATTGTGGATAGCGCTGATCAATAGGTACATTGTGAAAAAGGCTCTAAATATAAAATACATTTACAGGAAAATCGGAAAGCATTTGGGATCACGTAGCTCATACAGTACCGAGCCTAATTCTAGACGGATCCACCGGAGATGTTGCTGATGACTCTTACCATCAGTACAAGAGAGACGTTGAGATGATGAGAGAATTGGGGCTCGACTTCTACAGATTCTCTTTATCATGGACCCGTATCATGCCCACTAGTTTCCCCGATCAAATCAACGAAGCCGGCGTCCAATATTATAACAATTTGATCGATGAAATGCTAAAGTACAACATCCAGCCAGTGGTCACATTATTCCACTGGGACTTGCCTCAGAAACTTCAGGAGATGGGAGGATGGCCTAACCCTTATGTCATTGACTGGTATATACCGATTATGCGCGCGTAGCTTTTGAACTATTCGCCGATAGAGTGAAGAGTTGGATCACATTCAATGAGCCTCAAGTCATTTGCCAATACGGCTATGGTACAGGTACACATTAAGCACTACGTGGTTCGAGCCTGAATCAGAGAATGAAATCGTGGCAGCAGAAGAAACTAATTTATTTGAGGTAAGTTTTATTTAAATTTAAATGTACTTAATTTCCAGGGTACCTCCTTGAACTCACAATGGAATCAGCCGATATTACTTATTTATTTAATCTGTGGCGTGAGTGCAATAGCGTGACATAAAAATATTTTTGGCTGAGCCATTGACCTCACTATTAATTTCTTAGCAATTGTTCTTATACGTTTTATGCCATCTAAGTATTTAATATTATATTCCAGTGGGGTATTTACGCTTACCCGATATTTTCTGAAACTGGCGACTTCCCACCGGTGCTGAAAGAACGCGTCGCCGCTAAGAGTGCAGCGCAAGGATTCTTCAGGTCAAGACTGCCAGAATTTACACCTGAAGAGGTAAACTACGTGCGCGGAACATCAGACTACTTCGGAATAAACCATTATGTCACTAAATTAGTATACAGGAATGAATCAGTTGTAGGCTACTTCGATGCTCCATCGCAATACGATGATCTTGAAGTTATTATGTATGAAAAGGATGAGTGGAGCTCCTCGATCGCTGGACTGAGCACTATGATCAAGGTACTGTAACGAATAAACGATGCGACCAAATTGTTTGCGTCTCTATTCAGATACTTAAGTTGTTTATATCATTTTAGAGTGTACCTTGGGGCTTTTACAAGCTTCTGACTAACATCAGGAAGACATACAACAACCTCCCGTGTATATCACTGAGAACGGGTTCGCGACCCACGGCGGGTTGGACGACTATGACCGTGTGGACTACTACCAGCAATACTTGGACGCCATGCTGAACGCCATGGACGAGGGATCCGACGTCAGGGCCTATACCGCGTGGAGCCTCATGGACAACTTCGAATGGATGGAAGGATACACGTAAGCTTTACCCATAAATTGCATTAGCTCTAAATACAAAATTCTGAAAATAATTTCTAATATGTTATCTACAGACAACGTTTCGGCTTATACGAGGTGGACTACGACAGTCCGGAGCGCACGCGCACGCCGCGCAAGTCCGCCTTCGTGTACAAGGAGATCATACGCTCGCGAAGCCTCGACTTCGGCTACGAACCCGACACTACTGGCATGACCATTGACGAGGGACACTAAACCAAAGAAAAGTTATACCATTAAAGGTATAACATCCTCAATGAAATTTAAAAAAAGAAAAAAAAAATGCTTACCTAGGTGTGATTGGGTTTTCTTCCAAATTAACTACAGTGGTACTCGTATGAATACGCTAGTAATTTGGGCTAAAACGGGTAAACTATCAAGACAAGATTAGGTCAATAGACTTATTATGGTACGAATAATTACTTATAAATGTTTTGCTTAACTAAGGAATATGATCAAACCACAGCTCCGCGGGCCTATTATGTAACATGTTTCAAACATTTTATGTATTTCTATCCACTGATTAGTCGATTGAAATAAGCGAGATGATTGAAACAGGTTCGCAATCAGGTTTTGCAAACAAATTACAATGCCGTCAAAAATCTGTTATTCCTATTGAGTATAATTAATCAATATATTGAGTGTCAGGTTATCAACAATGTTGGGTATGAATAGTGTAGTAACCATCAGCTATAGTGGTCAGAAGTGGTCATAGAAGATAGCAACGAATATATAAAATAGGGGACTCCTTATAGGATGTAGTGGATATTTTGTGGGACAAAGTATGGACAGGGTTGCGGGACAGGGAAACCTCTTAAAGATGAAAATATTAACGATGGATGCACTGAATGATTCCCAAAAAATCCCCTTTTTATATCGAAATTCTGGTTTCCCATAAAATTCAAAGGATAGGTACACCCTTTCTGAATGACAATGTATATCGCCGGGAACAATTAGGTACATGACTATTAGAAAGGTACAAAGAGAAAAATACGGAGAGGAGAAGGTGACATATCCGGTGTTTTTACCAACCGAAGCCAAGAATATTATAACCACGACCACACAACACTGCCAGTAAAACCATAAAAATGGATCTTCGTCTGTAATCTTTTACCGGTAAGACGTCAAAGCATATAATACCATTGATTTCTTGAAAGCATTATTATATTGTGCCCGATTGGCAAAGAGACGCTACAAAAGGATCTTCATTTGAACGATAAATGTAATTCACAATGGTCTCCGTTTTGTGTCATTTAACCGTTATTCCTATAACTCGCTTTGGTTCAGATTTTAGTTTGTTGCATAGATTATACCGTTACACCTAAAAATGTCATATTTATTTATTACAACACATTACAGGTTATAATCAAATGCTTATTTCATACCGACATTATAATATTTTAGAACAGATTATATCCCAACACCATGTGTCCAAATTACGTAAATGACTATGAGACTAATAACTATAAAATTAGACTAGGTAGTTGCTCATGACGTCACCCGCGAGAATTCGTAAAAAAGTGGAAAAGTTGATATTACCAGAATTTTACCGAATTTGTACGGTGAGAACCTCTCCACAATGCTAGGGCGGACTCAGGCCATATCCACCACCCTGCCCCAGTGCGGGTTGGCGAACTTCCCACGTCTTTCGGGAGCAGGTTTCCTCACGATGTTTTCCTTCACCGTTAAAGCAAGTGATAGCCTTGGTTGAAAATGAAATTCTCACATGAAATCTAGAAATCCCAGAGGGTGAGGCGAGGTTTGAACCTGCTCGCCATATCTCTAAGGCACACAATTCAAAAGTTCTAAGGCGAGCGTTCCACCAACATGGCTGCTTTTAACGAAAAAAAGTAATTATTAAATGGAGTTTAATTATATTTCTTGAATGGAAAATTGTAGGGCAATCTACACCTACCACGAATTACATACACCGTTTTTGTACCATTTAAGGTATTGAGATAAATGAAGGTACTTAAAAGACATATGCCTTTCAGATCTACCTTAAATCTGAATTATTTTTGCCTGTGATCTGCCCTTCTTAATCTCTCACTATAAAACGTATTGCTTTGATTTTATAACGTAGATAGGTACATACTAGCATAAATTGCACGGTATACTGACAATTCGGTGAAAATCGTTCGCCTTTGCAATCCCATCTGCATTTTATTTGGCAGAACTAGGTGCAATGTAGGCAATCGTTTATCGTGGTAATTTTCAATGCCTTAACTATATATCTTATATTGGTAACTTTAACGCAGATGTGCCCGTAGCATTACAATACACGTCGCCATCGTTATGATAATCTATTTACAGAATGATTCAGAAAGGAACACTGAGCCTTAGCGCATTCATTTTCTATAACAATAAAAACAATGTTTCCATAAATCTTATTTTAGTTTTCAGCCTTTGATATGTGGTTACATCACTTATATCTACATTATGGGTAGGCACAGGTGTCAATATATGAGACTACCCGGTATGAGCATACTCTAATTGAAAAAGAGAATACCTTCGCCGTACCTTGTGTATTGTTGGATAGATGGCTTCCTGTCTGGGGCTACCTGCGATGGAAATCCGCCATTATAACAGGATCTGTCCATCCCTCACTATCCCGTTACAACCAGCCGACAAAAGGGCTTTTCAATGAGTTATCGGAGGCCTCGCCCGGTGGTTCGGCTGAATTTGTGGCATTTCCAATCTTTTTCGGCGTTCGAACATCAGCACTGAGGTGCCTATAGTAGACGTTTGATTTTATTCAAAAGCGGTTTTACGATAATTTTATCGGTATTACCTATCCCAGTGGATACTTGCGTAATTTTTCTCGAGGAGACCGCGATTGAAATTGTTTCATTTTACGTCGTGTTTGTATACAAAACATAGTTACTAGACTGAAAAAAAAGTGACACTAGCAAAACTCAAAAGCAACAGTCATTATCGTATTTAAAAATAAGTAGAACCGCATTCAAAGATTTTATTAAACTTACGAACCTTCATGTCTAAGCCGGGGAACCGACAAAATATACCCAAAACGTAATCCTGTAATTGTATGCCATCAATAGTGAATGGCAACGATGAGGATATACATAATACCGCCTGAAGCGTCTTATATGTAATAACAGCTTCATCGCAATATTTGCTTCACCGTCCGCGACACCGCACTCGTTACACCTCTTTTCGCTTGATAAAGAATAAAGCACTGAAGCGCCGAGACCCACTCCACTCGAGGGCTTCTTGTTAAATCCTCCAGTTCAAAAACTGAAGTGTCCCCGTCCTGCCCTTTGTTCAGAAAGTGCCTCGTCTGAACACTGCAAAACATGTCCTAGCAACCGATGGATACAAATTAGAAAGCTCTGTAAATTTGTAATAACTTGTACATACCACCCACTGACTTCACATTTTCTCATTATTAGACTCTTGGATAATGTCTCCCGATAACTATAATAATGAGTTCATTTCACAAATAAAAACTTCACAAACATATTTGGCTAGTACATAACTCCATCATACGAGTACATTCAAAACGTTTCAAATGATTTTAGGCTTGTGAGTAGGTACCTAGGTAAGAAGCAATTATTTTAAAAAAAATATTAAGGTTACTTTATTTCAGCAAATACTACACATTGAAATAAAACTAATTTTATGGATTTTATCGCGTTTATTTTATGATTTTTACTTTCCCGATGTTTCCGCTGCTTTACAGCAACCATAGTCACGGGAGGAATGAGGTGTTAGACGTCTTAGTGTCATAGTTAGAACTGCGGTACCCTCATATTTAGTTGTTGTTTGCGGTCCGATCTACGCAGAAAGTGCTCACAGTGTCTTGAGGTCTTGCAATGGTGCGCATTATATTAATTACTGGATCCCAAGTCGGTGGTAGCACCCAGCCATCTTCCCTACTGAAATTCGGAGGTTTTTTTTTTAATTTCAATGGCCACACGTATCATCCTTGGTCGGAATGTTCTTTTGCGAGGATCTGTGGTCCATCAAATCTGATATAATGGCGGGTGCGATCCTGTACATGTTCACAGATTGCAGTCTTCGTGGAGCGCCGGTGTTTCACGGCAGCAATTTGTTCTTTTACCCGGGTTTTTATTTATTTTTTAGTTTGCCCTATGTAAAGTAAGTAAGTTTTATTTCAATGTTTGTAGGTATCTAATAAGATTATATATTTATAGACAATCCCTGGAGGAGGCGAAACAAGCACGTAAGGAGCTTAACAGGTCTTATCTGCGTAGCGCATGTTCCATTCCAAGACTCGATTGGGTCTTTACGAATGCTGTACAAGGCCAGTTATACGCGCTCATCAATCCCCCCGATGATAGCGAAGTATCAATGTATAATTCACATCGGGGAACAATCCTTGGCCGGCTGCCAACAGCTACCGAAGGGGAATTGTGTATTCAAGACGTGCAAACAATCGACTTGTCGGATAACAGATAAAAATATCTATATCACAATATTATTGTAATGTAGTGTCGCGGAACACTTGAACGTTTCTTATATGTTACACTACACAAAAGGCCGAATATATTTTTAACCACCCTAGTCCTTGCTGTGTGACACATCGCTTATTCGGTAAGGTGTTAAAACTTAATATAGCTCTCAAAAATGAGCCTAATTCAAGCCTCATATTATTTAGTCATAATATCACACAGGACAACCCAGGGATTAAAATATAATAAATATTTATGGAGGGTATAGAAAAGGTTGGAAACAACATGAACAAAATACTAATATTTAATCAGAACTCAACATAGATCATGCATACATTTTTGACTTATAGTAACTACGCCCCGAAGTTATGAAACGAGACTTCTCTAGTCCTACATTTTGTTAAACAAAATCGAAATCTTGTGTCTTTTTATTTCAACGTCCAATTTTCACCTATTCTATTCGTCCGTATCGCAAAATTAACGAACCCACCAGCTATATTGTTATTCAGTCATTATAAAATATGAGGGCGACAACAACTTTGGGGGGGAAAAAATTTCATTTACGACGAAAATCACGTTCCACTTGTAATAACGAGCACAATGACCCGACTTTATGGCACGATGAAAAATAATCTAGGTACCTATATCCATACATCTTCTTTTCATAGGCCGGTTAGTAGTACACTTACAGTTTTACTGGTGGTAGGCTTCGGCCGTGGTTAGTCACCACCCACTGAACAAAGCCATGTCGCCAAGCGGCCTAGCCGTGTTCCGGCATGATGTTCGGTGTTGCCATTCATGGATGGCGGGTCAGATCAGTTGCGCTGCATGTGCCTAGTGAATGTAGCGTCTCGATCTACTGCCGCCTTCCTGCCTGTTCACACTCACACAATATGTCAATTCGAGAGTGAACAGGTACCTTCTAGGCAAGTATGCTCCATCGTAGATCTCATCGTCACTTACCATCAGGTGAGATCGAGATCAAATACATGCCTATAATGTAATAAAAAAAAAATAAAAAAAGTGCAATAAAATCATAGTTATCAACAGAAATTATAAAATAATGTACAGGAGCTGGGCCCTTTATGAGTTACGAATTTGAAATAAAACATAGTTTACAGATGTTATCCGTATTTATCCGTATCCTATTATTTTATGTCACGGGAGGACTGAGGTGTTAGACGTTCTATTGTCATAGTTTGAACTGGGGTACCCTCATATGTGTAAGAACTTAACGGGAACGTAAAAACATAAAATAAACGTGATAAAATCCGTAAAATGAGTTTTATTTCAATGTGTAGTATTCGCGTAAATATAAGAAATCAATAAATTATGAATTTATGAAATTACTGATCGAGTGATCGATTTTTTCCGCTAGGAGCGCTGCTGTGTACCTAATGATTGGAAAGATTCAAACGGTATTTGAAGCTGACTAAACTCTTCCTAAGTCTCTTGTAAGAGAGTAACACTTAACGTACGTAACATTTTCTGCAATTTATGAAAACTTCAATTTCTCATTAGATAGCTAATTCTATGCTTAACCGCTGTACACTTAGGCTTAGTACAAGTTTTGATAAAATAGGTATAGAGCACAGTTTACGGAAAACGAGTCCGATATTAAGACTTTCCATAGATTACCAGTAAAACTTCATATTTTGGCTACGGGTGCTTGCTACTGCTGTTAAAATTTTTGGTAATCGGATATATATACCTATATACTTTTCTCAGTTTTTAAATCGAATGCAAGCCTGCAATAGGTGAAAGATCCCACGACATAGAGTAAAGAAGTTTGCACAGACGCTACCCTTCTACGGGGAAAGCAAGGAAACATAGCAGTTAAAAAAAAAGCAACCAGCAACCAAAATTAATTGATTGAATGGTTTAATGGTGCGTATGTCGCCACCTGGTCAGTGTACCGTGATATTTATATAAAACATCGTAAATCAACGGCGTGTAGGCACCGGCGGCGCGGGCGCAGTTGCGGGCGGTAGCGGCCCGCGCGCACCGCACTGTTTATATTACAACTATATATCAAACTTCAAAGCGAAATTCGATACGACCTCGAAAATTGCATTCGTATCCGCATATAGTATACAAACCTTCAAATCCTAAATAGGATACCTACCTTCGACATACGAAGAGGAAAAATCCCATAACAACCAAAGTATATCTCAGTAGATATACTTTTGTTCTTGAAACTTCGCAATTTAAAAAATCGCATATTTAATCAAGCAAAAAGCTATACTATACTTAAAGATAATAACCAGAATATCATTCGTAAACAGGCTAAATTAGAAACAGAATAATTAAACTACCTATTCCTTCTGACGCATATTAAATTATTATCAAATGTTTGTTGCAATGTATTTTAAGATCCACTATCCCACTCATTGACTAACAAGAGATAAGGATATAAATAATTCAGATAACTTGAGTATTTGAACCCAGAGCTAAACTTATTGATAGGTTAGGACATAACAAACATAATTACACTGCAGCCATTATAATATGGATCAACCGAGCGAGGCCAGTTGACTATTACTCACTGATAGATTGCCATTCGGGGAAGCCATTCGAATTAGTCATCTTGGTATTCATTATCCCAAATGTTAATAAGTAAGTACTCACATATTTATTAACTCCACTATATAGCTTCTGCCATCGGCCCGCCCGAGGTACCGATACACTATACCTACTAATCTATCTATCTATCAGCCCAAAGACGTCCCCTGCTGGATATAGGCCTCCCCCAATGATTTCCATACATCACGGTCCTCCGCCACTCGCATCTACCGGCTTCCTGCTACGCGTGTGATATCATCGGTCCACCTTGTGGGGGGCCGTCCTACACTACGTCTTGCGGTTCGTGGCCGCCATTCTAAATCCTTTCTGCCCCAACGGCCATCGGTTATGCCAGCTATGTGCCGCCCACTGCCACTTCAACTTTGAAATTCTTTCTTTCTCTCCATTGCGCGTTTAGCGACCTTGAGCGTGAGCTTACTAATATTGACTTTAATTTAGCCAAATACCAACCAAGTTTGTTAATAGATACCTACTTACCCCAGTAATGGATGTGAATAGACCTAACGATTTATTCTGATGGTCCATGACTACAGACAAAAATACTTGGCTGCAGTTGATTAACATCCTTCAGTATTGTATAATTGTACAGAAGTTTTCAATGTCTGCCGATGACGACCATCGCCGGCAGAACACATATTTCCCCAAGAAAAACTAGATAGGCACCAAGTCTATTGATTGACCAGTCGAGCGCGCACCGTATAATGGCCAGCCTATAATGGCTTCAGGGCCTCCGGCATTGAGTGGGCATGGAGGACGCCAGAGCCGGTCCATTTAACATGCGCGCATGCTTCACAACACCAAGGCTGACGGTTAAGACAGATTAAAATGAGGTCGCGATAAATAAATCATAACATTAATAACATTACCCGGCACTGGAAGATTGTTAGCGCGTCAATATGTAAACACAAAATCAATCATCCGAGTGTACATTTTATAGCACATCCCGATTTTCATCATAGTTTGTTTATAGTTTGAATGCGAGCGCTGAGAGACATCGTATCGGTTGGACCAGTACCTACCTAGTAGGTAGGTGCATCATTTTGAAATCAAATTCGACTCGGTCGATTGCTAAACTAGGGAATTTTCAAAATGCGTGAAGTCGAACAAAGTTCAAAATCTCTAATGTTATTTCGCACTGATGGAGCAATCATCAGAAAATCGTTTGACTTCAGATGCTTCTAGGTAGCTCAGCTGCACTGACTTGCGAGTGTTTTTTGCCTTTGAACCCTTAGGTCAAGGTAACGATTGACATAAAACCTTCCTTGCTTATATTACTGAGCAACAATATACAGACCAGTCTACACCTCGGACAGACGGACAAAGTCGCAACATAAAGGTTCCGTTTTTATCATTTTGGCACGGAACCCCAAAAATTTATCTGAGGGAAACCTATAGAATAAGTTCAAATTCTTACAATAGGTAACGACATTGCATGTGAAGGATAAATATATCTTATTCTATATATGTATTATATTTCCAGCCAGTGACTTTGGCTTAACTCGATAATGGATCTCACTCATCCGAACGACGCGATGTCCTGACAAGCTAGCATTTTGATCCACTATGTATTTAACTGTTGATTTAATATCTACACACCTACCTACTGTAGATATAAATAATTAAAAAATATATTGACAAGACGGGAATTATACACATTCAAGAAAACTAGAATTTGGTAGGTAACTTACTTCACGGTGCTTTCATGATATCTATGGAGGTAGTTACTTAGACTTACCCTCAGTAACGTCGTCATCAACAATTCTTCAGTCATGGTTTTCAGTCGTGAACAGGATGCAGAAATTAGCACAAGCCACTTGATAATACAAATTTATTTATTCTCATTACTGTTCTACAACAACACTTTAATCGTAATGAATTGTCGTCACCAGTATCGTTACCTTAACACTTTAAATGTTATATTCATTCAAATCCATAATTCAGAACGAGTTTTCATTTATCACATGGCAGCGAGCTTGTAGATGTCCAGATATGTTTCATGACATTTTATATGACGAATGAAGCCGATTATAACTGAACAGAACCTGACCATAATAATATGTGAATGACACGGGAAATACATGAAATTGGAAAGTAGTCACAATTATTAGGAAGAAATATGATTAATTACTTAAGTTAGTAAGCATACAATTGTTATTAAAAATGTAAGTCCCGGCTCAATCTGTAGGGAAGAATCTGATGAAAGGCTATGTTCGCGCGCGCCCTGGAATCGACCGGGCGTCCCGCGGCGCCACTGCACTGAGCCATCTCGCGAGGCTCCCGGCCGCGGCCGCGCGCATGCGTGCACCGCACCGCCCACGCCCCGCTCCACCATCACGCCGCGAGCTCTACCGGCCTGTACATTACCCGGCTGCACGCACTGAACGCACGCAACTGCTCCATACACATAGCAATGAACAGCGTACGCGCATTTATCATCGCCCGAGAACACGACGCGCACCGCGGAACAAAATAAATACTCAGTGATAGGACAAGAATCACAAATATGACGTCACCAATCCGGACTCTAGCACCAATGTGGAGGCGTATTTCGACCGTTTCATTGACAACAGGTAGAGACATTTAAATGTAACTGATCTGCAATTTATTATTACCGTAAAGAAAGTACGGAATAGAAAGAGACTTTAAATAAATCGACATCTCCGCGGCGTTGCGATTAAAACGATTGGATGGTTTTTTTTTTCAAAAGGGTCCCGTAGTCAAGCTGAGAATCTAGGATCGCTACTGAAGCTTAGGCATACCTAGGTAAGCACTAATCGGCAAGGTCATTCACCACTGTTCTATCTATCGTAGGTACAATATTTTTAACCCTTATCTTTAGCATATTGGTCATGAAATTTTCTGAGTCAATAAAAAAATCCACACAAAGTTAGATGATCCAAATACATGCGGGGAAGCGGAGCGTCGGGGCGCGCCAAGGACGTATTAAATATGACGAGCCATAATACCCCATAACAAATTAGTCCCATGGTATATTGGTAAATTAACACGAAAGAACGTAAAATATAATGTTAGAGCAATAAGTGTCATGTTTATAAACTTAGTTTTAAACCTTAAAATTATTATACGTAGCAATGCATGCAAGAATATTTCTAGATTTTAAAATAAAATAAAAAAGACATATTTTAATTATCTATCTAACTACGAACTAATTCAACAATTCATTTACAAATATATTCACAGGATCACATTTTCAGTCGCATTTCGACAAAGTCAGTCGGGGGACGAGGCCGGGTCACCAGTGCCAATAGCACAATCTTTTCATGTAAGTAACGTTAAGTTAACTTAAGCATGTTACGTCCCGCTCACACTGCAGTTTTCATAGATAAGAATGACAGTGACGGCATGTTTCTCGATGACGATACGATAGCGTTAGATTTGCAATTAGGGCACTGGTGTACTACAAGCACACAACGCGCTCAGTGAAGGCGCCAACGATGGTCATGTCGGTGGCGAGCGCGGCGCGCATCACCTGCGGCGCCACCGCGTCGCGCACGCGCAGCGTGAACTCGCGACGCGCCGGCGCTGGCAGCACGCCGCCCGCCGCGCCCAGCACGCGCGTCCTGCCCGCCACGTCCAGGGGCTTCCCTTCCTCGCTGTCGCCTAGCACCGTACGCACGCACAAAGATCTACAAGCCTCCCTCTCTGCGTCGTAGAGCTCACGCGCTGCGATTTCAAACGTCCTCCGAGTATCTACCCCACCCACAGTCGCGCTCATCCCCGGCACGCCCTCGTCATGAGCCCTCACCGCCCCCGCACGCAGTACTGCCGGCAGCAGGAGCTCGGCCGCGCCACTGACGGTCCTCGAGCGCAGGAAATGCAACACTTGCTCTGCTTCACGGGCTTCATCAAATAGTCGCCGCTGTCTCGCAGCCGGCACGGGCCGCGCCACCGTCCAAGCCTCCAACCAAGGGTTACCCGGCAGAAGCATGCGATCGCCCAGTGAGCCGCCGTCATCCGGTTTCCAGTCCCGGGGCGAATACCAGCGCACGAAGTCGCACAGCTCTGCGCCCGGGTTGGCCGCTTTGAACGCCTCCATGTCTGACAGGAGCGAGGCGCTCATCATCCTCGCCCTGAGCTCAGAAGCCTTAGCGTCGTCCCCGAGCCGCACCATCAGCTCCGTATCCTCTTCGAGCTGGTCCTCAGTTTTCGGTGCTGGGTCCTACGGTCAAGGACACAATACTTAGGCTTTTATTATTAATATTAGTCAATTTAAAAAATCCAGCAATGGTCATAAAAACGCGTCACTTCCGTAGTAGCTAATCTACCTGGTTTAATAACCTTAAATAAATAACCTTCGTTTTGATGACCTCTTCTGCGAAAGCAGTATCGTAAACATATTATTCTTTCTTAATTAAATTTATTTTTTACGTTTCAAATATTTGATGCAATAAATACACACCTGCGTACGCGGAACATACATGGGCGCCCCATTTTTGAGAGTTGCATCTCCGAACCTACTGAGCCGACCCACGGGCCGATCCCAAGGCAGCTGGTCCTCTCCTTCGCCTTCCGAACAATCGAAGAACTCATCCTCTGAGGAGTTGCCGGCAACGCAGCCGCTGCCCTCCAGCGCTCGCTTGATGCAGCAGTTGAGAAGCTGGAGCTTCTGATGCAGTAAACACGTGCGAGCGTTCGGCGTACCCTCTGCCACTCTGTAGACAAACGAGATTTAATATTACCAGCCATCATTTATAATGGCTTAGAAAGGAGTTGCCTTTCTAAAAATTCTACGTCTCAAACAGAATAGTTGAACATAATTAGGATTTCTCATAAGCACTCTTTTATAGGTAACTAACTGTCCGGGCGAACTTCGTACCGCCTCAGAATCAAATGTATGAAAAAAATAATTATAATATTTTTTTTTCGTAAATTTATCCGATGTTTTAAAAGTTATTGTGCTATTCGGGGCGGAGAAAAATTAAAAAAAAATCAGATCATAACAAACGGCCCACCCGCTCTCGAGTTATGAATGGTGTAACTAACACGACTTTGTTTTAGATTTATAAATGACGCAGTAAAACAATCCTTGACTTTGTGATGGACTAGTTATAAATTGTAATAAAATTTGTGATTTTATTACAATTTATAACTAGGTCCAGATATATTGATTTCTTATATTTACGCGAATACTACACATTGAAATAAAACTAATCTTAAGGATTTTATCGCGGTTTATTTTTTATTCTACGTTCCCGACGTTTCGGCTGCTTTGCAGCAACCATGGTCACGGGAGGACTGAGGTGTTTGACGTCCTGGTGTCATAGTTTGACGGGGGTACCCTCATATTTAGTTGTTACTTGCGGTCCGATCTACGCAGAAAGAGCTCACTGTGTCTTGAGGTCTTGCAATGGTACGCTTGGTTCTGGATTTTATGATGTTTACTACAGGGTCCCAAGCTGGTGGTAGCACCCAGCTATCTTCCCTATTGAAATTAGGATGTTTTTTAATTTCAATGGCCTCGCGTATCATCCTTGGTCGGAATCGGTGTTCTTTTGCGAGGATCTGTGGCTTATCAAATCTGATATAATGGCGGGTGCGATCTTGTACATGTTCACAGATTGCAGACTTCGTGGAGCGCCGGTGTTTTACATCAGCAATGTGTTCTTTTACCCGGGTTTTTATAGATCTTTTGGTTTGTCCTATGTAAGAGAGCCCACATTCACAATCGAGTTTGTATACCCCTGCATCTTGTAGAGGAATGTGACACTTCACAGATGGTAAAAACTGACTAATCTTCTTCGGCGGCTTGAAAGAAGTTTTGATTGAAGCGCGCTTCAAGATGTAGCCAATCTTGTCTGTGACACCTCTAATGTATGGTAGTACAGCAGGCAGACGCTCGACTGTGGCTGGTTTCACTCGGTCCCTGTGACGGCGGCGCGGGATTCGGAGCTTGTTGTCATGCAGTACTTGCTTGACATGATGGAGCTCAGCAGTCAGATGTTGCTCGTCACAGATCCCTTTGGCTCTCAGAAAAAAAGATTTACCCACGGTAGCTAACTGTGTTGGATGGTGGTGAGATTCACCGTTTAAGTACCTATCTGTATGTGTCTTTTTTCTATACACGGTGTGGCCTAAGGTGTTATTGGGATTTCGGACAGCCGGATGTAAGGCAATGTTTCATCGGCTATCTGTTGTGGAATGAACAGTTCTACAAGCAAGTAGATGGTGTGGCGATGGGCTCCCCTGTTTCTCCCGTTGTCGCCGATTTATTCATGGAAGACTTTGAGGAGAAAGCCCTTCGTACTTCACCTGTGACCCCAAGATTCTACAAGCGGTACGTAGACGATACTTTCACAATATTACCATCAGACAAAGTAACAGCTTTCCTAGACCATCTCAACTCCATACACTCCAACATCAAATTTACAATGGAGTTAGAGGCCAATAACTCTCTAGCTTTCTTAGATGTTTTAGTGATCCGAAATCCCAATAACACCTTAGGCCACACCGTGTATAGAAAAAAGACACATACAGATAGGTACTTAAACGGTGAATCTCACCACCATCCAACACAGTTAGCTACCGTGGGTAAATCTTTGTTTCAGAGAGCCAAAGGGATCTGTGACGAGCAACATCTGGCTGCTGAGCTCCATCATGTCAAGCAAGTACTGCATGACAACAAGCTCCGAATCCCGCGCCGCCGTCACAGGGACCGAGTGAAACCAGCCACAGTCGAGCGTCTGCCTGCTGTACTACCATACATTAGAGGTGTCACAGACAAGATTGGCTACATCTTGAAGCGCGCTTCAATCAAAACTTCTTTCAAGCCGCCGAAGAAGATTAGTCAGTTTTTACCATCTGTGAAGTGTCACATTCCTCTACAAGATGCAGGGGTATACAAACTCGATTGTGAATGTGGGCTCTCTTACATAGGACAAACCAAAAGATCTATAAAAACCCGGGTAAAAGAACACATTGCTGATGTAAAACACCGGCGCTCCACGAAGTCTGCAATCTGTGAACATGTACAAGATCGCACCCGCCATTATATCAGATTTGATAAGCCACAGATCCTCGCAAAAGAACACCGATTCCGACCAAGGATGATACGCGAGGCCATTGAAATTAAAAAACATCCTAATTTCAATAGGGAAGATGGCTGGGTGCTACCACCAGCTTGGGACCCTGTAGTAAACATCATAAAATCCAGAACCAAGCGTACCATTGCAAGACCTCAAGACACAGTGAGCTCTTTCTGCGTAGATCGGACCGCAAGTAACAACTAAATATGAGGGTACCCCCGTCAAACTATGACACCAGGACGTCAAACACCTCAGTCCTCCCGTGACCATGGTTGCTGCAAAGCAGCCGAAACGTCGGGAACGTAGAATAAAAAATAAACCGCGATAAAATCCTTAAGATTAGTTTTATTTCAATAGGTCCAGATATCAAAAAATATTGTAGTTTTGTCATAATGGAAAAAAGCAATATAGAAATTTAAATTAGCCGAAACTCAGGCTAATTTGACCTCTTCCACTTTCCCAAAATTCCCGCGTGCAAACCAGAGAGCTACACCTTCCTAAAGATATTACCACGACTAACACTTTGTCCAAGTTATATTGCAACTTTCACTAAGAAAACAATTTTGCGTAGACAAATACACGTTCACTTAAAGAAAGCCAATAAATCATATGACAAGAGTTATATGCGGAACATTTTCTATGTCAAGAATGCCAATCCTGACCGCTGAAGTACTATTAGGTATTCTGTGTCGCAGAACAAATTACTAACAGTGATTGCGTTGGTTGTGATGATTATTATACGTATGAAATACACAGAGCACACCTGCAGGCTCTAAGAATCCGAATTCATTCATCTGGTTTGTGTGTCACGACCCAGAATCGGCGAGAAGTGAACTGAACGCGCGAACGCTGTCGGAACCGTTATCACATTGAATTACAAATGGTTTGGTGCGAGGCGTGCAGAAGGCGAACGGCAGTAATCCGCGTCTCGCGGATGCTCGTCGTGTAATCGGTCGGTGAACCGTTTGTTTACCGGAGCCGGTGCGGCTGCAGCAACTGGGTGTAGGTCAGGGAGCCGTGGTGGGGGCCCAGCGCCGGCCACCAGTCCGACGCTGTCGACAGCCGCGCGCGCAACCATCGCGCAGACATGGAACCATCCAATCCACTCGTACATAATACCGGTTCCTAAGGCTTAGCGAAAGTGACCTCTTTCCTTCTGTTGTGACCTAACGATGACAAGCCATCGGTGATTAATAATAAAATACATGAGTAGTGTCTGAACAAAGTGATCATATCTAAGGATTATCCGAGTGACGTTCAGGATTGTCTGCTTCAAAATGGTAAGTTGTATAAACAGAGAAATTCTACTTCGATAGTTACCAGCCAGTACGACAGAAAATCCGTCTAGTAGCGTTCATTGACCTACTTATAGCGAATCGACGTGCATCATCTCCAGCAACCGGCACGAATGATATGTACCTCTACCTGACTACTTGCACGATTGTGCTTAAAAACGTACATGAGGTTTCATTAAGTAGCTAGAATTCTAGCATTTTTTTTTTATGAAAAATATTTTTTCAGAACTAAAATCCTCAAACACTGCCAAATTTCACAAGAAAAAGGCGCTTCTGAAAAGAATGGCGCAGGCAGACACACATGTTCGATTTTCTTTTGAGGCAAAGTCCTCTCCATCCAAATGTTGCCAGGAAAAGATCCCATAAGCGATAAGTCCGCCTTATGTGCACTGTTGTTCTTTCTTTATTTTGTCTAGTTTTACAATGTCTGTGTATATCTGGTGCAAGTACAATAAAGAATTATGTATCAATCTATCTTTATAAAATAAACATCACTAAAATCATTTCGTATTTACCGTTAGAGCATTGAAAATATTCTCTGTTAATGCCATACATTTTCATTGGTAATCGAATCAGCATTCCATTAAACGTTAATGATGCCATAAACGTATTTATAATTTCATATAAGTAGTACTTCCTCGCATCGCGTCGAGGCATCGTCACACGGAGAGCTCACGTGTGACTATGTCAAACGCGCACTTTCTCCAAGAGGAAGAATTTGATGCTTGGAACATCATAATATTACGTGAAGTGTGTTACCCTGGTATAAACATGGGGGGTTGTTCTACTTGATTTGCGTTTTGTTCAAAGATGATAAATCACTTAGGGTTAAAAAAAGTTGACACCTTTGGATCTTATGTCGTGATTGTATCTGCAATACGGTCGATACTGTTTATACGAAGTAAACGTTATGTTTTGTAAACGTACATTCAATAAGGCACGGCCCAATCCATCCAGTTGAGCTCCTTAATAGTTTTCTTTGGCGGCTTGTGTACTTGGCAAAGTTTTCTTATATGTCGTCTTAATCGGGTATTTATTGAGGCGTCGTCTGTGGGGCGTTCACCCAGCGGCGACAGGGTGGCAGCCGCGACTCAGGCGCTCAATCTCGATTCCGGATTTTGGGCTTCGCTAATAGCCACCCTATTTACTTTTACCTAACCGTGACGGCTTTTCCACAGATAAAACACCTGCGGTCATTTATTTCACTTGCAAACTAGTCTACAAAAAAGATCTATTTCCGAGCAAACCTGAATTTTATTTAATAATACGTTATTGTTTTGTAGCTCTGTATTTCATAATTGATTATCCGATTTGCAGAACATTATGAAAAGGCTTCGGTTGGTCGGTTATAATCAATTGCACATGGCAACTTGCGCAGTTTCCACCGACATAGGTGTTGCTCGGGAAATTTTGATGCCAATTAATTTGTGTTGCTCGTAGTGCGCTCCGGGAGCACACATTAATTACGGAGGAGTGACGAGTTCAGGGAAACATACATATATGAATTTATTATGGCCCGCTCCGTGTTTATTATTAGCGTTGCCCAATATCTTGGTCTTGCATTTTTACAAGGCAAAGACTGAGGCACCACAGTTTCACAGTTTTCACTTTAAAACTTTGCTAGGCTCTTGCGATTTCATCTTGGTCTTGCAAAATCGCAAGATCAAAACTAAGACTTTGGGCAACGCTAATGATGAACACGGTCCGGTCAATAATAAATTCATAGATGCGTGTTTACGCGAACTCGTCACGCTTCAAAGGCAATTAATGTGAACTTCTTGCTTCGTGCTCTAAATTCCAAGACTTTGGGCACCACCAGCATATATACTGATTCAAATTCGTAATTTACAATCGATAGGTTTAAAAGAATTATCAAGCTAAACGCGTTCATTTATGAAAGCGATGGATGAGGTCCATTTGTCGGTCCAAGCCTCATCCCTTTCTCCTCATAAAATAGGCGGTCGAAAGCATTGGCGTCCTCCACGCGAAATTGACGACCTAAATTAATTCATGAAACCATACAGAATTAGTCAACTCGGAAGAATAAGCAAATGTAATAAACTAACCAGACATATGTATATCTTTCTATATCATGCATCCCCTGGCGCCAACCCGCACTCGGCCAGCGAGGTAGAGTTTCGCCTAATCCCCTTCGCGTTTAGAGGAGGCTCGTGCCCAACAGTGGGACACAAAGGCCTAATAATAAAAAAAAATCCACTCAGTTCAAAATAGTTTAATGCAGATTGATTGGCAAACGCGTGACTTTTCATTGCAACCAGAACAGGAATTAGGTTTTTACGATAGTTTTCACTTTACATCTAAGAATTGAGAAAAACCCTACGTCGAGGGACTGGAGACAATGAAACAGACAGAGTAAATAACTATACCGCAGGTTACCCGACGCATGCCCGTGAGAGGCGCATTGTACTCGCCCCGGGTGTGTCGTCTAGCGCTTCACTCATAAATTATGCGTGCTAACGAGATTCGACCGACGACCGACGCGGACGACTGCCATTGACCTCTAGGTTAATCACAATTTGAAACCATAACGGATTTATGAACACAATTCTTGAAAACTTTTTTCTCGAATCAGTGCCCGCCACTTCGTATTACGTGTGGACTTTAGTTCTGTCACTATCCCGTGGAAACTACACCATTATGAGAATTAAAAAGTATGCTATTGTGATGACCCGGGTCATAAGATGCCAAGTTTCATCCAAAATCCGTCCGGCCAATTTCCCGCGATGCGTCCAGAGACAAGACGGGCTGAGAAAAAAATCCAAAGATGGTAATATTCCGCATGTGTATCGAGAATAATGTCCCCTAATTTTTTTATATATAATGTACTAACACGAACAAGTTACATTCTTATTATACATATGTACTACGGTATATAAAAAGTATAGTTGAAAACATTCAAGTAGTTGGAGCGCGAATGTCATTATGTGTTGGTTTATGGCACATTTCACGGAACGGTAAGAACCGTATATTTTTATTCGCAGGGAGAGAATGCTTCATAAAACTCCACTGTATAGATACACACACATCCTTGAACAGAAATCAATTCGCTATTAAAACTTATACTCATATTAACACATAAACCCGAATAATTATTCACACCATCATTATTGTCCGAAGGGGTACGCAGAAAGTCCACTCCAGAGCTTCCACACGATAATTTTATTAGATCACTTTTATTTGTAGAGTTATAATAATTGATCCGTGGAGATTAAATCTTACGCTACAACACCTCACTCCTCCAGATATTAACTCTATAGGACAATTTAAACGTTTGAAAATCAAGCTCATGAAGATCCGTCTTAGTTGCGATAAAGTCCAAGATATTCAATGCAGCGAGGCAAAGCCCGGATATGAAAGCTGTCATAAATATAACATAAATAAAGTAAACGAGCCATCCGAGGCTCACTTGCTTTTATGAACGATGCACACTATGAATAAGTTAAAGGGGAATAGTAGCTTTTGAATATACAACCACACCTAAAACTGACAACAACAAAATGCCAAATAATTTTGCGACACAACATTCTTAAACTACTGTGCAAGTGCAATTCCGTGTGATGCTTAATAATAACTGAATAAACAATATATATACATATATATAACAGATAATATATTCATTTCTTATTTTTACACGAATACTACACATTGAAATTAAACTAATTTTACGGATTTTATCGCAATCAATCCTTCCGTGACCATGGTTGCTGTAAAGCAGCCGAAACGTCGGGAACGTACGAACATAAAATAAACGCGATAAAATCGTAAAATTAGTTTTATTTCAATGTGTAGTATTCGCGTAAATATAAGAAATCAATATGTGAACCAGTACGGACTGGAAATCGCAAATAAAATACGCCGGTTGGAAGATCTCAAGACTAAGCGCGCAAGATTTACAGTCCTCCCGTGACCATGGTCGCTGTAAGGCAGCCGGAACGTCGGGAACGTAAAAACAAAAAATAAACGCGATAAACTCCTTGCAATTAATTTCATTTCAATAACAGCTA
The DNA here is from genome assembly GCA_905404115.1 of Pheosia gnoma. Taxonomy (NCBI): domain Eukaryota; kingdom Metazoa; phylum Arthropoda; class Insecta; order Lepidoptera; family Notodontidae; genus Pheosia; species Pheosia gnoma. The sequence continues at coordinate 8,957,676 of FR989894.1, read as the reverse complement.
ATAGGCAATTAATCCGTCTACCTATCGAGTAAATACCAACGGTTACACTTACTTTCTAAATCTGAGTGGAGATGTTACAACCATTAGCGCTGGTTGCGAAAACACCATAATATTTTGGAATATAACGGTGACTTGAAAACCTGTTTATTCTACACAAGTTCTACTCGTATTTTTAACAATTTTAATTATTATTATAGAAAGTTGTGTCACGTAACAGAAAGCTAGTGGCATAAGCACCACGTATAATATAAGATTCGAGACCTGTTTGATGCGGTATCACAAGTTTTGCCCAAAGTCTTGGTCATGGTCTTGTATTGGCAAGACAACAAACAATAAAAAAAAATAACAAGAAACTAAAAAGAATTATCCGAATAGGTTCACAAATGCCGGAGATATGCGGTAGCATACATAGAAAAACAAACATACGCGACTAATTGATAACCTCCTCCTTATACAAGTCGGTTAATAAGATGGTTTTACATATATTATGTACTTCCAATACGTACTGTAAGAATACATGTTAAGTGAATTAAATCAAATTGCAAAATATAGCTTTATATAATCTAAGTAATAATATTTATGTTAAATATATATAACTAGAGATTAATAATGGCATGCCATTATGAGGTCTAGTTAATTAAAAAATTTGTTAAATTAAAAAAAACCATACATAATTCTTACAATCCACTCAAAGTATGAGCATGCATAAGAGCTTTCAGGTCATATAAACAGCTATAATATATCCTGACCTCAGACAAACCGACAGACGACATTAAACCCGCCAACTTCCCTATAAAACTAGCAAGCCGAATAATGCATATTTGAGAATGTATATTTATTCGAAACACGTTCATTGTTGTCCGTGGATTCGATATTTCAGGCGAAACAGTAATATCAATGTTGGTAGCATACCAAGCACTAAATAAAACTATCAGCGAGATATTTACAACTGAATTATGGTAAAGAATATGCTACGGAATGCGTCGGAGCGCAACAGGTGAGATGAACTATCAGATATTTTCCTGAAAATCTTTTTGTGAGCGAATTTATTATGTGTAAAATAATATTGTACTTAATTGACTGTATATTTTGCTAGTGAGTGTTCATTGGTTATCAGGTACCATGCTATTGAGATTTAGAAATTGGATTTTTAAACTCATATGTTTACAACTCTCTATAGTAATAATCTCACTATAGCGTTCGATCTTTTTAGTTTTTTCTTGTAATATGCCTTAGCCAGACGAATTAGATACCTTGCCATTAACGTTAAAATAAATTGGATTGCTCGGCCGACAGATTGATTGACAGATCATTATTCTTTATTTAGTTGAATGCACCTAACCTTTACACAGTTTGACCATTTATTTGATCGTATGGTTCTTCAAAGTGGAAATAAAGAAAATCGGTCAAATAATTTACGGCAAACGTTTATACTATGTTTATATTTAACGCGGTCGGGTTCAGCGACCTGCGTGTGTGCATGCGTAGCAGTGACATTCATCGAAGAACAGAGGCCTCGCCGTGCGAGCCATGAAGATGGATTGGCTACCAGCATTAGCGTCGGCTGATCGCGCGCAAATGGCATACCATAAGTACAGTTTACGAATGTCATTTATACCGTGCCGAGTAGCGGACGTGTTGAAATGTGGTACGATGCCGTTCGATTTCCATTTTTTTTGCTTAGTAAGCTGCAACTTGTATTTATTTTAATGAAAATTAAACTGATAAAAATCTGCGGAAGTTACTTAAAATAGACAGCGTCCGCAACAAAGCGCGGGCGTAGCTTCCCGCCAGAACGGAATTACGGGCGGCCATTATCCGCGCGCCGTTTTCTAGGATCGCAGCCATTAGCAACAGCCGGTTATTTTCCATTACAAAGCCTTGGCGCAAATGATGATACTCGCGGAGATGCCGCCCCGAATGGCGGTGCAATTAATGACACGACACAATCAGAGACGTATCCCTTCCGATAACATAAATTATCCGTACTTTATCCATGTACCTACTTAACGTATCTACGTCTTAAGTACTCGTATATTTCATAAGTTTCGGTTTATCTTTTTTAATTTTGATGTTGTCATCTTAAAGCCTCTACTAACGACACAATTGACTCCCGTTCAGTAGGGTCTCTAGTAATTGGCATCTCAATGCCTAGCCAACTTGCCTATTGAGTGCCAATTTGTAGAGACCCTAGTCTCTACCGATCGGGAATGAAATTGTGCCGCTTGTAGAGGCTTTTAAAAATAATCTAGAATTAATCCAGTTTCAATGATTTTATATTGTTTTTTAAAAGACTTTTACTTGCGTACATGGATTGTGGTATTAGGTTGACCACCAGTCGTTACGCTACGAGTCGTATCTAATCGTAGGGAGGACGCTTTGCGCTTTCTACCCACATTTACGGCTAAAGACAAACTCATATTACTTTTGTTCGAAATAATTGTGATGCGCTTAATTAAACACACGCAACATAATGATGGGAATTACATGATGTACGTGCGTACAGGGCCCCAAGTCTGCTAACACAATCGATTCATGATCGAACAGCAACCGCATAGTAACTGTCACTTTTGACAGATATCTCATACAATATCGGTCAAAAGCTAATGATTTTATTTTAGTTAGATTTTAAAAAAATATGTCAACGGCGATGTCTGGAAATTATCCATAAATTCTTTGAGCACTGATCAGGTAGTGTAACACAATTTTCGTTTCTCCAAATACATTGTGTGTACGCAATTGCCAGTATTTGAGCAAGAGAGCTACCGGCCTGGGTGCCACTGTATGCCAGTCTTATAGAGTCCTAAGCCAACATTGCGACTGTTATTTTCCATCTGTGCCCGTTCGAGTATTAGCTATAGCTACGGTGTTTGTTTGCACAGGTTCGGCTACGTTATCGGCTTTGCGATCACCACAGAGAATTGTATATGAAATTAAATATTCATCGGGCATTCAAAAAGAACGCATCAGCAGGCTTTAACCAAATTGAATATTTGGAAAGTTAATTGAATTTTGATGACACTGATCGAGGGGAACGTGCAGCTTAATCTTGTGCACGGCCATTATATCGAACAAATGTGTAAAAACCGTCATGGAATTAAAATATTTGTTCGCTACATATATCATCAAATTTATGGGACACACACAAAACAACGATCAGAATATCGTATCATTAACGCAACTTTTGTGTGTCCTGTATGTATCTGTTTCCACGATTTCAACGATGATTCACGTGTATCCTACATTCCACACGTTCCGACCGCAGCGTCCCACATAACGAGCGGATCACCACAACGGCATATGGTCGTTAAGGTAAAACTTACAGGAACCGCGCGTGTGACCATAACATATTGATGTTGACAATGTAGCAGAAATCAACGGATTCCTGTTCCCATTCGTCCGGCATTCCGGACGCTTGTTATGAACGAACACAAAGCTGTGTATGAAGCTAGGTATAATCCAGATAAACTAGATAGAATAAGTATAATGTATTTTTTTGGCGGAAACCTTGGTTAGCTTTCACCCGAAAAAATCGGAACGATGACCGTTCTGCTAATGTTTTGGAAGATATTATCAGTAATTTACACGCTTTCAAAAAGGTTTTCTTGGTCTTGTTGACTTACAAATAGGGAGTATTGGCAAAAGGAACTTGACAACGACAACGATAGCATGACTTCAGGTGGATATCTATGCGTTGGCCGCATCGCTCTTATATTTTAGTAGAGAAAATATGCATGATTCAGCATAAAAAGGGTGGGCCGCGAGCCACCATATAACTTATGAACTGGCTGTGCCAACAGTTGAGTCACCGCTTTCGCGTTGGACGTCACAAATATGCTTATTGTTAGACCTATGAACCTATGAAAGCGCACATTCAAAGACAATTTCAATTGCAGTCATTATTTACGCCAATTTCAATTAAACAATAACATCATTTATATAACTCTATCAAAACCCTAAACAAAACATCAAAACAGTTGTATAAGAGTTGATGAATCATTGAATTTAATACAGACGTGCTCTAGAGTTGGTTCCGCCTGAAACTATAGGTTTAGTGGAAAATGTAATGACTTACAGACAAACGTTTCACAATACTATCTTTCTACAAATTTAAAGGGGAAGTCAGAAATTAAAAATAAAAATTAAGCAACGTCTTCTTAAAGCGTCATACACGCTGAGTTACGAGCACACTTTCTTAACAAACTCGTCAACATGTTTCTGCAGACTATAACTTTGCCCTTGCGCAAATGTGAAACTATACTTTTTCTCGTAGATGATGTATGGAAGTTAAGGTACTCTTTTCTCCGAGTACCTGGATTAAAATTAAAAGAATTTGAAGCAATAGTGCTGTTATGAATCAACTGTGTAAATAAGCAGTCAAGTATCCTTTTAATCTGTTTATTTACTCTAAATTCTACCATTCAGTCAAAATATTAAGCGCTTGTATGTGTGAATTATCTATATATGTATACTATGTATATTTATAACACAAGAATGGGTGGGCCAATTTATATGTTTCTTGATTGCTTGAATTTGTCTCCGCCCCGAATAGAATGATAACTGTAAAATTATGAGAATAATTCACTAAAAGTGATAATAAATATAATAAATTTTACTCATACATTTGATTCCGAGGTGGTAAAAACTTCGCTGGGACAGCTAGTTTATAGTAAAATTCGTGACAAAATGCAAACAAAATACGTCATACAATATACCCGCGTATAACAGTTTTCATTTTTAATTCCACAATTCACATCGCAATCGATACTGCGCTTGATACCGTATTAATCATCGGTCGTGGTCTAGCGCACTGTTCGCGGGCCAGTTTTTCTACAATATACTCCGTGACCCAGAAAGAGCATACTAATTAGAAAAAAAAACCTCCAGGTGCGTGCGTACGATCCGCCACACACTAGGACGCACTTATAGCCGTTATTTTTTTTGATTTTGTACCCTTTCTAAAGAACGGTGAATGTACGTACATTACACTGCCACAAATATTACAGATATCGAGATTTAAAAAGAGACTATCTTTGACTATTGTAACTGATTGTAAACAAAGCTAGTTGGGTGCTAAGTACATACACAAAAGACTTACAAATATTAGGTACTTACAAAAGGTAAGGATATAAACAACTCCATCGGTGAGCCGTTCTTTCAATCCGAATAAAATCCGACATGAGTTTCAATCCGAACAGATTATAGTCGAGGTAGAGGTTCCGAGATAGTCATATCTAGAGATTCCTATGACCTAAGACGTTCGTCAATAAGTCAGTGCCAATTTCTAGACTGCGCGACTCACGTTAAATGCAATACTTATATTTGATGAGGAAGAATAATTATAAACACTTTTTAAATGACGCATTATCAATAACGAATTGGAACCATAGATAGAACATAAATAAGGGCAAAATAGAGTGCATAATATGCAAGCCAATATGTGTCACACACGGTATTTTTGAAACAATCATATAAATATAGGTCAGTGTTTCACTACATAAGGAGCCCTTCCATTAGATTCTTTCCAATTTACAGAAATAACTGATAGCAGTTTGTAATAATTAAAAGTCATGCCATTGTTTACACTCAGATTTTAAGCCGAGATCGGTGGCAAAATACAAAAAAGCCACAACTCCAATTACTCTATTGTAAACAACTTTAATAGGAAAAAGGGTGTTTCTGTTCAAAATGTAAATATTTTAAGGGATCGTTATAGTAGTAGGTATAATCCAAGAATATCCTCCACTGATCCCAGTAATACCAATCGTGTTTTGAATTAATTTCGAGGCGTGCGAACAGAGATTGCATGTTATAATGATATGATAAAACCTGGCCCAGTAAGATCCTACGTGACAACAAACTACATTTTTTATTAGAAATAAACTAGGAGAGGGAAATGGATGGCAAAGGTACTATTACAAAATTTTCTTTTTATTTTTTTATTACAATCCCGGTCAAAATGAATAATCGATAAGATGAGATTAGCAAGGATTTGTGTGAATAACAGATTGACCGAGAGCCACCTAAATCAAAGCAAGTAACAAAGATGACGAATTCCACGAATCTGAGACTTGTGATGAAATTATAATTTTTTTGATATACGGAGATTTTAAATTATCATATATATTTTATGACATAAATCTAGGACGTCATATTTATATAATATGGCATTTAAAACATCCTTTTTATGAACATTGGTTCGAGAGTTTCGTAAAATTTGTGCATGATCATTGATCATAATTATGATCTTAGGTTTTGAATATGGTTGAGTGTACTGTGTAGGCCTTTATTAAGTAAGATCTTTCAAAAATTAGGGGTCAGAAGGATTTTTGGCCCGCCAAGCGTAACATTCGGCGGCGGACATCACGCAGACGCGTGTCCCATCCGATCATCATTCCCCGTTTAACCTTTGGAAAGATCACCGAGACGTGTTCACAAACCGTTGGTATAGTTACACTATGAACGAAACCATACCGCAATTCAATTCTACACCAGCGCCATCTATCAATAAAAGAAGAAAACTTATTTCAGTACATAAGCTATTCATAGTTTTATCCATAATAGCAACAGATATATTCAGATATATTTAATCGTTATCTAATCTAATAATCTATCAGCATCAACACAATTTGACAGTGTCCGGGCTTCTAGGATTTAACACAAGAAATTACTAATTGTGTCAGTTTTATACGTCGTTACCACCGCTAATAAGCATGAAATTAACTTTGTTTAATTATTAATTACTTACACATACCGCATCAACCATTATTGACCTACTTTTATTTCATCAACCATATGCCAAAAATGGCCTCTAACAAAAGTCCAATTAGGTATGTTTTTAATTCCATATTGTATCTACAAAGAGTTGTTTGGTGAAAATGAACTTTGCTTAATTTTTCATTGAATAAATAAATTAGATGATGGGTCTTGTTTAGACGGATTTACTCTAAAATTAGGCGTCATATTTCGGCGTGACAGGTGAGTCGTAAACGAAATAATTTCTATAAAATATGCCCTCAAGCCGAGCCGGGCCGCGGAGACCCTGACATTGATTTCGTGAAACTTTAATCGATCTGTCACTCGGGCGGAGTACTTGACAACTGGCGAATTATTTGAGCTTAATTAACTGACAAGGATTCTACATTGGGGGGTGAATGACCTTTGGGTAAATTAAATTAAAACAAATATTACAGTACAATGTATTTTATTGTCGTAAATGAATGAAACATTATAAGGGATAATTGAATATGTAATGTAAGAAGGATAGAGATCACTTAACCAAACTAACCAATGTCATAGATCTGTCCCGACTTCTTACACTGAGAAAAATGACTATCATGATTACGAATAATTTATAAGGTATTCTGCAACTTTTATCCGTATTCCTGTTAAAAACGGACCAAGAGTAGTTACGGACACTTTGTGCGTAAATAATAACAATTTAAAATGAATTGGCTTCACCAATAAACATCAGTCAACTTCACGATATTACGAAGTGCCGTGCACTAAAGTTTTGTTGTGACGCGTAACGACTCAAAGTCATGACGAGCTCGCGGAACATGGCAACAAATCAGGCTGGGAACGATAAAGAGTGCTGCATAGTTGTGTTCGTCCTAATAAATTATCGTGACCGGCTCTCTGAATACTTGTAACAATAATTACGAGAAATCGTTATAGGTCTGATAAAGATTGTAGAAGTAATGGTAAGTTATAATTATTTGAACTATGACTTGGTGTGAACATCACGGTAATAAATGGTAATTTCCTAATAACACGCAGTGAATCTTGTGAATATTGTTCGCTTATGTCATGGTAGTTTTATAGAACTTCCTCACATTTTATCATTATAGACTCCCTAAAATTGAATGACCTATCCTATACTTTGTTGGTATTGTAAGGATAAATATGAACTCTTCTACCTTTAAATCACCAGTACTGTCATGTCAAATCTGAATGCTTTCTTGATATATTAAGGGGGAAGCGCAAGGTCAGGGCGCGAAATTCAAAATATCAATGGTTTTTATTTTTTTACGAAAAATTTGGACATCTTTACGATGTAATTTAGTTTTTTGCGATATCAGCATTCTGCTTAATACATCGAGACATCCAAAGCAGAATGCTGATATCGCAAAAAACTAAATTATATCGTAAAGATGTCCAAATTTTTCGTAAAAATATAAAAACCATTGACATTTTGAATTTCGCACCCTGACCTGAGCTTCCACCTTAACGGTATTTTACCGTCCTCTTTTAGGGATATTCCTGATAGTTTAGGCTGTTTTACTGAAAAATCATTGAAAATTCCTGATTCGAAGTTATAACAGGGTATCCAGAAAGTTCTGATCTTGTTACAACTTCAAATCAGGTGTTTCTGATAGTCCTGTTATTCTGGAAATTAAAAATCACTCAGGGTCAATTCAGACTGGGCGGAAAATTGCTAGAGTATTTATTTTCACTTCTATTAAACTCTTATAAACCCTATCCCAATTCCGATCGAGTTATCCTTAATATAACAGTTTAAGGATACTCGAGCAGTTTTCCACCAAGTCTGAATAGACTGAGTCATCCCAGACAGTCAAGTATGTGTACTAGTTCATGCAACTAAGCAACTTTATGGCAATTGGCAACATTGGTTTCTATGGGAAAATTGTTTAGTTACATAAATATTCAATTACTAGAACAACTTAAAACAGCTTAGATAATATACTTAGCCTAACCTATCGGAATATCTAAAAGGGACATTAAATTATACACAATAAGGCATAAATTTACCTGACACACAATAAAATGCAATATTGCCCAATAAACCAGTAGGCAAGTACAATTAAATATATTAAATCTGTAAAGGGGTTTTATGGAGATACGAAAAAGAAAAGAGATCAATAAAATAATATAAAATACCAATTTTATTCATTTAAATATTTTCACACACCAGGACAATTAAGACAGGAACAGTATAATTTAGTTACTAAATCACTAGTTACATTGTAAACCTAGGTAGGCACAATAGGCATACGTATTATACCATTATTACAACTGAAAACTTCTATCAGCATGCAAAATGGGGTGTTTCCATGTATCGGGGCCTTTCGAGCTAGAACGATTAAACGGTAAACGTGAACACACAAGTTTAATCATTAATAAAGATATACAACGTCTATAAATTTGGACATAAGTCTACTAGGATTTGTTTCAGTGACGCTGATTGGCGATCGAATTGTGTGTGTAAACAGTAAAATGCAAATTTTAGCTTAAAGCCATACGTCATACGATTCTTGCGGGTACTGTGCCCTTGTGGCATGAAATATCTTAAATGCTACGTCCACTGCCCTCGACGAGGAGCGAAATTAGTACGAAACATGTTCACACACTGCGTATACTTTCGTGATGTTATCAACAGTGTCACCGCAGTATATTGCAAGTGATTGAAAAGTTACCCCGAGGTTTGAGAGTTTGTTGCGACGCTCAGGAAGCATGGGCCTTACTTCGGTGTCGGTGGCCGTGTGCATTACAAATCCACCGCGGAATTCAGTTCGAGAAGGCTTCCAAGCATCCTTCCTCCGTACCGGTGGAATGTTTATGATGTAAGGCAGTGGAAGAAGATACACATACACTTCATTATTTTCTGAAACCAAATACAGATATTTAATAAAGAACACATCAAGTTTCGAGGCGCTAGTGGTTTTCTTGGTTTACGTTCAAATTTATAAAAAAAAATGCCTATTTACCATGACATTACAAAGCACTGTTATTCTGATAGGTGCTGAAATGAATTAATTTTTCAGAAGAAACGTTCTTTGTAATCCTGACATTATGAGGGTCATGTTGTAATTGCCTTTTATTTACATTGTTATATTCTAGATCCATATTTATTTATTGTTTATGTAAATTAGTATTGTTTTATATTTGCATATGAAACGCTAGAAAATATGTTTGACATTTCATTGTAATCATCCTAATGGTGGTGGCATCTAGGTTATTGTTTTTCTTTACAATTCATGCAAATAATTAACCTACCTCTGTACTAAATTTCATTCAAATCCTTTCAGCCATTCCTGTGTGAGTCTCAAACTTTCAAATGAACACACTTTCACATTTATAGTATAGTAGTATGATTAGTTAAGTACTCACCATTAATGGTGCCGAATTGATATAATGACTTGGATTTTTTTTATTGTAACATCTGTGGTTGCACTTGCTTTAGCGATATCATTTTTATTACATTTTTATATTATACACTGGTAATATTTGTCACACCAGCAGTATTATCAGAGTACTTATAATATCTTATAATCCTCCAGTGGAAGGGTGAATCTGGAAGAAGATTACAATATTGAAAATCTTTTAAAGTAATCCATTAATGTTCCCTTTTCATAATAGACTAGCAAAGACAGGAACATACTGTAATGTTCCAGTATCTCTTCACATCTCGCCATGGCTCTGGGTCTGTACTTTCTAATATTGTATGGTTCTCTTCACTTACTGTTGAGTCACCTAAAAATATTTAAGAAATTAAGTACATAAAATATACACACTGTGAAATAAGAAAAGTAGACTAAGGTGTTTAATTTAGCTGATTAGCTAGGATTTTAATTAAATGGGATTAGAATGTTTTCTTTGAGGATAATAAAGGTACCTACTTAATAAGAAAAAATAATTTGGAAGAAAAGTACTCTGATCTGCCTTTGTACCTAAATCATAATCTATAAATTGGTTAATTTACCTATATGAATAAAAAAGCAGTAGGTAGGTACCCTAAGTGTATGTTATCAACATAGTCTGGAGTGTCTTCACTACAACAGAAAACATATTATTTTTGAAAAAAAAATCTGCATACTTGTCTGTCATCCCGCATCTCAACCAATAACTGACAATAAAAAAAATCTTAGCTCTTATTCTAATATGATGGTAAATAGTGTTTCTAAATTGCAGTATAATATACATGGAGAATATAAAGAACAGAAACTGGAGGGATAATACCTACTATAATTATTGAAAGTATTCAAAATGATAATCCCTTTTTTCAACCTTTTTTTCATTGCCAAGCCCTTTTGATTGATAACTATGTATCTTTAAACTACTTATCAATAAAACCCACATAAACATTCAATCATTAGATTTTGCATGATGATGCTCTAACAAATACAAACATCCAGAATGCAGTCTACTACCTTAAGCTGTTTGTTTTATAGGTACAATGTAAAGGAAAAAAGAGAAAAATCTATGGAATTATAACTGAAGTACCTAATTATGTAATATATACACACACAGATATCCCAATTTCGAATGCCGACACCACAACAAGACATGCAAACAGGCACTAAATTGAAACACAACACAAGCACTTGTAGTTTTCTTACCTGCGAATATGTTGACGTACTCCAGTAACTCCCATTCACAGAAAAAATCAGAAGTATACCGATCCATACTTTTTAATATAATGAAGAAAAAATTGGAGATTTTAATATTCTTCTTCTATCTTTACGAAATCAAATGTGTGATCATAATTAGCCTTGAGTCGTTCGCGATTGACCGAATCAAATGATCCGGTTCGCGAGAACCACGCGAATGATCGGGTCGCCGCGGCGAATACGATTCGTTCATTCGAATTTTGAACTGAGCCGCGGCTGCAATCAGTCCCGCTGTCACGGATCCTACAGATCGCGATCTTATCGTGCGACTGAGATAGCATGGGTCAGATTAATTTGAACGAGCGAGAGCGAGCCACAGCCGATCGCGGTGTGACCGCCCCAAAGAAAAATGCATTATTGGCTGTAAATTACAACGAAATAATCTACCTTATATTAACTAACCTAAGGTTTATTTTTGGAATTGGCGAATGTAGTATCCTAGAATCATGAATTTTATTTTCTTGGAAATAAAGCTTAAAATAAAAATATAGGTAAATAGTTAAAACGATCTGCAATTTCATTGTTTTCAAATCAATTGCACTACTCGTCAATTTAGTAACCCGGCGACCTGCGGTCATTGATGTCGTGTCGTGTTTTTGAAACCGGTAAAATGTTATATATTTACCTATAATACCTAAAATATATACTATACTAAACTTATACTAACATATTATTTATGGAGAAAGGATCTAACGAATGTTATTTTGGTGAAGGTAAATTTAGTGCCAGCATGCACTAAGTGTATCTTCTACTACTAAGTTTATTTTCTATAATTGAAACTGACAAATATTTACACGAACCACTACTAAAAAGAACAGAAAACCCAATTACGTGGTGGCAAGAAAGAAAACTGATATATCCTCGCCTCTTCAAGTTAATGGAACGACGGCTCTGTAATATGGCTACATATTACAGAGAGTTGTAATTTGTGTGACCGCCCCTAAGAAAAATGCATTACTGCAAATTACTACGAATTCGTATGTCTACCTTAAATTAACGTCATTAAGGTTTATTTTTGGAATTGGCAAATTACGTAGTATCGTAATATCATGAATTTTATAACCTTAAAAATATAGTGACCCGGCGACCTGCGGTTATTGATCAGTCGGATCGGATCTGACACTATAATCTGGTTTCCGAAACGAAATCAATCAATCGATTACATTCCTATCTTGAACTGAACCAATCGATCAATTGATCGGGTCGTACGAACCGGTTCGTTTTGACAACGGATCAGTATTGATCCAGATCGCTTAAATTGAACGATCGACACATGCATAATCATAATATTTAAATTGAATAGCGTAAAATAATGTTGCCATACTCAGTTTTTTTTTACCACAACTGAGTGGGAATTAAAAATGTTTTTGTCATAACTTAGAAAAATAAATAATACAGAAGGAGCGTCGCAAATACATACTGATGGCTAAATAGCAAGCCGGTTTGTGCATTACATTTTTTTCATTAACACATCGTAATTCTGACATCATATAATGATTACAAATGTCCTAGAGAAGCGCAGGTTCAAAGCTTAGTAACCCTTTCTGAATCATCTGATACAATGTAAGAGTTTTTCGTCCGGTTCACACGACAGATTTGATATACATATAAGTAATAATAATATTACTAGACGAACACCAACTATACGGTCCCTCACTAAGCAACGCTAGTATTTTGGGTACCGTGCAATGGAGTGACAAAGAAACGAAAATATTTGTGTAAATATTACACCTTAATGCCTATGATAATATTTGAGAAATCATTTATGTTGAATTTGATTCTTCTTTATTGTCTGTCTGTGTTTGGATTAGTTATTCATGTAGAATAAACTATTAGAGAACGATATATATTTCTCATGATTTTGTGATTTGTTTTAGATCTTAATTTTTTCAACGATCTCATCTCAAAACTTGCTAAATATCCCTGTTTCTTAAAATAATTTGCTCTATGGCAACACTTCAATGGACATTTCTTTTCACCAAAGAGAACTATACCAAAATTCCTTCGTGCCTGTCATGAGAATTTGTTATGAAATCATAATATTCTAAATTGTTATGTTTTCCCAACTAGTAATAATTCCGGAATTGCGAAAGTGTAATGATAATGATAAACCGTTCGTAAAATCAAGACAGAAATGATGATTGTCTTGTGAGAAAGATATTAATTGCTTGACAAGGCATCGGGCGATCATGATATTTTTTTATGAGGAGCAAATGATATTCCGCGTAAATAATATGTTTTATTCATGCGCAGTCATCATATTTTCTTATAATTTACTTATTCATTCATGGTTCAAACATATAAATTGTACTGCTTACAGCGTTATCAAAACAACATTTCAAATTGTTGTGAATGTTTGTATAAAACGTCATGACAGTACCAATAAATCAGTATTACGTAATTTTAAGTTGAAATGTTAAAGAATCATAAAATCCAATCATTACGTTCACGTTAACTAGTAGTTGTAAAACGTAAATCGAACCCGACGGAACGACATGTCAACATGTTCATGCTAAATTTACGGTTGTCTAAATTAGATATCATGCTTCATATTTATATTTTATGAAGTACGGGAGTCATTTTTCTCAGTGTATATAATCAAACATATATAAATAAGCTAAAGAAGCAGTTTTAAAATAGTTTATAACCTACTGCTCCGCAATGCGTGCTTACTGTTACAGGAGGTCATGCAGCTATAGCTGCTGTAAGTAGGAAACAAGTGTGTATACGGACGACGCAAGTTATATATTAAGTTTGTTAGCTTCAATAAATCAATAAACTTCCTTACTACAACACCTACGAGTATACATCTCGGAGGTAATGACAAGCGCGAAATCGGAACTTTCAGTGTTATACGACTCTATATTTTTAACGGCGATTTAAACAAAATACGCTTTTCGATTAACTAAGCTAAAGGCCATGAGAAAGTGAATTGGTCCGCGTGGAGTGAGTCGTCTCCGAGGCGCGCTCGATGGCCAGTACCGTTAGCAGCGAAATCGGATGACTGGTAAATTCATGTATATAGGCTAGTGTTACGAGCATACACCACAAAACGCACACGGCAAGCCCGCCTCTTTCACAGCTATATTATAAAAGATGCTGACTAAAAACTCGCACGCAATTTCACTTTCATAAGTAGGTAAATAAGGGTTTATATTCAATTATTCCTTTCATAATATATGGATTAGCTCTTGCTATTGTCCTCTTATTTAACCACTGTTTGACTCGGACCGAGTGTAAATATAGGCAATACCCCTTCGGTAATCAGACACTAATGTTTGAGCCATCGATTATTCGGGATATTCAGAAACGTCCGCTTGTCCACTGATCAAATATTTGACATACGGAGTGGATGACTCCTCCGATTGCTCTGGAACCTACCATGTGAGTAAATAATGGGAAAATAATTGCTCTGCAGTTGTGTCTTTCAAGCATTGACACGACTATCGCAGGGAAAGCCAGATTTTCCTAGCTACTAGCCCGTGGCGGCCACGCTGCACTTCTCCTCAACGGTCTGTGCACCTCGTTACCACCCGTCCGTAATCAACATTGGCAGCTTTCTGTATGTCTCTTTTCATAGCCATTTAATGATTACACCATTCTCCATTATTATCCAAAGAAACTGTTCGCAGAAACGTGAAAGCGGAGAGTTATAGCGGATAGCCACTGAAAAGTTTGCTTTCAGCAAAGTTTCTGCTGCGAATTTAAATTATATATAGAATAGACAATTGACACTGAAGTCTTATTTTTGACACAATTAGCAGGATTATTCTCCTAAATCATAAATCTGATTGAGGATTTTATCTACCGCTATTAAAGGTTCTACAAATTGTCCATGTGTGTGTAATCAAGCTAATTGTATATCAACGTATGCGTCGTTAGGCACACAACATACATGGTAATCTGTTTGTGGTAAGGAGGAAATGGCTATACCAACTGTCCTTAGCGTGCTTCTTAACTACCATTGCAATTAATAGTGTAATTTTTTTTTGTATCAGGGTGAATCCCGACAAACACGTGTTCGAAGGAGGTTGACTTCGCTTTTCCTCATGATGATGCTATGCAGTGCGCGCGGGCAATGTCCATGGGAAAGCGCACCCGCGCTGCAAGCGGCGTGCGTTTGCGCGCATAATTTGGCACGAGACTTGTCAGTCCAGTGCGATCAGGTAAGTCAATTCAACTAACCTACATAATAGATATAATTATTAAAATGACTTAGGTAAATAAACTAAAGAAGTAAAATCTATTTACGTTGTTCAATTCTTAAATTTTTACTTGCATAAAAACAAGGCATTCCAATACTTTCATATTGAGTACAACTCATTTTTTATTCATACAATTAAAATTATATTTTTTTATTGTATTTTACAGGTTGACTTCCCAACATTACTAGCGGCATTAAACGCCAGTGCAAGAAAAGTTGCTATCGATCTTCTGTACGTCAATAACTCCACAATACCTGCTCTCACTAATAATATGTTAGCAAACCTGAAAATAAACAATTTACAAATATCTGGTTGCGGAATAAAACAAATAGAAGAAGATGCTTTTAGAGGGCAGGGACCCTATCTGAAGAACTTGAACTTACAAGATAACGAGCTGACCGAAGTTCCCGTAAAAGCTTTAAAAATACTAACTAATCTCTCCCTACTAGATATATCAAAAAATTATATAACACACATCGAAAACAAATCATTTATGACGCTACGTAAGCTCACAACACTTAAAGTCTCGGACAACAACGTAACTCTTGAACCGCAAACACTTTCAGGATTAGAAGGTTCATTAAAGAACCTAAATTTAAAAGGCACCAAGCAAAAAATCGTTCCAGATTGCATCAGAGGTCTTCGGAGTTTGGCATTCCTAGATCTATCTCAAAATAGTATACGAGAGCTGCCCGGACCTGATGGAAGTCGAACCTTCGAGGGATTAGACTCGTTGACAGCTCTCAATTTAGAAAGAAATTTAATCGTCCAACTCAAAGAAGACGCTTTTGCTGGCATCAAAACCACCTTAAGCTCTCTCAGTCTTTTGAATAATCTCCTGCCAGAATTTCCGACAGCTGCAATAGGTACACTAACAGATTTAAGAGTACTAGATATAGGGTTCAATTTGGTTAATAAATTACCTATAGATGCTTTTTTTAAAAATCCCTCTATAACATTACTAGCGTTGGATGGTAACCCCTTACCTACAGTACCGGAAAAAGCATTTTCTCACCTTAATCAAAGTCTTCGTGGCCTTAGCATTGGAGGGAGATTCTTAAATTGTGACTGTAGACTTGGTTGGATAATAAAATGGATTCGTAACGGAGAATTGCAAGTGACATCACGTGAAAGGAATCCCCAATTTTGCGGTAATCCTCTCCACTTCCGTGATCGAGGATTCTATAGTTTTGAACCGAACGAACTAGTGTGTGAACATGATACAACTATAATGCCAGAGAAACAAACGACGACAGTAGAAAAAAGTAAAGATTATATAAGTCACATCAACACAACCACATCGACTACAACGGCTCGGGCTACAACCACAACCTCATCCACAACACACAATCTAATAACAATCAATAATGCACAAACTGTCCCTAACCCAACTATGACACAAACCACAACCACGAGCACCGTGCGACCAATTCGTGTCCCATCGGTTCGTCCAGCGGCTCCGACGTGGCGACATTCACAACATCAACGCCCTCCGCTCGTCATGAGTTTCCCACAGCAAAAGCCAAATGTTGATGACTCCAACGAAGTAATCGTGAAGAATGCGTACAGGCAAGACAACTCCGTGATCATTCAATGGGACTCAGATGTCGCTAATATACTCGGATTCCGCGTTGTATATCGCTTATTCGGAGATAAAAGTTTTAAACAAGGACCACCTTTAGAAGCAAGCGAAAGAGAATTCAAAATTAAAAATGTTCCATCTCAGGTTTGTACCTAAATCATTAGTTCATTTCACCTCATTATTTTAAAAAAAGGTAGCGCCTAGGACCTCGTACGCGTGGCTTTCAGTTTTTTTACTATGTGGGGAACCCTTCCATTTTCCGGGAGAAAAATTATTCAAGATGCTAATTTTGTTATAAGCTATCACCGTACCAAATTTTACTAGCATCCGCCCAGTAGATCGAAATTACAGAATATTCAATACAGAATGTTCAATGTAGTACAATCAGGACCATATCATTATTGCTATGATAATAAACTTTTACTCATAAAGTTGTATATTGCTCCCAGGAATGCATCGTGGTCTGCGTGATCTCCTTGGAGGAGGTTCACGTTAGTCCTGAGACGGTGCCGTACGCACAGTGCCGCGAAGTGCGTACTGTTTCGGCCGCAGCCTCCAATATGGACAAGATCACGATAGCGGCCAGCGCCGCGATCTGCGGCACTATCGTGGTAGCGGTGCTCGTGTTCGCCGCTGCATCGCGGCGTCGCTCGCGCACCGTGCACCGTCTCCACACACATGCTCCCGAGAAGCTACCTAACCCCTGCTGCGGCGGCCACACTGGCACGCCGAGCCCGAGCGGGCCACTGTCTTCGCTAGCCACCATCGGCGCTTTTGGAAAGCAGCGTGAGTGGGATCAAGTGTCGGCTTATAGCGCACGTTCGATCCCGCGTGCACGTTCCTATACTGAACCGGCTCCACCGGACCCCTTGCCTGGTCGTCCGGGTCGAACGCGATCTCTTGCTGACGGCCAATCGCAACATAGCTATTCGCATTCCGGCCGTTACGCAGCACCCGGATACCCTAGTAGTCTTCTTGGATCTCGAGCCGGTAAGTTATCTGTCGCTTTAGCTACCTTCCTGTCTTCGTTTCACTACTAGCTTTTACCTTTGGCAAAAATGTACACACAGTAGAAAATATATGTGTAAACGTTAAAAAACATTTTTTTCTTGTCAGATCTTCGGCAATCTCGTCAATCCCTAGGAGCTACATCAGAGCGAGCGTCTCGATTATCACTAAGCGGCACGGCGGGCGGCGCCACCGGCGGTACGGCGGGATCCCGCCGGAGGCCGCGCTCACGGTCGAGACCCGCTAGTAGATACAGCGTCGGATCCATTGGTATGGGCTACTGTGATACCTCTGACAACTGGACCGACCATGACATGGATATTTACATGGCTCGAAACCCGACGACCCGCAGTGGGTTGGTGCCTTTATAGCGTGCGAGAGCCAGGTTGACGGGAGAAGTGACACCTCGCGAGCGCTGCTCGCCCTCGCGGGAGGCTGCGGCGTGCACCTCGTCGTGTACTCGTGAGCCACGCAGGCGCCCGCGCCGACACCGCCGCACTTGCCATCACAGCCGTAATCGTGCGCACGCATACTGTGAAAGACTCATGCGTCGAGACCAGGGTGCCGAGTACATGATAAATACCTAGTAAGGAGTAAATGTCTTTACCTACCATTGTTATATTGTGACAAGATACAGCCAGCTAGATTGCCCATAAGTAAGCGTATATTAATAGTAAATCAAAAATGTTTGTACCTACTCTATGTAATTGATTAGTTAACTCAGATATTTAATTTGTATTAAAAATTAAATTGGTTAATAAAACTAGTCACACAACAAACAGCACATTTATTGCGCAAGAGTAAAAAAAATATTGATAGGTATAGAATTCGCATTTTGTTTCGTGAACACAAAGTGTTCCCATTACCGTAGTTATTACCACTAAATAACATTTTAAATTAGATATATGTTATAATCATTATATTTTTTATGTAGGTACTTGTTTATGAATAAGGTGTGTTTTATAACTTGTACATATAGATATAGTTGTTGCAAGTAATTAGGGAGACTACATTGTATTTACCGAATACAGATGAAGCATAATCCAAATGGTGCTATTTTATACAGGTCACTTGACAATAATGTTATATAATAGTTAGAACTGCCTTCCATTCCTGAATTATATTGTAACAACAGTGACTGTTTTAAATTAAATCTACTCTGTTTATTGTTTGAATAGGATGACTGGATATAATTTTGTTACCTACAAATAATAGGTAAAATATTGTATCATTGTAGTGAATGTTATGTAAAGTTGATGATAATTAAAATATTATTCCATACAACATTTCTTTTTTATTTTAAGACAAACTGCATCAGAAACGACAAAAAGTACTCACCCAGGCACGACCACACGATGTTCCCATCGGTACTGCAGCTCCTGAGCAAACTCGTACCAGAGATGCGCCAGATACGGCAAGCCTCCCGCGTCGTACAACCGCGCCGCTGACACAGAAAGCCGCCACACCAGACCATCTCCTGGACTTGTTTTCACATAACTACATAGTTTAGATTCAGCTCTATCATTCTGAAAGCAACACACCCATCTTTAAATTGCAATAAACTGACATGTAGCGCCATCTATTGAGAAACTAGTAAACAATTAATACCTGCTTGAACTCAACTTCCAGTTGTTTACTATAATTGAAGGTGTTGTCTTCAACCGCATCAGGAAATATATAATACAATAATGGCATTAACAATTCATCTGCTATAGGCCCCTTGAAATCGGACACATTTCTGCTTTGCCCCATCGCAGCCTTCACTAATTTAGATATTGTTATTGGTGCTTCGGTGATTTTGTGCAGTGGGTTCACAATACCTAAACTTCTACTCAAACCTAATGTATCCATCAGTAAATTGTTATTATCTAATAAATCCATAATCTTGCTAATAGTTTCAGATAATTGACAATTAATGTTATCCCTCATTTGTAAAGTAATAGTCCAAGTAGGAGCCATAATTGGATCAATATCTGAAAAGTTTGAGGAGTCAACTATTGCACACTCCCGAAACTTGGGCCATATGGCATTCAGCAGTACACTATGTACTGGGTTCTTCTCAGAACCAAATGGTAGTTCTATCAGTTTCTTTACATCAAAACCATCTATGGAGAGGAACTCGTTTGAGTTTGTTTTGTTTCTCCAAGGGAATACATCTTTCAGTTCATATGAAAACTTTATAGACACAACAACAGCATCAAGAGCAATAGGTGAGGCAATCTTTGACTTAAATAAGCTCATGAGACCACTTAAATGTGAGCACTGGTTTGAAATCCTCTTCAAACGAATTGTGTCATAACTGATTTTGTATTCATTGTCCTCATAGAATCCCAAATATGTGTGCTGCCAGTGTTCACGTATTTTAACAAAGAAAGGCATACTACAGTCCACATTCGCGAATGCAATGTTTGCAGTGCTCATTACGAGTTTTATTAGATTCCCATCAAGTAGTGGCGTTTTTGGACTAAGCATTATGTATCTTTTCAAGCCGTACCAATTGGATACTGGAAAAGGGCTGCCGTCGACGTCATCCATAAAATTCGCGGTGGCCTCCCAGAGGCTGCAGTGTAATGCTGATAACAAGGACTTATCATCTGATTCCTCGGCATTCTCTGCAGTTTTAACAAGTTCTAAACTATTGTAGGAAAGTATGAATTTCATGCCTTGAAAGTGAATATCCTCTGATTTACTCATCCATTTCTTTGTGTACTGCCCAGATAGTCTAGGTGTTGTCAACTTGGAGATCCTCCATTCGTTTAATATCTCCTCTACACGAGCAATGAATACCTCCCATTCTGAAACAGTTGTGAAATCTTGATGATAAATATCATACTCATCTATTTCTTCATTCATTTCTATTATAAATAGCTACGATTTTGTTAAAAACAAACACAAAAACCGTAAAAAAAACAAACAGCTGTCACTGACAGTTGCTTGTTGCTTTTTTAATTCAATAGGCAGGCAAAGGACAGTGCCATACAGCCTGGTCATGTTTTGAAATGAATTCAATTCCGAGGGTATTTCATTTCATTGTCGTATCTTTAATAAAAAGGCCAAAGCCAAGTCTGATGTAATTTCAAAAAAGGCAAATGCCATGTCTGTTTTATTTCTCCAAAGAAGGACGAAGCCAAGTCTGATTTATATTCAATGGGCCGTAGCCGTCACATCCGATATTTTTTTTCCTTGTGATCATAATCTATCAAATTTCATTTATACTTCTCAGTATAAATTTGTATAAAGGCATGTGTCTTGTAATTTCGTAAAATTTCATAGAGGGCACGCGGGACGCTCTCAGATTCTCCATAAATTGACAGTTGCTTGACACTGACAGAAGTGACAGACCAAATCAACGAAATTTTTTTATGTTCCCATTTGATTTGGAGCTATAGATTGGAGTAAAAAATAAATATTTTTCTGTGTGCTTGTGTGTTTCTATGGCTTTGTTCTATGGCAACTTCATACTATCAATCACTAATTCACGATACGCACTGGAATCAACTGGATTATGATCTAATGGATCTAAGGCTATAGGGGCAGGGCTTGAAATCCTTGCGAATTGCGAAACCGACGACGCCTTATGTTATAGATCGCAATGAGCGAGATACATAATAAATACATAAATACCTAGGTACTGATAGTGGATAGTGTGAACGGTGTCTTTTATCTACTGTAAACGTTTCCATGGCAACGATTATGAAAACAAACATTACTTTAATGAACCTTCGCCTGTCCTACTGGACGAATCAATTATGTATTATCTATGGGACGAATTAAACTACTACTACTACTATTACTTTGATGAAGCTCTTCAGAAACAAACTGTAACGTAGTTTTAAATCTATACTTAATTACTATACTTATCACAAACCTAATTGGTTTTGTGATAAATAAGTTACATATTGCATATTTAGGTACTTACGCGTTCGTAACAAATTTCCTAATGTTTAGAGGTGAGAATTCACACTCTCTAAGCTATGAACAGCAAGCTAAGTTTATTCAAGACCGCATCACTAACGTGGAAAAGAACTTTGGAGAGCTATGTGTAGTATTTGGAGACTACGCCAGAAAGACAGCAAGGTTAGCTATATTTTTCTTAAATGACCTATTAAAATTTTAAAACATAAGTGAGAACCATAGCCATCAAAATTATAACACCGCGACGCGCGCGTCAGGGGTTAAACATCAATGTGTATAATTCCTAGATAACATTTTTTCGCAAATGATGCTATTTTAGACTTCATCAAAATCGGCCTCGAGACTCCTGTAAACATTTTTCGCTATTCGATATAATATACAGTTTCGGATTTGTCTACCCACGCTCACTTGATAAATTCACCCTGAATAAGACCTGTTATCCATGCCCAACAGTCGGACATTTAAAGGACACCATAAACAATTAACAACATTTCTCATACACCATCACCATTGTGCAGATTACGGGACATGGGTGACGAACTAACTAAAGTCTTGAAGGACTACGCAAACAACGAACTAGTTAACAAGTCTTTAAGTACTGGCCTTGAAAACTTGTCCATTACTTTAACAGCTATTGAAGAGTACAGAAACTGTGAAGTGCAGCGGTTAGAGGCTAAGGTAAGAAAAAGAACGACATAATTCATGAAGAATCATCTTATACTTACTTAGAACTACCATCCCGGTCATTACTGCCTGGACACCTTCTAAGTTCATTATCGTGTGGCAATATAACTCTACCGGCAGGTCTTACTACCGCCATTTAGGTACCTACCTGAAACGTTTAGTTAGGCAAAAAAATCCTCATTGAACAGGGCATAAAATAATATATGCCTTTCGTAGGTGGAAGGTAGGTACAAAAACCACTTGTTAATTCCCATCGCTATACCTATTTACTTACCACGTAATATTTAGTATTCTGTGTCCACACTGAGAATAATATCTTAAACTTATCGCCAAAAATAATCAGACTACAGTTAGTAAGTAACCAACCATAACTTTTCAGTTATTGGACTCCTAAATAACTAGCTGAGCTTTATCTATGACAGCGCGACTGCAGGACGGGTACAAAGTCTAAATTTATTCGCCAGGTAATTGGGGAGCTGTGCCAATACGAGGCAATTTGTAAGCATGCCAGGGAGGAGGTGAAGCACACGATGAATGTGCGCGAGAAGGAAATGGCGCGGAAGAAAGTCCTAGACAAAGCACGGGAGCGACAGCCTTTTAATCGGCAACAAGTAGTATGTTCATCTGACCTATATTAACTTACAGGTATTCAAAATCACACAGCTTTTTCGGTATTAGGTACGCAGTTTGTTACTAAAGGTACAAAAGGAGTCTCATTTCGTGCACCTTACTACGGACCAACTTGAATGGGCTAAAACACAAAAATATAAGATCGCTCTATTCCTAAATAGTACCTAATCGCTATTTAACTGTTGACTCACCATTACGTCTGAATTTCCCGAAGGGGTAGTGCAGGGAGATAGAGAAGTAATGAGGGTTGAGAGAGAATTCGGTTATTCAACTATGTGCCTATCTCAGAAGAGGCTAGTTTACCGTGTCTTAAATTTAAAAAAATATAATTGCACTTCGTGTTGGTTGACTACGAAATATGGGCAACCCATCATTTATTAAGGATGATCACTTTTATATAGACGTACGCAGAATCAGAACTGCTCAAAGCATCAGCGGAAATGTCTCGCACCGCCAAAGGTCTGAGCGAGCAGACGGAGTTCTTTGAGCGCCGCAAACTGCAACAGCTCAAGACCCTTCTGTCGGACTTCGTGATGATTGAAATGTCGTTCCATGCCAAGGCGGTGGAATTGCTGACGGTCGCGTACCAGCAGATTGACGACATTAACGACAAGGCTGATCTAGAGGTGACTAAGTATATTATTGCTAAATTACTACTTGACATAGGCATCTCCAAATGACATGCTAACATCACTGTTCCTGCAACTCGCACCCACCTGTTTCCTACAAGGCGTATATGCTTATCATGTTATGGTAAATCTTGTTGAGTGTGTCCTACGGCTTCCTTCTCGTGGTCACCATTATATAACTTTTCTGTTCCAACGACTATCAGTTCTGCTAGCTAATCCAATCAAAGTAAAAACCAAATTGTTATCACCATGTTCACATGAATGCTATGGAAACCAGGCGTTATAGGGTTTTCATTTACGACTATAGACTTTAATTTATGACCATCATCAACTTCCTCAACACTATACCTTCATTTATAAACTTATACTAACGTTTTTCTTTTACTAAGCGTCTCAGTGCAGGTCTTTCAGATAACGAGGATCAAATGGTAAATAAAATTGTTAAGCATATAATATATAGGTACCTGTTGTGATTTGTTCATAACATTATTTTGCTTACACAGAATTTCAGACGAAAGCTTCGCTCACCCGAGAAACAGGTCAGCACCGGCATATCGGCAAGATCATCGTCCTTGGCCTCGCTCATGAACCAACCCTCTCCCTCAAATGATCATGAAGACTCAGTGGTAAGTAGGTTTTCATTTATATTTTTAGCAAGCGTCGTGGACATACCAATCTACCTCAACGAAGACACCAGCTGTATAATCTCAAACTATGCAACATTTGTATTCTGTATACCGTAAGTAAAGTGGACTGTATATCAGACACTAATTCAGAGTTTTCAACTCACGATAAATTACAAAAATATTATTTCCGAATTTTGCAACTACGGGAATCGAACCGCGATCATCCGGTCCACTACACCAAGTCTCGTAAATTACTTGGATGCTGTGTACCGTCACCGTATTTCCCCTTATTTTATAATTAAGTATCTATAGGTGGAATTCTTCAAATAACAAAGCATTTGCCATGGCTTTGTAAATGGACCAAAACGTTTTTATAACTTTGGGCGTGGTACTTGTTAGGTATTTTGATGGTCTCACCCACTTTTTTTTTTACCTGACAGTATTCACGAAGAATTAAATCACCCGAGCAGAACCCCAACACAGGTATGGGAAGATCCAATTCGTTAGCTGTGCTCATGAATCAATCAAGTTCCAAAGATGAAGACGAAGAGACATCGGTAATTATTTCTTATAAATATACTATATAGGTATACCATATCATAGCCAAGTACAACCTACCATCTAACTCTTAACTGTAGAAGCACCTACATATGTACAAGTCTGAAGTAAAGAAATCCTTTGAATTGGTAACGGAAGATCCCGCTTCTAGTATCTATGTATTCTGTTTTCGTATACAAGACGTTACAATTGCGAGCAAAAGTTTATGAATTAGAAAGGGCTCTTTTGTATACAAATTATTTTTTTGTCCTAGGAAACTGAAACTGAAGAGTCCTCAGAAGATACCGAATCGCGTTAGTCTAAGCTTTATGTTGTTTTAGTAGCATATTATGTACTTATGCGTTTTATTTTAGTAATTATAAGTTGTCTAAATAATAAATATTTCTCAATTATGCGATTTCTTTTGTTATTTTAAAGCCACAGATAAATCACAGAACCATACATTTTCAAGTCAACTATTATGCATTATGAAGTTGCTCTTATTATATTATTTTGACAAATAGGTATTTACCTAGGCTCAATCAATGAGACTTATATTGCATGTCAAATTGTAATCTGTGGATATTGATTTCTCATTGTAAACATGCAACACAAACTTCCTTTATTTTGTACCATCCTGTCTCAGGTACGGAACAATCAATGTTCACCCTCTTGCAAACACAATGTCGACAGAAGGGACATCAACAACATACATTTTTTATATAAACACAATTTAATTAAAAAATAATCTTACAAATACTTGCAGACACATTGCTACATTCACTGTGTCTCTAAACAAATGTATGCCAATCAATTTAGTATTGCTTTGACTTTGCACATGACTTGTATATCAGAATAAAAAGTTTCCTGTACAAATATTATAGATTGAACACTTTTTTTTACTTTTAATGTAGTAGGACATGGAAATCACAAATTGCATAATACTACACAAATAATTGTGTAATTGTTTCGTTTATATTATACAAAATATTCTGAAATGTGTATCAACAAGTCTAAATGTTGATTGAGATTTTTTTGAAGAACATAAAATTAATTTTGATTAGTCACCTAACTTACATCATACTAAGTGGAATAAATGTGATTTATTGACTGCCTACAATCATAGATGTATATGATATTATAGCATTAATGGAAAGTAGTATTGTAATAGTAGTTGAAATTAGAATGACCAAACTCCATCTATCTATCTATCTAGAGCTATCTCATAATTCTTTATTATGGCTCTAGTTCACTTTGAATTATGATAAATATTCATCCTAACCACATATGATACCCATGGTATGTGTGAATATATTGATAATCATTACATGTTCTTATGTATGCTAAGTATTATCTAAGCATGAGCTTTGTGAGTCTAAATATCTATCGTGGAAGATGCCATCTACATAAACAGTTACCTAACTTATTTCAAATGGCAAAAATTGCATGATTCAGGCACATACTGTTCTTTGGGTGATATTATCATGAAAAGATTGTGTAACTAAACTAATAGAAATGTTTCCACTACTTTTCATTCTCAACCCCTGCTTGGGTCATAAGGTCTGTGATATTCTTCTCCAGTTCATCAACCCGGGTGCCCATCTCATCTATCCGGTTGATGATCTGGTCTGACATGCTCTGGAATTTGTCTTGCATGTTTTGAAGTAGTGACTGCACCTGTTAAACATATTATGTTATCAGATAGGTCATATGTCTAGCGAATAAAGCGCATGTAAATGTATTAGCTCTGGAAAGCATGTGAAAGTAAATAGGTGGCAAAAAGTTGAAAATAAAAGTCAACAGCGAAATGTCTTTAGCGTTACCCCTCTAACGAATACGGTAGAATTAATATGGGCTTGATAATATAAGTGTGTGTACAGTAGTGCACTGTCCAAAAAAAGGACAAATCAACCAATTATTCATAAACTCACATATTGTGTCACCTCCTGCATGTTTTTAGGATCATTTCCAGGAGTGGAGTAGGTGTTCTCCACGTCACTCGTCACGGTTTCAGTATTCTGTTCTGCCATTCTAAGAGATTTCTTCTCTGCTCTAGTGAACCTGACGATTACCACAATCAATATCGTTTGTTGCTTTATTTTTTATTCCACTTCCACACAATTCGCACGTCTCCTTGCTACTAACAGCCGTCGCCTGGTTGCCGAATTGACTAAATAAAACAGTGGACTGATGAGTGGAGTTCGAATTTACGATTCATATTACGATGCGAGGGAGAAAAGCAAAGCAATATAAGAGAATGACATTTGAGTTTTGACACTGTTACGTCTTGTCTTTGGTTTTGACAATAGGGCCAAACGTAGTGAGATTACTATTATCTATGAATAGAGCGTATACTAACTGGAATTAAATTTTGGATTAAACATTTTTGTATTACTTCTCCATCGAATCATAAAACTGTCAAGACAGAGCCTAGCCTTTTGCCCGCGGTGTTCCTCTCGCCTCCTCAAAATATTCATATAATGAATCATTGAAATATTATACAGGAACAGTTTTTGAATGAATTGATCGCGCTGTGGTAATGGATAATGGTAATAGATACTCCACACCTTCCGATCGTAACAAATCCTATCCTAATTATCAGATGAAATCGGATAATTGTGATCGGATATATGTGGTGGTTCGGTCAGAAAAAAGAAACTTCATGAATGACAGTTCTCTGGAGTCAGTGTTACCAACCCTACTGTTTTAACAGTAGATTTGCTGTTTTCACATTTATCCCCCTGTTTTCTGTTTTATTCAAATTTTTTACTGTTTTTCTATTAGCGTTATATTATACCTACACTATGAAAATATTTTTTGATAACCACTATGTAATAAAACGCAATGACACTAGATGGCAGTATCTACTCTTGTCGAGATTCAAGGGATTTCATTAAATCCGAAATAACCTAGTGCTACTCATTTTAAGCCACAGAAAGGTAAATGAAGAAATTTAACAAATATATGTATGATTTTAATAAGGAAAATGAGTCTGAAAATACTGAAGATGAGGCAATAGAGGATGGAAGTGGACAATAATTTTACTTTGATTTTGTTTTTTTTTAATATGTTGTGATCAATATTATAATATAACAATGTATGTGAGTCCTGGTAACTAATAAAAGTAGGTGATTGTTTTAATTATATCAGGAAATTATGAAATCTGCCCTTTTTTACTTTACCTACTGTTTTCTCCTGTTTTTTTATTGGTGAGCTGCTGTTTTTTAGTTTCTTGGGGTTGGCAACACTGCTGGAGATGACAGCGTCAGTCATCAATTAAACATCGTTTTCGTTTATTTCGCGTTTTTAGAATTTATTTACGAATACGAATAAATTCTGTAAATTAGTGAAGTAACTAGATTAGAAACTGGATGTATAATAATGCAGCCTCTAACTATGAATGCTAAGAGCGATATTCAAATAGATATAAAGCAAGTTAGGATAGATATACTACATGGTATACGAGAATGTACTGATCGAGGTCTTACACAAACATCCAAATGGCTTGCGGAGTTAAATTTTGCTTTGAAAGATCACAAAATTACGTATGACGTACCTCCAAATGAATATAACGATGGTATAGCAGCTGAGGAGAAGGAGGCTTACATATTAGCAAAGAGTTATTTTGACTGCCAAGAATACGACCGAGCTGCACATTTTCTTGAAAACTGCACGAGTCCGAAGTGTGTGTTTCTGCACAAATACTCCCAGTACATGTCCAGTGAGAAAAAACGTTTAGATAACACTGTAGACTTGGGCGCAGAGAATTCCGAGTCTACACAAGTGCTCTTGGATCTACTGTCTTTTTTTAAAGTTAGTTTTTATACAATATATTATTTATTTAGCGGCCCTAATCACCCTTGCATTGAATGTAATTTTGAGCATCCGGGAAAGATACACCTCTGCTAGCTTACATTTGGAGATTGCAGGTGTCATGATCAATTTTTTCTGCTTAATTGTGCTTTTACATTTGATACATTTGGAAGGGTCCCAAATGTATCAAATGTAAAAGCACATTATTGTTTTTTAATTTGAAATGTATTTCAGGCCAACCGCAGTAATTTAGATGGGTACTTATTGTATCTAGAAGGGGTAGTCCTAAAGAAGTTGGACTTACGAAGTCAAGCTGTCACTGTTCTGCAGGCAGCTGTAACTGCTGCTCCAACTCTGTGGGCCGCATGGGTTGAGCTAGCAGGTCTAGCTAATGAGTATGAAGCCCTGGACTCACTCCAACTGCCTAAACATTGGATGATGTACTTCTTTGCGGCGCATGCATTTGTAGAACTTAAATTATCAGAGCAGGCCTTGGAGGCATATGCTGTGTTGGCTGCGGCTGGTTTTGACAAGAGTACTTATGTCACTGCACAGATGGCTATTGCACATCATGACAGGAGAGGTAAAGTTAAAACATTATTTTTTTCAGAATTTGTGTGAGGAAGGAAACATAGTCATGAAACCTGCACATATTCCGAATATTATGTAAAGTTTGCAACTGGCAATGTTCACACAACAATCCTCCCAACCCTGCCTAGTCTTTCAGGGATTACAGGCATGATGGTGGTTATTTTATTTACAGTGATATACTTTATAATATTATTTATCTCCACATCCCTGCGGTGGACTATACCCAGCAGCAGATGTTTTTAAGATGCATTTTCTAAATAAAAGCTATAGGGAGGTTAATCATTGTGTAAAATTATTACATACTTTTATTTATGCATGTTAATAATTCCTTACTGTTTTAGATGTAGATTCATCATTAGCATTATTCAGGGAACTATATCAGAATGATCCGTATCGGCTCGATAACTGGGACGTATATTCACATCTGCTTTACTTAAAGGAGAAACGAATGGAGCTGGCAAACTTGGCACAAAGGGCTGTCTCCATTGATAAGTATAGAGTTGAGACATGTTGTGTTATAGGTAAGCATTTTTTTAAACAAATAGCTTTAGCAAAAAGGTCATTAGTGCACTCACTGTAATACTCCTCAGGATTATATAAGTGTAATGGTGTATTTTAATTTAAGACAAAACGGTAAAGAGAATATCCATTTACCATTTCGTCTAAAATTAATTTCATGCTGTCATATTATTTGTATGTCCCACTTATACAGAAGGAAATAATAAATGTTACTAAGCAGCACAAAGTTTTATGTTGTTTTTTAATCTTGAACATCTTTGGGTGAACTTTACACTTTTTAATTTTCTAGGTAACTACTATAGCTTAAGAAGTGAACACCAAAAAGCAGTAATATATTTCCAAAGGGCGCTATCATTAGACCCACAGTATTTGTCAGCTTGGATACTTATGGGGCATGAGTTCATTGAACTACAGAACTCTAATGCTGCCATACAGTGTTACAGACAAGCTATAGGTAAGTACTACTAAGATTACATTATAAGATCAAGTATCCAAACATAATTTTGTATGTAAAAGCCACAGAACATAAATTAGAATGGAATGACCTTGATTTCACTGGTTTTCTTACAGTGCTACATACAAGCTTTGGGTTTCTCTTCGTTTTAGATGCGCAATTATAACGTTAGATGTTGTGATATTATTTTGACGCAACTACGTCGCTCTTTAGCTTGGTATGGCTGCGACACAGACATAACAGAACTTCAATGTTGTCAGTGGGCAGCGACTATATTACTGAAGAACTATTCACGCCTGTGTTTTGATTCATATTTTCCCGTATTTCTGCTCATATACCCGGCGATGCAACGCGACCCGTAGTGTAAATCTCTTTCCAGTAGTTCATTATTCCGTATTATAACATTAATATCAGAAATTACTGAACAGATTTTGGTTTTCAATTTCATCTATTATCATAATATTTTAAAATATAGAATTGAGTGTCGATTTTTTTTTTTAAATGCCCAATCTCCTATTTTCTAGGATTCCCTAAAACAGACTACATATTGGTGTGTTTAAGGTATAAAGTATAAGCTGTGTCATTACTTTCAGATGTAAATAGGAACGACTACCGCGCGTGGAACGGTCTCGGGCAGGCGTACGAGATACTAGGGTTGAACGGCTACTGTATATACTACTACTCTAGGGCTGCGCAACTGAAGCCCGACGACTCGCGCATGCTCGTCTCACTGGGCGAAGCGTACGAGAAGATGGACAAAATACCGAACGCGCTCAAATGCTACTACAAGGCTCACAGTACAGGCGATATAGAAGGGATGGCGTTGTTTAAACTTGCCAAGTATGTATTAAGTATTACATGCACCAAATGTGTAGATATATAATAAATACCAGCCCTTTTTAATGTCCTACTGTTGGGCACAGGCCTCCCCTCACTGCGAGGGGATTAGGCCATAATCCACCACGCTGGCCCAGTGCGGGTTGGCGGACTTCACAAATCTTTCGAGAGGTTCTCTCAGACGTGCAGGTTTCCTCACGATGTTTTCCTTCACCGTTTGATGTAGATACATTATACAAATGTATCTACAACAACCACTTTTTTTTTAACTTACCCCTGAGCTGGATAAAAAATGCTTTTGATATCAGCCTCTGGGGTACAGTAGGAAAAGAAAGCTAGAACAAGCAATAAGCCCAATCTCATAGTTTACAGAAAACTCAGAAAAAAGCCGGAAGGCGCAGCATATTATGCGTATTCTGACGATACGATTGTGAGCTTTATGCAGACTGCATACGGTCGTCTGGCGCGCATTACGATAGTTTGTTTATATACATGTGGCCAACGAAAGTACAGGCAGCTGTGGCGGTGTACTCTGTTTCTTCCTTCCTTCCTCCGTCTGATATATATGTGACAACGGTTTTATTAAATGGTTTATGTTCGGCGCACCAGGTTGTTGCGGGTTCAAATCCCGGCTTGTCATATTTCAGAAAATCTTACTCTCGTAATTTTAACAGCAAGATTAGTTTATAGAAAAAAGAAATAGTAGGTATGTAATTAATGTCAGGTCTGACGACACTACAAAGCAGATAGATACGCCGACAAATACGCTCCAATGACGCATAAACTTGGAAATTCCTAACATGAAATTCAACAACATCTTTTTCGACGTACTGTTTGTTATCGTGGGTTATTTTAAAAACACCGCGGTACTGATAACGGGAATTTGGGATCCCCGAGACGAAACAGAGTAGGAAATTCCTCACGCATATACCAGATTTTAACTTGTTACAAACGAAAACAAATAACGCTATCCCTTTTGCGCTATGATGCATCAGGGGCGTCGTAAGGGAGCGTTCAAGTATACGTAACGCAATTTTTGACTTGACCCCCCCCCCCCCCCCCATGTAACGCGTCGTAACTTTTTTGATTCCCCCCCCCCCCCCCAAAGTCGTTACGTCATACTTAAACGCTCCCTAACGATCACCATCCTTGTGCAGGTTATACGAGCGGTCCAACATGCCGAACAGCGCGGCGGCGGCGTACACGGCGGCGTGCCAGGACCCCGCCAACGCGGGCAGCCAGGAGCTGCCGGCCGCGCAGCGCTACCTGGCGCAGTACTACCTGCGCTTCTCGCTGCTCGACCACGCCGCGCACTACGCGTACAAGTGCCTGGAGCACGAGAGTGTGAGTCCACAACATTTACCTATTTATAGTTAAGACACGATCGAACTTGGTACGGCCCGAACCGCAGACATGCTCCGCTCTACTACAATATCTGTTCGTCTAGAGTAGGGTGTTCAAAGATTTTAGTCTAAGGGCCAAACGATGGCTTCATAAAGACCCAAGGGCAATAAAAATAAATTTTGAGTCGGTAGTTCAAACCAGAACCATCTATAATCAATAAACACGTTTTGCAGACAAAAGAAGCTGGTAAGAACATTCTCAAAACCATATCCGAGAAGCGGTCATCCGCGTCGTCGTCGCAGCCAGCCGACCTACCCGAAGATTTACCCGAGGCCATTAGAAATGTGTCGACGGTGTGTATAACACAGGAGACGCCCAAGACGCCGCTCGCCAGCCCCAACGTGACGCCCGACAACTTCTCCACGCCCGTATTCACGCGTAAAAGTAATAAATACAAAATGTGACATACGATCGCTAGAAAATGTAAGATGTAATAAGAGACTGATTGTTGTTGTATAAATGTAAAATTGAATTAGAATTAAAATGTGAATTGCTGCACTATATTAGTTTTATTGGTCGCACGACTGTCGTTACCCGTACCTGTGAATAATGTTAAGTATTTAGATAAAACAAAATTTAATTTCATGGAGATTTCTGAATATCTGTAATATCAGGATGGTTCTACAATGAAATATTCGCTATAAAATTTTACCCTAGCTTATGTAGCTATGCATTAAAGGGCCCATCCCTTTAATGCAACCAACACACTGCACTTCAGACGTTACACCATCAATATTACTGGGTGGTACATACTACCTTAGTGTTGTGCATGAATGATACTAGGTTATAGTATCGATGTTAACTTGTATTGAATTTTATACTTATTTATAACAGCGTACGGTAAAACGGGTACAGAAAAAATACAATATTTAAAAAATTAATAGTGATTATTTTATTTATACAATTAACAGATCTTAGTGCTCAAATAGTAAAAAAAAACAATATTATATTAAGAACTTAATAAATAGTTAAAAGTGCATTGTTTAGAAAATTAAAATTATTAAAAGTTATCGCTCCTTGCAAATAAAAATAAAACTGATTATAATCACAGATGAAGCGTACAATTTGAGAGCTCATTTTCTAACTTTCTAATTTATATAAACTATGTATGTATACTTACGTGTAATTAATTTTACTAATAAAAATACGAGTTACGAGTATATTCTAACCCCTGACAAATGAAATATTCAGTACAATTTTGTCAAGCAAAATATGCATAAAATAACATTAAAAATAATTTACATTTTATCTCGTGATATTACGAAAGTTGATAAAATAAACAAATACATACATATTATTGTTAAATATTATATGGTACAGTTCCTTTGAGACAACACTTACAGCCTCTGTTGGGTATAAAATACATTTGTTTGCGATTTTTCAAACAATTATTTCAGTGAGCAATTAATTATGGACAGAATAAGTATACCTTACATTAATGCGTGTCGAATCTTTTGTAGTCCTTAATACAGACCCTTACTCAGTTTACCTTATTATTCTTTTATCTTACATATTTATTAACATTTTGTACCGTTCTATATAATCCCAACGTAGACTATCAAAATAAGGCCAGTGACCTCTCAAGGGCATTATTTGCGCTAGCCACCGCTCGGCCACTGGCTGACTCACTGTATGAAATTTACACATACGGCACAACTATGACACAGCTGATAAATTGATAATAATAATGTAAATAATATACTCAAGTTCCGTTTTAATTTCGTCGTCGATCTTTCTATTACAACATTATCTATATAATTTAGGATAAAGCTAAAACCAGCGTCTATCAATATTTCCATACTCACACTCTTTGCATACAATTATTCTATATTTCCATCCAATATAATTATTTTTTTTCGAGTATTATTGGAAAAATTGTATAAAATAGTTTTTAAATATTGAAAAGTTTCTTTAAGGCATATTGAGGCACTCAAGTTAACAACCATCACATTAAGCGTGGGACTTTGTGGGATGCACAGCAACTACCTGAACTTAGCAACTTTACATATCCGCTAATATTTCCAACCTTAAAAAATCATGACATTAAAACGCGCATGTTTCTCAAATATACTCTCCATACCTCATTGCACCGCTCATATATCACCAAAGTTCAGGTATTACTGTGCCATACACAACTACAGCCAAACAATAACATCATTTAACTTCTCTAGAATTGTTTAAATAACATAAAATTTGTAGCTTAGTTTGTGCTTTTTGTTGCATAGTTTGTTCTTTGACTTCACACTCGGTTCTTACGATCTCGATGCAGTATCCATCAGAGGAATGGATTCTTAGAATTCATAAAACCGCCGTTGTTCGTTGGTGGCTATAATAATAAAATGGTTTCATCATATTGTAAATATACAAAACTGTTTAAATAATTGAATTTATATATTAACATATTACATTTAAATATGTAAGACGTAGACATATATAATGTATATATATATATATATATATATCATGTATCATGTATTTCTATGAATCTTTGTAAAAATGTGTCAGGAAATGAAATAATATCAGTATTTCCGGCAATGTTATCACAATAGACCCTATTATGCACAGAGTGGCATGTATGATTCACAATAGTGCCAAATTTACAACATATGTTGCATCATAATAATGTCTGTTTATTTCCTAATGAATATGCTACAATATTAACTAGAACTAAAATTAATAGCACAGTTGGTTTCTTTATAATTAGCAATAAATAAACAACACTATGTTTGTCATCATGCATATTATACTATAATAAGGTAAACCTTTTATGTAGGAAAAAATATTGGAAAGCAGACTGGTACTCATGTAGGGAATATGATTATATGAGGTACCTACACAGAGTCTATCATACACTGTATTCAATAATTATATCTATACATGCATCATCAGAGCTATTAATAACAAATGCTAACATGAATATGCTAATATATCTCATCAACACTTCAAGGATAAACATTGCATGAGTACCCAAAATAAGACACAGTTGTATTGCATTTTGGTAGGTGTCTTGAATATATTATTCTCTAGCCCTGTACTTTTAAGATTAGATATGTTTAGTAAGCAGTATTCTTTTTAAAATAAAATTTGTAATAATTAAATGCTGATAAAATTTGTAACAATTAAATGATATAGATAATATTTCTAGTCATGAGCAACAGCCAGTTTGTTTATAAACCATCATTATCAAGATCATAATTTATATCCAATTATTAGCTGTGTAAATAAACTTAATAATTTATACTGTGTTTATCATAGTATATGTATATTAAAATAAACCACAATTATTTTTGTTAGCAGATAAGGGGGCAGTGAAAATTACTGTTGTGGACATTTATACTTCCGTAATATAATCATATGAAATCCATGTACTATATGTATACTTACCATAAAAGGGTTGACTGGTGTAGATGCAGTGGTGGTACTCCATCCTCCATTGAAGAAAGGGTTCTTATTGCCAAACAGATCATTGGTTGAAGCGCTTTGGAATGGATTCTTATTATTTATGATTTGACTATCCTCTGTAAGAAAATTGTCATCTTATAGGAGATATTATAATATTTCATACTACAGTAGCTTTTGCGTATACTTACCCATGTGTTTCATGTTCTGCTGCCTTAAAGCTGAATCCAAATCAGCTAAAGCAGCATAGCGATCATCTGAAAAACATTGAATTGCTCTTAAAACATGAACCCCCAACGTCATTGTTGACTGCTACATACATCTGATTAAATAAATAGCACTTCAATAAGTAAAGTACAATGGATTAATTACAGTAAAACCCAGACCAGAACAAATTAGGAAACACTATCTGAATTTAGCAATGATAGCCAAGTTGGTAGAATGCTTGCCTCCGTAATGAGGATCGCAGGTGCAAACCCGGGCTTGCACCTCTGGGATTTCTGGATTTCATGTGCGAATATCATTTTCAACCACGAGTATCACTTGCTAAACGGTGAAGGAAAACATTGTGAGGAAGCCCTGCAAATCTAAGAGAACCCCTCGAAAAATGTGTGAAGTCCACCAACCCACACTGGGCCAGCGTGGTGGACTATGGCCTAATCCCCCTCGAATTGAGGGGAGGCCCGTGCACAGCAGTGGGACATTAAAAAGGACTGGTGATTGTGACTGGTGAATTATTGTTATATTATTGTTATTATCTGAATTTAAAACTGAAATTAAAAAAAAAAAAAAAAAAAACTGAATTTATCCAACACACTGTTATTCCCTGAGTATAGTCAGGTCAGGTACTTGTTTAGTCAGCCCATCTGACTATGCCCAGAGCAGGACAGCCACATTGTCAATTTGTTGACTTTAAAAACATATAAATATTTTAAAGTTATACTTACTAGTAGTAGTAGGAGGACTGAAAGAATTGAATGTGGGTGCAGTCATGGATGGGGGTGACATATAATTATTGTTCATGTTGTTATTAAAATGACTACTGTTGTATATGTCTGCAGTAGAAAAATCCACAGGAAAACTGGAAGTCCAAGAAACATTTATTATACATTCTCATTAATTAAAATACAAAAGAGGTACAAAAACAGATTGAATAAATAACTCACTCAGGTACAGGGACTGGGGCTGTGGCAGGTACTGGGGTAACTTTCATATTCATCAATGGCTGTGGTGTGCTGACAGCTGAGTGTGCCAAGTTATAGACCGGCTGAGCCACCCTGTGGTTTACCTCAGTTGCAGTTGGCAACAAATTGTTAACTAATTTTGCTGTTTGCACCAGCGTGTTGTTGTTATTCGGGGTCTTCGATACTTGCGGCGAAATCGATACCAGAGGCGTTAAACCAGACGCACTCCCAGACTTGACTTTCGGCTTATTTTTAATGGAACTTCCATTAACAGGAGCGTTGCTGCTTGGCACCAACTCGAAATAGTAACGTTTCTTCTCATACTTATCAGACATAAAATCCTTAACGCTTTGTTCGTCGGTAAAATTCACACTTTCACCCTCGTATAGTCCTAGCCAAACGCGCCTGCAGTAGTCATTACCTCTCGCTTTTATATATTCTATTTCTTCCGGCGTGAATGTAGCCATGGATATGGACTTCACTCGATGAGGTGGAGTAAGGCCACGCCTGAAATATAATATAACACTTCGTCTATTGATATAATTCTTTGAAATACAAAAAGCAAGAAACGCAAAAACAATACTCACAACATTCCCGAGCATTTTGAACACACGAAAGATCCGATAGTTGTATTTACATATGTGGGTCCTCTTTGGTTGCAGTCTAAACAATATTTGTTACCATTTATTGAAATAAGTTCACGCAAAATTTCTAAATTTTTATCGCCCTGCTTGCGACGGTTTGCAGCCATTTTTGTGCTCTTTCTGGCTGTGTTGCTCGAGTGCAAGGGAATATAAGTTTCTGTCAGTGTTGAATGTTGATTTGATTTGTCTTTGGTTGAGTAAGTGTCAGTCAAAGAGCAACGAGTATATAAACGTAACAGACTACCTAGAAAACTATTCGTATAAACGTCAGAGCTACACAGATAGAATCGTGATAGGATAGTATTCCTCACCGTCATCTACATCCAAGTTTATGACACTAGCAGAATTGTGGCCAATAGCTGCAAACGCCAATAACAAAGAAGAAGATAGGATACTGGATAGTAGACAGGTAGACTGAAATACTATTCTCCGTCCTTTATCAAGGGATGGGATATTTTAGGCTATAGAGCTTAGATTTAAGCTTTTCTTTTCATGTCTGTGGATTGAGGTAGTCTATTTGAGGCCTAAAAATGTGTGAAGCATTGTTTAAATATTTTCATTCATACTTACTTACATTGGCAAAATACCTAGTTGTAACGCCATGTTTTTAAAAAATCTGGTCATCACCAACCAACACAAGAGCAAGATGGAATTAGACGATGAGTAAAATTTTAACAGCATTCCATTTTTAAAGAGACAACCATGGCATGGCTCATGCGGTTAATTTTTGAAATGTCACCACTTTGTCTATTTAAACCTATTTTGCCTCGTGCCTTGGAGAGCACGTAAAGCCATTCGTGGTAGGGTAGTGGCTAGGCGGCGTCAGGTTTCCGAGACGAGTTATTGGTGTCTCTTTTTATCACATAATACATGACGTTACGTTCACGTCATGTTCCCGCTTGTTCCCACCAATAACGAAAACCATATTCTGACGAGCAAGAGAGAGAGCAAGACTATATTCACTCAAACGAATGTTTGTCTTGTTTGTTTGCAGTCGTAGGGCTGAGATTCCTATGCTGCGATAAAAAAAGATAATATACAGAACCATGAAGCTCATTTATTTCTGTACATAAAATGTTTTAGATACATCTCTTCCTCTTTCTTTTTTATTGGCTATTCTAGAACCAAACTGCATGGCCCGTTTTGGTAATACCACTGCATCAGTCAAACCAAGATTAGATGCTACCAGTCGTAGCATAAGTTTATCCCCAATACCAGCTCCAAGACTTTCAGATGGAAAACATCTGAAAATATAAACATTAAAATAAGAATACACTCAATAAATCCTAGAATCTGCCTAATGATAGACCAAAAACATGGATACAATATGTTTTTTTTAAACTTATTTACTTATGGCTTACCTTAACCATGGCCTGAGTTGTAACACGAACTTCGTAAAGTCTTCATCCAAATAAGGCATCCTTGGCTGACGTCCGTGGTCACATATGACCCTATTGTCTCGTGCTAAATTTCGAAATGAAATTCTATTCCAGTCTAACTGTAGTTCTTTGTTAAGGCCCGTCCAACCCTGACGCTTAAAAGCATTTCTGTGCCTTATATAACCACCAAACAATTCATCGGCACCAGAGCCTATTAATAGAACCTGCAAAATAAATATCAATACTAATTTCATTCACCTAAAATACAACTTGTAGCATTTAGGTAAAGGAATAATGTATATGCTTGTCTCGATAAAAAAATACATTTAGATTACCCTGCATGTTGAGATAGTTTTATTATCTTGACCTCTTGCAGCAAACCACAGAACGGACCCAAGACTTTCATCCAAAATTGTTTGGCGAGGGTGAACTAGATCTCCTATATAGGTAGCTTGATTAGTTTCCAATTCTTCTTTGGGTATATTAACTTCCAGGAATGTCCATTTTCTGTTGAGTTAAACAATATATAAATTTACCAACTTTTCCGCATAAACTTCCAGGACAATAATTAGCCTATACATATTATATTAATTCAGAGCACAACCTATCCCTGTACCAAATATCGCCCAAATCTATCCAGCCCTTTTTACATCATACTCATGATGTCGATCTCGTAATCTAATATTTATCTTCACCTCGCATATAATAAAACTGTAACTTGGGTTACATCTCCACATTACAGTTTTGAAAAAAAATCATCTTTGTAGACATTCTTTTTTATATTGAGTATTTAGTATATTATATTATTTAAAATTTATTTCCTTTTAGCCAAAAAAAATGGTAAGTGGTAAAATAAAGATAATTTCAACTAAATAAGTGAATGGAAATACTTGCCTAGATGGACATAGTCTTTGTAATTCCTCTAGAGATTGTCTTCCAGTTAACCGATCAGGAACTTCATAGGTGCTTTTATCATCTTTTTTGAATGCAACATTTATAAGATCAATGCTTTGATCTTTAGGTATATATTTATCAGCTAGTAAAGCTAGTATGGTACAATCTAAGCCACCAGAAAATAAAATTCCAACTGTGCAATGGTTACAATGTTCTGTTTCATCATTTATACATTCTTTGCATCTGTTTGGTTGTTTTTTTATGCGAATTTCAACACTTTTTTCTAGTAATTCAGTTACATTGAATACTGCCTCCTTTATAGTTGCATGTTCCATTAGCTTTTTTATTACAGTCAACTTGCAATTAGTGCTTTGGGCAACTGATTCTATGTACTCGACTACTTCATCCTTAAAGTAGTTCACGCAATAAATTACTTTTTTCATTATAAAAAAATATATATATTATGGAAATAATAATTAATATGAATGAATAATAATTATTAGTGTAGGTAGTTTGAAGTGTAATAAGACAGCTTCCTAAATAAGTCTACTAGATGTCATAATATAATGAATTTGTTAAATTACCTCATCATTAAAATCTTCTTCGTCATAATCAAATTTAAATTCTTCATCAGGTAAATTTTGTAGTACTTGCAGAGAGTCTAACCATTCTTGTAAATTCATTTCCTGTTCCAATTCCATTTTTTCATTCCATGAATACAGCTTCATTGAATTGGTACCCAAATTTAAAACATGGATGTGTGTAGCTGGTATTTCCACACAGTCATAGTTTCTCCCTGGTAAAGATAATCCCAACTTAAATTAATTATATATTATCTAATAAACAAAAAAATTAGTAGTAAAATTACCTACCCAAAACATTACTGATAACAACGGAGTTATGATTTTTATGAATGAGCAATGTACTTCTTCCGATACGGTCTCTTGTCAAATAAATGGTGTTATTGAGCTTGTCATAGTATATCATACAAAACGGGCCTCTTAGTAGTCTCAGTTGATTTATAATATAATTTTCTGATGAGGCCTCCTAGAAAATCATGCCACTTATCATTTTTTTTGTTCTTAATTACTTACTTACATAAATGTGTTTTTGTTGTAATACTTACAGTTTTATTATAAAGTGCTTCCATAATCAACTGGGTGTCACTTACATTGTTGTCCCAATTTTCATCAAATATATCACCATTATACAATAGGATGCCTTGATCGTTTTCAACTGGCTGTGGAGTTATCGTTGGACCTTGCATCCACAATACTGCCCCATAGAATATTGCTCTTAAGTTTCCATCTATCTTAATTTCTTTACTGTGTATGCAATTTGGGCCTCTGTTCTTTATCCGTTTCAATATTTGGTTATCCTGAAAAATAAACATTGGGTAGATACTTTCATTACAAAACATAACCTTCAACATAAATCTTCTACAACGATAAATCTTACTTGAATCAAGGTGTTGTTCGATGAACATACTATTTCACAGAATATTCCGCACATTTTAATGACTGCATAAAAATGTTATAAGTTAATCTTTTGACGCTTTCTATTCTGAAAATCGTTTGCAACTTTATTATTATAGTCGTACAACTACAAAGCACATCATTTCATCTCTCTGTCTCTCTCTAGCTTTAATATAAGAGAGACGAATTCAAATAAAGTCATAGAGAAAATCGCTTCGGTACGACCATCACATTACACTTGACACGACACTGGGAAAATACCTAAGATGGTGACGCTTTTTTTAAGAAGTGTATAAAAAAACAACTTGCACACATTGTTTGTTATGTATTGTGGATTCTATTATAAGTTTATAATTATTGTTGTGCATATCTTGTGCACAAGATAATTTGTCTGCTTTTTTTAACGAAAACAGTGTACATGGGATTGAAATATCCCATATTGGTTCAGTAGTAAAAATGACTTCTACTGACAAAGATGGAGAAAAAAGTGAACAACCGATGGAAACCCAGGCGGAAAACGCAGAGGACGAGAAAGTGGCTCTTGCCGAATATATTTCTAACCTAGAAGCAAGAATAAAACAAAAATCTGAAATTCGGAACCAGAATTTAAACTGTGCACGTCCACCAGATAACCATTTCTCGAAATTGGACTCTGGTCTAAAGAAGAACACTACTTTTGTAAAAAAATTAAAATCATTCAGCGCCACTCAAATAGACGCACTTTTAAAAGATTTCAGCGCTTTGAACCTCACTAAGTATATCTCAGAGGTGGCTGCAGCTATCGCAGAAGCTAAGTTGAAGATGTCTGACATCTCAGCCGCTATCAACTTGTGTTCTGCACTTCATCAAACTTATGCAGATTTTTCCGCAAACTTTTTCGAGAACTGGCAAAAAATTTTGACATTCAAAGCAACTGATAAAA
This sequence comes from Pheosia gnoma, assembly GCA_905404115.1. Lineage (NCBI taxonomy): Eukaryota > Metazoa > Arthropoda > Insecta > Lepidoptera > Notodontidae > Pheosia > Pheosia gnoma. Next base: position 8,914,934 of record FR989894.1, on the reverse strand, counting down.
TAACCAACTCATCAAAATTGCGTGTTGATATAAGATTTTATGCTGAGTTAGTTGCATTTGGTATTTTCACAAATAAAACAGGTTTGCCTCTGCTGGGTAATGTGCTAACAGTTCTGATCAATATGGACAAAGAGGAACACAACAATATACCTATATTGTTATCATTTTGCAAACACTGTGGTGAAGATTATGCTGGACTTGCACCTAAAAGAATTAGAGATTTCTCAGAGGTTAGTATCATAATTTTGAATGCATATTTTTTAACTGCATTCACAGGATTAGGTTACTAAACATAATGATAGCATTTAATGCTGATCCACATTCATTTATGACCAAAGAAAATTTTGAAGCCAAAATCTTATATGCTTTTTAGTCTGAGCTAAAAAAAATATTATGTACTTTCAAGTTTAAAAAAACAATATTTTTTAGAAACACAACATACCCATACCCAGAAACACTTTCCTGCCAGCGGAGAAACAGACAGCAGTGCGCACACTCCTCAAAGACTACTTCTTGTCTTTGACCAAGCACCTGCTAGCCGAGAGGGCTCAACTGCAGGCTCTGCATGCAGCCAATCAGAGAACATTGCACACAAGGGGTGAACTGTCTCAGGAGAGAAAGGACCAGTTGGAGCAGCATCAGGTAATTCAGTCTGTTTTTTTAGTCATAAGTAAAGGGAACTGTGCGAAATTTCCTGCACTATGTTAATTGGGAGCCACCACCATGTTATTAGTCACCATAATTATACCATAGAATAATTTTCCCTGAATTTTGGATGAAAACATTTGCAATTTGTTGTTTAACCCTATATCACAATAAATTAATACAATATAATATTATTTTATACCATCAATAAACCATTACCAAATGTTTAACATGGACAAATGTTAAAGCAAGCAATTAAAACCACTGTCTCAACTCTATAGGTATAGAACATTGGTCTACTTCAATCTATAAAACATTGCTGCTTGTTTTTCAGGCCACCTATGACAAACTATTGACAGGAGCACAAAGCTTTGCAGAAGTTCTGGGTGAAGAACTAGGAGAGGCTGGTGAGCCACCAACTCTAACACTTTTAGTTACGGAGACCCAAGGCAGTGTTACCATTGGCGCCAATGAGGAATACACCATGCAGGCGGGCACTGACCCATGGCAAGATGAGGACACTAGGACATTCTACACCAGTTTGCCAGATTTAAAAGTTTTCATGCCCAACTATCAGTTGAAAGAAGTGAGTCTTATCTATATCCAAAAATGAATGCACAAGTGGTAACGGGGTGCATCACTTTTGATTAGTACTGGTTCACACAAACACATTCATAACAGGGAATATGCGTTTTTATCATGACATAATTTTATTATACATTTTATGTGCGACAATCACTAACTGAAATAATTTTCAGAGAACTAAAAATAACATAAATAAATGTGCATATGGGTCTGTATATTATATGGCTCCTAACCATACTAGCCATCGGATTTGATGCCCATATGAGGGAGATAGAGCTATATGTAAAACTACACCTAAACTAAAGGTGTTACCGATACCATCTAAAAAAAGAGTAAGAAAGCAATATGTTTAAGCTGTGACCATTTATTAGACAACAGAATTAACGTCTGCTTCTTTTAATCTATTTCTTTATCCCTCTCAGTTTGGCTAAGATCATGTAGCTTGTATTGCGTATATATTTTTTATGAATATATTTTAGCAAACCGTTAAAAGCAAAGCTGAAACTGTGACCGAGGAAATGCTGGATGAAGACTTGAAGGAGGATGAGCTGAGCGACACCGAAGGGCCGCCGACAGTGCCCGACGTGGAGCAGGAGGAGGCACAACCTGCCAATGTATCCAACAAGTTGGTATTCCCTGAAGATTTATAATTAATATTATCTTTATCCTCTATGTTTGCAGCCAAAGAGGTCTACTTATATCTTTAATAATTAATTCAAATAGAAACATATTAAGGATACTTGCCACATTTTGAGCTATTTGCACCAGAATACTTGCTACTTGTTACTGTCCTCATATAAAATGTTTTTTTTAAGGTATGCCCTTGACGCCTTTTTGAATGAGCTACCGAACTGCATCAACAGGGAATTGATAGACAACGCTGCGGTAGACTTCGTTCTGAATCTCAATACTAAGAATAATAGGAAGAAGTTGACGAGGGTCCTCTTTAGTGTTGCTAGGACCAGACTAGATCTGTTGCCGTTTTATTCGAGGTTTGCAGCTATTTTGTACCCTGTGTTGCCCGATGTCTGTGTCGATCTGTGTCAAATGTTGAAGCAAGACTTTAGATATCATGTCAGAAAGAAAGATCAGATTAATATTGAATCTAAGGTAAACAATTTTATGTTTTGCAGTTATTATTTATGTGTTCTCATATTGGTGGGTAAAATTGTAAACTTTTTATTTTTTGTTACAGATAAAAGTTGTCCGTTTCATTGGAGAACTGGTCAAGTTCAGTCTTTATCAAGAAATGGAAGCCCTATATTGTCTGAAAGTACTGTTGCACGACTTTAAGCATCATCACATTGAGATGGCATGCAATCTCCTGGAGACCTGCGGCAGGTTTCTCTATTGCAATCCCAACACGCATCAACGCACTATGATATACTTACAGCAAATGATGAGGAAAAAGGTTTGTTTCCTTTCCTTATATTAACTATATCTTTAAGTTGATTTACCTAGCTTGAGGCTAAGGTAGCCCCTCCAGCCAGTACCATAATTTTTTTGTAAGCTATGTTAGACAAATATCTAATAATATCATATTCGTAATATATTCGTGCTCATCACTCAAAGATTATTCCTACTTAGATTAGATCCCAGGACCCTCGGCGCAGAAATCAGGTCGTCAAATTGGTTTTTGTAGACTGTTTCAGCTCTGGACTCGCGTTACGTCACACAAATTGAGAATGCATTCTACTACGTCTGCCCGCCCGAAGCGCCGGCACAGCCTAAAGAAGAAGAACTTCCAATGCACCAGTTCATCAGAAAAATTCTTCACGAAGACTTACAAAAAAGCAATGAGGAAAAAATCTTAAGACTGATGCGAAAACTGAATTGGGATGACCCTGATACGGCAATGGTCGGTATTCAGCATTTGGCAGGAGGCTGGAGGGTCAGAGCCAGTGCCAGAAGAGCTTTAGCTAGGCTGACTGCAGAACTGGCGGCCTGGCAAGAAGCCATAGCGCCTGCCGTTGTAGACACTATACTCGAAGAAATAAGGGTCACAATGGAGGACCCCCACCCTAGATACAATCAGAGGAGAATAGCTACAGTGAGATATATTGGGGAGTTATATAATTATAAACTGTTAGATTCCCGCGACGTGTTCACGGTTCTTTACTCGTTTATAACATTCGGAGTTACGAACGACCACAGTAATGTGTCCTCGTTGGATCCCCCAGAAAATGTCTTCAGAATAAGACTGGTGTGCGCTCTTCTTGAGACTTGCGGGGCATACTTCAACAGCGGCTCCAGTAAAAAGCGTCTTGATTATTTCTTAACTTTCTTCCAAAACTATTACTGGTTTAAATGTTCAGACCCTTACTGGACTGATGACAACATGTTCCCTATATATGTGACGTACATATACCAAGAATGTTTGACGACGTTACGTCCTAAGTTGACGCTGTTCACGGATTGGCAGCAGTGTAAGGATGCTATAGAAGATTTGAGGCAGTCTTTGTATCCTGAACTTGGTGAGGAAGAATACGAGAATGACGATCAAGGCGATGACAGTGTCAATGATGGATTAGACACGATAATTGAGACTGATGATGAAACGGACAACCCTCATTTGCCTGAAGAGAGTTCAGACGAAGAACCTATTACAGAGAACACTGGGAACGATGAGAATGATATGCAGCAGGCAGATGATATTGAACCTAGGAGACCTGCACCGAAACCTGTAAGTTGATTTTTTATGTTTATACTTCTGTTTAAATATAGTAGCTTTGCATTTCTAACATTATCTGCTTTCAGAATCAGCTGTAGTAGTAAAAATATTGTGATTATGTATAAGCGCAAAAACATATTTTTCATAAATTAACCTTTTGACTTTGACTCACTCTAATGTGGGTGTAGTAGTAATGTAGTACGTAGTGAACAATCGCCAACTCTCACTAGCAGGGTGGTGGGCTATGGCCCCAATCCCTTTTGCATTCAGGTAATTAAGTACTTGTTTTTTAAAAGCCTTTTGTTTGTCCCTCTGCTGGTCAAAGACCTCCCCTTTCCTTCTCCACAAGATCCTGTCTTGGGCTTGTTGGGACTAGTTTTTACCCGCAAAGGTGTCCAAATCGTCGCACCATCTTGGCCAAGGCGAAAGTTATTGTAAAACCCAATACTTATGCAGGTTGAAGACATGGAATTTGAGTCGGCATTTGAGAGGATGGTGTTAGAGAACATAGCAGAGAGACAGCGTGAGAGCAGACCTCAACAGCGTGATATCGCTGTACCCATGACATGCAGACAAACGACGAAGAAAACCTACGAGCAGTTGCTGGTAGGTGTAAGTTGACAACTTTAAATATTTATTTCACTCGGGGCTATTTTCATTTGAATATTAATGTCTTATTCCCTTATTATTTTTATTCTCTTAAGTGTGCATTGCTTGTCTACAGGAAGGTAAAGAAGGCGTCGAGTTTGTGTTGATGGTGAGAAAAGGTACCAAACCACAGTATAAGTCGTTTAGCGCGCCGCCGGAACTCGCCAGCAACCTACAACAACAAGCGTTGGCTGATAAACAAGAAATGGAGAGAATGAAATTGTATGTACAACTTACTACAAACTGTCAACTTGTAGACCTCTATCATAATGTGGCTGTGGCGCTGTGTAGTCTCCACTATATTAGTGTCTCGTCACTACCGCGCCGATCGTCGCCTCGGAGCGTGCCAAGCTGATTGGGAAACAAAATTCACCGTCGGCCGCATACCTTTCAATAAATGCTTTTTCCATAGAAACTGAGCAGACTTTACTATGAAACTTTTCTCAATGAGGCAGTTTTTTATTGGACTTCGAGTTTTTCAAAAGGCTAAACTTAGACCAACATTATTAACAGTATTATTTTATGAATGACAATATTTTTTATTTTAATTCCCAAATACTATTTTCAGGTTGACACTCAATATCTCAGAGCGTCAAGAGGAAGAGGAATATAGCGCGGAAAGTGGCGGCGGTTCAGGGGGTAGCGGCAACCCGAACAGAGGACAACACGTCCGCCAAAAGTACCAACATCCTAAGGGAGCTCCCGACGCAGACCTCATATTTGGACCTAAGAAATTTAAATGAATCATGATACAATGGCTTTTTAATGTAACATACTGCCATTGAGTTCTGGCATGGATATAATACCCCAACTTGGACCACGCAATATCTTTTTCACACTTAGTTTTAAGGTCTGTATTTGAAATGTTTTGTTTTATAGATCCCTTGTTGATAGGGTTTTCTGGCGCTAGAAAGAGATACCTCGGAGACTCGCTCGGTACGGTTTTGGCATCTGTACGTAATACTAGTTCGAGTAGTAAATTCATAGTATATTGTTAACGATAAATAGATTGTATATCAAGGCTTGCATAGTGCGAAAAGATGCCTGGTAATGTCGATTTTTATATCATTCCCGGTGCTTATACTTTCGATCCAGATCACGATAGTAGAATCGTGATCGTCAAGCTGGACTGGCAACTTGTTCTCATATTGGTCTGTAGGCCTGACGATCTGCCTCTAAGCTGTTGTAGCCGGGCAATCGAATGTACTGCTCACGACGTATCACGATGCGGATCACAGCATCACGATTTCAAAGAAAGAAGATTTCGTGATTCTTGCGTTTCAATCTACTGCCGTGATATGGATCGAAATTGGTGTGATACATAGGCACCCGGTAGACAATCGCGATCAAGGTTGTAAAGATGACTGATGACACGCTTCCCGCCATTATCGCCGATAGAACCGGAGGTGGATTCAATTTCGCTTCCTATATTCGTGTTGATAGTCGTCAGCATCGACATTTAGTTGTACTTCTTCAATTAGATTTACTATTTAACTGTTTAACCCAGACCTTATTCGAACTCGTTTTTTTTCAAAGATAGGACCAAAACTATGGATATAATAGCTTGATTTTAATGAACGTGTAATTTTGTGGCGCGATCCAGTGATCTGATACCGCGATCGGATATCTCAGATCACAATCGAGATCGCCTGTCTACGGGGAGCCTAATAATACTGAAAGTGTGAACGTCAATCATTTAAGTACTGAAATAAAAGTTTTGTTGATTTTTTCGTGTATTTTTACCCACCCATACCTTACGGACCTTTCTGTTTTTATTCGGTATTAAAACAGGTTCCCCACCATAACTACTAAATACTAGTTCCTCTCAGAAGGGTTTAGCGTTTACATGACTAATATAACTAACAAGTTTTCAGAGCATATAATCAGTACAAGTTTTCATGATCCTCATTATATGATGATTGGCATTATTTCATCCAAGCCGGTGATATAAACTGGCTATATGAAAATAAATTCCGTTGTCCAAGCGAATTAAAACAAAATTTAGGGATGTCCAAAAAAAGTCGTAAGTTTCAGTTTGTTCATTGGTCGTAAAGACAAGACAACTTGTTCTCTTTTATTGTTCTGTGCAAGACACCCATGCAGCAAGTGTTTAGACTTCAGAAGATGGCAACAAGGCATCATATCTGTACCATAAGTCTGTTAACATAACAGACTTCTTCCTTCTTTACGAAATGATAGACTTATATCACAAAATAATTCTTAGTGCGTGCCTTTATCGATGATTTTGCCAATGTCCTTGTCATCCCTAAATGTTGACAGCGTCAAACAAACAAAATGTCAAAATTGTTTAACAATCGTGCGGCAGTGCATTTCAGTTAGTCGTTATTTTGATAAATGCGGGTTTATAATTTCAAAAATAAACTTTAATATTTATAATACTTATAGACATAAATGATACATCATACAGACACTATTGATTAAAACGGGAGTACAAAACATTCATCACACAATACTATCAGAGATAACCTATAGTGGACCATGGCTGACGAAGATTTTAGTAAATTATTGCAACAAGCTGAACAGTTGACGACTGAAATAGAAGGAAACGAAGAATTGCCAAGAGTTGAGCGTTCACTGGGCCAAGTACTAGAAGCATCCCAAGAACTTTACTCAAGGGTTATACAATCTGGCGCGAATGACATACAAGCGTAAGTATCTAAGAAATAATCCATAAAACATCAAAAATTATGTTCCCTTTATAATTTACTTATTTGGTTTATTTCAGGCATCTTTTGTTTGGTTCCAAAGGCATAGATCTTCAGCAAATATCACAGAAACTCGAGACCCTCAGTTCAAAGCGGACATTTGAACCTTTACAGCCCATTGCTGATTCTGATATCGAAAGTTTCTTGAGAAATGAAAGAGAGAATGCCATACTGTCTCTTATTGATGAAGTCAACAAAAATGTAAGTAGTAACAAAATTGAAAATAATTAAAAAATCTGTCTGAGTGCAAATTAACTAGTCTGGGTAAACCTTAGTCTTGGTGTGGTGAGTAGGTAATATGTTTATTTCTAAGGTCTAAATATTTTTTATTAAAGACGTAGAATGTAGAGTCTCTATCTACTGCCGCCTTCCTACCTAGGCAAGTATGCTCCATCGTAGATCTCATCGTCACTTACCATCAGGTGAGATTGAGATCAAAGACTTGCCGATAATGTAATAAAAAAAAAAAAAAAAAAAACCATAAATAACACTTATGTTTTCACCTCTAGTCCTTACAAACAACAGAAGACCAAAAATGGGAACACATGCTTTCTGAATGGAACAGAGAGAAAATCAAACTGATGAATGCCATGATAGGCCCTTCACAAAACTGGCTTGACCTTAAACGCACCCCTGAACCACCCAGCATTGCAGATACACCAAAGAAGTTTGGTCTCTCCATGCTGGATAACATAGAGGCTGCTTATGCCAGACAGGTGCATCAGTATAATAAGCTAGTATTCCAAGGGTCCAAGTCTAGGACTGCTTTACATCAGAAGTTTGCGCAGGCTGCTGAGGAGTTCAATGACCCGGTCAGTACAATTACATAGTTATATACTTAATTCACTTTTATAGTCAGCATTTTTTTTTTAAATTTGCTGTGGTGCACATTTGTAATTTCTAGAATGATTGTATGAACTAAATTTTTCAGAAAGTGAAAGAAATGTGGGAGATCATAAAGACCATGGCCAATATTCCAGCTTTGGTTAGGGATGAAGATCCGCTTAAAGCTAGAGGGAACTCCACTATCCAGCAGTGTCTGGTTGCTCAGGGAAAGAAATATTTAGAAAAGAGGTGGGTTATTTCATTTTTTTTCAGTTTGGAAGCACTTATAGAAATTACTGTTTTTTCTAACCGTTTGCCTCCCTTTAAATAATTTAAAATCATTGCAATATTTAACTATTATAATTGTGGTATATTAGATACAAGCAGTACATGGGCGACGTAGTCCGCACGAACCCGTCGGGCGCGATGCGCGGTGGAGAGCCGGGCACGTACCCGCTGGTGCGGGGGTTCGTGGGGCTGCGCCTGCAGGGGCAGAACACGCAGGTGCTCACCGATGGCGTAGTCGACGAGCGCCCGCTCTGGCCCATGGTCTACTTCTGCCTGAGGAGCGGTGACGCCAATGCCGCTTTGCATTGTTTGAGGAAGGCCGGGTAAGAAAGGATTAAAGTATGAAAAGACAATGGTACTTGGTACAGGCTGGATCATGGATGTGGCCCATACTATATCATGTTGTCAGCAGACTACTCTCTAGACAAACAGATTCAATGCATCATTCACAAGAAATTTTATAATTTAAAAAGACAAAACCCTGAAATTAATCGACTTGGATTCAAAAACAAAACCAGAATAATCATCCCAAGATTTTAGAAAAATACATTTTTGAAATCTATTTCTTTTGCAGTCGAGACCATGAAGAATTTATATCAGCCCTAGAAGAATACATTAGAAGTCCGGAAAAGCCACTCAGTGATAAATTACAAACAGCCATCAATTTCCAATACAGAATACAAGTGCGAAACTCCACGGACCCTTACAAGAGGGCTGTAAGTAAACCTCAACCTTGGGTATACAAGTGATCTGGCACATTTGGTTACATTTTCTAATCTAAACTGTCTACAAATTTTCAGGTGTACTGTGTCATTGGTTGTTGTGATACAAACGACGAACAATACGAAGTGGCGCGGACGGCCGACGATTACCTCTGGCTCAAGCTTTCCTTCATCAAAACACGTACCAATAGTGACACAGAATCATTTTCATATTCCGAGTTGCAAAAGTTGATTTTAGAAGAATATGGTAAGTGATGAACTTATAGACAAATTCTTTTATACATTAGGACCAAAAGCCATCTCCGAAATGTGGGTGTACTCCAGTGGCATTCCTACCCCTTCGGGAATTACACGCGCCATGATGGTCGATGGTTGATGATGGCTCATATGGTGTAGCTCTAAATTGCACATGCTTGGAGGGGCTCAGCAGCAGTTAAATGTAGGTTGTAATTTGCCTTCAGTTGTTAGTTAAATGTTATCAATTCGTAGGTGAAACACATTACCACGCGTATGAGAAGCCTGTTGTATACTTCCAAATGCTGGCATTGAGTGGACAATTCGAACCAGCTATTGAATTCCTGTCAAGAATACCAAGGTGAGGTGCATTCATATACATGATTGTGTCCAAAACATACAGTATTTTGGGGGATACACTTTTACCATCGCTAAATGTTACAGATTCCAAGTACATGGTGTTCATATGGCTCTAGCCCTTCACGACGTGTACATGTTGGGAACACCGAGAAATGTTCAAGCTCCACTTTGTAAGTCTTTTTACTGTTTCTTTATTAAATAAAAGGCTTCTTTATAGGTACAATTAATATTATATTCGTTGGAGACATGTTAGTACGACAATCATGGCTGACGACGGATCACAAGAGAGCGAACCATAGTGAATAGAGATGCGACATAAGCAATAGTGATGTGACATTTACCTCGAAATTTTAGAGATGTTATCGCTTTTATAGTTTCTTGAACGTGTTGTTTTGTTCCAGTATCCGTCGACACGGACGACCCCGCGCCCCTCCGGCGGTTAAACTTGGCCAGATTACTGCTACTGTATGTGAGGAAATTTGAGCTCACAGACCCGTCGGATGCCTTACATTATTACTTCTTTTTAAGGTAAGTTTATTAAAGACAGATTACTGTCTGAGTTTTTTTACCCGACTGCGCCAGAAGGAGGGTAATGTTTTTTTATAATAAGCATATTGTGGGTGGGATGGAACCGCAGCCAAAGGCACTATAAATTCTTCTCAGTGTGTTGGTTCAATCTATTAGCTGGAAGACAAGTCTTTCGCCACTCGCATCGCTTTCGGCGACGCGTGTGCATACCATAGGTCCACCATTTCTGTTTTTTAATAATAAGAAAATACAAAAATTATGGACTGTAAGCAATATATTTTCTCTAAAACATAATGCTATTGCTATATCTATATTTCTCTATAGAAATCTGAAGGATCCCAGTGGTAAGAATCTATTCATGTGTTGCTGCACTGACCTGGCGCTTGAGAGTCGCGATTACGACCTGCTCTTCGGTCGGATGGATGCTCTCACTGGCCTGCGCAGCACCGGCCTCCTCGACCAGTTCAACAATCCGCATATTGACAGCAAGGTAATATTGAATGCAAATTCTTATTGCTTTTTCACTACTTGTGGTTATCACATTAAAAACATAACAATATTTTTGCAGGTCATTGCTCTGAATGTAGCTGAACAACTTGTAAACAAAGGACTGTTCGAAGATGCGATAACAATGTATGATATTGCGGGTGTAAGTAAAATAAGTTTAATTTATTATGAAGATAATGTTTGGTGTTAATATTAGCAACCAATAAGTCTATCAATGTATTGCTCAAAAAATTAAAAGATATTAAAAAAAAAAAAAGAGCAACCATGAAGTTTCTTGCCCGTTCCTATATTATATTATGGAGTTTATTGCCTATGGAGGAACGGCATTCCGAACGGGTGGTAAAGTAGTAGCATAATATTTTGTAACTTTTGACGATTCATAAGTACTGTACTTAATGGTCTATGTGAATAAAAAATATTCTGATTCTAGTATGCAAAACCTGCCTCTATAGTTATTGGTTTTTTTTTTAAGAATTTGGAAAAAGTTCTGGAGCTGTTTTGCGTGTTGCTGGCGCAAGTGGTGAACAGCGGCGGCGGACTGGGCGGGCTGCGCGAGCGGCTGGCGCTGCTGGCCGAGCACGTGTCGCGGCGCCTGCGCTCCGCCGACGCCGGCGCGCTGCCCGCCGCGCTCGTCGAAGCGTACTCCAAGCTCTGCAAACTGATGACCTTCTTCGACCAGTACCATAGTGACAATTATGAAGGCGCTTTGGAGGTGAGTGGAAATTCGGCGGCATATCGATCGTCCGCATCGACTGAGGAGGTGGTCAACATGAGGATAGCCTATTTACCGCGAATTATATTGGTGCTCGTCTAGGGTTGACAACTATGTAGTTTAAAGTGCTTGTAAGAATGTCACAGTTACCAAATAGTTATTTTGCTAGTATGAAAAGAATATATCAAGCGAAGGATTCTTAGATTGAATCACGAGCGTAGTCAGTTGTTCAAAAGTAGGATCTTAAGTGTAGACAGGGATTCAAAGGCAAGAGACTCAATTTTGCCGCAGAGCGAAACACAACTTTTCATCCCACTGCAGTGAGGAAAATGCTAGATGAAAGAAAAACTATTTAAATATTATAATCAGTCAGTGTTTCATTATTCATAGCATTAAACCTACCCTGCGAACTATGTTGTCTATCTGGTTAATATCACACATTATTTAGCAATGAAACATTGTTTGGAAAATAAAATTAACAGCCTCAATGCTCAACTTCACTCTGGTACACTGTTACCACATACTAACTAATAGTTCTTTTGCGTTTGTTCGTCACATTCGTAGTTAAAAACCTTTTCCACTCCTGGGGATATAATGGACTTTCGCGAGCAGATATCGAATAATAAAGGCCGCTTTACCGAGCCAGTGTGATGAAAACTGAATTATTTTGATATTGTGATAGACGCTGCGCTCGTGCGAGCTGGTGCCGCTGAGCGCGGGCGAGCTGGAGGCGCGCGTGGCGGGCGCCCGCGGCGCGCGCGGCGAGCTGCTGCGCAGCGTGCCCGCCGTGCTGCGCGCGCTGTGCGCCATGCTCGTGGCGCAGCGCCAGCGCCTGCGCGCGCACGCGCCCGACCATTCGCTCGCCGCGCAGAACAAGGTCTCCGCTCGAAACCACCACAGTTGTTTTAAATCAGTTTTAGGGAATGCATATGAACGATACGAAACGAAGATTCGAAACGGAATCCCAAAGCGATTTTTTATAATGTGACCACAGTTAGCAAGATTCATAGATACAATTACTTTTGACATGCATGCATTATTGATCATCGTGAACTCTTCAATTAAGTAGATACTCGGTACCTACCTGATTTTTTTTTCTCAATTACAGCAAGTGGAGTGGCTACGCGAGCAAGCTGAAGTACTAAATACATTCGCAGGCAACATCGCGTACAGAATGCCCGGCGACACGTACAGCCAACTGGCCCAAATGCAGATACTAATGCACTAGCGTGATTATAATTAACAACATGTTCGATTAGTTACGTAATAAAATATTTTTTTAATTAATCATATTCATATTTCACATTTAAAAACTAAAACATAAGGCAATTAACAAAGTTACATATTAAATAGTAATTTATCTACCAATTTCAGTCTTAATACTAGCTCGCTTGTGTCTTCGCCTGCCGTATAAGTCCAGCAGATGTTCATTGTATTTTGAGGACACCTACAGATAAGAATTCTAAAAAGACTACATTCAGAGATGGCGAAATATTCTATTACACCCTTCTTTAATATCTTCAATGTAAAGACAGCACAGTGAGTTCTATAATAGTTTAGATGTGATACTATGTAACTCCACAATTCTAAACACTGTAATAAATTCTCTCGGCAAGCTGTCTTCTTACTTCATTACCTATATAAAGGTCATTTACATCATCGTCAGGCATTTCAGTCACTTCATTTATCATCGGCATTGGCTCAGTGTCCAAGTAAGGTTCAGGGTCACGCAATCCCGCTTTGATACACAAATTGTGTAACACTGCACAAGCATTTATTATTTTTGCTGCTCTCTGTGGAGTGTAGTGCAGGGGTCGCTTGTGAAGACATTGCCATCTGCCTTTTAATTTAGAAATGCATCTTTCTATGCAGGTTCTGGTTCGTCCTTGAAAGTGGTTGAACTGCGAGTCAGGGGTTCCTTGAGTGGCATGCACTATGGGTGTCATGAGCCAAGCTCTTTGTGGATATTTGTTATCAGCTGAAATAAAAGGACCATTTGTCTCACTGTATAACGGATACCCTTTAATTGACCAGAGCCCTTATTGACTACGGATTGAGGTTGAAAGTCATATCAGATAGAAAGAATTGGTTACATTACCCATTTGGTGGGGATAATACAGGTACTATTAAAGAAATAGTTATATCTTTTAGTTATTGAAACATGTACCAATAAGCCAGCTGGTCTCTCCATGTCTGCTGATGTTTTCAATAAACGGTCTGATGCTCATTTTGTTCCAAATGTAAGCACTGCTGGCTGCGCCACCGAATCTACAGCACACTGCTATTATTTGTGTGTCTGCATCACATATCTGTAAAACAAGCATCTAATTTGGAACACTCATAGGTACTTATGGTAAATGATCAATGAAATATTCTATGATCCCAAATTGGAAGATGAGAATGAGTCCCCATACTCCTAGAACAGACTACTCACAATTTGTGCATAAATAGAGTACTGGCCTCTTCTATCATAAAATGCTTCCTCATCATCTCTTGGGCATACAATTTCAACAAAGGTTCCATCTAAACAGCCAATAGTCTCAGGAAAATGGTACTTTCTGTAAAACCTGAAATGCAAAATGATTAGTCATACCTTGAGCAAATGAATCATGCAATCTGGAGGTATTGGTGGATTGAATGAAGCCAAAGTATTGCCTAGCAGTGAATAAACAGACAAATTCTAGTGTAAGTTTTCTTCTCTTTTAACAGATTTTTAAAATAGCTCTATAACAGGTAGGTACATACCCTTCCTTAATCTGTTCTCTCTGCATGAGAGTGGAGGGGAACACAACCCAGTCGTTGAGCACAACATTGAGCCCCTCAATAATAATCTTGATGACTCTGCTCACTGACTTCTGTGATATGTTCACATTAAAGTCCTTGCCAACAGACTTCTGGTGCGAGCCACTAGCAAGAAACGACAGGGCTACCAAAACCTGAACAGATTTCTTTTAATTATATAAATATCTCTTCACAAATTTAGTTCAGGTTTTTTATCAACTTGTCCAAATGTTGGATAATAAGAGTATGGAAGGTACTCAATGATTTCTCTTTTTAAAAGAAAGGGATCGTATGAATTCTTAGGAACAGCAATGATATGTGAGTAGGCAACAAAATGGTAATTTTACTGGGTTTGTATAAAATCCATAGAATTCGAATGCATAGTGGGTATGCTACCTCTATGATTATAAAATATTTTCATTTTTAATCTTATAGGCCAAAATACACCTATAAATAGTCATAAAAGTTTAAAGTTTGGTGCTTGGCACTAATTGAATGAATCTAAAGCCATTTTACTGTATGAAAAATATTTTTATAATGCAGGCTTAAAAGACTGTCCCACAGAATCTGGGTCAGTTGGACTGCTCCTCAATGTAGCCTATGAAGTTTGATACCCACAGCTGGGCCAAGGCATCTACATCTCTATAACTGTTTGTCTTGAGCCATATGTGATACATTTTTGCCTGCAAAGGTATCCAAATTATCTTGCAAACTACAGAAGTAAAAAGCAATAAAAATGTGTTGAGTATACCTTTAAAGGGAATGGTATACCATTTGAACGCTGAGTCTTTGTTACGACCGGTTCTAATATGAATAATATTTGGTGAAATACAGCTCTGTTTACAGCACAATTCTTTAGTAAGTAGGTATCCGGCAAATTAATGCAGTCAGACATATCATTTAGATACCTACGAGCTATCCTTTCTTTATGGGAACTACCTCTCAACATCTTTATCTTCAGAAGCGTATTCATTTTGAGGTCTAACTTAATCAAAGTATCGTGCCCAAGATGCATACACTAATCAAAGAGTAAAATAATATACTTAAACACTAATAATTAAGTCCACATCGTGTAATCCATGTATCCATCCATTCTGTAAACAAACAAAATAAACCACAGATAGAGTTTTCTTTTGATCTTTCTTTTCCTACCATAGATAGATTAAAAAGCGCGAATTCAAACAAAACCAAACAACGCCAAAACATATGGCACTTTTAGCCCAATACCAAATTGAATTTTGGGCGGAATACTGAAGATATAATTTGTAAATTTGGTATGTGTGTAGTGTAAGTGTAGTGTCACAACAGGTGCAAAAACGAGATGGCTTGATATAAAACATGGTGGACTAACAAGGACAAAGTATTGCTAAAGTATCATACCAATATTTTTTAGTCTGTTGTGTCTGTAAGCAGGCTACGGAATATTATTTACTCTGTGGATGTAGAAAGGAAAACCACGAATATTCCTTCTCGCTCGCTACGAACAAAACCAAAACAATAACAAAAAAACCTTTGCGTACGTACGTAAGTATAACTTTATCTGTTTATAACAGAAAGTATTAACTTTTATTTGATACAAATTGACAAAATTATATGCAAGGAAGTATTGATGATAGAAAGTTTTAAAATTGTAATAAACGTCCAGCTACGCCGAAAAAATGGAACGGCGGAAAGCTAGTCCAGAACAATTAAACATGCTCTTACATTTCCTTGAAGAGGACAAGGAATTAGCGCTTGGGAAAATTAATGGATTGGAGGGAAAGATTCGACAAACGAATGCGTGGATTAAAATTACTGAGAAACTGAATGCTAACTCAGGTTTTGGGTCGGGTGCTATAAAGACGCCGGATAAATGGCAACAGGTAATCCTTAGTAAGCCTTTGTATAACAGTAAGGTGCTTTTTTAGGTAGCTACCTCACTTCCAAATCCATCAAACCTGCCTGGAATATTGAAGATCCTAAAATCTATGTTATGTTTGGATTAATTATTGTTTGGTTATTTTTAGACATGGAGAGATTGGAAATCGAATGTTAAAAAAAAGGCGTTTAAAATTCGTAAAAATAGATTCACGCCAGGTTGCAATACAAATACTCAACTCACCGAGGCTGAAGAAAAAATCCTAAGGCTCATATGCACAAATACTTCAGTATTTGGTCTGTCAGGAGTGCCTGAAACGTCGGCAGTCTCTAATCCAATGGTTGGTTGGTAGTACTTGGTTAAACAATTGCTTTGAATTCAATTTGACGGCTTGATTAGCTGAGTTGGTAGTGACCATACCTTCTGCGCTGAGCATCCTGGTAGGGACAAACTTTGTCTGATGAACTTTAATGTTTGTGCCCAAGTCATGAATGTTTAATATCCATATAAGTATTATATACTGGTTCACCCCCAGTCCA
Organism: Pheosia gnoma; assembly: GCA_905404115.1. Taxonomy (NCBI): domain Eukaryota; kingdom Metazoa; phylum Arthropoda; class Insecta; order Lepidoptera; family Notodontidae; genus Pheosia; species Pheosia gnoma. The sequence continues at coordinate 8,898,305 of FR989894.1, read as the reverse complement.
TTATACAGTACCCACAATACAAGCGCTGCTTAGTGTGGGACCATATAATTGGTATGTTCGTCTAGCAATATTATTATTATATTATAATTAATTATTGTAATAACTAATAAATTAATGGTTTTTCAATGTTGTTTTGTGTTTCTTATTTTTTCTTTTGTCTTTACAGGTGCCATCTCATACTACTGGTGCCAATGATGATATATGTAATGCTGATCCCTCAACAAGTACAATGGTAAAACTTTTTCACTAAATAAGCCAAACAACTTAATTAGAGCTAATCCTGTAAAGAGCATACCAAAAATAGTAAATCAATTTTGTTCCAGAAATGGCCATCAGAACCACACCATTTCACACCAGCAGATATAGATATGGGCCTAGATGATGGAATGGGGACTGAAGCTGGGATGGGGCCAAATGAGGTGTCTTCAGCACCAATTTCAGGAAAGTCCCTATGGAAAAGAGGCAGGCCAGTTAGTAAGTAAATAAAATATTAAAAAATTAAGTGTCTTACCCCTTCATTACTAGTATTGTGCCACATATTAGTAATAGACATGTTAGCCTGTGGTTGTTAATGCTATTATCTTTGTAGGGCTTGTACATGACAGACTCCTGAATTTAGAAGAGGAAAGAATAAGGATTGAGAAACAAAAACTATTGGAGAAGAAGCGTTGCAATAATATAAGACTTAAAATGGAGAAAGATAGGATTGAAATTGAAAGGCAAAGAAATGTTCTATTAGAAAAGTAAGTTCTAATTATTTATGAAATATATTTTCTAGTTATTTTTTTCATATGTATGTAATTTGTTTCAATCATCTTGAGAGTCGTTGCACACACATCACACGCATCTAAAACAAGACCGTACTTTTATCCTGACTTAGTAATGTGTATATGCGTTCAGCCCAGCTTGCCTGGTTTGTTGAAGTAATATTTTATTTTTCTCATTACAGGCTGTTAGTAGCTGTGCAAGCAGTGGCGCATCGATAATTTATACTTTCGTGCCTGTATACCTACAACTATTTTTATATTTAATAAAATAAGTACAGCAATTACGACTAAGACCTATATTGAATACTTAGATCTGTTTTAGTAGATCAATGGTTTATATTTAAGTTTGTGATAATACTTTGTAGTATTTTTTATTATTATGTACGTAGTCCTGGAATTATTTTGAAATAAGTAATAAATATCGAATTTAATTTAATTTTTTGGTATCTATCAGAGCCCGTAACCGAAAAGTAGCGATGAGACGTATTTACACTACAGGGTTTAAAACCAGGACTTCACTTCGAAATAGGGCCCTGATACGGGTGGAAAGTATTTGCAAATCACGCGCCCGACTCAGCTTTCAGGGCTGAGAATACTTGTCTTGAAAATCGATCCTTATGTTTATGTACATAAAGAGCACAATCGTACTTACAAATAAAAATACTTTTTTGAACTTTTAAGTATGTTTATCGTAAATACGGTTGTGCTCTTTATTTCTATGACAGAGGATTCATTTTCAGCCCTCGAAGCCGGGCCTCGCGCGCTACTAACAAGTATTTTCACACCGCAAGTATTTACCGCCCATACCCAGTGTTGCCAACCCCAAGAAACTAAAAAACAGCAGCTCACCAATAAAAAAACAGGAGAAAACAGTAGGTAAAGTAAAAAAGGGCAGATTTCATAATTTCCTGATATAATTAAAACAATCACCTACTTTTATTAGTTACCAGGACTCACATACATTGTTATATTATAATATAGATCAGAACATATTAAAAAAAAACTGAATCAAAGTAAAATTATTGTCCACTTTCATCCTCTATTGCCTCATCTTCAGTATTTTCAGACTCATTTTCCTTATTAAAATCATACATATTTTTGTTAAATTTCTTCATTTGCCTTTCTGTGGTTTAAAATGAGTAGCCCTAGGATATTTCGGATTTAGTGTGCAATAAGTCGATATTCTGTTGCGTAATTTAGTTTTCATATAATTTATAGCTGAAAATAGTCTTTCCACGGTGGCGCTGCTATGTGGTAGCCACAAAAGTTTCTTCACCAATTCACACAATGTAGGAAATCCCTTGAATCTCGACAAGAGTAGATATTGCCGTCTAGTGTCATTGCGTTTTATTACATAGTGGTTATCAAAAAATATTTTCATAGTGTAGGTATAATATAACGCTAATTGAAAAACAGTAAAACTTAGGAATGAAACAGAAAACAGGGGGATAAATGTGAAAACAGCAAATCTACTGTTAAAACAGTAGGGTTGGTAACACTGCCCATACCAGCGCGGCCCGAAGCAGGCTGACGCAAGTCGCAGGTTGCGAGTTCGGGGCTCGGTGGTCGAAGAATGCCGAAGTTGCTCGAGTACATATACGAAAGGTGAATGCGCCGCTCAAAGACTACTATGATATTGGTCCAGCTATTTTGATCGAATCGTAACCTGTCTGGGTGGGATACGCTATATTCATATTTTCATATCACATCCAATATTTTATTTATAATATGTATTTGCTAATGTCAAGTCATTAATATTAATGACTTGACATTGGCAAAATAACCACTAATTTTTAGGTAAGACCATATTCATATTTATTTTATTTCATCGCATTTCTATTTCGTAAAGAAAGAAGAAGAAGAAATCTGTCTGTCAACTGTCATTGGTAATATCTGACATTTATTTGACAGATAATTCAAAAATAAAGTTCTTGGTCCTCAATCCTCATTGTATTTAATTCGTAAAGAAAGAAGAAGAAGTAATTGTTTAAAGAGTGAGGGGAAGTATATTTATTTAATTAATTAGAAAGTGTAGGACATGGAAAGCGAAAGTTTGGAAAATGACTTGGTAGGTGTTCTTTTCCCAGGTGTTGTTAAAAATGACGAGAAAGCATTGCAATGTTTGGGTGGTATCAAAGGTATTTCACATGTAAGTACCTAACATTTGCTAAACAGAATAACCTGTTCTCGTCATCACTCTAAAACCTTGTACACAATATTTTTTTATGGTTAGGTGTATTCAAATCCTAACAAGAAGAGGTTAGGTCTGTCTTACCAGCCTGATAATCCATTTATGAAGAAAATTTACGCCAACTCTAAGAGAACAGCCGGAGTTTTGCTGAAGGTTAAAGTGAAGAAAACTACCATTGACAATGATGTGAAGAGAGAAGTGGTGTCTACCACTGTAGTGGGGCGCGTCAAAACTATGTACAAATTTGAGTGTAAGTTTATATAAATATATTGATATAATAAACAACACTTGTATTATGGATACTGGTAATGAACTGGGGAAAATGGCGTAGCTATGTAACAAAGGCCCTTGGGCAGAAATGAAAATGGGACCCCATTTCAACTGCACTAAATAACTATTTTTAAAATATGCAAAACTAATTCAGATATAACGAAAATATTGTACCCACACCCACATAGTCCTTACAAAACATTGCCTATTGGCCTATTGGCTCAATAGTGATTAATAAAACGATTGGAGAGTTAAAAGTTACTTTAGAGATTTAAGCGGTTTCCTAAATATAAGGAGTAATGTTTTAATAGAATGATGGCTTTTCAGCATTATGTGACTTCCAGTATCTACCGGTAACTAGAGAAGGTGCAGCTGATGCTCCTTTACATTGCATACTGGATGAAATACTACCATCTGGTGTGGAAACCTTTAATTTTATGTCGTTAGTAACTTATATTTTCTTAGTAACAGTCCATGTTTCAATAATTATAGTAATTAACCCCATCATGTCCAGGCCATAGTCAACCACATTGGCCTGATGTGGGATGGTGAGTCCACCATCAGTATCATGTAGAGTCCTACATGACTGGTGGGAACTGCTTAGGTCTCTCAGAACTGTACGTATCCTTACTATATTTTCAATTACCAGGAAATCTAGAATAATCTTGAAGGAAAATGTGAATGACCCAATAAATCAAAGCATTCCAGAGGTGTGATCCTGGGTTTGATATTTGGTAGCCATCATTACTTTAATTTTATTTCTAGACAACCTGCACCATTAATACTTGTGCCTGCAAACTTCTCAAGACTTGATAAGCCCACATGCTATGCATACACTGATAAAAGATATCCAAATAAGTCAGCAACATCTCCTGAGAAAGATGACAATGTTCATAACAAGACCAGGCCTCAGAGGGGAATGCAGTTGACTCCATATGTCTTCACCCTGACTGATGATATGCCAACAGAACCCAATGAAATTTATTTAAAACAGAAAGAGATGAAAATAGCAATTTATCCAAAGATGAAAGAGGAGTATGAGGTGGTAGAGAAGGTATGTGTATTGCAATTTAAAATTTAGTTTAGTAGCTTTTGTGGCCATATTTGTGTGTAGTTTGAGAAAAAAAAAAGCCACCTTATTACCGTATGGGTTCGTTTACGGTGACGCGGAGCGTTGATCAGGGTGTTTCGTGGCTTCGTTCACATTAAACATTAGGAGATGTTTGATAGCGTCTATGCAGAAGTATTTGCTTGATATGCAGCATTCCTCGCGCTGCAGCGGCACACCACCATTTGCACGCATCGTGCAACAATGCCAACAATCAACGTCTTCGTAAGCGATCCCGCATATTGCCATATATGTATGTATTTGCGCGTGGGACGCCGCGAGCATGCCTTAGGTATCGCCACGCTTCACGCGCCGCCGCGTTAAACGAAGATGTAAGACGCGATCCACTCCGTAAACGCGCTCAATGTGTAAATCGTCCCTCTGTGAAACATTTTGTAATTTGTAATAATAATACAGAGTTATTGTTATCTTTTTTATAGCTCTTTGAAGAAAGACCAATCTGGTCCCTAAATGTAATAAGGTACCGAACAAAATTCCGGCTAGCCTCCCTGAAGATGATCATGCCCTGCCTAGCTCTGTACATGAAGACAGGGCCCTGGCGCGCTATGTGGGTCAAATTCGGCTATGACCCCAGGAAGGATCCTGGTGCTAGGATGTACCAAACTTTGGACTTTAGGTTAAGGCATGCCGGTGAGACGAGTATTGCAATATTATCAAAGTAACAAAAAAAAATATTGTGATGATTACATCAATTATTATTTAACTTTTGAGGAAACGACATCATCCTCCTAGTCTTCAATTTTTTGTTTGGTTGTGTGTTCGCCATTAAGTAACCTTTCTGCCCCAATGGGCATCGGTTCTTCAAGACCGAGCTATGCTCCCCGTCCACTGCTGCTTGAACTTTAAAATGTACAGAGTTTTTCTATTTATTTTCTCATTTCTGGCTCTAATTCGTTGCGAAGCCCCGTGCAAAATAGATTTGGAGCACAGTGAGCGGCAATGTCTACGGCATACACAAATAAATATCTGTGGCATATTTGTGCCATCATAGGTACGGTCATGTCTGTATTGTATTCTCATATAAATATGACATCCAAGATCTATGCCATATCCTTTAAACTTAATGCCCGTATCGTCCAATTGCCAGCCGGTATAAGGTCGATGATAATGACCCGCGACGATGTGGTGCACTACAAGAAGGCGGACCGCGTGTGGCACATTAAGCGGAAGCAATCAGAAGACGCGGGCGCCGCCGAGGACATCGCCGAGGGCAGCGTGTTCTTCCGGCCCGGCATCACGCCCACGCAACGACATATATTCTACCAGGTATTATCAAAATCATAGACCAAAAAATACCTATGAATATTTAAATAAAACCTTTTTTAGCGAGTATTATCGCGTTTATTGTATGATTTTACGTTCCCGATGGTTCGGGTTCTTTACAGCAACCATGGTCACGGGAGGACTGAGGTGGTTGACGTCCTAGTGTCATAGTTTGAACTGGGGTGGGGGAGAGAGAAGAGAGAAAGAGTTCACTTGTGCTTGCGTCCACACTGCACTATAATATCTCCAGCATTGATCTCATTATGCGTGAAGCAGTCATGTCTGATGAGTCTCTATTAAGATTGGCCGCCGTGATCGAAATTTGATCATGAGGATTATTGGTTTTTCAGTACTGTGACGTGAAAGTCCCCGAGGTGGAGGCGATCGTGGGCGCGGAGCCGCCGCCGGGCTACCTGTGCCACGAGAAGCGCGGCTGGCTGCCGCCCAACACGGACGAGGTCTGTCGCGACCACATCTTCCGGTACACCAAGGAGACGCTCCTGGCCTCGCACAGTGCTGAATTGAAGCTTGAGGTTTGTCCCTTCAAATTATTTGCCATTGGCCAAGCTGTGTCTCTTCACCATAACCTGAATAGTGCAGTTGGTAGTGACCCTGCTTTCTGTGCCGCTGGTCCCGGGCTCGTATACTGCTAGGGACAATCTTTGTGTGATGAGCACGACGTAGCCGAGTCATGGATGTTTAATATCTATATAAGTATTATATACTGAGTTCGCCTTCAGTTCATTGTACGGTACCCATAATACAAGCGTTGCTTAGTGTGGGACCGTATAGTTGATGTGTTCGTGTGGACATATTATTGTAATAATACTTCAAACACTGCTCATGCTGCAAAAATCTGATAACTTGTCAAATGGGACTCTACAAAGAGTCTCACTTATAGATAGACAAGTTATCAGATTTTTGCAGGCTTCTGACTGGCTGTAAAAACTGTCAAAGATGTTAAAATGACTTCCAGGACCGCTAGCCTAATGTAGGGCACATTATAAATGTATTTATCATTTTAGCGGTGATAGCCATGTGTGTAGAACGCTCGCGTTAGAAACAAGGTTCAAATCCTGGCTCGCACCTCTGGGATATTCGGATTTTCATGTGGAAATTATCACTTGCTGAATGGTGAAGGCAAACATCGTGAGTAAACCTGCATGTGTATCGAAAGTTGTGTGAAGTTCACCAAACTGCAGTGGGCATGCGTGGTGATCCCCCTATTATATTGGGACCAAATACCATCGTCTAAATAAATGTGGGTGCACTGCACCTCTGCCTACCCTGTCGGGGATTACAGGCGTGATTATTTTTTCTTATATGCTATTCTCTCGTTTAAAGGATGGAAGCGGGAGTGAGGAAGAATCAAATTCAGATGAAGATGAGCCGTCAAATGAACCAGATGAAGTCTGAGCAATAAATATACCATATAAATAGATACGTTTGGTTTTCATTTTAGTGTTCCTCATAGACCTTTTCGCTGCCTACTTAACGTTAAATTAATAACTACCTTCATAAAAACAACAAAGTCAACGTGTTTTGTATAGATCTAAGAGGAGGAGTAAACATAATATTGTTATTTTATTTATTTTTTTAAACAGGAGGAACCATGCCCAACGTGGTGTAGCAAAAATAATTGTCACACAATAAGTAGGTCACTACTACTTTAAGGTTTGTTCTAATACTACAAACTAATAATATGCCTCAATAACTACTTAATTAATGTACGGTAGCGAAATTTCAATGACAGTTACTATGCAATAAGGTCGTATATCTGTATGCCGTCATGTCTGAGAGCAGTCGCCCCTAGTAACGTCATGTCAGTCAAAAGGTGTACGTTTGCTGTATGATATTCAACCTTAAATGGCTCCCACACTAAAGTTAGCGATTGTACCGTTATTACACTTATTAATTACAAACTTTTCGATAGAAAGTTCCAGCATGGTAACATTTATCTATTTTCAATATCGTCCTTATCAGTCCCACTTACCTACAATGATATGCTAAGTGCTGTGCTGAGCTGCGAGTCCGGGATTAATTATGTTTATAATTTACTGATCGCTGATATAGCATGTAAATAAGCATGCATATTGACTGTGTGTCAACATATACAATAAATTCTGTTCATTCGCTGATGCAAATGATCGCTGAAGGACAAACAACTAAATTTATACATCACGACACAAGGATCTTTACTCTTTATGCCATATAACCCATGATAAACTTCGAAACTGATTAGTACCTACTTAATCACATTCCGGAATAAACCCTATCACTCAATGGGACTCATTACTCGGGTTGAAGCTATCACCAAGCCAATTTGCACCAAAATCCGTCAAGTAGTTTTCCCAAGATGCGTTAACAGGCAGACCAAAATTCCAAAAATGGCGGATTCGGCTTCTGTATCTAACATGTCTCTACAATTAAGTATGTATTTACAAAAATATTCAACGTGAAGACAGTCTTATTACATGTCTAGATAGGCTGTTAATCGAAAAAGCGATATAATGGGATATGTACATCATACAAGGCGCGTGCGTGCAGTCTCGCGCACACTGGTCCTTTGTTGACAAAGACAATGTTTGGCCACTGTCGAGTGCAGCCGCTATCAGCGCGTCTCTTTGTGTGAATGCACACCAAACACTGACTCACGTATGGACATTGTCCTTTTCTTGTGTTGATACTCCGCTACCTATCCCGCGGATTGTATTAAAAATAATAAATATTCTTGGCGACCAAAGTTCAGTGTCGCGTTGGATACCTACCTACTATTCAAAGAGTACCTAAAGTTTACTATGTTCATTGTTTTTGATCACTTGTGTAGGCATTTATGAGATATTTATGAGGCTCTCTGTAGGTTAGTATACCATAGATACTTGCCTACAATGGCGCCACTCAGTCCATTGTCATTGCTATTCGATTCTGAGTCAATTGTGTGAGCAGACGCCATCACGATACGATAAGGAATCGTCGTCCGGATCACGATCCAAAGGTTCCATAGTCCAATGATTCATGGTTCTCGCGATACTGTCAATATTACCGTGATTAGGATCGTGATTCGCGCTTCGATTTAAAAAAAAAAGGTCTGATCGAAGGACTTGCATGATAGGTACTTGTAAAAATACGGATAGTGTGAACGGCGCCAATGAAGACGGTCCTAAAATAAATAACGCTTGTAGGTATTAAGTATGGGTACCGTACAATGGACTGGGAGCTTGTGGGAGCAAACCCAGAATATATAATGACTATCATAGATATCTACTATACATGAGAAACATTCGTGCTCACCACAAAAAGGTTGTCCCTACCGGGATTCGAACCCGGAACCCTCAGTAACGAAAGCAGGGTCACTACCAACTGTGCCAACGGGTTGCCATATCTACATGAAACTACTTCTATACGAGTATAAGGTGTAGGTTACCTAACAAAAATAGCGTATAAAATATTTAAAGCGGTCAATGACTAGGTCATACCGATCACATTGTATATAAAATACATATAATTGGTAAAAGGTGCTTGATTAGTTTATAATATTAAGTGGCTCTTCATACTTTTGAATCTGTTTAATAATCTGAAAATTAAAGGTAGGTAGGGTATATACTTATATATTGACAACTGAAAATTTAAATTGTATAGAAAATGTTAAGAGCCTTTTATTAGTAAGTAGAAGCAACCAATAACAAAAAGTATTATTAAGTACTGGTTATCGCAGTTGGTAGTAACCCTGCTTTCTGTGCCGAGGCTCCCGGGTACGAATCCTGGTAGGGACAAACCACAGATCACGTGGGACAAACTTTGTGTGAGGAGCAGGAATGTTTGTAGCTAAGTCATGGATGTTTAATATCTACATAAGTAATATATACTGGGTTCGCCCCCAGTCATTCATTGTACGGTACCCATAATACAAGTGTTGCTTAGTGTGGGACCGTATAGTTGGTGTGTTCGTCTGGCGATATTTATATATATTTAATCCGAATAAAGTCCATCTAGGTACTTCGTCACAAAACAATGAGTATTGTTGAAATTAACGATACCTACTTATCATTATCATCTTTGGGTGATTAAGTAGTATGTATTTATCATTTCAGTGCTGAACTTGGACCAAGTGCGCTCGGATCAATTATTTTGAGTGACTACTGACGAGACCAAGACAAACAACTTGACCAAAGTCTTGGTCTTGGTCAAGGCATAGTCTTAGACCAAAACTAAAGACTAAATCGCGGGAGTCCCGCAGTGCTGGTATAAAACTGCGAGATCCTTGCGTCTTGCGATAATGCAAGATCAAGACCCAGTGGCATAGCTATGTAACCAAGGGCCCCGGGCATAAATGAAATTGGGGCCCGATTTTAAATTAAACTAAATACTTTAAGGGTGCAAAATTACTTCATCATCAGCTCCTTATTGCCCACTGCAAAGCATAACCAAACAAAGCTAGTTAGGTACTACTATGTATTAAGTATATGCCCACTTTATCAGGATCAAAGGTTTTTTGGTCAGGGGCCAAAAAGTTAAGAGTCGAAAATTCTTATAACTTTGCGATCGACATTTAAGGAGGCCAAGGGGCCCCTTGAGCTTGGCGGCTCCGGGGAACTGTCCCACCTAGCCCAACGGTAGCTACGTCTCTACCAGGACCAAGACTAAACTTCTATAAATTCAGAGGCTAAAATGGAAGTAGCAAAAACGTGCGTTTTCGAAACCCGCATTGAGCGTTCGTTGTGTGCACGGGTTCTAAGTCTTGCTAAGCTTGCAGCTTATCGAGTGTAGTATATAACGCGCGGGTGGTTGCGCGCGCGCACACTCGCTTGCGCCGCTCACTGCCGCACGATCGATTTTCCGCCCTTTGTCATTTCCACCGGCGCGTGAATCCACGCGAGTGAGGTTAGTGCTTATTATTTTTTGGTGAAAAATTTATGCGAACTGGTTTACATGTGCTGTGTCCGTTATTGTGTATGAGTTAGACTGTGACATCTGAAATTTTAATAAGTCGGTAGATATTTAATTTACCATTATTTTTTATTAAGTTAAAAAACGTAAAAGTACTGTGGTAAAAATTAAGGCAATCAAAATACGTATATATATTTTTCTGTGCAACTGTGTTAAACAAGTTATACCTAAATGCCCCGGAAACAACATTTTGAGAAAGAAAAACACTTATACGAGTATAGATATTTAAATACTATCGGATATTTTGAACCGAAATTCTTACACAAAAAGCCTTGTTAATCTTTACTATGAATGATAAAATTGTAAAAAGATCTGACTGTAGATAGCTACATTAAATATTATTGATAAAAGTGTAGTCGATTTATTCTGCATATTTTGGATTTTGTCTGTCTGAACGCGCACCACGCGGAATCGACAGGATGGGTTTTAAAATGAATCATGACATGGTGATAGCTTATATCCTGGGTCCCAACTGGACGGTTCCCACGGGATAGTCATAAAACAACCACTTTAGAACCTATAGGTACCGGTACCACCTAAAGTTGGTACCGAGTTACCTATCTGATATTTAAATTTCTGCATGTATTACACTACATATTTAGTAAAACTAAGGCTGGTTTAAAACTTAGCTATATTCCTAAATATTTTTAGGAAAAGCTAATGTATTTACATTCGTAGGACATTTATGACTAATGTAACATAATAGCATAGCAGTGACTCGTGAAGGGTCGAATGAACCCAAGATAGAGCTTGATAATAAATATATTATATGAGGGCCTATACTGCAGTTGATTTATTTCTGGACAAAATAATATCTTTCCGTGCTTTGATTACGAAGAAACATTTTAATAATTTATTAGTAGCGAATATAAAACGCATTAATTAGATGGATGTGTGGCCATAAATACATACAAAGTCATATATAGGTGAACCCCAAAATTATAATTTGTTTAAAACTTAACACTGTCATTAACTTTGCAATAGTTTAATTTTATAATATGCGGTTTTAGCAATCGCATTCTATTTTTTGTGCAATCCTATCTCGACGCAATGGTGTTTATAACCGCAGGCAACACGTGCGCCGGCGCCGCGTGCGAGGAATTCACAACAAGTCCTTGCCTTGCGGCCAGTGTCACGCAACCACTCGCTCCTTGAGAATATCTAATTAATAAAGCAGGAAGTTTTATTAGGGCAGATACATTATCTATCATAATTATCATGTAGAGATCTGCCGTTAATTAACTTCGGTGCAGATCTAAGCAAAAAACCACCCTACCAAAATGCGTATGAATAATTAGCCTTTTAATATATCACTTCTGGGCTCCTCTAAATGCGAGCTAGATGTGACCATAGGCCATTACGCTTGCCGCTTGCCCAGTGCGGGTTGGCCGACTTCGCAAGTCTTTAGAGAACTAGTCAAGTTCTGTCAGACATAGGGTCTCCTCACGATGTTTCCCTTCACCGGTAAATGCGTACCCATACTGATACTGATGAAAGATATTCTTTTGCAGATTCAAGATGAGCAACCCAAGTGAGTTCAAAATAGAACGCAATGTAGAGTTGTCTCCGGAGACGAAGGCGGTCGCTGAGCAGGAACTGAGAGAGACCCCGGAAAGAGTGCGGGAGGCCCTCGAGCGACTCAGGGAGCTGCTCAGGGAGACCAAGGACTTGTACTATGGAGAGGACGATGAACTACTCACCATATTCCTTAGACCCTGCAAGTGGTACCCGGAGAGTGCGCTAGAACTTGTAAGTTTTTTTTTTTGTTTTTTGTTGTGTGTTGTAAGTTTTTAATCTAGAACTGTTATATAATAAGATTTGCAACCGACTTTTATCATTCTAATTGGAATTGGAATTGCAGTGCTATAATTTTGAATAGGTTCATTTGTAAGACAGACGTTATTAGAAATAGTATCAAATATGATGGAAAAATAGTTGCGAACGAAAAACAAAATGAAGCTTAGTCCAATAATCAATGCATAAATCAATTTTCGTAAGCAGTGAATAATGTTAAATCGTGTATGCTCATTTTTGGTATGAATAATTTAATGTAGGTCACATAGGTTGTATTGTTATAAGTATAGGTACAAAACCTAAAAAGTAACCTGTATGAAATGTAAGCCAAACATTTCTTTCTTAACAGTTTAAATTAAGTGGACAAAAAGCGGGATTGTTAGTGCCTAATAAAGGCACAATATATTTTAAATAAGTCCTTAATATGATTGAAGTGGATGAGATGGAGCATTCACGAATGTGCGGTGTAAGGGGGTCACAGCGTTACAGCCTACTAAATTTGCGTAACTCTGCAACGTAATGCCGCGATGTTTGCAACAGAACAATTATTATGAGCGCCTAACGAGCGATTTCGTCGGACTCGTCCTAGACCCGGCCATACTGATAACCAAGGGTATGAACCATGATTATTTTCTACATTTAATATACGCACTCATGTTTTGGAGATACTTCATTTAATCAAAATACTTTTAGGTTATTTGATTTAGTTCTATTGTAGTCAACTATGCACCTGGGAGGGTAAAAGTAAACCACACATGGTCAAAAATCAAAGAAACATCTGATCTGATAGCTAGAAAAATATGACTACCGACTCGCGATCTTTTTTATGCAAAACAATTACCTATATCAATTTACAGGGTTTATATACCTATTGAATATTAGTCCAAAGGATATAAAAACAGCAAATCCAGAGTGTAGACATACTCTATATTATAGGTGCAAGATAGTGAAATAGAAGACATATTATAAAAATAAATAAAGGGCATCTATGTTGCTGATGCAATTTAAATGTGCAGGGACTACGTTTGGCAACGCGCTTGCTTCACGCTGATTGGGCCATAAGTCTCCATTTGAGATACTAATACTTACCTGTGCGATAGTGTGCTATAGCATGCGATACTAAATAAGTCTTAGACCTTAGTAAATGATACAGGCTGTTTACCTCATTAAATCTGTTTACTTTTACAAAAGCGGAACTCTACGTTACATTATGGGTCGTCTAATCAATAAATTATAATTACTGATAGTCATCTACTATATGTTAGGTATTTATGTTTATTACGGAAGCTGAGGCCTACTTTCTAGATGAATAAATAACGATCAGACGCGATGATGCATGAGCAGTTTAAAAAGTGACGTTTTAGTAGTATATCGCACATTCGTTGAACATTCAAATAAATTATCTATTTATATAGCAAACTCCATTTATCGATGTGTTGATATGTAGGTGTAACTGTAGGTATCTATATGTACTACGCTGTACACGACTGGCATTATATCATAGCCAATAGCGTAGCTACGCATTGACAATGTAATGTAATACTATTAAGCACAATCATGATTAGAGGTCGTTAACCAACATCACGAGAATTATTCAGCTTATATGGCTGTTTTTAACTTTAACTCGAATATTAGTATTGGCTATTCTTTAGATAGTTTGAATAGTTCGGCACTTCTACAACAATAATTAAGTCTCTTGAGAGGTTTTGGGGTCGGAGAAGTTTGTGATGACCGGTTCTATTCACAGCGCTGATACTTGGACTAGTTGCAATTGTTAATAAATTATTTCAAAGTATTCATTTGAACATTTTTTTTATTACACACTCATATAGAAACAGGACTATGTTTTCGTCAAATAATGTGATGATTGTGGATCGTGTGATAAGTATATATATATTGCGAAACCGGCCATAAAAACTCTATATTCCGATTACTTATATCACCTATAAATTATCTTTATTATTTAAATATGATATAATAAATTAAAAATGAATTGAGATTAAAATTAAAATTAGGCATTTATATCACCTATATTACTTTTATACAAATTTACACATGGTTTATAAGGCAATTACAACGTCGTAGTCTAGATTGATAGTGCTCGCGTCTTGCAGTATGACTTGAAAGCTACATTGCATTATGAAGCTTTGATTATCTTAGTAAAAAACACGGAAGGAAAATGTATATAAGTGTCTTCTCGGTTTGATGTCATATAAATGCATACCTAATTAGATGACATCACAAATATTATTCAATTATAATTATCGCTCGGCAATTGCAGCGGAGGAATTTGTTAGCAATACGATAGAGGAATTTACCAGTCGGCGACTGAAGTCGTGTGATAACATGCCCCGGAGTCATAGTTCAGCTCAGCGTTATCACAATGAGATACCGTTATCGACTATCCCTGTTTGTACCCTTGTTATAGACCGTTATAGATAAATTAGGAATGTTGTCATGTTTCTCTGAGCGTGAGGCGAAACATATTGAAGAATTTCCCGGAGCGCACGATTGAATTGCACCGACGACACTATCCCACTTAGCGGGTGATTGGAGATGAATACTTATTGATTAACTAGCTTCTAGTGTATCATATCCGTTTACTTTTAAGTTCATGCTTGACTCTATTATCAATATTATTTTATTAAAAAACGTCCACATCTGTATACCTACGGTCCTTTGTTTAGTCGTACTAAAGTAGTCAACATTTTATTTTTGTTATTGAATATAGTGCGCATCAAATGGGCGTGCTCGGAGCAATACGACAACTTATTAACGATTCCATGTTAACCTTTGACATTACCGATCAGTTTATTGGGTAATATATTTTTAGGATTGACAGGCATGACCCATTTTTTTATCAGTTGGAACGAGTCTTGCCAAAACGTTCGATATTTGTTACTGAAGTTCAGAAGTTTATTTTTATACTGTTGTATATTTGTTATTATTAGGTATAATTGATGGTTGACGGACACAAATACAATTGAGTCTTAATTTAACTGTATAGTAGGTTACTACCGTACCGAAATAGGGCTTTAATTTTATTTTATGATTGACATTAGACCGTTACCGTTAGACAATGATAATGAGTGCAAATCCTTTTGATCCTATCGCGATGTGTGGATGGATTTTTTTTAGTTATAATATTGCAGCTTTGTGCTCTATATGCGTCCTATTCTAACCAGTTTATCGATGTAACAGCAAGAATAGGTAAATATGGCTCCGTTCAATGTCACCCACTTCAGTTTAATTGTAGGTAAGAATCCCTCGTGCACCTAGTTCTTATTTAACAAGGAACTTAATACTGTAATTATTCATATTGTTTAGTCTAGTATTTGTTTTTTAGAGCTTAAATAAATTTGTAGTATAATTTTCTCGTGACACGTTCATGTCTGTCGAGCTCTACACTTCGTAAGCAATCATTTTCCAACGGATAAGTACGTACACTACAAACTTATTGCAATAAACACTTTATTTTAATACGCTACACGCTTAGGTAATTGCGCTGCTGTAATGTTATTGCCACCGCAGTTACTCAGTCGCGTTTACTATGTTTTACAATATTATTGCAAGTATGTACTAGGTAGGAATGCAGTTGCATGTCTCAGACGGAAGATTTACAACAGGCCCGTCTTCGGCCGCGGGCACCGGCAGCGCGCGCCCCTGAGTGGGAAAACTTCCTTCAAGGCTGCTATGCGCTCGCGCAGCACAGCGGCGATACACATTCCGGTACTTAGTGTTGACCGTTCTATTGCAGTGTTTTGCATATTTATTATTTCTTTTTTCATTCGACACGTGGGCGTGATTGTTTTTTTATAAATGTTATTACTATAACTGTTATAGGCTTTTCTCACCGTGTTAGTTCCCGTCCAGGACATTTTCTAACTGATTTAATTCATGTTTGCTTTCGAATCCATTTTGAGATAGTCATAAAACTACATTAAGTTGAGTTACTTATCGGTATTTTTATGTAGGTATAATGATGAAACTAGTCTTAAATTTTGAAACATCGCTAAATAAAGATGTATCAATCCTTTGTAGTTATTACAAATCAGTACCAACTTAGATTTCAAAACACTGGAAACCTTGTAGATTAATTACATACACTCATTGTCCAAAGGGCGCGTTCATGATCTGATTTGTGGAATACGTGTATAGTAAACAGTGACACATCGGTCGGTGCTGATTGGCTGGTTATCGGCTGTCACGACCCGGATGCGCCTGCGCCGGCCCACGCGTTACTGCTCTAGTGCAGTGATAGGGGGGATACGTTATGCTACAGTTTTTTTTTTTGGATTGCACGCATATTTTTATACATTGTATATATTTATTATGTATGCTGCAGTCGGAGATTACGATAATATATAAGGTGAAACAAAAATAGTGTAAAATATTTTAACAGATGAATCAGTAAGTTATATGGATCATGTAAATGTATTAAATTATTGTTGGAAAGATTTTTGTTTTTTTTAAACGTAAACACAGTACTCTAGCAGTTTTTTGTGGTTTTTGTACACCGTGACTCTACTAGGTTTAAATAGACAAAGTCACATTTATTCCTACTCATACATTTCCGAAGAGCAACAAATTTGTTTGCATAATTATTAGCAAACGTGTGTAAATCTACAAGGTTATGTGCAGATTGAAATGGATTTAAATATTATTTGGTTTCTATCGGTTTAACTATTATTATCATAACTTATACTTTAATTCTTTAAAACATTTATCTATCAGACCAAATACAACTTTATTTTACAACCTAACTTACGGTGATAAGGCATTGTTTTAAACATTAATCATTTATGCACGTGTTTTACCGATTATTGGTAACACGCAACCATTATATAGTACTATTAACTAACTAGCTGTGGCTCGCGACTCCGTCTGCGTCTTTAAATTGATATAACTTTTTTTATTAATGAACTGATTGAAATAAATCAAACAATACATAAGTGAAGCTTACCACAATACATTAGTGAAAACCGCACCTAAATAGATTAAGCCGTTTCTGAGATTAGCGCGCACAAACGCACAGACAAACATACAACAACTATAACAAGAATTGTTTTTGGTTCTATGGCGTTGATAAAGGCCCCCAGTAATAGTTTTGCTCATATATCTTCCATGTACTTACATATACCGATCAGTACATTTTTTATTATATAAAAGGTGTAAGAATAATAGTGAACAATATTTTAACAAAGCTAACAATAGGTTATAAATATAACATTCCCAAAGAAATGAATAAAATTATGAGACATAAAAAATCTAAACTCTGTACTGAGCGCATGGCCAAACACTACGGGGTCGGCCGGCTTGTTTTTAAAAAAAACAATCATCATTTACACAATTATTTATACATCATCGTGTTCCATATAACATGCTGATTTATCTGTTAAAATATTTTAGACTATTTTTGTTAAACCTAAAGTATATAGATAAGGTAACCACGACCTTGCATGCAAATAATCACAAAATAATGATAAATCTTAATTACGAAACTAAGAATACAGATTAATGGTATTAGCATTGTATTATTAAATAGGTATCAGTATTTTGGTACATAATGCAATAAACAAGTACTTATCAGTAAACGATAACAGTTGACCGAAGTTCGAATTATGTTGACGCAAGTGATAAATGCCTCACACGCTAAGAATGGCTACCGATAGCCGCCATCTCATCTCTCGTTATAAAAACATACCTACTGTTGCCAATAGGAGTTTACGTAAGCCTTAAGCTGTTAGAGACCGCAATCATAAGTTATTATATAGATGGAACTTTAGTAATAGCTGTGGAAATAAGGCCTCTTAACGAGCCGGTTCCTGACCGGCGCCGGCTACCTAAGCTTGTTACGGTTTTAAACCAGTGTGAGCGCCGGCTTGTAAACATACCTCCGCAGTCTTACATACATACTGATCGCCGGTTTACAGCCGTGGTTAGCCCTGGCAAAAACCGTTTTGTTTACAAGAAAGAGACATTATGGTGGTACACGTAAAGTCGCGATTTAGCGATTTGCGACACTTGCTTGTGAATTGTTCGGCCAACTGCGATTTCCTTATTTTATTATTGTTGTAGAAGACACGCTATCTATTTCCGAAACTATAATAGTTGGCTAATTCCATGTTTAGGTGTACCGGTTTCAACATCGGCATTTAAGTGTCGATAATAATGAATAACCTAAAGCCTAGCGTAGGTCAAAAGCCTTGTTCCCGCGAGGCTACACGGTCGGTCTGAGTACGCCCAATGGCTCCAGTACATTCAGTAAGTAGCAAATAGAGCGCGTGTAGTAAATTGACGTAAGTACGCTATCGAGCCAGCGGCATGTTTGAGGTCCAATCTATTTAGAATTTCGCCACCGCAATTATTTCGTAGCTCAATGTAGGTACAGTCACTAACATTTGCATGACGATGACCCGCGTAAATTGAGTACCAATCACATGCTACTATTTCGTATGTGCGGCTAGACGCGACAGTACCATTAATCACTTTGTTACGTGATTCAAATAGGAATACATTCAATTTATGGCAACTTCATCTATACAGAAGGTCTCTTTAATGTTTTTCTTTAAAGTCACTGGTCGTTTTGATCATAGTAATCATGGTAATATGGCACATTATCGAAACGAACAAGGAAACGAGGTCCATTGTGTTTTACACAGATAATGTAAACTATTGTAGTGATATTATGATAACAAGCCGAGATTACATGAATCGTGTATCAATCGTCAACGCTTTTCGTTTTTATGCACTTGAATGTGAACACACTATTGAACACGATATGAGAACGTTATGTTATCAACATTTGAAAATCAATCATTTTCTTCGTGAATGAGACAGTTTATAATAATACGGTGCGTAAACTTAGTAACTATACAATAATAATACCAGCCTATTTAATGTCCCACTATTGGGCGCTTCCCATCAATGCGAGGGGGTTAGGCCATAGACCGCTTCGCTGGCCCAGAGCCGGTCGACGGACTTCACACCTCTTCCGAAAGATTTCGTAAGAAAGCTACCATTGAACTATCTAAATATTTACGACCAAATTTATAGAAATTGTCATAAACCTAAGCAAAAGTGCTTTGTAAAAGCATCGTGAAACGTAATCGTCTGTACACATAGGAGTTAAGTATTACTCATCATCATCATTCCTGTACTCATACTACAGAAATAATGATGAGTGTGTGTGTGTGGTGATGTTAGGATTATAGCGGCGTTAAATGAGATTGCTGCCAATTTAATTTTTTTGCTCACTTATGGAAGTCAGACAAAAGGATTTTTCTTTGTTAAAATATATTTTAATGATGACTACACACGAGCGAGACAAAATGGGTTGGTTACTCGGAACTGGATTGGTCCACACGCAGACAGAAGAACTAACAAATTGCCACACGAGTCCACAATAATTATACCTATAATTTCTGTTTAAAGTTAAAGCGACAATTTCTAAGTGGAAAGCTGCACTGCATCGGGCACATTGATAACTTATGCATAAGATAAGTGAAGTAATTGCTTCGAAAACTGACCACAACTTGTTTCGAAATGGGCCATTTATGTTCCTTTCACACGAATGCTATGCTTCCAACATAGGGCGGTCTCACATGATCCGATACAAACACGATATTGGCTGACAGATAATCTCATACATTGAATACTGAACACTTTTATACTGTATCATTCCCGACATCCATATATCAGTATCGACAGCGACCGAATTGGATATCGGGGCGGATATTGGATGTAGTATATTTGACGACCTGATTAGCGCAGTGGTAGTGACCCTGCTTTCTGTGCCGAGGGTCCCGGGTTCAAGTCCTGGTTGGGACAAACTTTATGTGTTGAGCACGACTGTTTGTACCCGAATCATGGATGTTTAATATCTATATGAGTAATACAGGATTCGCCCCCAGTTAATTGTACGGTACCCATATTGCAAGCGCTGGTTAGTGTGAGGCCGTATAGTTGCTAGTTGGCATGGTCGCTTGGCGATATAAAAAAAGAAAGTAGCGGGTGGAGGGACGCGCCTACAATTTAGTATTTTATGTAAAAAAAACTAAATTTGACTACGTAGCCTAAATTATTCGTCAAATCACATTCGTCGATCCACGGCCTGTTTGTGAGCCTGTTTGTGAGACAAGACAACAATTCTTATGAAATGTAAGAAGATCACAGTTTTAATACCGTTAAATAGCTCCCAAATTCTAGGACCAATTTTTTTTATATCATACGCACCTTGGTTCACACATATCAACACTTACGACATTACGTCAACGCTTTGTCTACAGATGCGTCGGACCGCCGAGTTCAAGCGCGAGAATGCCTCACTCCTGGACGGACTACTCCCGGAGCAAGAGAAGGTGGCCTTCCTCGACCACAAGGTGGTGAACGTGATGAAGGGCCGCGACAGCAAGGGCCGGAGGGTGCTCATCGTCAACGTTGGAGGTACGGATCCTGATTAGCGGTTTAACAGCTATAGGAAAACAACGGAATATATGTATTAGGCGGTAATAATGGAATATAACAACGGATTTTTTTAATAAAATTTTATGGTATTTAGATCTGGAATTAAACTGAGCCATTTGTCATCGATGGAGAAAGGCTGTGACCTGTATCTTTGACAAGAACCAAAGTTCGCCTCCTCTATACCATAAATAAGATACCTACTAGATGTATGAGAAATATGACAATTTCTTATTGCGTTATATATTTATTTTGTTTAGAAAATAATGTTTTTCTTTTCATAAATACCTATCGAATTCCAAAATAAATATCGATGATCCATCAAAATGGTATCTAACGTCGGGCGATTGTGGGGAAGCGTACCTCCATAGGTTTCATTTCACACCATAACAATAGGTATAAACATCGATGATTAATCGCGCGCCAGCCCGTCTGATACACAATAAGCGCATGATCTGGCAACACTTTCTACCTTTCTTTTGTTTATTACAAACTATAAGTATAACATCATCTGTTAATTTGTATTGATTTTGCTATACTTAGACAATAACTAGTTATTTATTCCCGGCTCAATTACCTCTGTTCTGGCACCCATGCGAACTCTGATTTATAGCTATCAGTAATTCCATTTTGTATTTAACGGACAAAGAATAGCTTCAATACTATAAATATATTCAAAATCGTCTATAGATCAGTGGCATGCGCAATAAATAATGTCGTATTTAAAATACTTCGCCATGGAAACTAAACTTTAAGTCCGTGATTATAGTTACGTTCTAATTTGCAGGTACTTGGGATCCTAAGAAAGTGACAGCCGACCAGTTGTTCCGGCTATTCTACCTGATCCACGAGGCCGCGATGCTCGAGCCGGAGTCCCAAGTCCGAGGCACTGTGGTCCTAATGGACTTCCACAACATGGGATGGTCACAGGTCAGTTGATAGTTGGTTCCTTCTTCTCAAATCACGTTCTTAGGAGTACGAAGC
The DNA here is from genome assembly GCA_905404115.1 of Pheosia gnoma. NCBI lineage: Eukaryota > Metazoa > Arthropoda > Insecta > Lepidoptera > Notodontidae > Pheosia > Pheosia gnoma. Next base: position 8,876,497 of record FR989894.1, on the reverse strand, counting down.
GTATGTAATTCGAATTATCACAAAGAATCTATATACATAGTACGCCGTTAATTTTTTCTATGTAATAGTAAACAAACACATATAAGTTTTCTAGAATACGGATATTATGTTTTTCTGGTTGAACAGTACACGTTTGTTTATCGATTATGCATAACAGTTAGGTACATACGACACAGCGCATGTTTTCTCATAATACCACGCAGTTGCTTTTTTAATTGGTCACGTTAATACGTCTTTTACGTCGTAGGTTAACCCGCGGTGACTGATCTTTTATCCGTCCATCTTTGTCCACGGCGAACGTATTCGTAGAGTGTCGACAACGTCCCCTCAATGACGAAATATGCCTTTATCTGTGCCAGCCAACCAGTTGGTGTCGTCATAATCGTAACGATGTTCTCGTATTTGTGAAAACTAGTTTCTACATATGTTCCAAATGCTGCGATGGCCTCTATGGCAGATGCATTAAAGTTCATTGCAGCTTGCACAGTTGTCTTGGCACAGAACAGGTCCATGTTTTTTTCAGGAAAGGGCTATCGCAAATAGTTCTAGGTCGTCGCTTTAATTTACATTATAGGTAGGTATGTATGTATGATCGCGTGTTTTATTGTTCTTTTGATACACAATCGACGTTACGTAAATTAGTAAAATATCTAAGTACCTATAGAAACCTATTTATTATATAAATGTGTTTTTAAAACGGTACCTATATACTTATTTTACAGCCATAACACTTTTCTCCTCAAAACATATAATTTCAACTTCAGATTACCATTATGATGCGACTAGATTACTTTCACCGCATGGCGAATGATGCTGTGAGGATAGTGAGGATACCATAGAGTACTCAGCAACTTGCGTTAAAGTTCTATGAAATTTTATTACGCGAAGCGTATAACTCTATGTACGAAATTCGATTACTTTTTTTTTGTTCACTAAATAACTATAACGTGAGTATACATAAACTACATCAACTAAAATGTATGCTCTACTTTAACGCTAGCGTTGGAAACCTTCGAATTGAATTCAAAAGTAGGACAACTCTAATCCAAAACAATATCACTTTAGCATTTCCACACTTTTGAATGGTTTTTTTAATACATATCTTTATTTTGTTTAACCAAAAGTAGGAAGCCAGGCTTAGTCTAACTTAGTTTTTAACTGTTTTACTACTTTAGCAAGCTCTATGCGTTTGAATATCTATAATATATCACATTCATGTCTCTGTTGTGACATCGATGATGAAGACGTTTTTCATAGGCCTTTTGAGTGGTCGCAGCTGTTGAACGATATGTCGGTCGATAAATAAATACTATACAAGATAAACCAGCGACTCTAGGTCGGTGGGCTGCTTACAATCAACAGCATTGGCTAGTACCATGACATTGTGAAGGATGCAATAGCGGGCGAAAGAGGACGATCAATCATTCGGTAATAAAGAGACTGGACCCTTACCAAAAAGAGGACGCTTATCCTAAAAGTGTCCAAATTTTTTTGGTAAATATTTTATGAGAGTTCCGCATTATGCGACTGTAGTAGGTGTTAATGATTCATAAAATTCTTTAAAAACAAAGGTTTCGTCAGTCAGACCAATACCACACTGCATGTTGCAGTTTTTCAAACAAAGAATACGATATGGCAACAAGTATGTTAGTGTCGTCGCCCTTACATTGTTCCGTTTATCTTTGTGCAATACGTTACAACAAGCGTGGCCTCAACGCCTAGTCTATAAGGAGTTTTATTTCAAACTCCTAATAACGGCTTGGTTGTAAATATTGCTTTGTATCCTTTGCTTTCATTATTGCTCTTCTGAGTTAAGAATCACATAGGATCCTAGATATAGATTATTTATTGGACAAATATCTTTAAGAACATTTTGCACTGCCGCCGGCCGGCGGCCTGATTAGCGCAGTTGCTAGTGCCCCTGCTTTCTGTGATGGGGTCCCGGGATCTAATTTCGAATCTTGGTAAGGACAAACTCTGTGTGATGAGCACGAACATTTGTATCCGAGTCATGGATGTTTATAAACTATATATATTAGTATTGTATACTGAGTTCGCCCCCAGTCCATTGTGCGGTACCACAGATTGCGGTACCCATAATATAAGCGTTGCTTAGTGTGGGACCGTATAGTTGGTGTGTTCGTCTGGCAATATTATTATTATTGATACTAAAGCAGACAAGTTGTGTTGTTATGTGAATCCTGAACAGGATCTTTGCTTTATCTTATCAATGTTTTTTCGATACAGATTAACCGTTCTGCGTACCTATTTCATTAATTTCTTTCATTATTGCAAGCTCCCCGTGTTATTATATCATTACATTATACTGCAGATAACAAACTAATAAGCATTTAATGATAATGAATGATTTATCTATTGTTGTAGTTATAATATCTTATTATTGTCTTGTAAACAGCACATACTTAAATATTTATTGGTGTTCCAAATTAGTATTTAGTGAACTTATCACTTTAATAGTAATTAGTTGATAACAAATTATTAGATCGTCACGTGTGAAAATATTTTGTACAGCATTGCCGACAAATACGCTTATTCGCATGCGCGTACTTTTTTTGCGTATCCCGGGAATCTTCTCCATTTCCCGGGATTAACATCAAAATCCGTCGAGTGGCTTTCCCGTAACTTGCATAACCCACAGATAGACACAAAATACAAAAATTGCAGATTTGGTTTTCGTATCCAGAATAACGTCTCCTGCAATTATTATTTTCTTGTCTGTCTTATAATAATGTAAATATAATATGTAGGATATTTATAATCATTGTTGTACTTAAGAAATGCTCTGAATTTAAATTGAACACAAAAGAAAAGTAAGTAATTAAAACCATCGACCTATATCATCGACCTTAAGACAATATGAATATTTTTTTTGGACTTTAATTATTAAAACTGGAGCTAGGCAGGCTAATTAACATTTGGGTTATTTAAAGACAAATCTATTTACTTATGTAGGCATTCGCAGTAACGATTGATCCTATAGCAACTAGAGATATTATTTTCATTTAAATACACTTACCTGCCGAATTATTCCTATCGCTGACATTTGTAGAGGCGAGGAAGGATAATCGTCTTCCTTCCGGTTAGTCAGTCGATATGTCAGCATTTCAAAGCGAGGAAGTGTATCATCAATACAATTATTCCCTTCGCCAGTATCATCACGGTAGTGTTGGAAGGTCAAAGCTATAAACACTGCCTATCGAGTTAAAAGATTTGTGAAATTATCTAATTTCGGTCTCCGATCACGTATCGCAACTCATTGTGATGCAAACATATTGCTATCATTACAAGTGTGAATTGCTGCCGGGTTCTTTATCTTAACGGTCAGCGTGGTGGACTGCGGCCTGACTCCTCCTGGCATTGAGGTGCGCCCTATATGATGACAATAGGCTTACCCCCTTTTAAATTGAAAGAAAAACCCACCGGGCAAAAGTGGATCCAAAAATGCTTCACTGCCTGCCCCTTTTGGAGAATTACGGTGTATTTTTAATTTCTATTTTGTTAGACTATTGGTCGCAAGTATACTACTCGGGTCAATCGACGCATTTCCATGGCTCCGTCGGCTTTTTGCAGGTTTCTGACGTTCTCAACACAAAGATAATTATGGATAATCCATTATTCTTTTCCAACGCAAACGGGATCCAGTTAAAACTAACAAAAATATATTGTGCCCTTGACCCCAAGAGGCTAGAAATATATATTTAAACGGCTTTGTCTACTTCTGAGAATAACGCCATTAAGGGGTTAACAATTGTGAAATCGCAACAACTGCGTGGGGTTAATTAGTCGATAGACTTTGGTTAATTAATCATTTTGTCCAATTTGCAGATAACTTGTAAATGTTGCAAAAAAGAAACAGATATAAAGCTTGCTTAAAGCAAGAATTGCCTGGCGATTATCAATGATCTCCATGGCAGCTCACTAAATATACGTGAAACTTGCAGCAAAATAATAGTTATAACCTATTGAATAACGTGAATTATATATTGTTAAGGTAATCCATAAAAATCGTGAATGCGATGCATTATCACACGCACCCTGCTAGTAGCACCCTCCCCGAAACCTTCAGTTTATATATGCGTGACGCGACTTGTCAATATTCTCAACTCATCACCCCTTAAGTATAGCCCTTCAGATGCGAAATCAAACCAATTCCTCATGATTGAAGTCACAGGGAAAACGTAGTCAGGGTTTTGTTTGAAGGAGCGTCACGTCCGAGGCTGCGTTTAGCAATTCAGGAGATGCTTCTTCCAAGTATTTGTAGTTTACCATGATTTGACCCATATTCCTCATGTTGGTATGTTTGTTTAGTCCAATGCGATTTGCAGGTCCGATAGTTGGTGAACCGTGTAAAATTGTATATAGTCTGTTTGTAGTCTGTAACCAGAATTATCAGGGGGGGGGGGGGGGAGTCGATTTCTGGGCAAGGGACAATATGCAAAAATAACAACAATCCGAAAACAATCGACAATATTTTAGAAAGTGCTTATGCTGAAAACTTTACATTAAGGCATTTTGTAAGCGTATATGAGCCCTCAAACCTAACGGCCTTGAAGTGTCGCAAGTTTTCATTTCTTATCTAAAGTTAGTTCATAGGTTATCGCTCATCTGCCTTGTATGTTATGTTGACATGTTTTGAAATCAGGTTATTGTGGTATATGCGATCGCAACCAACATCATTACAGGCAAATTAGCGGAGAACCATAACGGATATTGGGCAAGTGTAACGAGCTAAAGATTACCATCGCTTTAGCCAACACGCGTTTGCCATTTTTGGATCACTTTTCCATGTCATTTAAAATCAAGATCAATATTTTAAACAAACTTCCTTTCATTCTTCCTTTTAAAGGAAGGATATTGTTTTTGCTCTGTGCATGTTAAGTACAAGGTAAATATAGGTGGGTAGTGTTGATAGTAGTCGCGATACGTCAGGCTCCACACCTTCCGATACTATCCGATGCTATCCTAATTATCACAGGTCCTAAATTAGTATACGATTGCCCTACACACTATCCGATTTCATCTGATAATTTTTGATTGGATAGGAGTATGAAGAGCCTGTCTAACACCCGATCACTGCCTTGACCCCGGCGTGACCCTGGCGGTCACTGGTGAGCCTGGTTGGCCGCAACTAGGCCGCGATGTATCTATGACTAGTTGAGCCCGCGACTTCGTACGCGTTATTTTTTGGCTATCTCGCGGTAGTCCATTTTCAGTGATAAAATATATATGTTGACCTGAATTAGTTACTATATGAATTTTTTTTACACTTGGTCCAGTGGTTATAGTCGTCGTGTATAGACATACAATCAAAACATAAAAATATGATGGTGTCGTATTCGATAATAATAATGACTACAACCATTCCTTTTCTTAAAAATAATTTTCCAAGACCAAGTTACAGTCGATTATGTACTCTTGGGTGGCATTATCAATGTTGTAAATTATAGGTAGTTGTAGGTATTTTATAAAGGTTGTGACTATAACAGTATTCAAGACAATTCAGATGGGAAGCAAATGCGAAATACTTAACTGACCGAACATTTTTATATCACCATATCAACTGAAATTGTGTGTATGTCTATCTTATTGTGACGTAAGTAAATTGTAAAGAGTTTGTTGAGTAAATCATTTTCGTAAATGGATAACTACGAACTACCTACTCATTTGAATCCGAAAAGTAGGTATGTATATTCTATTATGAGTAGTTGACTCTATTGTCTTAAATTATGTTCAATGGAATCGATTAGGTACGTAATGTAACCCTGAATATTTTTTACTGTATTACCGATAATCTTTTGATCCCCGCGCTTTGCAAGATAAGTCGAAAAAAAGTGATAAATTAAAACAAGTACCTATTGTTCTTGATGACCGATATCCCAAAGAATGTTAATTTATAGACTTGCTATCATCTGTAGAAAACAATTTCAAATTACAATAATATTTATTTTTTTCAGAATTGATTTACCTACTTATGATGCCAGGTGTAATAAATATTCATTGCCATCAAACGCTAGTTAGCTGAATTCCTAAGTATCTATTTGCGAACTCTTTGTTTTGCATTTTACCATTAGTCATTATGTTCTGTGTTGCCATTCATGGATGGCGGGTCGGATCAGTTGCGCTGCATGTGCCTAGTGAATGTAGCGTCTCGATCTACTGCCGCCTTCCTACCTAGGCAAGTATGCTCCATCGTAGATCTCATCATCACTTACCATCAGGTGAGATCGAGATCAAATACTTGCCTATAATGTATAAAAAAAAAAAAAAACATACTTACTTTTGTATCTAATTCTTTCTATTCTAATTGTATCTTCGTAAATATGTGGTTGTGACCGTATCAATTAACAATAAATATATGTGCCCTCGTACACTTATGGCAACACAATGTTAGTAAAAAAAATATCCTAGTATTTTTATTTTTATTTAACTACCTAAGTGGTACCTACCTAAGAAAAGTTTTATCACTCAGTTGTCGATAGCCGGTATTAAATATAGAGTTGCGATGGTCGATAGTAAAGTATATTTATAAATTAACACCTACTTATTTATATGTAAATAATTCATTTGATTCATGTACATAACAAGATGTAAATTGGTCGTGGATTATTATTGGAACTTTTATAAATCTGAGATCTCTCATGGCTATATTTTATTAGATAGGCTACTACCCAATAAGTAGAACGCCCGTTTTGGAAACGAAGGTCGCAGGTTCAAATAACCCCTTCTCGCTTCTGAAATATTTTCGGATTTCATGTGCGAAACTCATTTTCGATAATCACTGAAGAAAAGAATAATCGTGAAGATAATCATCTTAAGGAAACCTACATATCTGAAGTCCTCAAAGACGCACTGGACCACTGTGGTAGCCCATGGCACGATTCCCACCCGTATTGACGAGAGACCGGTTCCCAATAGTGGGACATTTCAAGGGCTAATTATTTTGTTATGAATGTTTATTTGATGATGTCACACTAACCAGTTGTTTTTTTATCTCCAGACGATGGGCTTGACGCCAGCGTTCTCGAAACGCTTGCTCACCTTCATCCAAGAGGCCATGCCTCTCAGGCTGAAGGAGGTGCACTTCGTGAAGCAGCCCATGGTCTTCAACGTCGTTTGGAACATGTTCAAGCCTTTCATCAGGGAAAAACTTAAGACTAGAGTAAGTTTTAAAATGTTTAACCACCCCCTCTTCTATCTAGTCCTTGCCCATATTGTTTTTTATTAGAGTCGGCTTATCGATGGGTATTAGTGTTACCCAAACTACGTCTTGATCTCGCAGTCTTTGTTTTGCTGTTTCGCAGGATCAAGACAAGAACAACCTAATTAGAGACAACAATAGACTGTCATAAGGTTCTGCTCTATTGTATATTATTAAAACCTAAAGTTTGTCATAACTGCAAGACGCATGAGTCTCGTAGAATCAATCTTGTTCTTGCTAAAACGAAACTGTTAAATTAGTAATTTCCGGTGCAACACTAATCAATATTGTTTACATGAAGTGATTGCTATCTGCCCATCGAGACGAAATTATAGGTGACTACCGCTAACTGAGGGTAGGTTGGCATTTTTCAGGCTTTGATTGCCAGTAAAGATTGTGAAATATGTTACACTCACAATCGTGACTGGCAGCTTAACGTGCTCGCCGCAGCACGGACGTCAGATATTATTATGCCGTGATGATAATCCCGTCAGCCATCCAAAGTCCGACAGAGTCATGCGCTGATCCATCAGGCTTTTTATAAACTGGCTACGACCTCTTCAACATTTTGTTTGCATAAGAACATTGTAAAATTAAATAGCCCTTTGACATTACACCTTTCTTTTGTCGTGCGCTTAAATTTATTCAAAACGCGTGCTGAATTTATGATGTAGGTAGAATTTTTATTTATAAGTATATATATGCAGTCATTGTCCTAAAGATTTTATTACCCCTTTGGAGGTAAAATATACCTTTATATATAGGTGTACACACAATGATCGGCATTGTTTTATTATCTGCTCATTAGGGGGGTATTAAAATTACCATTATCATAATTACCAGCTTGTTGCTATCCATTAGGTTTCTATTGTTAGATTGGAGGAAGCCTTTGTTCAGCACTGGATATAGTAATATAAATATGACGCCCTTGCTCTATGTAATAGATGGATGTATACATACTGTTATCCCTTAGAGCTTGCAAAGTTAGTTAATTAATTATGATGGCATCTGAGATTTCTTGGCGCCATTATTTGTTTACTAGCATTGTAAGTTCGAGTAAAAAAGCGAACTTTTCTCTTTTGCCTATAGCATTTTCATTTTCTGTATTAAAATCACATTGTGTACTAAGAGCTCTTCTTTAAATTCTTGGATGATTGACTATGACAGGAAGAAGTGTGAATAGAGTAATGAACAATACTAACCACACGTCCTGATCTCATTTCCAAGTAAAAGGAATGATGTATGCGAAAAATTAATCACTGTCTGCTAGCTGTGGCTGAAAAGTGTCCCATCCAATAGTTCAGTCTTTTTCAATCCATCCTCAGATCAAGACGTGTGTAGAGGATATTCTGTTCCCAAAGGATCGTGTTCCACGTGAATTTATCAACGCTATAACATTATCTCGTGTCATTGCAGATCTTCTTCCACGGCTCGAAGATGTCATCGCTCCACAAGCACATGGCCCCGAGCCATCTGCCGGCAGACTACGGTGGCGAGCTGCCCGCCATCGACTATTCAGGGGCGGACTGGTATCCCGTCATCAACGACGTGCTCCCACACATCCACAATTGGAACTCGTACGGTTTCGCCAAGAACTCGTAGATTGGATAGCATTTTGATAGACAACGGCAGGCTCAATTGTGATCTAGTGGGCAAAGTGGAAGGGGGTTTTGACTGCAATTTAAATACAAAACATTTATTTTATGCAAGCCACAAAAGATCGCATAAAGATTCAGTGTCTACCACCGCTTCGAAACGTCGGTTCCACTGAGAAAAGCCAGCGAGAAATGCGATGGTTAATCTTATTTAAACCACCAGCATATCAACCAACTCCTATTTACTTGGAGCAAGATATTCTTAATGATCGTTTCACCAAATTGACTGCGTTTTCATACGAAGAACAGCTTATAAGCATTCGCAAATGTTTGAAGATCGGTTCATATAATGCTTTGGTTTGTAAATATTGCTTCGAAATATGTTTCATAAACTTGATAACGATTGATTCTGCTGTAATTATCATTGTCATAAGACTAAACAAGTGGTAGATGTGACAAATCCCGCGTTTGTAATATGTAGAAGCCAGACAACTAGTAGGTACATTTGAATACTCCATTTGGGTCAATGTCGCATCTACTACTTTATTTATTCCTATGGCATTGTTCTCATTTGAGTTAAGGCATAGATTAGTCCAAAGTCGAGTATGTATTAGGCAACTTGGGGTCTTAAAATTTTGGCCATAGCGTGTTATGATTTATTAGTGATGCCATGTGTGTTAGCACCAGTAGTATAATGTGGTTGAGCTTGTAGAGCTCACTATAATTAAGTTTAGCCTATGTTAGGAATATATTTAGCGCCTCTATATTCTACGGTTAGGGTTGCCAAATTATTCCGATTAAATAACGCGTATCTGATTTCAATGATGATGATGGTAATAATTGTGGTAAAGTGCAATCTTATAGTACAGTAGGTAAGTACAGTCTTTCCCCCAAATTAATACAAATTTACAAAAGCCTTTTTCAAAAGAAAAGTGCTCTGAAATATAAAAAACTCAGTGAATTTCTATAAATTTGGGGGTTAAAGTGTTTTTTAATGTTTTATGAAGAGGTCCAATCCAATTTGAGCCCTTCGATCTTTATAAATTGTCGTCGACTACTCGGTGCGGTTCGGTTAGCACTTGTTTCATTGCATGCACTGTTGGCATAATAAAACTGAAACTTGAGATTGAAATAAAGCGCTTTTTTGTATTTATTAAAAATATAATTAGATACATTATTTTAAACTTTATTGGCAACCCTACGCGTGGTAGTTATCACAAGTACCATTGCATGAGTAAACATTGATGGTACCGACCATTGGAACACGTAAATGTTTAATTGGTTAGTTTGTTTTCACAATAATTAATTAGCTATTAATAGTTCGTTTGTACAATTAATATTGTTGCGGTATTTGAGCGAATGTCATGACACGTAGGTAGATTTTGTATCGGTGCAAAAATATTTGTTTTATTTATTTAGCTATAAGATGATTGTAACTGGTAGGTAATGCATGTGAATGTACATGGGACTTGTGCCAAGGCTGTGAAAGTGATTCACCGTGTAAGCTTATACCATTCATACACCAAAATGTAGATATACTTCCATAACACGATACATATTTTTGCATGTAAATTTATTTTAGGATTAAGAACATGGAATTGCTATCGTACGAGTAAGCTAAAATGATTTCTTTTCTTAATTTTCTTTGATTAAGGCTATTGTTTTGTACCAGTTTTTAAATTATTCTAGAATTTTTAATATGGCTATGTTATCAAGTTTTATATAGTTAGCTACGTTTCGATATACTTACCTGAAAAAAAAATGATATAAATGTTTTCTCTATTTCCTTAGAATTTCTTCCAGTTAGTTAAGCAATTATATATTATAGTATGATAATATTAACAAGAAGATTATATGTACGTACATTTATACACAAAATTACAATCTCGAGTGCCTTAAGTGTGCCTTTGTGGAACATTCCAATATTATTATATTTTTATGGACAATGTAAAATGCTCAAATTTATAGCACCTGAATTGCTCAAAATAGATCTTGGATTATGTGAAGTCATCATTTTGATGGTGGTTTTCTTGGGATAGGATAATGAAATAAAAAAATCCAAAGTTCAACGCTGCGTTTTATTTCATTTAAATTATTTAGGTACCTACCCGATTTAATTACCTAGGTGTAGCATTATTAACATGCATTTATATGATATTTTTAACCAGAAAACCGTCTGGAAGTGTGGTGGGAAGTATATCTAAACATAAAATGACATAAATATTAAAAAAGAAAATCATTATGCCAATTTCAAGTAAATGCTATGAAAAGTAATGCAGGCGTTAATACGTTTATGCAAAGCTATAAACATTTCAAGAAATGTTTTTTTTACTAACTTTAGTGCGGTTTTAATTGTATTGCTTGGTATTTATTGGTACATTAAGCAATGATTTAAGACCAATATTTATATTACTTTCATGTACAATATGCTATTTTTGCGCACCACAAAAAAACATGGCAACGGTGTTTCAATTATCCGTACAAAATATTAAACCAGCCAAAATTTTGAATTTCGCTTCATAACTTAGTTTTTTTTTAATTTTCTCATTACAATTTTATTAATATCACTGGTTCTTGTGCCTTTCAAACGAACATTAGACTCGTATAGTACAAAGTAATGGAGAAAAGATTATTTGTATCTTCCTGCCGCTAGATGTCGCCGGAGTGACAATCGTTTATGTGGTATCAAACAAAAACAGTTTGTAGGTATATCTCCTTAATGACTTATACATGATAAATATATATTTAGTTAGATATTTAATTACGTATGCATAAGTGCACAGATACCAACGTCTTATTACCTTATTTGCAATCCTCTATTCCCTTGAACTGTGGACCGGTAATCTACCTATCTGTCTTACTTATCTGAGATGATAATTATGTTTGTGTAATACAAATGCTTACTATAACTACTCGTACTAATTTTGGAAAACCACCAAGTCGAGGCAATATGTATATACATATATAATATTAATAATGATGTTTATGAATTACAAAATAAGGCCCCTAATACCTGCATAGAAAGTTTAAATCCCAATATTTTTTTGAAAATGAAAGTGCTCTGAAACGCCGTTGTGAACTGATTACAATATTTTCTATGAATTTCGAGGCAAATGTTACCTGATAGCAGCTGCAGAGTTAGCGAAAATATCAGCTAAGGAAATTCTCTATCATTGCTAATGGCACTGGTATGGGCATGGCGTGGGATGGGAACCATTAGAGAGACGTCAAGATAACTACTCAATATACGAGATACGGTGTTATAATTGATAATATTGTTTTTGTTGAAAATATTTAACTTTTCTGATAGTACCATTTAATTTCAATCAATGTCGGAGAGAGTCTTTGTTCTGATGCATTTTGTTGTATTGAGGCGTTACTATGGAATGAAAATCCAGTCTCCATCATAATCCACTAAATGAAAGGCAAGTCGACCGGGTCTCCGGCGGCGGCGGCGGTAGAGTACCGTTAAGATGTGCCTCCGAACAGACACCCACTAAATACCGGACCGCCGCGCCACGCGCGTGTACCTTCCCGGCTCTCTACATCCTTTAACTTACAATTTCTGTTATAACGCATACAAATACGAATATTTAACACTTCCCAAATAACAATTTTGCACTGTGATATTAAATATATACGGTATTGTTGTGATAAATTGTGCATATCTGTGTCAAGTGAAAATGCAAGTGAACGGTGTTCTGTCGACACACTGCTGACTCGCACAAATAAGAGTCTCATTTCCTGCAAATACACGCTTATTCAACAATAAACAAACACTTGTAGTAATATACGTACGTATCAAATAATGGAAGTCCAATTCGATAGCGATGGAACTCCATTCGTAATTTGGGGAGGGAATAAAATACGGTTAGAAAAAAGTTTGGAAAATGACAAATGGTTGGAGAAGGCGAAGACAGAGTTGAGGGAATCTCCCGAAGTGGTCGGAGATGCGATGACCGAATTGAGAATGCTTTTAAAAAGTAAGTTTTTTTTTACTTAACCTAATGTCTATATATATTCGTATTCGCGCAAGTTTTATTTCTTTATTATTTGTTCGATATTCAAATCTGTACCCTCACCTCAGTTCAACATTTAAATCAAAATACGATAATTTAAAATGACGTCGGTGTTGCATTTTGTTTGTCTAAATATTTTTATTTTATTTTTTTACGTACCTACAGGTACAGGATTTTTGTATCGCAGGTAGCCTGTGTATCAACTGTTACCTGAGGTAGCTGAGGATTAAAACCCTTTTGTGGATGCAAAGAGAAAGTGTTTATATGGTCGTGTGATATCTCAGCAGAACACGATTAATAACTATTATTAACACCGTGTGTATGACGCAACGAGGAGAAAGTTAAATTAATGGCAGTATAAGCTTAGTTCAGAAGATCGCGCGTATAAACGCTTTACTTTTTCGCGTGTAAGTTAGAAAGGAATAACATGTTTTGTAGACCATTTGCGGTAATGTACCTCACTTCTCTCGCCTTATCCTCTTTTAATATTTTCCTAAGCTGTTAAAGTACCTAGCTGCCTATATGGTTGAATGGAAATGCAAATTCTTGCCTTGCACTACTTATGGCTATTACTTAATCTGTGCCTAACGTACATTGTATGCTTTTACGCGCGATCATATGAACTAGGCTTTAATTAATTTACACTGTTTCGTTAGTGACCGGAAAAGGTTCGTGAGAGAGGTCGAATTTAACACGCACTGTTCGATCGAGAGCTATAGTAACTGCAGTTATGCACGATACGAATGTTATGTTATGAAACACAACACAATACGCGTAGGTACTGTTTACGTGTAATACATAAAAGAAAACTTTGCACCGATACAGCCATTGATATACATATATCGCTTAACTAAGACATGCCCGTGAGAATAAATTAATAATGCTACTCTATGAATTATGTTGTGTGATGAACTTGGATAAAAACCTACTTACACATATTAATACACTTCAACATTTACCATACCTAAGTGCGTACCAAAAAATATTTTTATAACAGCAGAAAAACACATCGATTAATATCGACCTATGATGGGTACTGTACAATGGACTGTAGGCAAGCCTCGTAACTCCCAGAAGGTCAAGTTGTGAAAACATATATTGATAATATACTTAGCTATTGATTGAGTAACATTTTAGATGTGTTTTAAGGGCAAAGACCGTAGATAAGACCGCATCGTGGGTAGCACAAATGATTAACTAACTCAGCTATTATCTATCTATACAAAAAATTAAATTGTAACTGTTCGCTGTCTATACATGGAAGATATATGAGAAAAACTATTACTGGGGGCCTTTATCAACACAATAGAGTCCAAAATAATGATCGTTAGAATGTTTCTTTATCTGTTTATGTGTGCGTTTGTGCGCGCTAATCTTAGAATCGACTTAACTGATTTGGGTGCGGTTATCATTAATGTATTGAGGTAGGCTTCACTTAAAATTAAGTGGTTGTATTGTTTCAATCCATTAATAAATGAAGTTATATAAATTTAATGACGCGGACGAAGTCGCGAGCAACAGCTAGTTAGCTATAAATATACCTGCAATACCATTTCGTGAATTGTAATTTCGTTACCGACGTATTTATATAATTCTTAGTAATTTTCCGAGTACCTAAGCGGTCATATCGGTGGATTTCTAAACGGGTTTGATATCCATAAGAAAACTATGAAGTACCTAGTAATATATCCAAGCGCAGACAAGTTGGTTAGGTATCTTAAAAAAGGGTGATTGTTTTTGCATATTTAACGAACCGCTAAACAGATCGTCCTTGCAGTTATTAAAAACGATTGTCTCAATTGGTCACAATTGATAAGATCCATTACTTGATCAGTAATACTCAGGTATATTTTTTTTTATCTGCAAATTTTTTGTCGTCGTTTTTACCTGCATCACGATTTTGGATTGTACTTCACGTTATGATAATGGCCGAAGCGATAATTAACAACAAAATTGTACTTATAATCTGATTTTTGTAGCTATCTTACGGTTTAGATAGTCATGTAATTAACTTTGGTTCGTACCTAGTTCTATAATCTGATGGTAGGTAGCCTCAGTCATCAAATCTGATGACATATGGTAACTGAGGGTCATAGTAGACAAAATGTAACCACAAACAAGAGTTACTCATTGAAGTTATATTGTAAGAGAGTAAGTTCAAATAAATGCATGGTACAAAGTGCAGGTTATTTATATTTACACTAGCTGCGCCCGGCGGTGTTACCCGCGATAAAAAGTATGAAACATTAAAACATCTATCCCACGGGAACCATACATTTTACCGGGATAAAAGTAGCCTATGTCCTATTCCAGACTATAATCTATCTCTGTGCCAAATTTCATCAAGATCCGTTTAGCCGTTCGGGCGTGAAAGAGTAACAAACATCCATCCATCTATCCATCCATCCAATCCAAACATTCACATTTATAATATTAGTATAGATTACATTACGTAATACAAGTGTTGGACCGTACAGTTGGTGTGTTCGTCTGGCGATATTTATTTTGTTTATTAACACACACATTTTTGTTTCCAGATGATAAGATGCTATACATTCCTGCTGAAAGAGACGACTTCCTTCTAAAGTTCCTCAGGCCTTGTAAATTCTATCCGCAGAGCGCATTTAAAATGGTGAGATTTTATGAACCTTCTCCATCTACGGGGTACCTAACCAAAGTATTCTTAACGAAACTAACAAAACATATAAGCTCATGAGAATGCCATTATAAAGTCATAAATATTACATTAAGAATCCAGTAATAACAGGTTCTTTCTTTGAAATAAATATGGCGATGGCGGGCACATTACTACCTCTGTATTATTATGGCGTAAATGGAAACGAGATGCTGACTTACGACAAGGACATAGGTCAACATTGAGATTGGAATGCTGATTATTTCATGGACCAGTCAAGTAGACTAGGGTTGATGACGAACCCAACTCTGTAACTTTGAGTAACTTAAAGTTACACATTGATCTGTTAAACGACGCACACAGTAATCGCATAAAAAATAATAGTAAAATATACACTATCACGCCTGTATTCCTCGTAGAGCAAGGCAGAGGTGCACTACGGTGCACCCACATTTCACTGATGGTATTGTGGTCCTACCAATAGGGGCGGCTATTGCCATTATACCAGTCACAGATCTGTCTGCCACGCTGGCCCAGTGCGGGTCGTTGAACTTCACATGTCTTTCGACAGACTTGCAGCTTTCCAATATTATTGGTTGGCAATATTGTTTATTAGTATTTTATTAATTCGTAACTATTAATAAATACCTATTCCCATATATACGATACGATTACGAGATACGATTAAAGTTAATATCCTACGTGGAATGCTTCGATCTTTCCTGCAGATACAATCGTACTACAAGTTTAAGCTGTCGCACCCGGACTACTGCCACGACTTGCTGCCGTCCGCCGTGCGCAGCGGCTTCCAGCACTCCGTCGTGTCGATCCTGGCGCCGAGGGACCAGCACGGAAGGCGGATTATATTGGTGGACTCAGGAGGTACCCACGTCAACCACAACATTTTTTTTAATAAATAAATATTAAGGGCAGGAGAAGGCCATCCTTTCCAACTGGAATGAGTTCACTCAGTTTATTACCAAATGAGAATTTCAAATACCTATCAAATGCTATTAAATTCGTGATCAGATTAAAAATTTCCTTCACGTAACCAATTCCCATTAAATACTTAGCATCATTAGAATAAAGTCCAACTAAACTAAAAATAATCTATACCTACTTTACATGCAGGTATCTTGTAAATTACCCACACAATCATTCATAATCACAAAAAGACACCCAAAGTTCAATCACGTTTGTTTTTATCACTAAAAACCACTTTTAAAAATGCTAATGACCATGTTTTCCTTGTGTTAAAAATAATTTGGTGGTATAGTCTACTTGAGAGGACCAAACATAAAATATGCTTGTCGGTTGCGAATACGAAAATATAGGTATCTAATATTCAAATTTTACATGAGTTATGGATGGGGGAAGCGGTGCCTACAATACCCATTTAAATATGGCACCTGCCTATATGCCTGCGGCTATTGAAGCACATTAGATGCGGTCCTTTTCACAAAGGACTTATCAATTGCAGAAAGGGCTGTTCAGATACATAGAGACACTCGAAGATTTGAAGTTAAGTAGAACCGCATTTTCCTCTTTTATTCATAGAAAGATGGAATCCCCGCGAGGTGCCCCTCAAGGAAGTGTTCCGGTGCATGCAGATGGGGCTAGAGGGCGCGATGGTGGAGCCGCAGACGCAAATTTGTGGAATAACCTGTATCATCGACATGAAGGGCCTCTCCCTGCGCCATGTTATGCAGTTCACACCATCATATGCTAAGATGGTACTTGAATGGATTCAGGTGATGATCATTTTTGAAAGTACATACCTATATACGACTCCATAAGACTATAAGATTGATAAAGCAGTTACCCCTGTAAGGCTTCGGATGCGAGATTTGATCGGGAGAGTTTTTCGACAGGTTCGTGCTCTACATTTGTTATTCCATTGTTTACCTTAGTTTATGCAGTTTCGGGGCTTTGTTATTTTTTTTATAATTGCATGCTTTACCTACCTGCTTAGCGGTTCATGCGTAGTTGTTGCAATAAACATAAAGGTCGTGCGATTAATGTTAAGATGTTTACTCCTCATGCTAATTTATGTATTTAGCTCTACTATTTGAAAATAACAAAGACAACAAAGAAACCGTACATACATAACTACTTAATTTATTTTAATATGTTAAGACGACTACCCCTGAATGATGTCTCCGGTAACGGACTCGACTCAGCCTTTAACGAATATTACCAAGCATTCAGTAGAAGCATATGTTTAGTACTATTGTAACTGTCAGACTTCTCAAATATTAGTTTATCTATATCCTATAATATATTCGTTGTTTGATTCCAGGAATGCGTGCCAATACGTTTGAAAGCGATCCACGTGGTGAACCAGCCGTACATATTCAACATGCTGTTCGCCATGTTCAAGCCGTTCATGAGCGAGAAACTGCGGTCGAGGATCCACCTGCATGGAGCCAACCTGGACTCGTTGATGGAACACGTCGATGCAAAGGCGCTGAGGAAACGGCACGGCGGCTTGCTGCCTGACCCTGAAATACCTGGTGACGTGCTGTGGCAGATGCTGCATCATTATGAAGATGACTTTAAATGTGAGTATCACACCATCATATATGGGAGGGGAAGGGAGGAGAAGTGTACAAGTATTGAGTTACTCTACCTATTGTGCTAAGGATATGGTGCATCGATGTTGTGTAGCGAATACTGAAGAGCCTAGTGTAATTAGTAGTATTGAAAGTTTGAGATGGACATTAGAAATGAATCAATATTTTTAAGCAGTTTAAAGTAATTTGCAATGCTAATGACAGCATCTTAAAGTTGATATTTCCAATACACTTTTTGATTTATAAGCCAATTATTCACCCTGTGCTCAAGAGAAAGTCGGCTTTGACTTGACGGCACCGTTATTAGTTTCCATTTCTGTTACTTATTTTTAAAGTGACAGTTAAGCCAAGTTGACTAATTGTTGAGTGTACCGTAACAGTGTTACTTTTAGATTGCAGAAATATAAGCAACGATGATATAAGGTATGCCTTACGCGAATATAAAATAAAATAGTTTTTTAAACGTATATTTGTTAACAGACATCTGCACTCTATTGTATGGTATCCTTAACGCACGCGTTTTCAGTCTGGGACTTAACAGTTAGCGTGTTTGTCTAGCGATTTATGTTTCTTAATCTGTCTGTATGTTTTTTCTAGCTTATTATAATGATTAATCGTTTATGAACGCAGCAAAGCAAACACTTGTTGCAAAACTATCGTATGTCAAGGAGATCGAAGAAGAGATAAAAAGAATGAGTTACTTATTTACTTTTTTATATGTTTTTTATAACAACTTTTTATTTCTTGTTGCAGTGGCGAGCACGTACGGCTACGTGACTGGGAAGGCTAACGACAACAACAACCACACGTAGTATATTGAGCTGTCTACAAATACGGTTCACTAATGATTTACAAAACCAATGTTAGTTAAATTCTTCTTCTCAGCCAAGATTCCTAAGATTTTCGTTTTGCAAATACTCAGTTTGCAAACAAGCTCTCGCTTGGCTTTATGTGCAATGTGATGCTCAGTGACTAGACGGTCATTGCTCCCATCGGTCGCGACGGTGGTATAAGTAGTAAACCAGGTAACGACGTTTTAAAATGTTGCGACCGCGGACTATAGCTTTGAACTATTTTTTTTTCAAAAGAGCAGTTTGTAAACTAAAACGATTTGCAAAATGATTACTTTCGACATGTTTTTCAATCGACTTGTTGACTGAATTAATAATTTGTGGCACGAATTGTTACTAAAAATTGATTTGCCAAATGATACTTTGATGTAAAGTTGCTTGCTAAGAAATGTTTTCTGATAAGTATCGTTGAATCGTGACGTTACACAAACGACAAACTTCTACAAATTACAAACGCATAGATGCATAGTAGGTACCTACATAGGCAGTATTGTAGGTTGTCGTAGTAGATTCTTTATAATGATATTTGATAATTAGTTAAGTAGGTATAGGTGTAGGTAGGGTTAATAAATAAAATCCATTCTCATAAAAAAAACTATTTTATTTAAATTAACTATTATACTTAACATGACTCGTACGTATAAATTATTAGTTACATAGTTCCTTCGCAGCATTGAGTGTGAGTGCAATAAGCAATTTTGGGACTTGGACACAACAAGTCATAGAGCAACCAGTGAAAGTGAAACTCAAATCGGGCGCAAAACAAACCGTATTGCGCCGAGTCGAACCGAGTCGAATTTCATAGATTTGTTCCGAGTTATCGGCGTATAATCTCTGATTCGGACACTGCACGAGGCATCCAATTAATTTGACAGAAAATTGAACTGACAGAAAGTGTTTTTTTTTATTTTCAGTTATCTTGCATTTAATTAAATATCTTAAATAGTAAAATTATTACATAAATTGCAGTGTCTTATCAAGTTAAAATTTTATCTATATTGATTGAATATAACGATGGCTCATTTATTATCCTACAATACAATTGTAAGTAGACAGTGAGTCCCTACCTACTC
This sequence comes from Pheosia gnoma, assembly GCA_905404115.1. Taxonomy (NCBI): domain Eukaryota; kingdom Metazoa; phylum Arthropoda; class Insecta; order Lepidoptera; family Notodontidae; genus Pheosia; species Pheosia gnoma. Next base: position 8,856,532 of record FR989894.1, on the reverse strand, counting down.
AAAGTTCAAAATAAATATTAATATGATTAAAATAAATAAAATTAAATATCAGAATATATAAGGTGTTCGATGACTCGGTTAGGTAGGTACTAGGTAATAATAAATGGTTATATTAAAGGCGAAATAAAAGCATTTGATCTGTGCATAAAATAGTTCAGATATGAAGCCTCATAAAATGAGTATAATATGTAAGTAGTAAGTACTCAATAAATATTTGTAACAAATCACAGCCAGCTGCTTAAGGGAGATAAATAAAGCCAAATGGAATTGTCATGCAAACTTATATTATCTTATATCCTTATTATAATATTCGCGTATAATTAATTTTACTAAAGGTATCATCAAATTGGGATTATTGTCGATCGACAACAAAATACTCGTACACAACAATTTCCAGCTTGCTATTACGCATAGGACATTTTGTAAAATAACTTCATTAGTTCAAATAAAGTTCAGCACGTCACGTGCGAGCTAACTGTATACTTTAAAGTCTACCGTATTTAAACATTTTGTATGGAGAATAGAAAAGCGCCTCTAGCAGACGGTATTTAAAACTTTCAATTCTCCATACAAAATGTCTAAATACAGTAGCCTATAAAGTATACAGTTAGCTTACGAATAATCTCGCACTTGACGTACGAGTTCTCTATGCAACAGTTAAAGTTACGTTTAATTGTACGGCATATTAAACTAACTTATGTAAATATAATATCACGATATGTTCAATATCACAACGACACCGTCCATCGCTCGATCAGCGCACTGTTCACTTCTTTTTGTACCCGAACGAGTTGATCGCTGTGAACAAAGAGATAAAGTTGAATATCGCATGGCAAACATTCTTTTGGCGCCCTAAGTTTTTATAGTCGTGCAACATGGAACATTTCTAATGCTGCCTTATATCTATTAAAGTAATAAACCAAATTGTTTGACTCCTTGACAGTAACTGACACGAGGTTAATGTCATTTAATAATTTAGCGATGTAATCTTATAGAATTTCTAGCGATAGTGCCTCAGTCACATTGGGGTTAGACATATTTGCAAATGCATATTTTTTTACATTACGTAGAGTTTTTTTGTCATAATGCCCAATTCACACTGCAATACGACAAAGTTGCCTTAAATAACACCAAATAACATATATGAATATCAGTACATCTGACTAAATTATGATGTATTCTCAAATTACTCACCCGTGAACTCCTGGTCGCACATGAGCAGTAACTCCAACCACTGCGCCCCGCTGACGCTAGGAATGGATAGCGTGCCGCCGTACTTGTTAGGCAGGCACTTGGGGCTAATGTACTCGTGCAGCAACTTCCTGTCGCTGCCCATGAACACGATGCGCGAGCGCAGCTTCTCTTTAAGGAACGGCTTGAAGATCTTGAACACCATGTCGAAGATGAACGGCTGGTTGATTATGTATAGACCTTTGATTCGGAGCGGTATAGCTTCCTGAAATTAAAGAATGAAGATTAGAGCGATTGGCCACACTACTTTTTCCCGCGGTTCCACATGTGCAACCATCGATTTTGTTCTATAGATGCCAATGGTCATAGCGTGATGAATGTATTCTATAATTTGAGCCTAACCCTAGGTTAACCAATAGTCAAAACCCCAGATACAATGATTCCAAAAATGAATTTATTTTGGATGGCGTCCAATATTCCAACCCCCATTTTTATAGACGTTCGACGTTAAATGTGATATAGCACTGCGCACAAGAGTTTTGCTTTGCGCACAACCATATGACGATTGATAAAGTTATATATAACTTCTATAAATTCGGAGGTCTATCGAGTCACAAAAAATATATTTAATATCCTTTCCAAGTAGATCTTGTTTAGATAAATCTCAACGAGCTTTGGCATATCGCAAAAAAATATGTTAACTTGCAAATCATAGTTTGCACCTATAACAACAGATAATACTTTTAGCAGGAAATCGCCGCAATTTGTGAGCAAGACAACAACATTTTGAGATGTGTCAAAATTAGTGTCTTGGTATAATGATCACAGAATTAGCGTCAATGTATGAAAATACCTGAAGCCATTCGACGATTCTGCTGGCGAAGCTGGGCGTGAACTGCAGCACGTGCTGCATGGAGAGGCCGTCCATGTCGAAGATGACGACGGCGCCGCACACCTGGCTCTCCGGCTCCAGCATAGCCGCCTCCAGGAACAGCACACACCCCTTGAACACCTCGTCCAGGCTGCACTTACTTGGTTTCCATTTCTCTGCGGCAATAAAGCGTGTTTCATCAGGACGAGGGATCAAACACCTGAGTTTTAGAGATGGATATATCTTTTGTTTAAGGATTAGGCAATCGACAGCGTGTCAATTACTTAGGGGACGTAGAAATTAAATTACGTCCTCAGGGTCCTACACGTACTGCTATATTGAATGTCACAAGCTTACTGAAGAGCCCTAACTTAACACACTGGAGATCATTCGGCTCTTTTGTGGTCCATTACAGATGCTGCCCGTCTTTGCTGTCTGCGCAAGGTCTAAGTAACTTAGTTAAGTAAGAACAAGGGAAACGTATGTAAATATAATAGAGTACAAGATATAGAGTTCCATTTTTTTAAATAATAATGTTTCATCCATGCAACAGGGGGCAGTTAACTCACGGATAGTTGTTAACACGCCACTTTTAGATACATGGCGGTAATAATTAGATGACTTCAAACATGATGAGGGTTTTTTTGCGCTCAGTAATTTGACTCTAGCATTGTTCGTGGTGTATCATTATCTGGAACATGGTACCGTGACCATCGTAAACCCAGAAATGCCACATTATACGCTATTTAACCTGAAACGTTGATTTTAAGTATTTCTCATTGTATTTATTGCATTTATTTAGATCCGTATTGAGCAAAAAAGTTTGGGTTTTGTGAACGTTTTGCTGGCGGTCTTATAGATACAACTAAGGTTAGATATATTAGGTATTTACTTCTGCGGTAAATCCAGTTTTGTGTTAAAGTCGTAACTATTATTTCAGTACAGAAGTCGAAATTAATATCCACAGAGACCGCGTGAGGATGATACCAGAGATAATTATCTTGAATACTGGATTGGATAAACAATGCTAATTAGTAGGAATTAGTTAACAATAAAACTTATGCATGGTTGAAGATCATCAGACGTGGATTTTCATCCGCCCATAGTTGAAAGGGAATAAAAGGCGACTTACTGCCCAATTCAAGGACGAGCACTCTCCTGCCATGCTGGTCCCTCGTGGGGAGGACAGTCAGCACATTCTGGTTGAACACGTTGGTCTCCTTGCTGGGGGTCAAACCTTCGTAGTGCTTCGGATGCTTCTGCTTGAACGCGTAGTACCTTTTAATCTGTAAATCAATTATTCTTAAATTAGCGTTCGTATTATAATCTTCTTATAAGGCAAACAGGTTCTGTATGCCGACTATTCAGCCCGGAAGGCATCTGATCTCAAGGTGGACCAATCATATTACACGCGTCGCAGAAAGTTGGTTGATAGAGTTGGTTGATGCAAGTGCCCAAGGACCGCGATGTATGGAACTCATATGGGGAAGGCCTAACACCAGCAGTAGAAGTTGTTACGCTATTAATAGATGAATATATTATAATCATCAATGCTCATCATGCAATTGTTTATTTCTTAGAATTAATATGAATAGTAAATTATTCAAAGGGAAAGAAATCTGTTAAGTTTTGTTACTAAAAATACAACATCCGGATAGGCATTTTTGAACAGTTTTTAAGTCTTTGTCCAAAGCGAGGTTTCAAGGAAAACAACAGTAAAAAAATTAGCATGTCTTGTTTAGCGATTTCATGATAATTAAATACGTTGAGACACTACGCGCAAAAACAATATTTTGTAAGAAACATGACTTCTCACTGAATATATCATTTTGAGATAATTTCAAACAAAGTTTGGGATCGGACCAGCATTTGCTGATATATAATTAAAAAAACATGATTATACATTTAAATCTTGTGATTGTAATAATGGGCTTAAGACCAGACCAATAATCCTGGTGGACGTGGCATCGAAGGTTTAAGATTATTTATGATATATATATGAAGGTTTATTATTTACATACCAAGTCGTAAGCGCTTTCTGGATAGAACTTGCACGGCCTCAGGAATCGTATCAGCCATGCTTCGTTTTCCAATGGAACGTGCAATTCTTTATCTCCTGCGAATAATAAATACATTTTGTTAGAAGCGATGTTATTGAATTATACTTAAATATACTCTTTTATAAACAATTCATAAGATTTTTTTATACATTTGTCAGTGAAGCGCGATCGTGTTAGATGTTATTCGGATTATTAGGCAGGCAAGTAGTTGTAATCAATGCCAGCGAAGCTTATTATTTACTCATCATTTTGGATTTAAGTAAATATATTTTAAAAGCGTCTCCTGGTATTTGTGGCAAATTTATAAACCCATTTAACATGTAGACAGAAATAAATGTCGATGTTAACGTTAATATATAACCAGCAACAGTTGAAACAGAATTTTGAAATAATTTATGTCAGGGTGTGGTGTTCTGAAGTTAATTAATTTTATTCCGCTAACATTGATTAAGCCCTATGAAGACCTACGAAGGATGTAATGTTATAATTATAATTAAATAGACTGCTATGAGCATATTTCTACGACCAGGAGAAAGGTGTTAGCTCTAACAGTAGTTAACATCAAATTACACTCAATCAAGGGATACACATTAATTGTGTCTATTCAACTGAATGTTTGTAAACAATGATTACGTAAGTATTTCTTATAATGAAATAGAATACCAATTTTATTGATATGACCTCTGGGGGGAACGAAAAAATACCGACATCCATTACCAACGCATAAATAATTAGGTACATAGGTACCTACGCTTTAACCAATGATCACCAAGTGTGTGCGAACAATATTCATTTGTTTGCGTTACATTATGCTCGTTTACCTCGATATGTTTAAAGAGTCTTAAATGGCGAGATGGCGTGACCCTATATTATTTTACTAGCTGTTGCCCGCGACTTCGTCCGCGTGGTATTTAACAAAGACAACCGTTGACAACAGCCTGCTCGCCCATTCTGACCCCGCGGGACGCATTGCAGGTTGTTGCTATCAAACTTAATCAGGCGCTGCGCTGCAACATTGGTTTTAATTTTTTTTCGTGAGATCCTATTTTTTTTTCTAAAATAAAAGTAGCCTAAGTTACTCCTTGCTACATCACCTATCTGCCAGTGAAAGTCCCGTCAAAATCGGTCCAGCCATTTCAGAGATTAGCCGGAACAAACAGACAGACAGACAGACAGACAGACAGACAGACGGACAGACAGACAGACAAAAATTGTAAAAAATGTTGTTTCGGTATAGGTAACGTGTATACATCCAAATGCACTTAGTAAAAAGCGGTTATTTTAATATTACAAACAGACACTCCAATTTTATTTATATGTATAGATGCTGTTCATATAAGCATGCCATAAGTAGCTAAATTCATTAAAGTTGAGCGATCTATGGCATGAGTTTTGGTACATAGATATGTTAACGAACGCATGATAATTAGTGTTACAATATCTTAACTGATGCAGTAATATGCAACTTACTAACGGACTGCAGTAGTGCTATAACGACAATCTCATATCTCACGCGTGAATCCTCGGGTAAAATGCAAAATTTGTATTGACATTTTACAATTCACTTTCAAACTCTCTCGTGAGATATGAGATTGTAGTTACAGAATAGCACTACTCAGTAGAGGGGTGGGGGGATCGCTCCATAGAGCACAGATATACATTTCGTGCCTGATAAATGAAAACTCGAGAATGATTAGGCACATTTGCAATAGTGATCAATTGATAAAGAAATTTATTATGTTAGCCTTAAATAGAGATACAGGAAATAATTAAAAGCGGATGTGTGTTGTAAGATTCTGTATTTTTCTTAAGAAAATACATCACGATTAGCATGTTCATTTACCTGTTTCTTTTTATATTGTGTCTGGCTATTTATAAATATCTGTAAGTAGAATTTTTTTACGACTTTATCGTTGACTGAATGTTTCAAGCATTGCCTAAATAAACTCATTGTTTGCCAATAAGTAGATACCTACGTCGATCTCAAACAAAAGAGCGATAAGTAACTTTGGATTTACATATTTACAATTGTTGTAAACCGATGCACCACATATTCAGGTCGAAAAGTTTCTTCACAAAGAATCTTTTTGATGCTATGCTTGTTCACTTACGTGGGTCTCATTATACGAAGCTGTAGGTATCCATAGATAGCATTGCAAGAGAATATTTTAAGTATATTTATTATTCTATTTAGGTACATTATGTACCAAGTAGGAAATATAACTAAATTTTATATACGTAGGTATAGGTAATCCAAAATGACGAAGATGTTAATACATGGTTGGAGCAGTGGTTGGAGTCTTCTTTAGTACCTACTATTTTTATATATGCCTATACTATTGTGTGCATTGTTTTGTGTGAGTGTGCATTCTCATCGCATACGCCGGGTACAGCAAATTTATAGGAGCATCGCTACGTCTTGGTTAAGGCTGGGCGTATTAACCAGGACCTGCAATAATTCTCCGCAAATTAATATCTTGGAAGTTATTTGTAGGCACCCTACTGTTATTATTGGTTGGAGTGCAAAAAAAAGATTTCTCTCATCTTAACGGCGTAATTATTTTGATGCTATAATATTTACTTCAGATTTAAAAACTACATAGAAAATGGATAACTAACTCGAGCTAGCAAGCAAACTTATCAATCAGTAAAGTATTATAATGCCATGTTGAAAATTGTACAGCAGTAGGGTAGGGAGCTCAATTGATGCAAGATTTATGAGTAAAAGACAGGGGCAGAAACCCACCTTCGAGCAGCCTCTTCAGTTCTTCAATAGCGGGTTCCACAACTCCTGGTGTTTCCCGCAGTTCCCTTCGAGCGATGTCGCGCACCGCCTCCCGCGGCTCGTCCAGCTCGAACTGCAGCAGGAAGTCGCCGAGCTGGACCCCCGGTATCTTCTCCAGGTCTGTCAGCATGTGCTGCGATACTGGGAATAGAAAAAAGTTTTGTTGATCAGTGGACTCTAACGGCAAGGAATTAAACTATAAACTAGATATATACCTATCTTAATAAAAGAACAAAGACAATATAGAATATATATTATATAGATAATATAAACGAAGTAGAAATAAGAGATGAAGTTCCTGCGTTAAAGAAGGTATGTTTAATTTATGTATTGTAACTTCAGGTAAGTGTGGATTCATTGCCTGCGTAGTACAGGTTCGTCTGATGTTTTACTATAACTACCTATATAGATACCCAAACATGTAATCAAAAGTAAACGATTAAATATTTGTTCTGTTATACTAATTATATATAATGTTATACAGACTTTGACGATGAAATAATACAGACTTAATGTTGCGAACAACATTTATTGGAGCACAAAAAACCTTACCGATTTGTGCAGTAGCTACAAGCGAATTCACGTGGACGTAAGGTCGTTAGTCGCGTGTAAAACAGCTTGGCTTGCTTTTTGGTCTTCAATATGTTGTTCCCGTCTTTATCATTCTTAGTATAAGGTCAGGTATATCCGTGTTCTGTTAATTTCTATTAACATATTAACTCGATAGCCATCGTTAAGAATATGTCAAGTGTGATATGCTATGCGTCATTATATTATCCAAACTGGTTAGCAGAAGAGGCATCGGCCTGGCCACACTGATAGCAGATTGATTGGCATTTAATGATTGAGCGTCAGAATTTTCCATTTGGACATTTAAGACGTATTAGCTGGTAACTTCTTGAAGATAAGCATATTAATAGGATTATGTAAGAGTATTTGTGGCTACGGTGTCTGCACGTATAATGTTGTCTCACACCTGTGCTCTGTAAACCTCTCACTCACTCTTACGCTCTGACATAATTACTGTGATAGCAGAGATTTGTTTACAGCGCCAGAAAATCTGTTTGGAACATATAATTAACTAGCTGTCCCGGCGAACTTCGTACCGCCTCAGAATCAAATGTATGAGAAAATGAATTTATTGGTACTCTATGAAAAATTTAAACAAATCTATCCCACGGGAACCATAAATTTTACCGGGATAAAAAGTAGCCTATGTGCTATTCCAGACTATAATCTATCTCTGTGCCAAATTTCATCCAGATTCATTCAGCCGTTCTGGCGTGAAAGAGTAACAAACATCCATCCATCCAAACTTTCACATTTATAATATTAGTATAGATAAATACCTTACTACCCCATATCCCTCTCAACGGCAGACGAAGGCAGATTAATTGGATATTTGGTCTGTATAATTTTCTTATACATTTGTTTTCACAGATAGTGAAAATTCAATCAACCTGCATATACCTATAAGGCTTAACCATAATAGTGTAAACCAATAACTTATTGTCACGGTAGACTATAAAGGTCACATTCTCGGTTTTTTTTTAAATAACACTTGGTACTATGTGTGCGGTGAAACGGTACTGGCTTGCTTTCTCACAGAAAAATCAAACACTGTAAACACATATCTTTTGTACATAAACGTTATCGTTATCACCGACTTGTTAATCCCTTGAATAACTATTATTGTTAACCCTTATAAAGGTAACTGTACTTATCTTTCACTAACACAGACTTGTTAGAATATTCAGACAACACACGGCGTGCGCTAAAAATGAAGCCTATTAAAACTCTGGTCTAGCATGTAAACTCACGCACGCACGCACACATATAATCCAACATGTCCAGAACTTCTGAGTCTATGCCGGACCATTTATTAGGCAACAAGTTTTGTATGTGGTAACATTTACCACTACAAATGTATTGAAAAAGTGGCTTTATTTTGCAAGTGGCAATGTTGTTTGAACTTTTTAACACGTCAGTGTTCACCAATGATCAGCCGCCTAGCCACGCTGACAATAAGTTCTGCAATTCCGGCAATCGTATAGAATGAACAGTATTTGAACCACTATACCATTAACATGCCGTGGAGGACACGACGCGACGTGAACTTTGGATTAACAAATAAATGATCTCATTGAACACATTTTACTAAAAAATATACGGTATGTGTAAGTTTCCGTATAGAGTATATATGTAGTACTAGCTGCGCCCGGCGGTGTTACCCGCGATAAAAAGTATGAAAAATTAAAACATCTATCCCACGGGAATCATACATTTTACCGGGATAAAAAGTAGCCTATGTGCTATTCCAGACTATAATCTATCTCTGTGCCAAATTTCATCCAGATCCGTTCAGCCGTTCGGGCGTGAAAGAGTAACAAACATCCATCCATCTATCCATCCATCCATCCATCCATCCATCCAAACTTTCACATTTATAATATTAGTATAGAGTATAGATTAGTATAGAAGTATAGATTTATAATATTAGTATAGATAAAACAAATTAAATTGTGTCTGTACAATAGGATTAAGAACTTTTTATTAATTTGTGTACACTGCCGACTGCCATTGATATATATATATAGAAAAGTCCTGCTGATCGTTCCTTGTTTTTTTAGTTTACGTTCCTAGTTTATGTCGACCACTGGGAAACCACTTTTGGGAATACTGGTGCACAATAAAGAGTTACTTAGCTAAGAAATACAATACTGTTTAAATTAAATCATTGCAGTTTTATTAAAAGAGAATTTTAAACAAATGTAAGTGATATTCAATTTTTACAATTAAAGTTAAAGTAAATAGAAAAATATGAAAACTAACTACGTATCTTAAAAAAGAGAAATACGTATCTTAAAAGTCCTTGTCCGCGTGGAATAGTGACAAAAATGCTGGCTGCATTTTCTCGCTGTATTATCAGGTTATTTTTTTGAGCGAGGAAAGAGCCTAAATAAATTGAATTAGGTATTGTTTGATATATTTTTAAAATTCTTTATGATTTTTATTTTATTTTTTTGTATGTACTTATTAGTATCAGAAGATTTAAATACCTATTTAACTATCAGAACGCGAATAAGATGTGAAAGTTGTCCTATAGGTAGGTTTCAGTTGAATATTAAACATTTAAAAATATTAATTAACTACCAATTATTGATTTCTTATATTTACGCGAATACTACACATTGAAATAAAACTATTTTTAAGGATTTTATCGCGTTTATTTTTCGTTTTTACGTTCCCGACGTTTCGACTATGACACCTGGACGTCCACCACCTCAGTCCTCCCGTGACCATGGTTGCTGTAAAGCAGCCGAAACGTCGGGAACGTAAAAACGAAAAATAAACGCGATAAAATCCTTAAAAATAGTTTTATTTCAATAACTACCAATTATTCATGACCTCACCTGCGGAACGTGGATAACGAGAACCTGTTCCAGAGTAGGTATAAATTGCCTCTTTAACAAGTCTAATTCAAATCCATTCATCCAAATTGAAAAAGCACGTGTTCTTAGAAAGGATTAAATATGGACATAACAAAATGTTAGCGACTTATACTTATTTTTTTTTTTGTAAATACAAAAATGCAATGACCTTTTTACTGGATAATAGGTATAAGAAATATAATATCATCGTGATATAAAAATAAAGATTCAAAGAAATCCAGAAAAAAATTGGACCTAAATCGGGATATATATAGGGCTACTTAATAAAAAAAGAATAATTGAAATCGGATTATTAGCTAAATAGTTATTTACAGATCACATCTCGATAATATCATCGAAATTATAAAACAATCAAAGAAATCTAGATAAAACATAAACTCCTGAACCAATCTTGATGAAATTAAAATGGGGCCTCTTTGAGATAAACCTTATTTATTAAACATATAATTATTTAAATGGGATCATTTCCAATAAGTTTTGCATGGCCAAACATAAAAAATAAAATAACAAAATACTTGTGTCGAATTGATAACCCCCTCCGTTTTTTCGTCGGTTAAAAATATAATTGTTTTGTATTGGGTATATTTACATGCTTATAAATTAGTTGACATTAGTGTTCATAAAATGTAGGTAAGTGTCGAACTGTAACACAAAATTCAATATCTACGGACATTGCACTGAATTATCGAACATCTACTTATTTTATATAAAAGAAAACATGATAACTATTAAATAACTCACTTTTAACCATTGTTTCCAAACTGCGGATCTTCGATTAACAAATCGATTAATCGATTGATTGATATCACAAAGAATTGATTCCGCGCGAGACGTTTCGCCCGAGCGCCAAACCACGATACTGAGATTGGTTGAGTCAACGCTTACTTTTATTGTACGCATTGCTCACCTACCTACTAATGCCAGTGTTACATCACGGATGCCCTAATGGCTTTGTTACCGATAATTAATTACAATCATTACTAATACGGTGATTATAGTAAGGTTGACATTTTGTTAAGTATCTTTGACGTCACACTTTTTGCAAATGTGCCCTATCGTTATTATAAGAGTAGATATTTGAAGTGAGCTCGTACGCTGGGGTTAATGATAAAGTTAGAAATAGACAATAAAAAATCCTACATCCTCTATATTCAATTTCAATGAAGTAGTTTCATTAATCTTAAGCAATTGTTTTTATCGATATAAAATTATACTATTGTGTCCTAGGCCTAATACGATACATATTTATATCAATAAATTGGATGCCAATGAACATACAGCGCAAGCCGCAAAACATACTATAACCCCCAAATTTATAGAAAGTTATAGCATAGCAAGTATAACGCCATTATAACGCCATTATAACGCAATTTTTCCCCTGAAAAGTTCGTTATAATGCCATTATAATCCATTATAACTGTCTATAAGTTTTGGGTAAGTTTTGGGTTAGGAGATACAGTTTTGTAAATACAACAAAGGGATCCCGATCCTCCTCTTCTCTTCCATGTGGCTCACAGGGGGGGGGGGGGGGGGGGAGAAAAAGAAACACCGAGTCTAGACTCGAACAGAGAATTATTTTCAAAAGTTTGTGTTAGAAGTCAAGTTTGTTTGAGTGTTTGGATTTAGGAGGTAACATGTTAAACAGATAAAGTTTGCATATGTGTAAGGGGTAATCTCCGGAACTACTGATCCGAAGCTGTCTACACTAACGTTGAGTGTCGTGTCACATGCTATGTTTCATCACGCTGCCGAGAATTCGATGTGCGAGCGGAGCCGCGGGCAAAAGCTAGTTTATCAGACTATTAAAAGCTCTTCCAGCATAGTTCTTTCATACCCAGGATACGGATCTAGTCTAGCCAAAGTACAATCTCACTGGCGCCATCTATCCTGCAGTAGCTGTGTTGTGTACCTGATAGTTTTTGCCGCGTATCATTACCTCGTATTGTGTATAGTTGCTACTAGTAAACAACAGATGGCAGGTCGCGCCATATTGTTCGGCATTATTGGGTAGTAGTTTTAAATTTTAAGTTCCTTGTACAGTTTAAGGTTGCGAAGTTAACCTTTGGGTTGAAAAATAAAACATTAACCGTAGTATGTTTGGCGCTTTTGTGCGGATCCACACCAAAACAAAAGCACAGCCTTAACATGGGTTGTTCGTGGCCTAGACCACCATTTTGGATTTAATATACATTGAACTTATCCATAATAGGCGAGTTTTAAAATACAGAAGTGACTGGTATTATTATTTACGCCCACATACCTTAGATACATATATGCCTTACTAAACATCGTTTAAAATGCTTGTTAAATAGGTCGTAGGTAATCATTATATATTCTAAGGTCTGCCTAGATGCTTCAACAAACTAGTTTATTTTTCTAGGCTCTATGACTTGGAAGTAGGCTATACAAGAGGTTGGTACTTACTTTCATAGCATATTTAATCGCGATACTCATATGGATTTGGCAAAAAGAACATCTACATGAACGTAATCTGTCTTCGTTGTGGAAGTTTAGACTTCATATTTACATGTAAATTCATCATGTTTCACCCATTGTTGCTTGTTTTGTTGCTCGGACGGTGAATTCGACTTGTTAATTCAGAATGCAACTCATTTAATATGCCTAATAGTTACGGATTACTTAATCTGCTGTGTGAAAGTAAACCTTGGCTTTGCTATGCTTAATTACAAACACTTATGCAAATTAGATGTTGCTAAGATTATGTTATAATCTTGAATAACATGTAGATAAACTATATTAATGAATGTGGATGTGCAGAAAAGAATACAGCCGAATTTTATAAATAAGAACTAAGTATCTAACAATGCGCCACGTCAATAGTTTCTTTGGTAAGTACTAGTGATCGCCGAACATAGATTTTTAACCGAACCGAATACCGAACATTATTCGGTTCAGCGCTCACCGAACCGAATATTCGGCCGAATCATTCGGCTCCATTTATGCACGATTTACCATGCTAAGTATGCTTTATGCCTAGTTTACGGTTACGAAGCGGTCGAACTAATTCAAATTATTGTTATACAAACTTGGAGTCCTGTGTAAGGTACGATTATTGCGATATACACATAGGGGGGTATAATCGAGAGGTGTAAGAGCACACTTCAAACACAAGATTGGGATGTCGCCAATTATCGGGTGAATGCACGATAGCACGTGTCCGGCATACACGAGCAGCCGCCGGCATCCACCTGATTGATATCCCATTGTCTAGCGCTAAAAATAAACGTTATCACACATTAAAATATTGATGGAACAGTCAAACTGCAGGGGTGACACATGGCGGTAAAACATTTATGACATTAGCTATCTAAAAGTGCAGCGTTACAAAGTATTCGGCATGTATAATTTGCTAATGTCACTGATGATATTTGCAGTTGATGAAGAAAGTAGGCAGGGTCATTTTTTATAAGAATATACAATATATTTCAATGTCTCGAAAAAGCAACTACTTTCAATGATAACGATGAAACAATGGTACTTATATATAAGGTGTTACAAAAATAGCGTTAAACATTTTAACAGATGAAACAGTAAGTTATATGGATCACGTTGATCTATGAAATGATTGCGTAAATGCGATCCGGTTGCGTGGCTATGCGCTTAGTACGAGAAGTGTTTTTTTTTCAAATTTCTAATAATTTTATTTATATTTTTGGGAATGTTTTCCTTTTGTCCTACTGTTGGCCCTCACTTTATATGTATAAAGTGTAACAATAATAGCATAATAAATTTTATAGTATAGTATACTAGAGTACATACGTACTCTATGGGTATACTCAAAAATCTCAACGTCCCTTTCAGACGCAACAAAAGCATTTCTGTGGATGAGATATTATTATTTCGTCGAAATATGGAAAACAGAAACGGACGTGGATAACAGACAATAAATTAAGTAGATGACTATTAATTACAAAACAATAGTCATTTCCACATTGTGGTAGGTATTATGTGGGATGCAGTTATCGCATCGTTTGTAATTGCAAATGTTTTCTTCTATCACCGACGTGCGTACATTGACTCCCACTCCGACAATAGATAATTACATGTTTGTCATATTATTCATTTATTATTTCGTTACAATAAAAAAAAAATGGAATGTCTCCGTTTATATTATTGAAGTATATACATTCTTCGGATTAAAAGGAAAAACAAATATGACGATATGGTAAGATGTTTGTTCCAGTAACATAACTACCGTCTGTATGTAATGAGCATTACCTAGTTATTCATAATCAAGCTCTGTTTGTTAATGTATCGAATTAGTAATGCCCGGCAAACGAGTAAGAATGAAATGCATAAGTTACGTTGCTGGGAAGTTTCCATACCGCGATTTTATATCAATAATTCTCGAGTGCTCGGAATGTAAAATTATTTATAGATATTGCTTAAAACACACAGAATATGGTTCGAATATGAAGGGCATAAGTAATAAAATAACGGAAAAGCTTGAAGATCAGAAAGATAATCACTAAGCTTGTTGGCTGCGTTCTCTCAGTGAAGCCGAGATATCGAACGGTAGTGTGCTTGTTGACTTCATAAGCAGACGTAGTAGCTATAGTACCCAAGGGCCTCCGGCAAAAATAAAATACGGGCCCTATTTAAACTAAACTAAATACTGACAAGGTGCCAAACTACTTCATCATCAGCCCCTTATAGCCCACTGCAAGGCATAATAAGGCAAGGCTAGTTACTACTAAGTATTATGTGTAAAGCAGCAGATAATATTTTAAATTAAAATCTTAAAAAAAATAAGAATCTTTAAAAAATATGCAAAAACGATGAAAGTCCCAATCATTTTCCCGCGGTCTTTTAGAGTTTTAAGATATTACATTGATGTTTTTAAATAAAATGTCACACCTTGACTCGTTAGTAACCTACTCAATTATAATAATTGTACAACGTCCAAACTTACACAAATTGTTTGCAGTTGATTGAAGAAACATATTAAATAATAATTAACAACAGTACCCGTTTATAAGTATGTAATCATTCAGTTATGGGACCTTTCTTAACATTTTTGTTGTTTATTTCCCTGATTTAAATGGCAATGTTTGAAAGTTCAATGTGCTAATTAAGTAAGTAATGTCATTGACGTGCGTAATCGTCGTAAATCGCAGCTGAGTTGTATTTGGAGTTGTTATTACTCGTACATGAAGTTATTTTGTAATGTTGATAAATGTCTAGGCTTCAGACAATAACGAAGGAAAAATATTTTATGTTCTTATTAACTGATTTTTTTATTGAATATTTTTAATTTATTTTAAAATATCACCTTTATTCTTCTCAAACAAAATGCACTGACCTGTACCTATTTAACCCGTTAAAACATCATTAATCCTGAACTAAAATTAGATTACTAATATGTAATGAGATAAGGGCTGTATTGCTTTCTATCTAACGTATATTGATAAGGACGTGACATCGTTCTTTGTCACGCATCTTTTACTTACAGCGTGACGTACTTGATAATGAGAGATAAGATAGGTATTATATGCAATAATACAATTGTGTAAGATGATAAAGGTGATCAGATTGGCCTGACGGAGATTGGTCACGGTAGTGTAATGTGCTTTATTAATGGTACACAACGAGTAAAACCCCCAAAATGTATAGAAATTTACAATTGCATTAAAAATCACGTTTCTCCTGAAACATTACTTGTAATAAATTTTATAAGTGCAAAAATGTACCTCCCAATGTACGAAATCTAAGTTACAAAACCCATGATCGGTTATCGCTTCATATCTTTATCTGGATCCGAGTTGATACGAAAGCAAAATAACATGACCTTATAAATTCCGACAAAAACATGACACAGGAAGACGTGTGGGACATTGAAATTGTTTTACATGAAAAGGGCGAGGATACAGTCAACATCAACCGGTTAACCAACCCTCGTGTTATCTGATCAAATTACAAATCCAACCCTGACATAATTGCATAAAACAAGGCAGAATTAACCTTACGACTCCGTATATTCAGTCCATTTAAAAATGACTCGTACGGGCGCTTTGTGTATAAAGTTCAATATTATCGGATACAAAATTAGACTAAATGCGGTCGGCTCCATCAACTGCAATGATATTGTTATTGCTCATCTACATAATTGGGTCATCGTTTATCACTATCAACTACTCATTCGTATAGTTAACGTTTTGGTTATGTTGCCGGATTATCATTTCAAGTAACTAAATACGTGTTAAAGATTTTGATTGTGATTAACACAATGTAAGAGAATAAGGGCGTATTAATAATAATAGAATTTAGATATTACGATTTTTAAATCATATTATGTCAATAATCGATGCTTGTAATTGTATGCGCTGTTGTTCATGAAATCAGGTTTATAGGTCATCTGCAATACATTACTGCCATGGTGACCCTAGAGTTTTTCGTCATAGTCTCTCACCGCACGTGCCATACCCAGATCTTGGGAAGACTTGCGCGGGGACATGGGTCCAACACGTAGAGACCCTTTTTGTGAATTTTAATGTTATGCTAC
The DNA here is from genome assembly GCA_905404115.1 of Pheosia gnoma. NCBI lineage: Eukaryota > Metazoa > Arthropoda > Insecta > Lepidoptera > Notodontidae > Pheosia > Pheosia gnoma. The sequence continues at coordinate 8,839,650 of FR989894.1, read as the reverse complement.
CCACCTGCTAGAGTCAACCGTTGAAAATGATAGCATAAACAGCGAATTGACTTCAGCAGGCGGATGAACTATTGCAGGAATATGGAAAGATAATTGGGACTATGGATTGAGGCTTGGATGGACATGAGATAGGACTACTGGAAGGGTTGCGGACACCTGCCATAATCAGCTTTTATCTAATTACTATTGGCAGGTGGCGGCTCAGCGCTCTTTAGGTGGGCTAAAAAGGCCGTCATATAAGACGATAAGGGGCAACACTCATCATAGTTATTGTTATATATTATATGAGTACCAAAGGAGACTTTCGACTTTTTTCCTTGGCTTAATAAAAAAATGGTGGCACGACGACCTAAACATAATGCATACCCATTCAAGGGTAAAGTAAAGGAGTCCAGTTCAGGGTCTTCGATCAGATTTTGATTTTTAGTGCGAGGTGAACCGACCTTGCTATGTCGCATTGTAGTGGGTGGAACAATATAAATGTAAATAATACGTCATTGAATACTTAAATGAGATCATTAAATTTGGTTTAGATTAAAGGAATTCTGAAAATTTTAAGGAAGATTAAAGCAGGAGATCGTATCAGTTATCCAGTTATTAGTGGGTTGGTGGAACAGTTTTCTCTATACTACCTAAATGTTATTGCCCAGTAGTGCGACAGCCCGTGCTGAAGAAACGTTTGATGGAAGATAAGGCTATTGTTCTCGTAACATAAAATACAGGTGTATTGCTAACAAAAAACAATGGTTTGGTTTAGAAGTTACAAATAGAACGGACGTAAACAATAAAGTTATAAGCAGAAATGTAGGTTAATATAGTGATGCAACTCCAAATTTTCTAGATCTGCTTTGTTTACTACTATTAGTATGCTATGATATTAGTATCCTTTTCTAGGGAAGTAGCTTTCACTAGCCTACGAACAGTTAATATATTTCGGTCTGGTCTAAGCTCTTATGAATATATAAATCAGAAGTGGTACAAGTGGAAGACGAAAATTTGCTGCTAATTTAATTATCCTCTAGCTTCTCTACATTTTAAAGCGAATCTGGATCACTCATCGCGAAATCTCCAAAACTACATACATATTATTGTTTCCGCCCGCATTTAGAAGTTTGCAATGCAATGGACGGGGGAACGGGTTACAATAATATAAAACTAAGTACAAGAATATGAAGATAGTACATCATGACCCCAATATATATTTAAGTACCTTTACGAGAATATGCGTGAACCGAATGGCAACGCACCAGACTTCCTCAATTTTGTATGCATTAGCTTTATACTTTACATACTGAGTGAAATGCAATACACCCAGGGGCGTATTCTAAGATTACGCGCCCCGGGGCTATGAGGTTTGCCGCCCTATAAACTAACGACATGGATATGAAACGTGCCAAAAGTTAAGCGCGAGGAGTGGCTTGCGCTGCTCCTGGCGGCCTGCCCTCCCGGGCCATGGCCCACATGGCCCAAGGGTAAATACGCCACTGATTTCACTGAGGAGCACCAGGTGGCAAAAGATACTGACATGGTTACATTCAGTTTGTTCTGGTGAGACCTATACATTTAAGAATTCAACTCATAAATATTTCTGACGGCATAATGGGCGTAAGTAAAAAGTTTCAAAATATATTTATTTATGTTTATGACCCGTGAATAATCATGTCGCTTGGTGACTATGTATATAAATTTAAACAAACAGCCCAAACAGAATTATGTTTTTGTAAATATCTGAAAAATTATCGTTGACCTTATTAAAAAAGATAAAATGTTAATAAACATTTTTTATAATGCCCTATTTAGATTAGCTTCAGTTTATTCACACTAATGTGTTGAGTTTAATTTTACTATGTAAATATAAAACAAGAGCAAATCACCGAACTAAGTAAAATTGTATTTTTTGTCAAAATGACCTCGCAATTGAATTGAGCCAGCAGCCTTCGATAGTCATCGATGTTAAAAACATGTTATATAAAATATATATATATGAATATACCTGCATTTACTTGATTTTTTTTGCAGCGGGTCTGCCAGGTGTATTAATTATATCTGCCAACTAAGTAGGCCGATTGTCGAAATATCCATATACATTGCAGCCATTTACATCATTCAGATGTTAGCAGTGCCGAATTTTTAAATGCTATTCGAGACAGTCATCATCTATGGAATATATTTTCGATTTTAAATTTTATGACTATTTCAAGTCGATTGATCAACGATTGGTACGCCTACAATGACACCATATAAATAGTGATTCGTTGTGACTAATTGTGCATACTTATATCTATATACCTATAAAGAGCTTTATAATTGTTATTGTTTTAAAACGACATCGTGTTTGAGTTCAAATACCTAAACCTTTTTGGGTTGGGATTGGAACTAATATTGCTCTTCGGCCAACCTTGATGCTTGGGTGCATTAAAAAATACTCTACCTCCGTGTAAAAAAAACTATCTTTTTTCAAGTTCCCATTCGATGGTGATTCATTAAATAAGATTCGACGCCAGTCCGTGGCGTAAGTTTGATAGATTTCACGACTTGTTTCATTAGCTTTACATAATATTGTTTTGTAATAGAATCGCCGTCGATTCGTCTAATGCATATTTGAGATGTAAGTAAGATGTAAGTATTAATTTGTTGTTATATTGTGATATTAATATATTACAACTAGCAAGATTAAATAAGAATGTTAGACATGCCCAACTCAATATACAATACTTTTGAAAACAGAATTTTAAACCGTAGGTATAACATGTGCTGCCGGCCTGCTACCTACCAAGGCTAACTTCTTGTACCAAATGGTAATAAGGTCTCAATAAGAGCACCCGTTTCCCTGCCGCCTTCCTCAACTTGCACGCACTTAACGAACAATAGAGTCGATTGGTTCGCGTGAATCACCGTATCAATGACTAACTGACATCTGGCGAGGTTGATCGTTCGCAGTTGCGTTTTCCATTGTAGTATTGTGATGAGGAAATGAGTTTTTTCAATTATTACATCGTAAATTAACTTGAAGTAAAAAAGAAAAGCGTCTGATGGTTGTACATTGACAACGGATTAGAGATCCCGTTTCAAGCCTAAATATTAGCTTGCCCATATAAGCTATGAGAAAAAAATGTCGTGTTGAAATCTGTTCCTGCATACTGGGGCTACGATACCAAAAACAGACAAACTTGGGCTTCAAAGTTATAGCACCCCTATTAGCATTACAATGGGTGGTGTACGTAGAGCAGTTATTGCTTATGAATCAATAGTACGCAAGTGTAAGTAAAAAGTAGGCCAGTAGTATTATAGGCCTATCGCCAGTGAAATGGTCGATAGTAGGTACATTCTAGAAAAGCTGCAAGGAAAGTACACAAACTTGTAGGTAACATTAATTGAAAAAGGCATACACGACTTTATTACGATACATTTTAAGAAAATACACAGTACAAAGATGCAAAAATATTATCCTCATAAATTTTTGAGGAAATATTATAGTAGGAACAGCTATAGCTTCAAATACTTATTGAAACAGATGCAGACTTTCTACTTCATTCTTTGCGAAATGTAAGCAATAAAATTAAATCCATAAGATGATATATGGCCTCACCCACAATTAGCGGGTATTTCTCCAGTGTGGTAAGAAATGACGTATGCAACATGTCAAAATATTTTTAAAAGGTCGTCCGAATTGGGTTAATATCGCACAAAAATGCATTGATTGTGTCCAGAGTTCGTCGACTCGGAATATTTACTATGACCTCGAGATTTCCATTCATGAATTTGTAAATGAGCGGACAATTTAAGGGGCTATATCCGGATGAGAATTTCAAGCTTATAGAAATGGGCTCAGGACTGGATGTTAAAAATGTCACTAATCCTGTAAATTACGTATTATGTAATTTCCTGGAAAAACTAAATGAAAAAAAGTTTAATCTATGTTTTCTTTTTGCCTGTTGTTTGGACGCAAGGAACTACCTATTTACCATCTTACTTTTCTGTTCCTA